>OX465579.1:154830503-156030503 GCA_950022655.1 Alentia gelatinosa
CACACACACACACCTACACACACCTACACACACACACACACATACACACACACATCACCCCCACCCCCCGACCCTGGGGGAACTAACGATGAAGTATCATCTTACCTTTAAAAAAACCGATAATTTATCTTCATTGAGCATGGGAAACATGGTCAGATACATTGGCTATGTTAGGGAGAGGTTATATAGACTTTAAGCATACTGCGAAAACTATCACTTCACTGTCTGCTTGCAAACTTAAACAACTTAAACAACTAATTCTGTTTTGAAGAGTCCACTCGTTTTTGTCGGTTGCCATACCTGTATTAATAATTATCAAATCAAATTCTGGTTAGAAGTCAAAGGTCAGCCATCTACCTATACACCCACAGACCCGTAAGGGGTGCCCCACGTTCTGTTCTCTATTGAACAACATAAAGTTAGAAATATCCTCTTAATCTTGCTATTTGTCTGTCAAAGGAATTGTGTAGAACGCCGCAAATGATAACACACTTTCTAGCTTCCTTGACTTGCATCAATTACACTGACTGGAAGGTTTAGATAGATACCCTATAGCCGATATACAAGATTACAATACATTCTGCTCGCGATGAAAATTGAAGTGTATCTTCACATTTAGACTACATAATGTGTGATTTTATTTACACAGGTACGCGTCCATCTAGATAGCAATGCAGGAAGTAAACAACTTAGAGGATTGTAAATCAGGCTGTTCAACTTGTATTCATCAAAGAAGTCTCTGAAAGTAAAATTCCTTTTTTTCTTTTCCACCAGAGAACCCCTATTTTATTATAGTCGTTGCTAATATAACTTTATTAAATGTACCATGTCACATCTATCCCTGTGAATTTTGCCCTGAAAACAGAAATTCATAAACAATTATAAATGACTCAGACATTCGGAACATACTTTATTTCCAATAAACATTGTCCAGGACTCTCCCCAAAATAACTCTGGCTGTTTAGATCCCAGACAAAAACACAGCAGTCCATTTTGGACTGCTTAAAGTGTGGATAAGGTGCAATCAATCTCACTTTATTATTGTATGCAGCCTGAAGATTCACTTAGATGAAACCGCTATACATAGCTTCAAAATCCGAGTGTTTTTGAAGCATTTGGTGCCACCCTGTAAGTTGATGACACTTCCCTGACAACTGTTCTATGGCCCGAACGACATATAAACAGCGCCCTGCCACCAAATGTGACAGCACTGCTACTGATTGGTCAACTGGGGTCACAAGGTACAAGACTATAAAAGGCGTGACAGTTCAAACTGACACCCACATCGCAGTAGCTGCTTCCCCAGTACAGACAGTCCAGATCTAGCCACGTCTCAAAATTTTGAAAGTTAAATTCCAGAATAAAATGAAATAATAATGGAATCGAAAAGGATATTATTATATACCTGTGGTAGTATATCCTACACATACGGCCCGCTCCTACCCATGTCGTATTTATATCCGTACGCCATCTAGGTGACGTACGGGGTATGTATGTGTCGTACGGGGCATGTACGGCGGCAAAATCCAAAAACTCCCCCAGAAGCAAGGTTAAAAATTGGATATTTTAAGGTATATAATAATAGAGAAACAGGCTGACTGTCTCCGTACGGATAAAATACTTGGTAAAATCGGCGATCAGATGAACCGATGCCGGAGGCAGAGGTTCATCTGATCGCCGATTTTACCGCGTATTTTAACCGTACGGAGACAGTAAGCCTGTTTCTCTATATTATCTCCTGTATTTTAGCAATGCATATACCAACAATATATGGTCTAGAGGAAACATTATACCACATAATAAGGTATGATTGTACCGTAGACTACATGAAATATCTTTTGAGACAAACAATCCTGCCTGTTGCTAATGTAAGGTACCTGTAAAGAGTTTATGACCAAGCGTCACGTTGGGAATTGTGTGAGTCACGTAAGAGGGTATTCCCCCTTTTCAATGATTGACGAGAAGGTAGTATACTAATTTTCTCCTTAGAAAAAACTGACGTAAACTATTCACAACATGTAGACACATTGATGTGCAGGTGCTCTTTTTGATAAGGTAATATATAGGGCGCATTTGGCGAAGATATCAAAGATAGGATATAAATAATCCAATCTCCTTTACTTGATAAATCAATCCAAAATAATTGCTGTGATCATTCTCGAATGAATCATTGGGCAAAGCGAAAAATAAAAGGAAAATTTATTGAATGCCTCCAATCGTATTCTACCAAGTGGGGTTGTGTGGGATGCACGAATAACTGACCAGTCGTTGTGAAAGGCAGATAATATGGTTATCACCAGACACTATTCATTATCACATTGTCTGGGGGATAGGGAGCTTGTTGACATGTTGAATATCCATGTGACCAGGAGTATTTACAGGCACGTAGACGCTGATGTCAGATGTTAACCGCTGACTGATCAGACGTCCGCTAACCCATAATAGAAACCACCACAATAGAAGAATACTGAACGTTGCAAACACATATAACCATTTCTGTCTTTTTGTCCACTACCAGAATGTTGATTTAGAAACGTATTCTGCTAAACTTAGTCATCCGCAGTTTATTAGTCAGGGTTTTCCTAGATTGATTAGTCTATGCTACTGTGGTTCTACTTTCTTTATCAACCGTAAACACGATGGCTGTTTGTCTATCATTTCATGTAGTGTTGTAGAAGGATTTGTACAAAGCTTAATGGTTTGTTATTTACTGCCTTGGCCAACTTCAGAAACTCAACATTTGTACATGCTCATGTGTATGTGTGTGTGTATTATGTATATATCGTGATCCCTTAGAGGACAATAATCTAAATCTATATTAGCAACGTCCACTTGAAGAATCATAAAAGAAATAAACCTGCTAAACGAGTGTACAGACAGCTTGTGACTACTTATGAACCCCCCAAAAATATGTGAACTCAAATAGTTTTTGTAATAAGACAATCAAATTAATGCCGACTTGGATGTTCTTAAGACAATGATCTTTTTTACGTGCCTGGTGTATTTGGACGTTTCTTCTTAGTAGGTTCTCCTATTCAGACGCATTGGTCACAGGTGCATTAGGTGAATATAGCTCTGATTAAAAGCTAATCGGAAGCAGTAATATATCTAGAATGCATAATCTGATCACCATGTTCACTAACCATAGCTGAACAGTGTATGTTTCAAAAGGGGATATCAATGATGTAGTTAATGGGTTTAATCTCTGGTGATTTATGATTGTAAATAAATCCTGGATACTTATCTGATTCTGTCTGGGGATTGACCTCAGTTCCTGGTGTGCCACATCTTTTGTGATCACCAGGGTCTTCCGATAAGACTGATTTCTACGAAATCCCTTCGACAAATAAATGGGATTCATGATAATACTTCTACGTAAAATATTTTCTGCGTGGGTCCATGCATACGAGACCCTATAATGTACACCTCCCTGACGAAGACCTGTGTTGACTGAGCCCCAGATCCATAACGTCCTCATGGGTTGTTTTAAAAGCGCCATGGCCTGAAACCGGGTCATCCTGAAGTGATAGTTCTGTATACAGTTTACCAAGTATCCATTTCCGAAAGTTCTAATGGAGTCAACGCAACGAGAAATCGTGGATATACAATCGACTAGATTTTTAATTTCCTGATTAATACCCTAAACCTAATTGTGGGTATCTAATTGTGTTCAAGGGATAAAGTGAAATATAGGTCCACCACAGAGGGTGGAGTTTGAGCCGGGGTTAGATTAACAGGAACAAAATAATATGCGTGTAGTTTACTCCAAGTTGAATGTTAACTCTTGCTTTATAAGCAATGCTCGTGATCTACTATGGGCGGACATGGTCGAATGAGAAGCTATTTTCTTTTTCATGAAAAACTAGACGCTTTGTCCCGACAGATCTGGTTTATTCACATGTAGGTTACTGCGTACATCTGTCAATTCGTGTCCTAGCTTATCTTAGCGTCCCAAAATATTCCCCGGGTAGTTTCAAAATACTTCCCCCCCGTATCGGAGTAGGATATCTGTCGCTGTTGATCCGACTACTCCTGGCTACAGTATGGCAGGTCACCACGGTTTGCACCCCCAAAGTTACATGGATTCTGTGTCTTAATAGGCCCGAGAAATTGTAGAGGATATATGTACTCTTTGTTAGGGTTGGTATTTGAATAAGATGGTTATAACAAATAAATGCACATAAGCGTTTGAAACAATCGTTGGACAGGAACTCTAGATATAGCTGGTTCGGAACTTTGTCAGTGTAGGAAATATAACTTCATGTTAGTAAATGAATGTTACATCAATGAGGATATATGCTAATTTCATATTAATAAAAGTTGCCTCACCGTTAAATAAGCATCTAATGATCGTCCGACAGGATACACAGTTGGAAATCATCAAAGGAGTCGCGACAGGAGATCACTCCATTCTAAATTCTCCACCCTTGATATCGAATTGCGCATATTCAAGAATATTTTAGCAAAGGGTATCATGGACTTTGGACCTTTATCCCGAGGCTGGCCTCTATATTACATTCACCACAGGAAGTAGCTTGAGTACCTCTTTATTATATTATGATGCAATCTAATTTCAATTCCATTGCCTCCTACTTGTCCCCAAAATGATATATAAACCTACTATGGGGCATATAACAGGACTCCTTCAATAAGAATTGGGCTTTGACCCTCGTCATATATCACAATGTGTAGGAGTTGTCCATTCTCTAAATGTAGAATTTGGTCCATGTTATTCACGCTATGAGACTTATTGAAATGTTTATATCAATGTTTTGTCATGAATGAGTGGCTGTAACTCAGGCTGATAACATAGTCGAAGAATATTGGCATGTGTTTTATTGAATTACTAAGAATAACCACCTGCTGAAATCCTGTTTGGAAGCACTGGGATATGTAGGGTCGTGCCATGGAAGACGCACCACTAATAGATGATACATTGTTATTTCTTTATTATGTACTTAGCACCATCGCTTGATACAAGTAGAGTTGATTTAATCAAGTAATCATGGCCAATTACGTCAGTTCAGGGACACGAAATACATAAAGGACAACATCAGGGTCGGCCATTTGCTTTCCTTATTATGTTTTCATAAGTAGAAAAGGTCAATATCATAATAGTGGCTGTTGCCCTTAAAAATATTTATTCCAGTCTGCCTTTCCAAGGGTCCTGTAAAGTAGGTAATTTGTATCATTCACAGTAAAAGGGACTTTTTTTCAAATTGTCACAGAGGTGAATATATATACCATGATTTATTAACGGGTTGAAACTCCTAGATTCAGGGAATCTCAGCTTATGACGTGAGGGCTCGTGGTTACCAGGAGTTTCCGCCTGTGGTTTGGATCTATTGTGGCCTTACTGATAGTTTTCAGTATCTTATATAGGCAGTTCCTTCATGTGCAATAAGCATCTTTGTGGTGGGCAGGTGCTTGAACCAACACTGAAAAGTACGATGGTACGGCGTGGGGCAGCAGGCCCTTTTTATAGTTTATGTATGACTGCAATAAAAACAAGCACCAGTTGTTGACAGGCGCGGTTTCCTCTTGCCACATCTCTCCTCCAGCCGCCTGTCATGAATCATGAACAGTAAACTGCGTATAGCGGCATTACTGTGTTTGTCAACACTGTGAACTCTGAATAGCATGCATTCAGATAATTCATGTAGAATACTGCACTCCCACACCCATCTCCAATCACTCCATTCTCTTGACTTAATGATATTCATTTTGATAGTGACCAATGTATACGATCCGTATGTAAGAAGTCGAAAAGTTTTGTTATTCATTGTAGAACGTGCTCTATCCAATTGTAGAGAAAAAAATATATAAATGTGGATATATACAGGGAATCTAAACATGGGCAGCCGATTTGGCTGCTGACGCTACATGTTTATGGAAAAATTGTGGTGGGGATGACAACATAATCCAGATCATAACGGTGATCCAGGTTGCATAAACTGTCACGTTCCTACTATGAGACCAGTATTATGCTCTGTTCATCCTTCAAAAATAGAACTGGTATGGAGTCGGTAGCTAGACGATGACAACACCATCCAGGCCACTACTGAGACCTAGGTCGTTCGGGCTTGGCATTTTTCATGCTTGTTTTAGGACGCTGTCTCTGTTTTTGGTAATGGATACGCCATGTTTTTCTAGTTGTTCATCGGACAGTCTCGAAAAATGAGCAGTCCCACTGCGCTTATCGTAGGCACATAGTTTGAGTAAGGGTATTCTCTCTGCTATCCGAAAGTGCTTTTATGACGATTTATGATATATTCCATATTAAGCATAGTAACGGTATGTTGTTGTCCTAGTGGCCTAGAAGATATCATCCATCTGGATATCTGTATATTATGATTGTGAATGATTCATAGAAAAAGTGATTACATTGTTTCATAATACGCCTATGGATTTCTGAGAATAAAAAGGTTTTTGTAAAGGATGAGAGATGGTATAAATCATCGTTGTTTTGGGCGGTTCAACATACTACTGTTACAAATATGAACCTCGTATCGCACATGTATGATGTTTCAGTAGGCGTATCCACGCATCCGGGATCATTTTGGCAGAAAGATTTACAATGATATAATAGTGTGCAAGTAGAATCATATTACTTCATGTCGCGGCTGAGCGTAGACAATCATCCGAGAGCTGAGAGAAAACTGCGCAGTTGTGCGTGTACTACGCTATTTTTGTTTATACCTCTGCAAAATGCCCACGAGAAATGTAGCCCACATGTACAAGGACAGAGATGAGGGGGTCGGGGTGTTGTGGCTATGCTGAGTGTGGCAGTATTTTCTCTCCACACCAACATGTAACAGTGATAGCTAGCACCGCATAACTCAGCCATCTTTCTCGGCAAATACATAAACTGTCCAAAACTAATTTTTGTGTCAAGAAAAGTTCGCTAGCTGCATTTTCCCCGCAGATTGCAAACGAATCACGTTGCATTTTATTCAGCTAACCCAACTTAGGCTGCACATGTGTATTGCATTATGGGATTGGTAAGACCCACATGTCCCGTTAACTAACACTCTGGCCATATCGAAAAAGGAAATTTAACACTACAACCAGCCAAGGGTCTAAACAGTGTAAGGAGCACGTGGTGCGTACGAACGCCTGTTTTTGTCACCGACCCCTTCCCTGCCCAGATACGACCCCCGTAATGTGGGCGTCTTAACACGTCTCGACAGCTGCATTGTGCCTGTGCCCACCCGAGTCCATTACAAGACAGCCTAGAAAACAGGACATAAGCACGCCTGATTTGTTAGCTGAGGTCTTAAGGTCCTGTCTCCCCTGGTCGCACACAGTTTTGAGACACTGACCCCAATACTACATACATATCACCCACAACTTTACTCTTTCAATTTCCACATAACGATGTCAGATGGTATGTGTCTACGTTGATACGTAGATATGTGTAGTTATAGGATCAAGAGAAAAATATCTTTGATGACCAGTTGATATGAGTTAATATTGCATTGACAGAGATCATCTAAATACAACTTCCTTCATGTGTTAGCAGTAGACTAAATGCAAATAAGGAAGGGTTGCATGTTGATGATTATTACACGCCCCTTGATATTTTTAGTCCCAGCACCCTTAGCTCCTGACCCGTTACCTGATGATGCCTCATGAACTCCATCATTGTCGTTGTCATCCTCTCCACCAATTCTGAGATGAATCAACAACAGATGGATCAATGGTTTAACACAGAAATATACAGACAAGTGGAAACACCATCAATTCTATCTATATATCTCTCTGTCGTCTCCAAAATGTAATGATAATACGAATCAATCACAATTGGCTATTATTATGAGCAATTAACCAATGATATAATATAGTGATAATGGTATTCCACAATTTCGTATGAAACAAGTATCCTTATTGTAAAGATTATGAGTTCTCTCTTAAGGATTGTTAACACACGAGAGTAAAAAGTGGATTTCAGGACAACTTCAGAAATGATTTGCTCTAGTGATTGGTCATCTGTAAAAACGGGGCGTGGCTCAAAGATGAAATATAACAGCCTATCGGTGCGGGGCATGGGGAAGATCGCGTATGAATAAAAAGAAAGATCATACGTACGTCCTCTACGAAAAGAGTTCTTATCTACACTCGCCGATTCCTATATAGAGAAATAACACAATTTGCAAGGTGACTATATAAGCCCAAGTCACCAAGATGTGGTGCACGCACGCCCCTGCACCCCTTCTAAATATGCCACTGTTTTCCAAGTTCATGACTGCGAATCAGTACATATTTAACAACGAACTTAGACGGTTCTACCAAGTAACCTCCATATGGGTACTGTGAGCGTGGGTAATGGGTGAAATGATGCATGCGTCCCCCAGTCTGGCCACGGTCTATCGGCGTGCATTGTTGTTTATAGAGCTGGCTCGGTGTCTCACTTCTGGTTTTACCACACACCACCGTCGTGGCCACGTGAGACTGATCAGGTGTTTCCCCATAGCCGCTGATGTTCAGCCTCCGGGTTAGTCGTGTTGTATCCTCGTGGCTGTTATGAACACGAGGCATGCAGGCCGGCTGTCACAAGTGATGAATTATGGCTGTTGTCTTGACGGCAATGTGTCCGGGATGGCGGAGGTCATTGAGTGCAGATCGCTGTTCCTGCATTTCCCGCTGCGGCTGCTGCACCATGCTGAGCACATCCTCATTTCGATGGAATCAGTCAAAATGATGAATTTGATTTGCATTATGAATCTGTTTACAACAGAAAAGGGTCCGGGAGACTGAGGGTTCAGTCGGTGCAGCCCGATTATAGGACATAACTTCCCTGTAGTGGCACGCAGATGCCCTTCATCCAAAGAGCGATGTAAGAAAAATGCGTTCACTGATTTAGCTATAACCATTAGCATTTGATCGTTATGACATTCCTCTAAAAGTCATTCAGTGTGGATGAGACGCCAGCTTGATTTCCCTCCTAAATCGGTAAATTTGTGATATATTACATTTCATTTGGAAATAACTTGGTTTTAATGTACCTCATCACAACACGCATGTACTGTGGTCCATAACTCGGGATTCAATAAATTACCCTCTCTACAGATACATCAAGCGGACTGCATAGACTTCCCTGAGCAGGGGATTAGCTCTTATGGACTTGTACTCTACTGACCCCAGTGTAATGCCATTGTATGTCATGTAGAAAATGGGAACTGGAATGAGTTTGCGTTACTTCTATTGGCCCCATACATGGGTGCAATGTATCTAGATTTAGAACTGTGTAAAGTATACACGCTATTAAGTGTCGATATCCTCGGGCTGAGGCCCGCTATTTCAAGCCTAAAGCACTCAGCCGCTTAGTAAAACTAGGAGTCTTTCCTGTAACTGGCTGGTATTTAAAGAGTCGTTTCACTTTATGAAACTAGGAGCAAATCAGTATCAATTTTCAATGGAAGAGTACTGTATTCACACGACAAAGTACCAGCTTGATAATACAAGTAAAGGACTAGGAAATATGCCAATTAATTGCAGTTAGGGGGTTAGGTAGGTGGATGGGTGGGTGGGCAGGTTGGGATATAGGTTCATTATAGATATAGATTGGTAGGGTGGTTAGATAGGTTAATGAGTGGGTAGGCAAGTTGGTAAATAGCTTGACAGGTTGGCAGATAGGTGGGCAGGTAGGTGATTAGGTGGGAGGTTGGTAGATGGGCAGCCTGGGGGCTAGTTAGGTTGGTGGGTGATTGGGCAGGTTGGTGTGGGTAAACGGGTTGGAAAGTGGGTGAGTCAGTGGGTAGGATCGTTGATGGGTGGGCAGGTTGAAGGGTAGGGAGGTTGCTAGGTAGGCATGGTCTTTGGTAGGCCGGTTTTTGGGTGGATAGGTTGAAGTGTGAGACATGTTGGTAGTGGGGGTTAGCTCCGTGGTTTAGACACTGGAATAGTAATCACAGGTTTATGGCCGATGGCTAAAATATTAGAGATGTCAGTTTTCCATCTTTCTGTGGAGATCCATTTTTTTATGTTCAATATATTAATTGTTTTTCCTTGCATAAAGCAAAGATGATATTGATTTTGCCTCATTTACACCAATAAAACAGTCTTTTGGACCTTCCTACAGGCCTTCAGCCCCATGCTATGGCTGTCAAAAATATATCATCGAAGTTTTCCTGGTTTCTTTGAGGCAGAAAAATACACATGAAAAATGTTTCCCCCTATTCTCCCTGACTCCAACTAACATCCCTAAAATATACACATATATACATGACCAAAGATTTCTCCAAAAGTTCATATTGTGAAACATGCAAAATTCATTCCTGACAGGTCTGCTTCATGAAATGATCCATATTTCTAATTGTGTATTTTTATATTGTAATTTGGGACAATTTGACCATCTCAAAGTATGCAATCATAAACCAGAAGGGTGCTCTGGCTGTGAGCATTTGCCTGGAAGATGGCTTTAATTTAATTGGGAAAGATTGAGAATTTAGCACATCCAGTTCAAATCTTAGACTGTGCATTATTCAAAACAACACATAAAGCATTGTGCCCTGCTGGGTTTAGCCTGGGGCTAGGGTGCAGTAAGGATATTCCCTCCTGAGGGTTATGAGGAAACTTCCCCTAGAAAGTTTTGACACCTATTTCAGGGAGAGGGGCAGAGAACACAAATTTAGTGGGATACAGGTAAGGTAGTCCCATGTGTGCCTAAAAGAAAAAACTTGGAAAAAAAGTAACAGGAAGATTTTGTTTGAGACTATTCCAGAGAAAGATCTAATCAATTTTTTGAAAGAGACAAATCTCTTTCATTGTGTATAAAATATTTGAAAACATTGAATTTTTTCTTTGTTTTTCATTCTCAACATCATCCAAGCGCATCTGCAGGGGAGAAATCCTCATATTTAAGAGATCTAATTGATGTGATGGAACCACATAGGGCTTAGGCGCAGTTATAGAGAGAGGAGCTTACTTTAATAGCCATGTCATAATTCTATTAACCATCCTGTGACTTGTAGAATTTGATTCTTCTCCCCCTTCCAACACCGTCATTCACTTCTCGGAACACACTAAAATTGAGTTCTGTCCTGCCAAACTACAAGTGAATTACCAAGTAGGTACTGGCCAACGAGGCCAGGACTGTGTGCTTTATAGCACTAGTAAGTTAGACCTCAGAATGATACGCTACATATACTGAGACAAAATTTGCAGATCTTTCTAGATAATGCAAGACTTTGGTCAAACTGTGCATGAAATATATGGATTTTTTTCAATTGGTTGCGCTAATCATGGCAGCATAGCTTGCTGCCGAGTACAGTGCTTTGTATTTTTTATTAACTGTGTAGATCAGTCCTAGGAACTTCCGGGGTATTTACCACCTGTGCTCCCACTGGGCCTCATTGTTTTTGTCAATGTTTTTTTTGTTTTTGCAAAATGCAATTCTCATGCCAACTTAGATATTCAAATGGAAGCACTCTTTTAGGCAGTGACCTTTGTGCAGCCAGTTTTATAAATATATGGCCAAATGTTTCATGCACAGCTTGACTAAAGCTGTGTTTCACATGAAAGATAAGAGTCAGTGAATCCTTAAGATACATCTGATTGCTCCTTTTGAGGTCTACTTTTTCCAAAAGAAATTCTATGTGAGGCCCCCAGGAGCCCCTGGTAGTAGTGGAAACATGCTAGGAGGAGAAACATCTCCTCCCCATGCTCCCTCCAACCACACATGGTACAGTGCTTTGAATAGTGCACAGCTTCAATTTGAAATGCAGCCAATTTTCTTGAATCCTTCCTGAAACTGGTCGGTATGATAATTAACCAATGTTAAAATAAATATATTTGATATATTTGCCTAATAACAACTTCATGTTATTTCTGCAAGGCTATTTGTAGGGTTATAAAGTCCCTCATTTTCCTTTTAAATCCTTGAATATTCCTTTAAATTCCTTTATTTAAAAAAAACAAAACCATTTTGACTTCTGCTGTGAATACACCAAAAGTTAAGGTATTGAAATGATCGTGAAAGATATCTACATGTACTTTATTAAACTGGGTTTTGATTGTGCTTCCTTCTGGAATTCTATGGAATCTTCACTCATATTCTAGAAGTCAAACATTATGTCTAACTTTTAATATGATTTCTGAAAAAATATGTTATGAACATTATATTAAGTCAAAAATAACTAGTTCTCAGTCCCCAATATGGCCTATAGTACCTGCAATCTAGGTTACAAGCTGATACAAGGAGAGTCTCCAAAAAGCCTACAAAAGACATGGGTAGGACATGAAGTTTCATCAAAATGTATCCACTCAGAATGACATGGGACATGATTCTAAAGCCCAAAAATACTGTGCCAAACTGACAAGATGTTTGGAAAATGGTGACAGGGAAATTTGTGCCGGGACAGGGAAAACACAGGGAATTTTAAAATGAAATCTGTGTGGGCACCCTGTTCACTTCACTCTTCATTATCTCTTAACAAGACTGATATCTCAGGTGGTTAGCCTCAACGGTATTTTTGTAGAATTGATTATAAGAGATGTTTAACTTGTAATCTTCCTGAAATATATAGTCACGAGTGTTTCCGTGATCTATCATATCATAACTAGAGTAGAAAGTGGTTTTCCCTGCTTACTCAGGACCATATAGTGCTGATAAGGCCTGCACTTGTTGTGCCACTCAGACATCAGGTTATCCATACTTACAGGGAGGGCGGATCTTATTGGTCTTTTCTGTGTTGAAAAATATTTCAAGGCATCTCATCATAACCAAGAAGGAATTTATACACCTGGTAAGATTGTTGTTGGAGCGCTCATATTATTTCCTTTCGTTCAAAAAAATTTTGTTTCCATGATCTTATTGTTGCCACACTTTTTCTAACCCCTGAATAATAGCCAACAGTATATTGTCGTAGATAGGATATATAGCCTTTATGGAATCCAACGGGTTAAAACATGTAGATATCTGTCAGCATCGAAGGTTGCATTATTTTACTTTGAGGGACTTAAGTTATTCCTCAACTAAGATGTATTTATTTACGGAGTGAGAGCAATGCATGTGTTCTGTATCAATAAGACTAGCTACACAACTAGCATTCGCATTTGTAGTTTCACTCGTGAATCTATGCTGTCGAGTGGTTACCTCAGACATTTACCTTAACACTTAAAACAGGATTTATAGCAGGAAGTGACCGCGAGTATCATTTGGTTAATGAAAATAGGTCAGTGAATAAAGCAATCATAGGAAGGGCGACGTTCACTTTCCTGTTTAATCCTTGATAAAGGGTCCCTTTATAAGCACTCTTATTCTAACACCTATAAAACCACACTTGTACTAGGGATGGTCAGTTTGGGTTACACAGCGTGCTCAAGTATGGCACTCTGGCCAGAGGATTCGTGCAAGAGTGTTATATCAGCATCATATCATGCTCTTCATTGCATGCATTGTCATCACACCAAAGATATCACGTATAAATGCTATCCTCTTAAGATGCCCTTGGTGATATCGACGCGTTATCATGTTGTCCTCTAGTTGCCCTCGTCATCCATAAGTCTATTTCTTGGAAACAGCCTGTGACATTATAAGCCCTGCCAATGTATATCCTATATTGGTTATTCTTAAACTATAAATCAATTATTTATGACTCTTTTGATCTTCTTGCCTTGGTTCTGTTCCTGTCTAAGACATTTTTCATACGGTCCTTCCAATAGAGAGGTTTGATATCATTAACACACGCCCAGCAGTACATTACCTTCTAGAATTTCGCTTATAGATCACATGTGGACGAGATGCATTCATACTATCAAGAGACGTCACGAGTTTGGGTCTGAGTTTATTTATTCCACGCATTTTGTTGGGTCCATAATTTCACGAGTCGAAAATCTCAAACAAGTGGCGTCTAGATTTTATCCTACCCCGTTTCCATATTTTTTTCAGTATCAGAAAGTAGTGGCAAAAACAACACTTTATGTCACTACCCGTGACAAATCCCATGTTAAGCCTATGGCGTTTTTTATTAGGGGTAGAATAAAGATCTCATCCAACAATAATCAAGTTTTTTTGCCAATTACCTTTTCCTGATTGAGGATCACCTAGATATACACATATATATCTGTTTGTTTCGCATACCACAATAGCGTAATGTATGTAAATTAACATTTTCTGTAGAGAGATTTCTTTTTTATTCAAAGGCGATATATTTAGTGACACTATGTTCTGTTTTTTGAGAAAAAGGATTTCGTGAGATGAGATTAAATGTCGAACACCAAGGCTAGAGAAATACGTGATTTAGAGCTGTGTTTACTTGTGTGCCTGCCCTATTGAAATGTAATCTGATTTCTGTAAGATATAGATGAGGTATGTCTGGTGCACAATATGGTAGCGGTAAAAAGAAGATACGAGTATTGATGTGGACCTGTTAGTCATCGTGAGTTTTTGGAAACCGTGACCTAGAGCAGCTATGTTTATGCCATCGCTTTACAAAGCGATTGATAAATTCGTTTATCGCGCACACATTATAATGTGGCCTTTATCCCAATCTTGGATTTTTAATTGTTGATATAGTTTTTAATCGGCTGTCCAATCAAATAATATCTTTAAGAAGTTCATAGGACATCATTGCTTGGAATAACTGATAAGATATATACAGGTCCATGACATCATGCAGCAGTTATTTATTAGCTCTAGGTTGGCTATAAATTACTCCCCAAGGAGAATATGATAAAATATATTCTACGAGTTAGTGTTCACCATAAAATACGATGTTAAGTGTATACATGTATTATGATTTCGAATTAGCCTATAAGTGGGAATATTTTTGAAATACGCAGTTGAAAACGATTATTAAAAGAAATTCATTTGTATAAAATTCAATTGTATTGACGATGTATGTCAGATGTGAAGGGCATTCTGTAAAACAGTTTACCAAGTAAAGATATACATGAACACGATTTGCTGGAGTCCTTTCCGAGTAAAGGTGATCTGCTTAATGGGGTGGTAACCAGGCTGGTCCGCCACCAGGGTTCTCCTGTATAACCCTCACTGTGGCTACAACGTGATAATAGCCACCAACCAAAGCAAACCACAATGTTCCCTATATCAGAGGGGGCATAAAATGATACAATAAGGACAAAATGTGACATTGGGACATGCGATCCCCCTAGACACTCATGTAGTGTCTAGGCTCGCAAGAACAATAATTCTCCATCATACTTACAGGTAAGTATTCACGTAATTATATATTGCCTTTTGCCTGGGGTAGGGAGTTAGCTTAGTGGGTAAGGCACTGGACTTGTAATCCCAAGGTTGTAGGACTTTGTGCATTTAGTCCCACTGCAGCCGCTCTTCTCCTTCATTCCCACCAGTAGTAGATTAACTGCTATATGAAAGGCCAATCCTTCTCATACCATGTCTATGTGGTGTGGGAAGTAAAAGAACTCTCACCCCGGTAAATGTGTAGGGGTGAGATTTTTACCTAAATGCATTACATATATTCGTTCACCACCCTTGTGGTGTAAAAGATCCTTAATAAAGGCTAGTAAGAACCTGTATTGGTTGACTGGAGGTTAAATCAAACCCAACCAACCAAACCTTTGCCTGTTTATTCTGCATATTGACTTCTTAATAGCCCCATAATCTGTCGATGGAACCGAGCAGGTAACAGGCCTGAAATATGGTCTTGTCCGGCCTGTGGTCAGGTCTGTGGTTTGTGGTCTCTCCCGCCACGTGCCGTCAGGTACGGCTTTCACGTGAGAGGGCTTGTTGACCGGTAGTTCACAGTGCGTCCTCACAGGGGTAACCTGTTTACGGCGCAGTATACATAATATATACTGTGGTAAATCAATTAATGCACCAGGGCTGCATGCAGCTCAGCTATGTACATGTCGATGAATGATCGTTTCCTATCCGAGAAACAGGACAGATTCCTCAAATGCCCCAGCAGTAACATTGTGACCTCCGTTATTTTCCCTTAGTATATTTCCATGGATTATCAGATGCTAATATCATGAGCAAGTAATTTTTTCTGACTAACGGTAAAATTGTTTTTTGAGGAACTACGATAAGGATGAAGTTGGTCTATTCCCTTAAGAGACTTCTCATTTGTGATTGGAAGCTTATCACGTAAAGATCGGACGACGTCATTTCAGTTTTGAGAAGAGGATGTGACTGAATATATAAGCGACGTAGAAAGAAACAATGCCACATTGTAATTCAGAGTCTGTTAGCGGCTGATAATGTTTGCCTGCATGTTAACAAATAGTTAATTGTTTTTCAAATACAAACTAATCCTGAATGGTTTCTATCCAATGAGACGACCTCTAACACATGGTTCACTTCTGTGTTTTTTTAATTATAGCATTGTAGTGCAAATTTAGGAACAACTGCACATACATTAAATCATCATAAACAGGTTGGCATCAACTTTAGATTGACTCATCCTATTATCTCAATGAAACAGACTAGAATACCCTATGTTCATTAACTCCTAATTAGAAGAAAACAAATATGTTTACTAATGCAAATGTTTGTGTAGCCCCATATACCATCGCGCTGGCTGCCCCAAATCTGACTTCATTAAACTGCGATTCCAGCCTTCCCCTTGGCATGTAAAACGCCCTCTTTTATGGACTCGTCATTATAATGATAATACCATACTTGTTCGTAATGTATTGTACATTCCCCTCCATCCTCTTTCTACGCATTCTGCAGCTTGTTTACAAAATTAAACTATGATTAGCAGAATTTCACTTTTTATCTTTTTAACTTTTGACCGCCATCCCTAGCACATTCCTCTAGAGGTCTTGGCTACTCGCTATGTTTATTCATGATGTTAAACCATAAAGCCAATGACGCAGTGTTTCATTTGGGTAAAGTAAATTGTATGAATACATCTCCATAAAGAGACTGTCAGGTAGACGTCTCAAAGCGTATGACAGAGATGTGTATTGGAAGACACAATTTGTTTATGTTATAGATGTTGCAGGAAGTGATACCGGAAGCGACGGCCAATAGCATGATATTGGTTGACTTAGAGCTCCTGTATTCGAAAGGATTCCCATTTTCGTCGGTAAAATACTATGATATTCACTGACATTCGCCTTAAATGATATCTATCGTTGAAACGTTCGTGGCAAACATGCGCATATTCATGTTCACATATTGCTTATAACCACCTAAATTCGATAAATGGCCATTGATTATTTTCATTGTTCCATACTTTCTGTAGAAGTTTAGGGATGTTGGTTAATTGTACATTCCAAACTTTATCAAACGAATTGTGTGAGTCACAGTCAACCAGCAGTCTTCCAGGTCCTACCAACCAATGAAACCCCATCAATAGGTACGCATGACAAAGATAAACGACCACTTTCCACAAAGTAACACATTTCCCGATCGCCATGTCTTTCCGCGTAGGATATGATACTAGACGCTCCAAACCTTCCGAACATCCCGGCACATTAGCTGTTTTGTTTATGGGCACCTCATTCCCTGACCAGATTTCATTAGAAATTCAATAAACCCCATCATAAGTGTTTTAAAAATTGGGTCATTTAGAATAATAAAAGATGGTTTATTGCCCCCATATGTTCGAAGATCGTTGGTAACCCGTCATAAGCAGAGGCGGCCCTTTCCAAGATAAATGGTCCATTCTTTCATTTGCTGATTTCCACTTGAAGGGGCGTTAATTCTATTTCAGACAGTCAGCTCTCTGTGTATTTTCATAGCTGGCTAAATAACCTATATAATGTAGGCTCAAAGTGACTCGTATGCCTGAGGTATCTCTTGAATTAGCATTCCTAAGGTATGTCATTGACAATGCACAGTCAACCCCTTGCATAAAACTAAAGTTCCTGTATTGGTCATCCTTCATAGTTTACTGACTGTTAACCGCATCCCCGACTCTTTTTCGTGTGGTGTTGTTACAATATTCATCCTCCGCATGACTCATGTAAGACAGGATATTTCATCATTGTGAATAATGGCAAGGATGTCCTTTACGGATATCGAGTTTGCTAATTATGCATCTTAGCTTTTATAGGATTCCAATATATATTCTTTAAAATTGTGAGGTGGGAAATAGCATAACCATCAAGTTGATCTAAGTATTAATAGGTTTTTATTAGTCATCAACGACTTCGGGGCTGCTATTGGCCACAATACTGGCTACCAGAGCAGATGCTTATTATAAGTCCGAAGTCACAGCTGAGTATACACAGACCAGTTTCATGGTGGTGCACTCAGGTTTTAGGTGTTTCTGTAAGTTGTGCAATGACTGGAACTGAAATTGTTGGTATAGGTGGGACTCCAAAGCATCGCGAGCGGACAGCTGAGTCGCTGAGTACAGCTCCTCCTTTGACTGCTTCCCCGCCTTGACCACAACATACGTGGTCAGGAACTCCGGGCCATACCCGGGACCGGCAAAGCCATGAGCAGAGGCCAAAAGTTCAATAGTCTGGACAGAATTTTGGCATCAAAATGTGCTATACACATTCATAACATCAACTCTTTTCTTTATTAACATTCATCGTTCGATTAACCGCATCATTAGTGGAATTTCAAGAGTTGTCAATCAGCATATCATACAAATCCCAAGATGGTAGACGCTGCGCTGCTCTAGTAGTGGCAGTGCTCAAAAACAGACACAGTTTTCTTTTAAAATGATTAATAACTAAGCAAATACATTCCAAATTCCGTGGATTCTGGTCGTAGAACAGGAAAAATATTGATATGCTTTGATGGAAGTGCCGGGAATGGCTGCATTCGGCCGAACCACATTCAACGTGCCCCCTTTTCAGATGAATAGCCAATGATAATGACTAAACCTGATATTTATATTTTGATGGACAGGCCTAAATACATTGTATTCAGAATGTCATATACTAAATACTAAATACTAAATTATGTTGTATTCGGACCTACTTGGCAGAGCGCTAGCAAATCTGTTTTACCAGTCAGCCTTGTTCTCTAAAGTGACCATAGACTTGCTACTTACCTTTTAAAATTGTAGATATTCGTGCAGATATGAATACAGAGACAGAGACTCAGACATACAGTCAGAAGGGGATAGATAGAACGATAGAAATACAGACAGGGAAAAGACAGAGTCAGATATACCTACAGATAGACAGGGATACAGACAGAGCGAGGCATACTGACAAAGACAGAGACAGTCGGAGAGATCCTAAAATACAGAGAGGGAACGAGACAGAGACATATATAGGAAGATTAATTAGTAGACAGAGCAGACATACATACTCAGAGCAAGACAAAATATATGCATACAGAGCCTAAATGTTAGAATGGTCACATAGGTCACATAGATTTTGAGCTTGCTGCCAAAGAACTAACCCTTCACAATCGATATATGCTAACCATGAAGGCCTGCTTGAAAGGGTCAAGGGCCTAGTAGTCAGATTCATTATTTTGATAATTTAGGTTTGTTAGGTTTCATGGAGATTTTATAACATATACATTTTTAGGAAGTTTAGAACTTCTAGATTTAGAAAAATTTATTTTCACACCATATTTTTGTGGGAAAGTTTTTCAATTGTATGGTTATGAAATTCCATATCTGATGGGACAGACCATTATTCATGATATATGGATCATTGTATCTGATGGGACAGACTTAACCATATCATATTAAAACCATATCTATTCCACAGGGAAAATGACCGATACATACACAGCTCATCCATGGACAGAGATAAACATACAGGGAGTCATTCATATCTACAGAGAGATAGGAATAGAGACAAATAGAGTCAAACATACAGAATTACATTCAGACAGAGAGAGACATTCGGACAATGGTTAGATATACAAACACACAGAGACAGAGAGTCAAACATACATATATATACACGTATACATAGAGGGACCGAAACAGAAAGAGATGGTTAGACAGAATCAGTTAGAAAGACAGATAAAGATTGTTACAGTCAGGCCAAGAGACTAAGTGTCAGACTTACAAACAAGCACACAGTGAGAAAAAGACAGTCACAGCCTTTTGACAGACACAGGCTGACAAAGAAAGATAGGCACAGACTTGTGTCAAACAGATATATATATATAGAGAAGGAAAGACAGACCCAGAATATTGATAGACAGACAAAGACATACACAGACCAAGTGACAAAGTGTAGGGTGATAAGACTCCAGTCTTAACCCAGTCACTCCATATTAGCACATCCCCCTACCTCACACATCTTACCATCCTCCTCATGTGTTCACACTTGTAAATTTCTATACCTTAGTAAATATTCCTTTCCAGAATACTTGGGAATTACTGTTCAATCGATTCTCTAGATTTATTGACACATGTTTGATATTTTCAATACCAATGGCTTACTGATTAGTCATTGCGTATGATATTCTCTTACTTTTATTGGATGAAGTAATTTATATATGGAAATAACAGTAGCTCCTAGTTGGATTTTGTAATCTTTCTACATTCTAGTATTCGTCAAACCCACTTTGCACCTTCTATACATAGGAACTTATGATTTAGATGTGTGGCAATACTTTCTGCGAGTGGGTCCCATGAATTGAGTTTCCTTGTTTATGTTACTCCGCTGTTGCCCACTGAGAAACTCGAGATCATGTAGATAGTGTACAACAATCGTTGACACACATCTTTCGGGGGACGGAGGAGGTTGTAGGACCCTACTCTGTCCCATTTTCCCGACATCTCTTACCCCACCCTGAAAACGAGTGTCTTGGGTTCTTGGTTCACCATTTTCTCGAATTTAGTCCCAGGTTGAATGCAAAACATGTAATTGTGAAATAATGGTAGGAAGAGTAGTTACTTAGAATTAGAAATATGTAAGGGTTCAATAATAACGTAGCGTGGACAAGAACTGGTAATGGGATACTTACGATGACTAGGAGCAAATGTTATGTTCATCACTGATGAATGAGCGTGGAATTATAAGTGAATAACAATTAAAAGGTTTAGGATTCATACAGTCAATGGATCATTTTCTGCATCTAGTCAACTGCCTATGATCCATACATATCAGGCACCAGTGGGTCAATGAGGTATTTCGGTCTCAACTGATTGGTCATGGTCAGCTGGGCACACTTCTAAGACCTTGAGACACTGGCCCTCTGCTCCTTTCACAATATCACAATAAATAGCCGGCTGATAGTGAAGGGATAGCTTTATGCAGCAAGCTGGAACCACACTCTAATAACACGAAAAGCTTATGAGGTACAAAGAGTACCTGGTGTCACTCACCCATTTTTATCACCCCGGTCAAGTACATCAAGTCTATTTTTAGTGTATGTCTGCATTGAGTGGGTGACATACCGAGGTCATGAACTATCTCGGACACACGCAGAATAACTCGCAATGTACACATGAAATATGAATTCGTTCCAACTAACATTTAGTATATCAATATTTAGAAGAATTAATATAAATCGACTTTATTTTATACATGGGAATTTGCTTGGAAGAATATGAATGTGTTTTGTGCTTGTAAACTTTTAAAACATGCAGTTGGTAGTTTATACGGAAGATGTGTGTCATGAGAAGAGTGTTATCCAACTTCTTGGGGAAATAATTTTAATTGAACAGGCTACTGTGATTAGGTAGTTGCGGGCATGAACTGTGAGCTTTACCAATGATTCAGAGGCTGGTCTGTCATACTTGTAATTTCATATTTAAATTAATACGTTAAGCAAGCAGAGAACATTTTTGTATAGGATTTTACAGTTCGTATACAATAACGCTCAGGTGAACAAATTCAAATGTTCGTTACCATCACTCTAATCAGTTTACCCAATGGGCTTTTGGATATAGCATCTGGTCTGGGTTATTTGTGTGTCTATCTTTAAGTTTTGTTATAGTTTAAAACTGCATGGGGGAGAAGGGTGGTTGAAGATGTAGAGTCATTACACCTGATGCTGTTTACTCAGATGTGGTTGGCCGATGACCTATTGCCTGGAGGCCTCCCAGTTGGCACTAGAGGTTTGGACTATTTGGCATTAGGCGCACGTCCGTAGGCCGTGTCCGTCAGTGTCAGGCTTCAGGCGGCCCTGTAAGGGCCCCACGAAGCTGACCTATCTTAAGGTGACAGAGGATTACCATCCGAAAGTATTACTGGTTGTCTTTGACCCAGAGGTCAGTACACGAAAGATATCCTAGTCGGCATGTAGAAATAAGCTGGCCCTACGTCAGCATGTTGTGATAGACTATGGAATGGAGTGGGGTCTGCTATTGCTTTCATTATATTCCTATTTCAAATGTTAGGAGAAAAAACCTGGATTTAATATTCGAAGTTCGAAAAAAATAATAGAATTTAGAGTTATGTAAAATAGGTGGTGTTTATGGTAGCACAGTAACTTGCTATGATAAAAGTTCCTGTCGTAAAAAAAGAGTGGTTTCCCGACTATTTTTACACCTTTTTGCAGTACTTTGGCGTATTTGTATAAAGAAAAAACAATAGTATAAACATAAGCAAGGTTAAATGGTTGGTGATATGTGTACTTCAAGCAAGTGTATGATGTAAGGTCAACCTGTATTGGATGTTGAGTAGAGAGGGTACAACATGTATACTCTAATAAATTATGCCGTAGACTATTAGAAGCATGTAGACTATTCATCCTTTTTCAATTTCAAAATCCCATTAATAATTATATAGGAAATTCCCTCCGGTTTGAATGTTGTTTGAGGAAAATCAAAGTTGATTCAAAGTGAAGCCGTTCGTGGGAAGCGCTCTCTTTTATATTAATTATTGGCACTATGGTATCATGGTGATTTTCTATATACAAATAGTGTGGTTCTATCATTGGTGTTACCTAAATATTGGATACCAGAAGTTCATCAAGTAGAATAGATGTTTCATTTGAAAATTGTATTTTATAAACCTTGTAGAATTTTGTAGCATAACCTTGGGTTGACGTATTTTGCAACATAGAGGAGGAGTCAGTGATGGACCAAACCTTGTAAACAGTATAGTTGATGTGTTGATTGGCAGGGTTTGTTTGCGATGAGATACAATATCTTCACAGCCGAGGTCAATGCAATACCGCATTGTCTGGCATGTGTGAAGGTATCAAAACATAGAACGTTCATAATTTTGTCTGACTCAAAGGTCTGTTTGCAAGCCATTGGCCAGCATAATCCAGAAAATAGCATCATTAAGGACAGTAGACAATCAAATAACCTTATAAAAGGAGATACAAATATTCCTATAAGAAAGGAACCCCAAGAGCACCCCACAAGGTGTGAAGGGACCCCTCTCACGACTAAAAGAAAAATATATACCTTCTAGAGAAAGAGTATAGCAAAGATGTTGTCTTATACTGGCTACCAATTGAAGGCGATGAAGTTGCAGACCATGCAGTTCTAAGAAAGCACAAAGCATACAATATAGAGCCCATGCAATTCCTGATATGGCTCTTAAACCAATGGCTAAAGAACATCTGGAGTGGTACCAGAGATAATATATAAAGGGGTTTTGTACAGTCCATCAACCAGAACAGAAAAGACAACATAACAAGATGAGAAAAGGTGCAAGTAGCATGGGATGGCAGTTGGATGGGCAGTCACATGGATGGACAGATGAGTGGGCAGCCACATGCATGGAAAGCTGGTGGAATTGGCAGTCAGGTGGATGGATAGATGAATGGTCAATCAGGTGGATGGTAATTCAGTTGGATAGGCAGTCACATGAATGAGCAGTCTCCAATAGGAACTGGCTGAACACTGTACGATCACTCAATACCAGATGTGACACCCCTCAAATAGCGAAGGTGCCTCTTTCAGAACAGTCCACAGACAACTGATCCTCTGCTCATGTAATTGGCATCTGTCAACCACCTCCGTCTCTGCCTTGCCTTCCCTTATTATGATCTTGGAGGCACGTGCCTCGCAGCAGGGATGAAAAGATGACAGAGGGAATGCTGCCTCTTCAAAGTTTAGTTCCTATAAGGTGCTTTACTGAAGCTTACTTTTCTTCTTGTACATAAAAAAGCTTTAAATCAAGCAAAATATTAAATACTCTGGAAATTGGTTGTGTAGCATTACACATGGATATGTTCAGAGAGCAGGTAGTTGGTTGTTTGGTTGGCAGGACCCATGCGTTGACATATGGGCTATGATTGAGGTTCCACTTGGGCTTGTGTGTATGTAAGGAACATTTAACCATACTGGCATCAGGCCTACATTGTACCAGCCTGAGACTACGACAAAAGCTATTGTGTGTGAAAGATCAACCCTACAGAATATGAGAGTTCATTTCAGGACTCCGCAAACTTCTCTTGGCTTAGAAAAAAACAGGCTTGCAAAACTTATTCTTTTTCCATTGTCTTTACTACCGAAACTCACACACATACGTAGAATAATACAGCTCTGTCATCCCTTTTGTTAAGATTGTCCGACATACGTTCGAACAATAGTATTACGGAATATACATCTATATCTCTACCTGTATTTTTATCTAATCCGTAGTTCAATACCGTCCCTGACTTTATTTTGCAAGGTATGGTTTACACGGTCTTGATACCCATCAACCAACATGTTAGAAACTTCCTTTTACAGAACTCAGAAATGGAATGCACACGGAATATGTCCTGTTTTATATAATATATCCGCACCATATCATGATATGGTTTTGGACAACCTATATAAATCTATCTAGCAGCTTGCAAGCCTTTTTCTCTGTTGATATATGGTGTTTGTCCTATGTGAAACTGTTTTATATACAAGGGAGGTTTTTTTTTGAAGTAATAACCTGTTACAGTATCACCGCTCATGCCGCCTTCTTTGGCATGGACCACGAGAGAACACTGGAGATTGATGAGCCATGATCACAATCCTGATATGAACCCTGGATGCAAAAGCTTGATTGATAGAAAACATTTGTCAAACTGCGATGATATATAACAATATATTCCATTCTTTTTCCGTGTGTATTCCCTGTGTTTATAATCTCTGAATATAGCTGGGGTTTAAGAGGGAGATATTGACTGGGCCCTGGGTTTGAAAGTAATTCAATAAAAAGAAAATGAGAGGTTGGTATATCAGTGGTTAAACTGAAACTAGAATGATAGATCGTTGGTGTTTCGGATGACAAAATTGGGAACAAAGAGCATATACAATGTGGTCGCCTTCCAAGATGAAATGGATAATGCTATGGTCAATAGTAAGGGTGATTTGGGTTTCAGATTGGCTTTAGAGAGACCTGCCATAATGGCCGACAGATGAAAGCCACAGTCATCTAATTCAATTAATCTTGTCTTAGAACTAGGATGTATTGTGAACAATGTTGGCTAGTATAGAGTACGGGGCATCAGAGTAAATAAACCCTAGTTTTAACCTCAGTCGAGATAAATCTGCATATATTGTTACGACTATTTGAACAACACGATAACTGGATTAGGTTGGACTGAACCAGTTCAGGTCGGCCAGCTCATACGGTATACATGTTCTTATGTCCATGCTATAATTGTACAGTATGTGATACTACACCATGCATAGGCTTGCGCCCAACTAGAGTGACATGTCATGTTTGTTTATTCATGCACTAAATAGGTTGACGGGTCCCAGGCACCGCACAATACCGTGACAATAGACCAGTTCGTCACGAGTTGCTCGTCTATTTTCACCTACTAACAACTCAGGCCACTGCAGTAACGTTACAGATCTAGATTCTTGAAATAGATCGCCATATATAGCCAGATCGAAAATTATCCATGTCCTGCCCCAACAACACGTATTGGAGCCTCAGATGTGTCTGTGAGATACGACTTCGTTTGAATCCCTAATCTATATGTGTTAAGTACTCTTTAACTGATTTATTACTTGTTATTCCCCTTAGGTATATTGACAATATATTCTGTTTGTTTTTCATTTATCTTTTTAGCGTGTGTCAGTAAATTTCAGAGATACATGTACGTAGAAATATGTTAAAGTTTAGCTAATATCTTTCGTTAAGAGACTTTCATGTGGAACACTTTTAGTGGTTTACATTATCTAAACATGCTTTATCTACATTTCACCTTTTTTGAGAGGTTGAGGATATTTACGGCTTACCAGACTTCTTTGGTCGGACAGTCGTATCCGGTACTTTAAAGGAACGATCAAAACGCAGACGTGCTTGTCCAAATAGAGACCCGGACTGAAGTATACGTCCGTTTATGGATTTAGAATTCTACCTAAAACCAACCTGTTTGCAGTGTGACGATGATTATTAGTGCTTATCAATATTCATATCAATATATTAATTGCCCTTTTTGTTCAGCTACCCCTTTACTAATACTTTCTAAGGTACGAAAAGTTCACACCAAAGAAGTCCGTGTATCATCGGTTTACACTATTTCAACAGAGTTTAACTCTAAATGACGTGATAATCAATACGTAAAACGGAAGGATCCAACCCCAGTAATCCTGAAACAGCTATTATTTTCACAAGGATGTAAGACTTCAGATTCCTGGGAGAAGGCTGACTCTAAGAATTAGACGATATATTATTATCTGTTGGAAGACTATCTAGCAATACAGAGGATGAAGTTTTATGACATTTGTTGAGATAGCAAGATTAAGTTTTATGACATTTCTTGAGATAGCATAAGTGCTTAGTCTCTGCTCACAGCCTTCGTTTAAAGTCACTAACTAGTATGGCTGGTCAAGTTCTTGGTGGGGCATCCTTCTGTATCCGAATTATCAGGCGTTTTACCAGACTTTTTTCTGCCTCAAGAGGCTGAATGAGAGCGCCACAGTGATTGGTCTATTCCAAGTCTGCTGCTGGTTATCAGTCTGCGGGGTGATATTTGTAGGAACTGTTCCAACGAGATGTGAGCAACTGTGCTTTCAAAAACAGCAACTTGGAACAGGAAAATAGTGTACGGTAGTCCAAGGATTTACTTAGTATCATGGATTACTATATAGTTTTATTTTCAAATTCAAATGTTACCTTATAGTTACCTACTTCATACTACTGATTGAGTTGTCTGAAATATCATTAGGGAGAAATTAACCAGGAGGTTGAAAGTTCAACTGCGTACATGTCCATGATCTGTTACAGAAGTGACAATGGTAAAAGCACAGCGGTGCAGTTAAAAAAATATGATTATCTCCCTCATCGCCAGCCCCGACTTACACCCCTGTTTAAAACACATTGGTATCTACCATAGATTTAAAGGTTCGAGTTAACATATGATCGACATCCACCCTTTTGTTAGCGGGCATCTTTGAATGGCACCTGACGCCAGTATCTTTATCTGTCCAAACTTTATCTGTCCAAACTTTACAGAAAACATTTACCATATTGACAGCGAATAATCACAATATCATAAAGAACGACCTCCTGTTGTTACTGTGGGAAAAAGTGCAAGATAACAATAGGTATGTACAGTGTCCAGTTCGCTAATGTTTCCTTGGCGAAACTCTTTTGCAGTAGTACAGTACCCACATACGATGTCTATACGATATACACCCTTTTCTTCATACCGGGAAATGCTGCTGTGAACATTAATATTTGTGGATAATATTGAACTCCATCGTAGAGTGAATTTCAGAATAACTTAAATAATTACTGTCCAAAGAATTGATGGTGAATAATATAGAAGGGATCAGTCCCTGACCTTAGTATCATTATCGAGAATGATTTAGAAGGGATCAGCCTCTGAAATCAGTATCATTATCGATGTATGTATTGCCTGTTTCAGATGTATCGATGTCCGACCTCATCAACATAGATTTACAACAGTGAATGTACATAACATATCAGTCACCATTATGTCAGAGTCCATTTGAACACCAGGCACGCACATCTTTTTTGTTCAATTGTCTCACCTCTGGGAATTGGACGCGTTTTCTGGTTGACCTGTTCTGGTCGTCTATCCGTGTCGGTTATCTTTTTTGCAGGTTTCCTGGTGCTCCTTTTTTCACTTCTGTCACATATGTCACATCTCTCCTTCTGCCCCATATGTCTCTGGTCTTTTTACCTGTATCAATTGCTACCACATTGTCCCCACTTATTTGCTTTTTTTTATAAGATTGTCAGAAGTATCACCTTACCAACTTGTTCCCTTCTGTCCATACGTCTGACTCATTTTCTCAAATCCATTTCTTTGTTTTTTTTCTTTGATTGATTTTCACTATAATACATTAAATGATGTTCACTGCGTAAATCGGTGTTGATTTTCACCTGCCCCTAGAGCCTCCCTGCCTCAGTATTTCAGCTTGTCCGCTCTGTCTCACCTGTCTTGTCTATCTATGATACCTCACCTGTACAGATAGAGCCTTTACTTTCTTATTGCCCACAACGCCACATGACTACTGACTACCTGCATCATGTGTTGTTGATGACATCCACGTGAGGGCGTGGCAGTCGGCACTATTGGCCACGATTTTTTTTTACAAGGCCCCCTTCTTGTGAGTTGTTTTGACCATTTTTCCCACCGCACATTGACAGTCTCTGGTTAGAAATCTAAGAAAAGAAAAAAAAAAGGACCACTGTCACTGAAACAGTAATTAGTTTCTCTGTTTTACGTTTGGCTATTCATTTTAGAGTGGCAGAAAAGAGAGTATTATTGAATTCCGAAAGAAGAATTCTCCACTGGATATTGGCTGTGTACTTAAGGGATTCACTACGTTTGTCTTACGTTACCTGGTGATGAGTCATATATGATAACTGATGCAGAAGCGGCTTCCTCTGTTTAAGTTTACGGAGCCACTGTAACCATTGACTGACGTGCATGCGAAATGCGAACGGGAGACAGAATCGGTCAAATCACGCATGGCTAACACATTGGGATGATTGAATTATTTAAGGCCGTTTCTTTTCAATTTCATCTTCAACTTTCCCAGAATTAAGATTTTGTTGATAGAAAAATTTTATATAGTTCTAATTATGCGCTCTCAGTTCAACTAACTAGCTTAACTCTGGTAATTACACTGGCTAAACCGTGTCTAAACATACCAGAATATAAACATTGCTTTCATTAAAGGCACATGTATGTATTCTTTATCTGTGGACTAGATGAGATCAGCCGACTCAGGGTCACGTGTGTAGGCGTCTATCTCCCCTCGTGTCCACACAGTCATGCACGTGTGTGTATGTGAGGAGGTATTGCAACTGGTGAGGTGTACAGAGCGACATGCTAGAACTGATGGCGTGGTGGGCACCAGATTCCGGATGTTGACTTCAGTGGTGCCAGCTAAGCTGAGGCTGGGCCTTCCCCGCCCGGCAACGGGCCCGGGGTTCTGGGCCACCACCGTCTATATATACACAACCCAGTCCAGCCAACCAACATCGCGCCACCACCAGCAGAGAGGCCACCAGCTGGCCCTCTTCATTATTAATATCACTAGCGGGCCCGCTGCTCGTTGCTGCCTGGGCCCTAGATGACCTATTTGGGAGCTGACCTCCTCCCGCTCCCGCGTGGTTCCCTCAACACATGGCGACGCTGAGTTGTGTCACGACGCACCAGCTACCGAGAAGCGCGGACTCCGCGGCCGGGCAGCTTACCTGCCTGGGCGGTATTGCCCCGTGTACATAAAGAGGGGCTCCCGAGCCAGCCTGCCAGCCGAGCCGAGAGCATGATCGGCGACCGCTCTCACTCGGCTAGGCCGACCCGCGCAAACACTCGTGATCTGGTCAGCGGGTTGGGAGGGAGTGGGGGGGGGGGGGGGGGTGGCAGAGCCACAGTTAGGCGTGCTTTATGCCAAACGATCGCCGTGCTGCATGTTGTCAGCATGTCGTATCTGGGTTAATTATGCAAATAGATGGCGCCTGGATACAGGCGATGATTGGTTGGGCATGAGGTGTGCCTGCGTAGCGCGCTGCCCGTTGGCTGCCTACCGGCGGATGGAGACCATCGATCGGTCAGCAGGTGGGAGGGGGTTTAACAGCTGACCACGACCCCTTGCGGTAGGGTCTCTGGGTTGGTTCAGTGACCGCCCCACCATGCCCCATTAGTGTGCCCAATACGCCCTACCTGAAAAACAGCCCCGAACACATAACCCAGCCTAGAACCAGGCAGTCCTGTCTCCGCACTGCAGCAGTGCTGCCACTCGCTGTTCGAGGAAGCCGCGCCCACATCTTGCCCGGCCACTCCCACTCGCGCCGCTTAGAACATGCACAAATGTCTATTACCACAGCAGGCGGTATCATGCACCTCACACACACACAAACACATACACAACCCATAACATGCGAAGGACCTGTGTAGAATATATTCTCCCTCAACTAATACTCAGTCCATGAGCTCATTTATATTAAAAAGGTTTGAGTTTATTTCCCCGCACCATGGTTGTTGCGGTACAATGCGAGCAACGGCGCGCACGTGGAGTGGTGTGAACGTGGGGCGGTGCGTGGCGTCAGTCAGCTGAGCCGGTCAGGGACGCTTCCCGCGCGTTTGGCGCCCGGTTACGAGAGGCGCACGCAGCTCGGGAGGCGCGCCCACTGCTGCCACCCGGACACCGCCCATAGCTTTGCATCGCTAATAAGCGCCGTGGCATAGTTCCTGGCGCACGCGTCCTTGACCTACTTGGCCATTGGCGTGACCTCTGACCTGCGTCAGCTGTGTGCTCCCCAGCTGATCGCGGATCCGGAAGCCAATGCCTTTGTCTTGGGCGCCCGGCAACAGGAGAAATGCACTGAGGATTGCAACCCTACCGGTGGCCCATTGGTCGGCCCGATTCTTCGCACTGCCGGTATTCCTCATAAGGCTACATATTCTTCAATTTAGTTTAGCTTGTCTTTTCTATGTGTGTCCGGAATAAGATTACTTACAAGTTTAAATCGTGTATCCACATACCTACGAACGCACAGTGCAAGTTCAGTGCCGTTAAACACCAAGGCCAGTTCCATATTGGATCACTTCCCACGTCAGTTTAACCTAGATGCCACTGAATTAAATGCAGCATCTGGGTATTTGGCAATACTCATCAGCCCTTGTGCCAACTTCCGTCAGTGATATACATATATAATATCTTTAATCATCATAGAATTGCGTCCAGGCAATCATACATGTATACCTGTATACTTAAGCATGCTATAAGAGTATACTAATGTAGGTTATATTGTTGAAGTATTGTTGAATATTGGTAAACCGAAATAATTTACATTATATCATAAATTGTGAAACAATGGGGGGATTGAAAAATCCAAAATGCATGTTTATTGCATGCTATGTTAATTCTTTCGTATGATAAATTCACGAATAACAGTTCATATTTCTAGCTTTAGTCATATTAGTAGATCAAAGTACCATACGAAGCATTGCCAATCACTCAACTGAACATACATGCACATATACCTCAATGTTCTGAATGTATCTGTTCAAACTAAAACCACAATATTTCCCAACAACATTATCAGATATTGTAGCTTATATCAAAGAACAAATACCTTCCACCAAGCCATACTTTGAACGGTGAAAGGTTTAACGACCCTCACCCCCTGCGTTGATACTTAGCGATTTCATGTATGGATTGCGACGTCCATTGTGCCCTTGTCGAGCGCCACATGTGGACGTCTGGCCGCTCAAACAAGTTTGTTTACTCACAGAGTTTGGATCAGCGGTTTATATGAAATCTCCAGGGGGGGAGCCTTGTCGCCGGCTCATGGGCCAGACCCTTCGAGATCGGCGAAACCAGTGTTGTACCAACTGGCAGTTATTATACGCTTATTAACTTTACAACCACCCTCCCCTCCTTTTAAATTCTACCACGTTTTCTGTGATTGTCCGAAAAGTGTTTCAGTGTGAGACAGAAACCAGTTCGGACATTGTTTTATATATATATATATATATACACGTATATATATATAGCCATCATAAATAATGATCATCATTACATATTTACTCTAAATGCTCCTGCATTAACAACCAAACACACTATATCGTCATGTTGAGAATCATACATGTAATGAATATTCAATGTAAAACATAAGAAACACCTGCAACATACATGTATACCACTCAAACATCAAAATGAAAATGCACAAATGCACAAAATACACTCTTTCACGAGTAAACCTCAGCGAACCATCCACAACCATGACCGACAAACTGTGCCAGAATTTCTGTACCAGTATTGTCCCCACCCCTCCTACTACCAGTAGATCGCCCATGTAATAACCATCTCAACCATAGGGTCTCAGAGGTCTAATTCGCTCTTACAAAGAAGACCCCCTTTGTTTGAAATGTTCATCTCACTTTATTCGCTATCATCATCGTGCTTAAAAGAGAGTCTATGTCATGAACAGAGATTCTTCTGATGATGGCCCACTTCATGCTTCTGGATAAGAAGCATGATTTCTGGATAAGAAGCATGAAAGTGTGTAATACAGTGATAAATGGTCTATACATGGCTTTCTCCAGGCGGCCGGGAGTGTTCAGCTGATGTTGGAGTCACAGACTTGCACTAGATCAACTTGCTCAAAATAGGCGGGGACCCGGACCAACATGGACCCAAGGTCAGTCGGTTTATCACCGCCCACCGGACGCTTAGCAAAGAAAAACCTAGGCGAGTGGAGAGCGTACTTGTCGGGAGCAATGAGAACCTAGCATAACTTGAATATGTATAAGCACCTCACTCTCATGCAGTAACTCTCAATTTATTGTTTTTTAATAGACGTGGGCGGCAGTTCTATGAAATGAGGGACAATAAATAGTGTGTATGCATAATCTTATGTCCGTTTTCAAGGTTAATTGTCACATGTTTTTAAATTTTCTATTTAAGGGAAATGCTGATATATATGTTGGAATTCTAACTTGTGTTATTGACGGTATTAATCAGTAAGAATTTTTGTTATTCCTCGTGCTATTTGAGATTTTGATAGCTAAAAACCTTTAAAAACATATGAATCAGAAACCACTTATAACACATATTTCTAAACCGTGGGTTTATAATTCTATTCCACGAACTAGTGTTGTCTTTCGTGTATTTGATGTGGTTCATGAAACAAGTTTCTGGAATAATGTTCAGAAACATCACGATATTGTTGGAGTATGATGAAAATATACATCAAAATAGTGTTTTGTCAATGGACGGCACAAAAGAAAATTCTCAACAAAAGTCAAATCTGATGAATATAATCTGACAAACGAACATCATTGCTGTAGTCATCTGACTGACTACTTGGTGCAGCTACGTCTAGCAAGGGCCTCTAACCAAAACAACGTACAATAGTTCATTTATCAATACTCTTGAATCGTGGTTCTTTAAGGCATTTAAGGAACTAAGTACACTACAAAGGACAAACTCTAGGTTACTTCTAGAACTAAGGCTTATACACGTACATTATATTTCTCTTGACTTTAAGCGAATTTCCTGAAACTAAAGACACTCGTGGAAAATACGAATAATGGACACACTCATATAATTCACTGAAATGTCAACCTTGAAATCATATATTCAGAGACATACGATACGATCCAGTACTCATCGTCAAGTTTGTCTTCTGTTTGTCTTGTTACTTTGCATTCAATGTCCTATGTTTGTCTTGTATCTGTATCATCTGTCTGGTGTATGTGTTTATCCAAAGGAAGTAACTGTCTGACTGCTAATTACTGCTGACGAACATTAGTGAGTTAATAGAGACTTTATTATCTTAGCAGAGTCGTATGACCTGTAATAACGTCAACGTACATTCTTTAACTACTTGTACTTCCTTTGTGTATCTGATTGCATTGCATTATCTATTTGACATTTTATCATTGGTTATGCGAGGAAGAACCCTCAGCAGGGCGATTTTGTAATCCTACCTTATTGAATTCGAAAAAAAATCATGCAGTCAACTCCACGAACCCAGTCACCTATTAATATATTTCAAATGTTAAATGTTTCATGAGGTAAAAATATATTAGTCCAATTCCACACGTTCCCTTGTTCCTACCTCTATTAGAGAACAGCGGTCAACTGTGATGATGATTTGCTTTTAGAAATAATATTTAGATAAAGGCGTTTCCATTGGCCGAGGAAAACGGGCCATTAGGAGAACTCAGAAAATCCACACCGTTTTCGTTGGTCAATGTAGAATGTCACATTATGTGACGGCCAATGGAAACAGACTTTAAGGGGAACTTGAAAAATCAACGCCCTTTTCTTCGGCCAATAAAACGGGCTTATACTTGTACATCATTTAGTCTATAGAGAACGGATTACTTAATACATAAGTACCAACAATGTGGTTCTAATAAAGCATCCACCACCATGAGAGAAGCTTGTTTTACCATATACCCTTGCCGTTTACACTGTAAATATGCACCGTTTCGCCATATAATGTAAAAAAAATCGTACGGAACACTATTCCACATGGGAAAATACGGAACACCTTCCCATACACATTTATTAAAGTATTGGTTGTTAAGCCAAATGGAATTAATGACGATAATAATTCATGGTTTGTACGGAATTTGGCGTAAACGCCTCGTTCCGCACGAACCGTGAATTATCATCTCGTTTTGTGGCTTGTACAGCATGATCGGGACGTTCTATATAATTGCCGTTGGCGTTATGAATACCGATAGAGGAATTGCAGCCGTACAGACGCCAGTGTGGACAGTCGCGTTGTGTTGGCAACGTGCCACCAGAATCAGCTATAGCTGATTCTCTGTCAGCTCCCTGTCAATGTGCTTCTCATGTCTAACTTTCACATAAGAGGATTTGACGCAGTCGGTCATCATAGAGTAGGTTTATTTGCACATTCAGCAAATGAATGGTAGAAAAAAACGTCCATGCTTATTGTGATATCTGAGATTCATCCTATTGCTCTTGCATTGTACTTTTTTATTATTGTTCATACTCTGTGGCTAAGTAAAAAAGAGATTTATAGAAAAAGGGCAATAAGTTATTATAGATATAGTGGTAGAAATATAGATATAGTCATAGACCTGAGCTAAAACTGCACTGTAATATATGTTGTAAGATAATCAGGAATCGTACACAGAATTTTACACAGCCGGATCCAGGGGCATTTTGGTGGTATTTCCTCCAATGTCGATGCCCCACCACTAATCGTACCAATAAACACAACATTTGGCCAGGTTCTGACAGACTGCGGTAGACCGCGACTTGTTGGGAGTTGTATCTGGCGCTCAGCCTACCACCATATGACTTGCCATGATATAACAACTGCCTACTTACCCCCGAATGACTTAACCCAACACTTGGTTTCGCGGTCGGTAGGTTTCGCACTGCCCGACCCACAGAGAGGTCATAGGTTATTTTCTGAAGCGAAGGTGAAACTAGACGTGTTTATTTCATCCTGTAATTTCAGAAATGGTAAGTGTTCATGCTGATGTAATGCCTATTTGGCGTTGCTCAATTGGATTTAGGAAAATTATATCCTGTAACGCTTATTTTTGATAATTGATGAATAAATATTACCCTGCTTTCCATGACTTTTTTTAAAAATTTATTAACGCAAGACAGTTCTACTTCTGGTAGATCTTCCACTGTCGTACTTCGTCGTGCATAATTTGACCCAATAGTTAACATTTTCCGAGCACGTGTCAACAAAGAGAAGAAGGGGGAATCCGCTTGGTGTGTTACCTATGTTGTTGTTGTTTTTTCGTTTTGGGGGGTCTATTTGGATAAAGCTGTAGTTTAATTTTGTGTAAACCCCGTTTATTGTGCCACAGTTCTAGTCACATTCCTTTGAATATAATGCATTTGATAGTACGTGTATACACACAGATAGCTGGGAGGGCTTCTACATGTACTGCTCCCACGTGGCTTTAAACATGCTTGATGAATGTTGCATGATGCGACTCCCCACCGCCACCCCTCAACCGGTACCCATTGAGTCGCATGTGCGAGTGGCTCGGGGGCCAGAGGATATTATGATTCTCTTTGTAATCAGACTGTATGCAGTCCAGCATGGTGAACCTTTCAGCACTGAACATTGACATTTGCGTGCCTATGCTAAAGCTAGACGATATTTACGTTTGTGTTCATATTTATGCTCTGTGTCCAGGTAGGCATTGGCATTAGTACTATCGCTGACCAAAGTACAAATGTATTCTCTCTAGATTGTTTGTCCTGTGCGTAGCTATTTACATTGCTATTCATGTACCTAACCATATAGCACTAAGTTTCTAATCATGTCTAGACACTGTATATTCAATTTTTCAACATTGGAGATCGGTTCGCTGGTCGTTGGAATTGCCCAGCCGATGTTTATTCTAAAGGATTAGCTATTCACACGATTCACATAATATCCAATATGGTAGAGATACATGTATGTCCTGCACCACTGTAAAAGCTACAGTGTTACAATAACGGATAGCTGGTTAACCCAAACCTATTTTGGAGCCTTTTATTAATACCTTCTTAATTCGTAGTATATAACTTATTTATCAGTCTTCCATTGTGACCTTTCGTTATATATTATGGTTGGCTACCAATATTATTTTAACCCTTCCGTGGATGGCAATTAGTTACGCTCATCTACCCAGAAATGGCTTCTCTCTGGATGCTCTGAGAGTTTGACTAATAGTTCTTTAACACGCAAGCTTGACATCAGCAAATCTTTTCTTTGACCTGTATTTTTATTGCCACCATTTCTAGTAGGGTCAATAAGGTTTTCATTAGTGTTACACGTGCTTTACAGGAGTGTTCAGTGATGCCTCTCAATTATAGAATCTCGTTAATATGATGATGAATCATGGGACTGTTAAGAGAATGCAACTTTTAGAATTGGGATTATCCAAACCAATGTATTATAATCTTTTCGGCTATAACCTTTACCTTTTGAAAGACTACATAAAAAATGTTTGTAAAATCGATCTTTTCGTACAATAAGACAAAGCATGCAAATGGTTATATATTTCATGTTATCTTATTTTTGGCAGAGATAGAGAGAGATAATTTCATACAGGAACATCTATTCTATCCATCAATATAGCTCACACATCAGGTATGAAAATCCAGAGTCATGCCATAGAACAGGTGTTACTCTGAGAGGATGTAAAAGCCACCTCTCAGTTGACGAGAGGCGCAGTTTACAATGATTAAAGATTCAGCACCATGCGACACGTTGGTGATAAACGAGAGATTGGTGTTAAAGGGACGGCTTGAAAATGACACCTGCAATGAAATGCATATGAATGCTTTCTCTTTAAATCAATAGTTCATCATTACAAATTGTATAATCCCCTGTTTACTATGTTATGGAGAACATTACATAGTAAATAAACGTTCTCAGATATAGGAGTATTAGGATCAACAGACAATGTCAGCTGCAAACCCTAATGCATATATAACATGAATTATGTGTATCACTATGACTCGTCTTAAATTGTCTGCGTTGGTGTTTCTTTCAACTTGCCATAGAAGAGACCCTAAGAGTATGTTGTCGTCAAGTTCAGGAACCATACCCGATGGCCAAGCCTTACTTTTGTTCTCCAAGCTGGTGCCTTGAATACCTAGTCACAGAACTAGCCTTTCATGCCACTGTGACCAGAGGCACTTGCATTTCGTTTATTCAATTATTCAACGTGGAACCAGCATTAGAGAACATCCGTGCCAGTTTTACAGTGAACAAATTCCTTCTGAAACACTAAACGTCGGTGGGTTTAGTGTTGTGGTACCACAAATACTGGTCTACGAGTGGATTAGCAAGCAGGGGCCCGTTGAATAATCTAGGCTCGTACATCTATGGCTGAGTTAGCATATTCAGCACATAGATGGTCGTAGATACAGCGAATTTCTTATTCGGTTAATGGGCTAGGAACCAAATGTCTACCTTTTTTTATACTAATACCCAAAAATGTAGGAAATTGTATGAGATGACATTTGCAATGTGTGAGTATAGTGTACCTCCCTTAATGTTCATTTCCTATTGTTAATTTTAAAATGCCATATTATTTACAGAAATATGCCCAAAAGCTGTCAAATAGACATAACAAATTCCATATATATCCAATCACTTTTTGACGGACAATCAATACTGTTGAACGTCATGATAAAATAAACAATCAAATGGCTGTTTTTTGATGTACCAAATGAAAGATGCTGACCTTCTGAATGCAAATCTAAATTATCAGGTTGCTATGGGGTTTGTACTGTTAAACGGTGACATACATATATAAACTGTAATATCAAAGCTTATGGCAAGCTCCATGCTGACGATTAGCTGCTTGGTAGTAAGGTTGACGTCAGGTAAATATTGTATAAACAGATATACATGTTAGATGGATGCTTCTAATCTCGGGTCTGTGGAGGAGGTCAGACGTGAGAGTGTAGGTTATATTATGGGGTTGCGGTAGAGGATGGGCCGTTGCGAGGAAGGGGGTTTGGGCCCAACTGACATGCAGCTAGTATCAGGTGCTGAATGTAGACCTACAGGTTATCGCATGGTCATGTGTCACCCACCCCACAGGCAAACCGTATGCGTTTTGAGTGATCGGCGGCGGCAATCTAATTTTTGTGTTAGTTCTATGCATACATTCCAAACCTCCACCCATGAAGTTGATGTGTACAGCCATATTTACATGGATATATGTGTAGCTAAGTATATGGCTCCAGTTTATGCTTACTGCCTACCTATGGCATACAGTATTCTCTGTGTAACCCTGAATATATTCAAAATGGCCAGGTCTTTATAGGGATTGAAACCCGGTGTTCACATTCATTGAAATCTATAGGCATTAGGAGAAAAGGAACAAAATAAACACAGAGTGTAAAGAGAGTCATCATATCAGTGTATCATAAAAGTACATGTATTGTACTTCATGTTGCAAAAATCATACAATTCATTTCCTAATTGCCTGTTTAGGTGAGAGACGAAAGGGTTAGTCTATTTGTACCTTGAACCGATACATGATTTTGGTTTATTTCCAATGGAAGCCTCCTATTGTCATGCATAAGTGTTATGCAGGGTTTGATGTATGACTAAAGGACTAACGATTGCAATGTACGAGAATATATCATCAGTTCATTGCCGGAGCTCTATACCGCTTTTACAGCACATTCAACCACCATTGATCGAGCGTACTCCCATCTGCCAGCACACAAATGGTTACGCACTATTTTTCCCGCAGTAGATGGTTACAAGGAGAAATGTGCACCATCACAATTCTGCCTATCTTAACAGCAATTACGATCAGCAATATAAGAGATGTAACATAATGGAGAATTGGGAGGATTTGAGGGCTGGTTCGCATACAATGGGGTTGGTTTGGTTCGTGATATTATCTTAGCCTGATAAAATGTCCATATACTTATCATTAGGAACTCGTACTTAACAGGCTTGCGAGTGCGGTAACTCTTACTCAACGGGTGATAAACAGATGGATATTTCCAGGCAAAGATAAAATCAGAAACATATTCGTGCTGGGTTTGAGTCCCCATTCCCCATCTCGTTTGGAGTGCTTCGGAATATTCACTCGGCTATCACATCGTTCATATATATTCTATATTTATTTAATTGGACATAGATCGCCTGTATTACAAAGCGGACCACCACTATACCCATTGACCTGTACGCCAATTTACTCGTTTGTCGAAGGTACATCTAGATTCTTTTAATAGGCCTTTTTCCACTGGCTGGTGTCGCAAGTTATCTGCTTAGTTACGCCATGCCTGAAGCCAAACATAGCCTTGGCGACATATACTTTAGCATTGTATACACTGAGTATATAAGCGTAATGCGTTTATAATACCCCTGCAGATTATTTCTATAGAAATAACAGCGATTGCAATGTATTCTATGGTCCAGCTCCAGTTTGATGTCTCATACATGCATATCACCTCAATGATACCATAGATACACCTTAGATAACACAGGGATACCAAAACTGCATACACACTAATACATGGGCAGGCCTAGCTATAATGTGCTTATCTTTTTCCAAGTTAAAACCAAGATAATTATAAACTATAAAGTTTAGACAGTTCAGACTCGTTGATACAATACCCTAGTTTGCCCTAACAATTCAATCTGTCGAAAAACAACACTTATGTAATCACAACCACCGTTCACACTTTAGGTGTGATACTTTGTGGCTCTATGGGCATGTGGCTGGCCTCAGCCGTGTTTGTCCGAGCGGCCGCGTAACTAGACAGTGGGCCGTTAGGCGGCGCTGAACGGCAACACCTGTATTGTCCTGTGATATTTGGTGCTCATAGGCTCATCATTATAATATCCTTACAATAATTATCAATTCAAATACATATTACTGCGCACTCCAAATTCGATGGCGAACGGGGACACGAACCAAACACTCACCAACTTCTTTCTTAGAATCTCATCTATAGTGGTACCTCGGCCTAATCCCCTATTGTTGTATTTACAGGTAAACCCGCAGTCTGCATTCTTTGCGCTGTCCACGCACGTAGCCTGAGTGACTCTGACGTAACCGGTGACGTAATCATTTGATCCCAAGGCCTCACCTGACCAGCAACATGCGTGACCTTATATACGACCGTAACGTACCATGACCTCTACGCCAACCGTCCCGATGGCAAAATACACTCGTTATCCAAACGCATGTCAAAACACATGTCATTGATTATTCTTTTCGGGTCACAGGTAGGCTATTTGGACCTTTTGTCATCGAGAGTCCCTGATATTATTGTCTATCAATCATGATTTGAAAGTTGTTAGATAATATCAATTAACCCCACGTATTTGTGTCCTACAAGAAGCAAACCTATTAATGTATAAAAGGATCAAATTGTGTGTAAAACGTCCATGAAACAATGAGTTGATTTCAACAACCGCTGGACTGGGGTAGGCAATATTTAACATTTTAATCAGTGATCTGAGGAGTGTCAACAGATGTTTGCATTGGTTATTATTATTATCAGATTCGGAGCCCAGTATGGAATGTTTTAGTAAATAAAGGTATTAAGATAATGTCACTAGGTAATTCCTGCGATTCTGTCTCGAGTGTTGTAGATAATATAATAGAGGATGGTAACACAGCAGTGCGTTTCACCTGTTGAACCGGTTAATTAAGTTAAGATAGTATTTTTATACTTAGTCATATAGGTTACTGTTAATCATATTTCAATTTTATACATGTATTTGAACATATATTTGGGTGGGTGTGTATCGATGTAATGCATTCAGTTAGAATACTGGTAAAAAAAGATATAGCCGTAAGAAAATGGTATGTTTTTAAAATAGGTTGCTGTGTTTTTCCATTACTAAATTTATCTTTATCACTTAAATCAACTCAGTTGACTCTTTTTAAACACGTGCCTTGGCCATTCTACAATTACTCACATAGTCGCGACAGTATACTGCACGAGGAATGGTCGTAGGTGTTATCGATAGAGTAATACCTTAACTGATACATACACAATATTACCATGATTTCGATCTGAGTGGCCGTATTCTCCGCGTAGTTGACGAGTATTGCGTAGCGTCAACTACAAGGAGAATACGGCCACACAGATTGAAATCATGGTAATGTTGTATTTATTACTCACTTATTTCTAGATTTAAGCAATAAATATGATCGTTAGAAAACTTTTCAACATAGTTAAGAAGTTATGTTTGGGACTACTTTCATCTCAATGGGACTACTTTCATCTCAAAAATCCGTATCCTCCTAGGATTGTACGCAGCTCCGTATCCTACTCAGTAGCGATCTGTAATCTCCATAGGCTTAGTATGGAGACTCCGTATCAGGTGGGTAATAAATGTTAACTGATCAAGGTTGGGCTTGACCTGGTTGGCATCATATGACTCCAATATCATAGAGTAACATAGTTAAAGATATAATTCATTCTGTTTTATGATATTTTACATTTAAGTATACTTGTATTTTCGCGTTCTCAAATACGTTCATTTTACAGGTGGTCCAATCAATGATGGAACATGACATACCAACTTAGATGAAATACAGTAGAACCCCGCGTAAGGGTTACTCTCTGTTCCGTGCAAAGTGGCCCCTGACGCGGGGTTTTTCTTTAAATATTCCACTATTCGTTTATACCTGCTATACTTTTGCCGATGATACTTGAAAATGATAATCATACAGTTATCCTCCAATATATTTCGCATATAGTATCACTAATAATGTGTTATTTATTGTTTGTATTAAAGTGATATTATCGCAAAGGGACTAACTGCTGGATGTTTGTGTCTTTGTCAACTATTCACGTACCTTTATATGAAAGATTCTATGAAATAAAGACGTTATTCTCTTACATGTTGTGTTTACCCAGTGTATCTTGTGTGATGATAGCACTGTCTAGACGAAGTATTGATTAATACCTTAGTGTACGAGCTAGCCAGATAAGAAAAACGTCGATTAGAGACATCTCACAATGAAAATACGTTATGCAATTACAAAACCTAAAAATCCCAAATGTTCCCTGGTGCAGAATAACACGAGGAGAAATAAGTTGGGTAGATACTACTAACTAGTCTTTACAACTAGGCAGTAATTAACATTGTTCAACCATGGTTATTATTCTATGTCCCAGGGGGCTGTTTAATATTTTGGGACAGTGAAAAGGATAAGGACAATGACAGGAGAGTTCGTGGGACGAAAATGACAAGGATGGAAGAGCCATCACGTTAAATAAGTGTTGTCCATATTGCATTGTCCTCTTGACCTCAATCCTTCAGGAGGACAGTTCATGATGCAAGCCATCCTCTGATTGGTACTTCGATCTCTCTGTCCTGGTCGCTAGTAGGGGTGCCGAGTTAGAATCAGTGATAATATGAAGGTTCTGGATTCAAACCCCGGACAAGACCGATTATGTTGATTTTTTTTCTATTTAGATTTTCTTTACTTTTATTATTCAATGGCAAAGAAGTCTATTATTTACATAGGATTGTTACAAACTGAAGAATATTCAAGCGAGTTTCCAGGATTGAGGTCAGGACAACGACAGATTTATCAAACAGCCTGGAAGGACATTCCACGTCTCCATCCCACTCCCTGTCCTTTGAAAGGACAATCCATGTTTATTTAACATGGTCCCTACTTTAATCATAGGACTACCAAATGACAGTCCTAGGATAATCCTCCCAGATATTAAACGGCCCCCTGGCTTTTCTTCGGCGGCCTACTGTTTCATTGATCCCAACAAGGAATCAGATCTCGACATATTGGTGTAGATAATTCCTCGTGTGACCCTGTAAGCTGATCAATATGTGGTAGTATCGATGGAATATGAGGAAGATCTGACCGTCAAAACACCACCAAAATAAGCGTCGCCACACGTCTGTAAAATGTTAATGTATATATGCCGTGATGGGAGAGGCTCAAATGCCACACGGACTGTAGACAAATTTGCCTGCTTTCAGTCCTCAAATCGTATACTACTGACCTCATATCTTACAATGAATACATTAATTAGGTAGACAGTGACTGGAACATACAGGGTATATATTAAAGATAGTGTCTACGAGTCTACTAGTTACATGCTAGCAGAATTAGCGTAGTACACTGTAGGCTACTGAAAAATAGTCATTATTTCGCCAGACTTCATTATGTCATATGTTAACATAAATGTTATATTTTCATCAAATGTGCTAAATAACCAGAGAACTGTTCGGTAAAGCTGTCAGCTCAAATGTTTCAATACTGTCCCTCAACGCGGGACCCCGACTCAAACCTCACAAAGGTATTGTGTAATGAATCCGCTGGTCTTGCGAAACTCTGGGCTAGTTCGAGACCTTGCACAACCTGAAATTGCCAGTATTTGTCAGCAGATGCAAATAGAAACGAGGCCGCTTGTCTCAGTGTGGGTGGACAAGTTCTCCTACCACTCTCGCACTTTGCGCAAAATAACTCACTACTAGACAACGTTAAACGTGCTCTAATAATCAGTGATGAATAACAAATATACGTTACCAGGTGTGAGTGTAACACATGGATGCCTTCTGTGCTACTGAAGTGATACTGCCGGACGTAAATGTATCACACAATGTTAAAACCAGCAATCATTTGAGAAAATATTATCGCGGTAGACATATCAGTAGAAACAAACTGGATCAAATTGTATTGTATACTTTTATCGAATAAAGGAGTGGTGCTCGTTTGAAAAAAAGTTAAACATCGAATCTATAAAATGAGTTGGCTGGGTAATCAAGCAAGTAATGCAGACAAGGGAACTGATTCGAATGCGTCACCCATCCTGTTTGAAATGGCAGTGGTGGAACTATACATCCATAGTGGCTGACTCTTTACGGCTGTTCTACCGGTCTTTAAACCACACATTCTCTGTTACAGCCCCCAGATCCTGACCCCACATCCCCTTTCGATGAGTGACTAAGAATACACGTTCACGGAACGAGGCAGTCCTATTGCCCAGATGAACGCAAGAGGTCACGTGGTCCTGTCGGATTTGACGCCGCGTTCCAGGAAATCGCGGCGACGTGCTCGACCTCAGGCAGGACCCTGTGAGTGGCCGATGTTCGGCAAGTCCGGAGTGCCAAGGTCATTATACTTACGTGGGAAGGGTTGTTTGAGTCATTTAACACGGAACGCTGATTTTGTATGATTCATGAAAGCTGAATCTTGGCTGGTATTGTTTATATGAAAATCCAATAAAAGGCAAAACATAATGGAAATTATGTGATTATCTATCTCGTTATTGCATTTTGTAGCAAACGACCCTTTCAGCTATCTCGTTTAGCTCGCTGAAAACAGATAAGAAAGTTGCGCAAGACCGCGGGTAGACGACATTTCTGTCAGCCGCCGATCACACTGCATGACATCTGGCACGTAGGACGGATGCGGATCCTGCCCATAGAGAGGTTTATCTATACATTTTTTTATCAGGCAACGGTTCAAATACACATTTGGTTTTCAACCATAACCTGACAATGTCTGAATGTTTTCCACTTCGACGGTCATCTCAAGAGATGAGCATTTGTTGTTGTATATATAATAGTAGTAATAATGATAATGATAATAAATGAAATGATTATAGTACTAATTTTAATCAACAACAATGACAGTATTGATAACAGGTAAGTTGGTAATATATTGATGATAATGATGATGGATATATAATATATTCACTCTCACAATCGGATGGTTTGTGGCAGTGAGAACAAAATGGCTATATACACGTACAGCATAAATACCTCAGTATACATCTATGTGTATTCACACATACAGATACGAGTACCTATACTCACACACCTCATAAATAGATTGGCAGGTGAATGGACATCCAAATAAGCCAATGAGAGTAATCTCTGTACTCGGCAACCATGATTGAGACGATTTTGGTCAGCATTGTTTAAGGCCATTTGTTAGGAATATGTACAACTTAACTTGCCATTTAAAGGCACCTTTAATTGGCGCTTCTTTCAGTTCTTTTGACTGAGCATTCCAGAGCTTGCAGCCTCTGTATACTGGTGATTGTTTTTATACAACTCGGTTCATGGGCGAATTAATGTGAAATTATGTTGCATATCGAATGTTTCTAGTATTCTGCGAAAACACCATATGGTCGTTGTTTGTACCCCGATTACTCTTAGTGTCAACTTCATTCGTTATACCTCCATGAGTCTTACATATTTTTGCATCCCAACTATCCATGTTTTATATAATCTCCCCTATTGGTCCTTTGTCGGTGATCCTTAAAGGCGGCTTCAATAACTTCATTTTCATCATGGGAATCTTTCAAAATACGGTTATTATTCATGCACGGATTGTCGATTTTAGCTCCGTCACAACACCGGCAAATGCTAAAGGATTATTAATGAAAGAGGCTGAAATAGGGGGTTTATACACGAATAAGGGGTTTATACAAGACCATGAATTAAGTTCGCCAGACCTCTCAGATGGTAATGTAATATGGAGAGAGGTGCCAGTTAATCGGTGCTCATTCTTTTATCTTTAATATCTACCCAAGAAGTTACACGTTAAGCTACTTATAAGTTATACATCGACAAGTCCGAGCTTGACAAGCATATCACTTAAAAAATAGGTGTTCAAACTAAATTATTTAAAGGACTTATCCGACCAGTAGTGATAGAACTTGTAGATGTCCCAAACAGGAGGAAAACATTCTACAAAAGGTATTTGTGTGTAAGCTAAGTGTTATGCTTACATAATTGTATAAATAAAACTGCTGCGGGTCCTATATCAAGACATGAACATATTCCCCACATAAACTCTTAAATATCTGCAAGTCATTTCCGCATATGTAGAGGCGAAACATCGATGGCAGCTTACCGATGATATTATGTGTTTACATTTCCCAAGGTGGGAACTGTAATTATATAGATCAGGTGTGAATTAGAGTAAAACCTGAATGACAGTGGTTTTATCACGATTCTATATGTATTCAGCACTATTCAAATAGCCGGCTTAGTCTTGTGTTAATATTGGATTCATATTTTCCACATCCCACGTTTACATGGAAACATACAACAAACGACATCAAAACGGATATCTAGGAATATTGTAAAAAGTAATCTGAATGAGAAAGTTACAACCAACCCAGTTTATTTTAACATAAAGGAGAAGAGTATAGCTCTCAGTGGGAACCTATCCAAATCATCTACACTACATATTCATACATTGTGTAATAATCGAGGAGCAAAGACAGTGTACAGGCTATCTATGAACAAAGACTTTGATATATGCAAACGAAATGCCAACAACTATATGAGATAATACTCCTCATTAAATCTACGTCAATGTTTGTTATACAACAACAAAAATACTACTATTTGTCAAGAAGAACATTCTATATTCAATGAAAGTAGACATTGGTCGTTAATTGCAAATTGAGGAATAATTGACCTGGGAAAGGATTTCTTATCCAGTTGACCTCTGACCCTTGCCCACGTCAGAGGCTCACTCTCACTTGGTGACTGATTTGAAGCAATAAGGAACTTTTAGAACTCACTATCAAAGAGCATAGTGCTCTTGTTAAAACCTCGGGAAACATGCTCAATCCTGCAGCTAAAAACCCCAAGATCACCAGGGGAGTATAAACAAGGACATTGAAACCAGTTATCTGCCAGTGATGCACTCTAGACAGGAAACTGGAGGATGCTAGAGATCCTGCGACCCTGAATATCAAGGCCATCACTCACCAAGCACCTCACTACGCTCACTTCACAGACCTCACCTCAAGCCCCCGGGCTCTCATCAGGCTTCCGCCCAAAAACATCGCCTCAAGCAATTGATTATTTGGTTAGTTTGTCAGTTTTTCCCCCAGTATTAGTCTCTACTCTTCCTGTGATCAGTGATATGAGTTATGTGGAATAACTGACCTGGCCGCATGTCTCGGCAGCAGCCTCGCACTCTCAATTCCAGATGGCGGTCCACCTCCCAGATAGTTCATCAGGTGGTGGCACTGCTTAGGATGTCCCCACACTGGAACCAGCACCTCTTCTTCAACCATTCGTTTGCGAGGCTGCAAAATAATATCCAGTTTCGGCCCACTCCCTCGCAGCCACCACTTTCCCCAGCAAGAGGGGGCAGGGCCCAAGGACTAGATAGCCTCCTCTGACTCCAGGAAGAGACTTAACTAGTCTCCTCCTTTGTCCTCCTCCACAACTCATCGAAGTCAGACCTTGGGGCTTTGTTCCCTCCTTCCACCCAGGAACTTTCCTAAGGCCCTCTCACCAAATGGCCTCTTATCTGACTTCTTTTCTGGTCACATAAAGCTTGAACTATTGTCTGACTTATCGAGTAATTAGTAAATATGTGGAATTTTGCGGTCATTTCAGTCGGCGACTATGAGTACAACTTTCTAGGAATCTCCCATGTCGCTAAGTGGGAACGCCAAAAATCCAAAAGCGCCAGAGATTCTTGCCTATGGAAAGAGTTGATAAGAAATATATCGAGTATTAACGAGAGTGTGTGTCTGGTGGGGGGGGGGGGGGGGGGCAGGAAATGTACATACGTAACAATTTCATAATTTTCCATCGATTATTTCTTATGATTTCCCGTTTAAAGTGTCATCTATACACGCCGACGCGCTACGACAATCAATACATGATCGATTGTCATAGACCCTCTACGATACGTTTTTTTTTTATCGATTTGCGTAGGTTCGCGTCAGTGCGCGTCGTCGGGCCGCGTCGGTAGCGTTATCATAGAAACCTGACCAACTGCCCCGATAAGCTCTATGATTTTGCTACGATATGAATTTTGTATCGGGAAGGCAATATCGGGGCGCGTCGGTTCGCATCGGGAGCCCGGTGGACACCCCCCCCCCCCTCCCCCCCCCATGGGGTTAAAATAAACATCTAATAGAGGGACAAATTTCCGTTCCGAGCAAAAGTGTCCGCTAACGCGGGGTGTTCGCTTACGCGGGGTGTCCATTAGGCGGGGTTCTACTGTACCTGCAATTGTCGGCTAATATCGATAAAAACCGTTATTCGCTTACCTGCCATCAAACCCGAATCCAGATCCAACCTTATCGAGTAAACTGACATATATGTTTTCTTCCCACTATCCTTTTCATAAAATTATGTAAGAGACGATCTGATTGGTCTAAACCTCCCGGAACTGTCAACCTGGGCAGTAAACGTCAACCTGGGCAGTAAACAAAAGTTATTCCACCCCCAGCAGCGTTAGGTAATCTTAGGATGTTCGCCCATAGGTATATAGACCCTATTATCCCAGAATTCCTGTTTACAGGTCCCGGTGTGCGCTGGTTACCGACGTTGTATGGTGATGAACCTTGAACCATAACCCGATATTAATGCAGTTTATCGGTTTTTATAAATCTTCAAATGGGAAATCCGATGTCAGAAATGGAAATTTCAGCTATTTCTACTTGTAAATCCGAAATTATATTCAGGCTCTTCAAATATTAATGGGAGAACTGTGGTACATGTGGTCGTGGTGTGTCCACCCAGTTGCGAGCGGCACTTGTATTTACCCTGGGCGATAATAGGGAGACTAGTAACCTCTGGAGGGCGTATAGTACGTTACATGTACATGCAGCTCAGAATTATCGTACATGCTAGTAATTCTTCTTCATCTATGACAGCCGAGACACGTATTTAGGCATCCGCAAATCGACACTGCATTATTTCAAATTTTGATGATGACGATAAATACGACTGTGCGAATAGAATATCCATAATCAAATAATTGAGCAAATTGAAAGAAGTCACAGTCCTATGAAGCTGAAGGGCCATTATCCGCCACCCAATGAGAATACCAGTGTCCAGTGCGGTGATCTATATATATATATAGGCGTGTCCTCATTGTCAATAACTCATTGATCGATACACTAATCCTATATAGCCTATTATGGCAAGCACAGTAATGATAATTAGGCATTCACAAACGACCCATACCACTGCCAGGGCCGTCACATGCAAAGATGCGTCAAGTTGATAATAGAGAACTTTCAGAGCTGGCCCTGAACTTATAAGCAGTAGATATAACCCATATACTCGCCACGAAGTATCAGTAAAGGTCGTTATTATTATCTAGCACATATAAAACGTTAAAATTCCGTCGGATCCGCTTGGAGTGAGAATGACACATCAGACGGGCTTCATGTGATTGTCCGATGGGTTGTATATTGAGATGTTCACTCCTTTGTCTGTGGCATTATAATTACATCGAAAAACAACGCCTTTCCTGGTGATACATCAACACAGGACTATTTCTGAAGTAGTCGACCTACAAGGATTTAGATTTCGTCTGACCAGATCTGGGACTGGTGGTGAAGTGTAAATCAATTTGTAGGTATCTGCATGTTTACACTTATCATCATTTGTAAGGTTTTGAGATGGATATGTAAGGTATGATCAACCACGTAGGGTTTCTTGCTCGATACATATGAAATCGCTGGATATTTTAGGCATCGACGGATATGTAGGACAACACCAGCTAACGGATCTCTCAGCAGAACAGATGCGCTCAGAGACTGGAGGTGGTCATGTGACCCAGGCACACATGCGTTGCGTGGGGACAGATCCAATGAGAGTCACAGATATTGGGTTGTCCTGACTGACCATCTGACGTGGTCAAGAATGATTGGATGATAGGCCCCTATAGATAGCAAGAGACAAAGGGGATGAATAAAAATAAATTGTATATAAGCTGTTTAGGTTGTTTGATCGTAAGGTTTCTGTTATGCATTTGTCATTGTATATTCACCACTTTAGTCCTAAGGGATATGGCCATAATTGAATCTCATAATAAATCTCATATTGATCATTGCTCCCAAATTTTGCCAGAAGTCGTGAATTCTTCAATGACCGTTAGGCGGTCCAACTAGAAATATCTGAGGAATCTTGAAGAATTAGAACATACTTGGACAAAGGACTTCGGACAAAAGCAAAACACACGTAGTGTTAAAGAAATACCAAACCCCATTCTTAAAACATTCCTGCCCATGCTGTAATGTGAGCTGGTCGGCCATGACCCAGAGTCCTCAAAGAGAAGATGTTCATAGTTCATTGTGTTCTTTTTTATCAAGCATAACACCTGACGGATATGTGGTCCATTGCAAATGATAAGAAACCAGTTGCAGTGACTGTAGCCTCTCGAGTATACAGAGAAGGAAGCCTCTTCACTCCCCCCCCCCCCCCCCCACCCCCAACCTCCTGCCACCGGCCATCCCAACGCCCACGCCCAGGCTCATCCATAATATACCTCAGCTCTATGACGTCAGTGCTGGAGAAACCGCCCCGAGCCAGTTGGTTGCCAAGTAGTCCTGGGTGGTTGCTAGGCTCGTTTCTATGGCCACGTGAAGGGGCACGTGTCGCCATGCGGCTAGAATCGCGGGACTGTGACTCAAACTAGAGATAAGCGGGTACTGTGCCACGTGGTCTGCATCATTGTCTTGAAAATATAAACATTTTCTGATTATATCATATACATTGTCCTTTTGAGAGAACAAACTGAGAACATAATAACTAAAAACATAGACATGACGCCAATACTCACACACCTATTGAGGTGTAGCCAATGCAAACGTTCAGAACGAGGTAGCAGAACGAGACACGATATTACAGAAATTATAGATATATCTTCTTCATATGTCATCATATCAACCGATCAGAATCCCTTTAAATCGATTCAATTTCAAAATTAAATTGTATTTTAGCAATTGTACAGTATCAATAGATCTGGCCTATGTTCAGGTAGTCATCACTACCAAGCACCAGTGACCCCCGCACCAATGGAGAATGTTTAGGGCACACCTGTAATCTCGCTTGGAAATTGAGCCAGGTGTGGCAAGGTTCGGCGTGCCTTCGCTGGGAAATTCTGAAGAAGTCAAGTTTTAATTAAAATTGACTATACAAAGCAACTACTTTCTCATGCAACGCATCAAAACAGATCGCCTCTCGGCCTCTCGTGTATATGTTCTTATCTATCAGTTCTGCATGTATACTCATTGGGTTTTCGAGGCCATTTAGGGCTTAGTACCAGTGATTCCGGTTCTCAACTGCTTTGTTTTTGAGCGCGGGAAAACTCACTCATACACTTTATACACTATATTCAGACCCACTAATATCTGATGGGACAGACTCCCTATATGGTACAGAACCAGCAAACCTGTTTGACTAGTTATTCACCCTTGTGCTCTTTCTGACCACAGACAAAACCCTCCCTCCCCCAAACTCAACCACCCACAACTACTCACTGACTTATTCTAAATTCTACTGGCAAACTGATCACACACCCATAAAATGATTTTAGAATAATACTTCTTTTTATATCTTATATTAGTTACCCACTAAATACCTTCCAGAAAAGGTTTATTCCAACAAAATCAGACAAATGGTTTAGATTTGAGTGCCTTTTGAAATTGTGTGTAACACTGCATGTTGTCCACCCCCCTAAAATATTTGAAATTTCAAGAAACATTATAAAAGCTTATAATTTGAGAAAAACTATTTTTATATGGTGACATATGCTAACATTTGACCCTAAACACTTTTATCACATATCAGATTTGAAACAAAAGCTCTGAGCCATATTTGGGTATGGGCCACACAGGGGTGTCGGACAACATGAGGAGTGTTTTTAAAACTACACAGAACAATGAATAAAATAATATCAGTCACTATAATCCTTTATATTCTTAATGAAGTGATATAAATCTACATTTTTCAAAGCAAACCACTCAATTACTGATAAGAGACAACCCCAAAATTATGACTTAAATCAGTGCATGTTGTCCTAAACCCTGGGGTGTCGTACAACACATTTTCAGTTTTTGAATCACAAAAAGTACATTTTTTCATTTAAAAACTAGCTATTTATAAATGGTAGGGACACTTAACATATAAAGGGATATTTGTTCTTCTATTATGATTATCAATTCTTCTAGACATCTTTTAACAGGCATGTTGTCTAACACCCCAATTATTGGGAAAATATCATCATGGAAGCAGAATGTCTTAATATCAGAATCGATAATCCGATTGTGTTGAAACTTTCAGGTATCACAGTCATCATTTTGGTCAACATTTTACAATAAAGGAAAATTAATTTCTCAATATGTATATATGGTGTTTCTTTTGAACAGCAGGTCGCGCCGAACATGGCAGAGGGCTGGGATACCCTGATTGGGTCCCGAAGCCAGGCAGCTGGTGAAGCTCTACAGACTGATGACGAGGGTTTTAGAGAGGAGGAAGAAAGGAAACGGTACAGCATAAAGGAGCCAACCCAGACTGGAAAAAGTTGTCAAATATTGCCAACCTCAACCAGCGGTGGCCTTTCAGAGGTGGATCAAACTCTGTTCCGAACTGTCTGAATGCAAGTAGAATGTCGATTTATAGTAATATGCAAGCTTTTCCTTTTATATTTCACTCAAACTGTAATGTATGTATGTTTATATGTTAACACTGTTTGTTTGATAATTGTTATTCTACTACTACAGAATGAACTCAATAAAGTGTACCGCTGTCTATGTATTTAAATAAGACTAGACTCCTACGTAAGATAAGCAGAAACCATCTATATACTGAATCAGAATCGATGGGGACGTATTTCATATTAGTGAGGCTGATTCTTTTTAAGAATCATGCAAACGCGATATCTTAAAACAAAGATGAATCAACCAAATCCATCAGACTTGTATTATATTATATGACTAGGAAAAATCGATAAGAAGTCCTTCCAAAGGTGGGAAAAGATTACTTCATGAGTGATTCAAGATATCTGGGGACAAAGATCAAACTATTGTTCTACTTCCCCAACATGTGGCTGGAATATAAGGATGGATGTTAACCTTAGGACATTGGTAGACATGCTCAAGTCTTAGATAATGAACATTCATTGAACAATTAAACAATATTTAGATGAAAGGTATTATAATATGTAACCTTCCTCTGACAGACCCAGAAATCAAGACTGATGTGGTATGGAGTGGAGGGGTAAGGGAGACAGTGAGACAGAGGCGAAGCGGTGAGGCCATGAGGCTGAGGCTAGTCTAAAAGTGCCCTGAATCCATTAGGTAATAGGAGGGGACTGGTTTTTTAGATCCACTGGATCGTCACGATAAAAGCATCCGTCACCACGCTGATAAGGTTCTGATATGGTGACAAAGTCAATGCGCCGCCGATTGAAGACTATTAATACCATCCTCACTCATACCTCGGTACAATTTCTGTAGTTGATATTCACATAAGGGAGCGTTCAATAATTATTAGGGGGGGGGGGGGGAGGGCGCAACTTCCTTTGGGTATTCCAAGAGGGGGGGCAACTCTTTTTCACTATTCCCAAGGGCTACCAGGACCAACCTATTGAGATGTTCTTCTTTGGAGAGTTTTCAGGGTCGAGGATGGACATTCCAAGTTCCCATCCTTCTCCCTGTCCTTTGAAAGGACAATCCGTGTTTATTTAACGCGGTCTCTCCTACAACAGTCCTAACACTACCATATGACACTCCTAGAAGAATCCTTCCAGATATTAAACGGTCCCCTAATTCATTGAGTATGTTCCTATAACAACTGATCCATGTAAAGGTTTGGATATCTGACGATGTTGCGCCCTGGTTTTCTTGTTGGTTTGAGTGAGAGGGGCTGGAGTTGCAGGGTAGGTAAATGTAGATGGGGGAACGTGTTAGCTGAGACATACCTGTGGTTTGGTAGAAACCTCAGGCAAACAAACATAAGAGCCGAAATAATCCTGATTCATAGTGTAGGGAAGCACTGTTTGACGTATTGGATGGGCGGGCGTGGTTGGGGTTGGTGGCAGGGTGGGTGCAGACGGCATACCTTGCCAGTCGTTGACACCATGGCTAGTCATCTTGACCTAGTCACGTAGATAGAAGGGCAACCGGATTCGGAGATAATTACCGGGCCGCGTTTTTTAAGACACTGGTAGGTTTTCCAGGAAGAGAGTACAACAGCACTTCGAGGCTGCAGTTCAAGTACACAGGCCAACAGTGCATACGCCATACGAACTGCTAAGGGTACATCATATCACGGCGATATCGCGAGAATAAATCCGATCCTCTACAGCTGAGCCTCTACCGTTTGAGTTCTCCGGCACCCTTCTTTAATGTGCCACAACGATCATGGACAAGGTTGGTTAAATAAAAAAAAAGGGGCACATTAATTTTATTCATTCCATTTTGATGTACCTGTGTTGTTTATTATACACCTGTGCAAGTACTTTTAATAGTTATGTACTGCTACTTTGAGAAACACGGCCATAGGCCTCGTTTCGTAAATAAACGTCAAGCTTTATCTCGTTTTGTACCGTGTGCAACATGGTCATGCTGTTATATATAATTACTTTTGTCATATTTCAAGATTATCACCGTAAGTTTATCATCAAAGATGGTTGACTTCAGGATACCCTAAAATATCATTAGACACGATTGACTTTAGGATACCATACAAAACTAAAAACTTACATCTTTATCGTAACATGTTGTTATAAGCATGATAGTTTTATAATCACCATGACCTCCAAATGGAGAGGCACATTCGAAAATAAATACAAGCAAAATGCATGTACCAGATGCGCTTCGCTATAGCTTTTAAGACATGGTTCTTACAGTGTCCGTGGCAGAAATGAAAGTCAGGGCTGAGAAAAAAAATCGGAAATAAATCGGGATATTGGTGGGTGCTGCCGCCATGTAAATTTTGCCGAATTCCATGTTTTGTTTTATACAATTTTGGACAAGGGGATTACAAATTAAAATATATATAGAAAAGTCGAGAATCCGTCATTTGTCGGAAGATTTGCATCCCTGCTAGGTACAAGCACAATTTATGATCTGTTATAAACAAATACATGTATCTAGAATAAACGTGTTGGATATAATTTCCTTTGATGGTGACTACTTAGGAAAAAACAACAAACATACATAATCCGATTTAAAATCTCATTTTATTAAAATATCTACAATGTTGTAAAAATAACAAGATGATCAAAGTAGAAGTCTTTTTATTTCTATACCTAGAGTGAGAGATGTTTCGATCTAACAACTCTGCAGCAACGTCAATAAAGAGAAATAAAGTTTTCCCCTTATCATTCCCCCAAGGTATATGATACAACAGAGTGAGGACCCAGTGAAACTGGTCCGATAAAACTCTAAAACTGCTCATTAGACTTGCCCAGTGTCTTTAAGTTATAGGGCAACCAAGGTGAGAGAGATTTCTCCTGCACCTGCGAGTTCATTTGATCATGGTTGTGGTAGACAATGCTACAAACCAATCTCCTCATATTTGTGTTATTACGTATGCAATAATAGTTAGTCGTCAGCAACCGAGGACAGCTAGGCACAATATAACGGCGATACATAAACGTATATATATATAGACACACATAGTGTTTCGTCCCTGATTCATTTTGTTTTTCATACATAGATTTTTTTGTCTACATCACCATCCTTAAGACACCTATCGCGTCGGTTAGGAAACCATTTTGGGTTCGGTCTTGATTATTCATTTCATTCAGTCAGAATTTCAGAATAGCTGCTGGCTGTCATTCTGGAAAATCCCATGAAATATTTCATGACAATAGTTACCTTGACAGCTCCTCTTCTCAATACACCAGTATCATTTTGACTATCAAGATATTCCAGAGATTATTTTTACAAGCAGAATTTTGCTATCCCGCTTCAAAAGGATGAAAAATATACAAATCACGAATACAGGACAGATCGAACTACTACACAGTAGCATAACTATATCAGCTGATGAGTAGGGACAAGGCTGCTACAACCGACTCGATTTGTTACCACACTTCCGTTGACACCACTTGGGGCGGCACGCATGCCCAGAGCAAAGTTAGTGGCCTATTGTGGTGGATGCATGTCCCACGTGCCATTGTCGCAAACCACGATCCTTGGAGGACAAGAGAGAGTTGTCGGTTTGTGGAACATTTTCGACAATAATACTTTTCAGAAATTTCACTTCTTGTTTGTCTGTGGGGTTTCCAACGCTGTGTGTTCATATAGCTCAGGTTATATATATATATATAACCTTAATAAGGTTTCTGTGTAATAATAGAGTAATAATAGACCCCCCCTCCCACTCCCCCCCCCCCCCCTCCTTGCTCGGAAGTGCAGTGCTATAATGTATGGAGTGCATTTCGCGTATCTGTTTCCCTGTGAAACGCACATACTCGCATGTGACTACAACCGCGTGTCATTTTCAAAGATACACACGACGTAGTATCGCTATGTTCACAGCGGGCACGCCATTGACTCATTCTTTATATCACTAAGCCATACACATGGCAACAGATCTATGAACCAATACTAAGCCTGTATAGAGTGATGCGACTACTTGTGTAGCAAATATCACGTTTGTCACGTCATAACCTGGCGGGTCACAATACATACATAATTTGTATTCAGTCTTGAATTTATTTTGCAGAGCGATTTTTTTGGATAATGTGTGAGCCCTATTAGTTTGTTAATACGTTTTGTGGGCACTGGGATAGTCTGGTACCGCTAGATAAAACTTGCATCACGTACAATAAAGGAGTATACACATACTCGGCATTCCGTTGACCTCAACATTCAAAACCACACTACACCGCGTGGTGTATCACACAATAGACCCTAACGAAGTGATTTCACTTTCCTCAAATACACAATGCATCGAACTTCGATCAGCACTTGTGAGCTTATGTCTCTGTGAAACCAAGACAGAACTTTTACATGGCAAGTTCCTTAATGCAAAGTTAAAAAGAAAACGCTCTTCCAGACAGCCATTGCAGGGTATGATCGTTTAGCTACACATTCTAGGAAGTGCTGCAACATATAAATATAATTATGCGGCAATTTTTTGTACAAACAAAAGAAAATACTCAAGATGCCTTGCTCAGTCAGAATTGCCTCTCCCACCACAATGACTGTCGGTTCGTGCAGATTTACTAACCAACCACGTGAAAGATCTGTCTTCGTCGTATCACAGGCTCCCGTGTTTTTGATATTAGCACAGATAACGCGCCACACCGAACCTGATCAACACATGTACAGGTAAAAGTCCAATTCATCTGGGACATCGCCAAGCCAATAAACCAAAGCTGTCCCTCCACACAAAAAAGATAAGATGGAAAAAAGCAGGTCCATATCACACTCGCATACTGAGTAGAACTTTCAGAGAAATACATTTCTGTTGGACATCTGTTTTGCATATCATAAACTGTTCCGTTTTCTCGCCGCTATGAAGTAGAACTGTCTCGGCTGCGAACAGGCCGTACTAATAGCTTACTGCCTCACAACCAAACCGTCGTTAAGGGTTTTTCCAGTATTTCTTCATGGAGACTGCCTCGTGGTATCGTGCTTAGAATGCCCTAAATCCTTCACAAACAATACTTAACTTGTGAAACACAAACTAATCAACAGAAGAGATGAACTTTTGACAGACTGCGGCCAGCCGGTCCATCTGCCATCTTGTCCACACTACCAAAGAAATAAAACCTACACATATACATAACGAAGTGATCTATTCATTCCCCTTCCACCAGTACCAACAACCCTGTCATTAATGATTAAGCGCACTAGAACTCGAACTGTCATCATCCATGTAAATTTGCATGCAGCAAATACACGATAATCTGGCCATACGCATGTGGTTTGTATACATATAATATTCTTCTTCTTTTTTTTTTTATAGTATATTACATATCATACAAGACTATACATATATATATATATATATCTTTTGGTAACATATAAATTCTCTGTGGCAGCTGATGGAGTAATTTGTAGCCGTGGACTGGGGAGGCAGATGGTATGTGCTGGCCACTCGGTCAGCGGTGAGGATGTATTTTAAAGCTCTACGTTATATATACAAGCTACGGAATGGAGGTGTGAACTGACCCGATGACCATGCAGCGATGAGTGTGATGAAGATGATTAAAGATGCAATGATGTAGCACGATGCACGTTAGCAGCCGTTTCCTTATATATGTACACGTTAACACTCGTGAGTGTGAAGCGGCGAGGGAGGCACATCACCCAAGCTATTAGTACAGCATAACGCAAGCCCATCTTCTGTATCCAGCCATCTCATGACGTGACGCCGTTAGCGAACAGTGTTTTCCACTCAGTATCATATCTAACAAAATATATCGCCAGTGCTCAAAAAGGAAACAATAACATAAACCAGTATAATATCGCGTGTCAATTAACTGTAGAAGACTACTGATAATGCCCATACTTGTGTAAGTAACAGTGATCGTTTTTTGTACAATTCTTCTACATGTCGTTCACATTTAGTTTGCGTCAGTGACACACATGATGCGCCTGAACGTTAAAACTTCTCCGGTTCAGAACAGTGTCAGTGGTGCTGGAGTCACTACGCCTTACATTGCTTAGTACTTATTTCTCTCACACATTCATAACAAACAGTCACACATTTAAATTCCATTATCCCAATCTTTTAGTGTCTGTTGCCAATTGCAGCATTTCATTGGAGGGGTGGGTTTGAATAAGGCCTTCTTCTTCCGTGTCATGTCAACTCGAGGGTAGTTTGTCACTATAACGTACACCCACACCCAATCATCTCGCAGTCTCTGAGACCACGTCGTACAAAACTCTGGACTACCCTCATCTTGGATATAGATATCATCACATAATCAAATATAAGACAAACGTGTGATTCTGGTCAGTATTATGCTCTGGAGGAGGGCTAGTTAATATCACATTGCACCTAGCAGTAAGTTCACCATCACATGTTAACATTGGACTGAGAAACCTGCAGTTAAGCAAGTCCATTCCGGACGAGCAAATAACATTATAAGGCGATCTGATGACGTATGTGCCAGGGTCGGGCCTGCTATAATATAATGCGTATGGGAAGACACGTTGTCGAGTTGCATGGACAGCTTGTCATCTAATTAGAGCTAACGGTACCCGCCTATCATATTCACCCCATATACTGCTGAAGTAACGCTTCTTCTCAGCTCATGTCACACATTCTCATCACTTTCCATGCTAAGCTAAGTTTTAAGTCCATTTGCGCAGGGTTGGACGGTACCCCTAGTTTTGTATACAGTAGAACCCCGCCTAACGGACACCCCGCGTTAGCGGACACCCCGCGTTAACGGACACCTTTGCTCGGAACGGTTCCCTCTATTAGATGTTTATTTTAACCTCGCGTAAGCGGACACCCCGCGTAAGCGGACACTTTGGTCCGGAACGGAGAGTGTCCGCTTACGCGGGGTTCTACTGTATATCACAGTGTTGGGTTTCGCGGTGGCCGGCCGCTGCACAGCGGCCCGTGGCAATGAACTACCTCCATCAGGTTAAAATAGCGCAGGCCGAGTCGACTTGTTACTACCCACAGTAGGAGGGGAACCTGCAGTAATCCCCACCCCCCCTGCCACACGACGGGTGGACTGTGTATCACACACGACACTCTACTCACTCATACATATCTCTGTCTCAGCAGTATGTGAGCAGCCTCTCCAGCACCTTCCACCACATGTTCTGCTGACCGATAGCTCATCAAGAATCAACATGAGAAAGGTATCATTTTTGTAATAAAACGAACTATATACCTGGGAAAGTGCTGACTGACTGGGATTAGAAAAAAAAATGAATGTGGAAATTAAGCTAAACGAAGGAGCACCTTTGGGTATGGTATAATAGTCATCATACAAAAAAATACAATTCAATGCACACTAACATACAACTTTTGCCCCACTTTTTTTGTGCGTTTTCACGGAGTATAATAATCATGTCTGGAAATGATGCATAAAATGTATTGTTCAGGTGCGGACAGATTTGCATTTCAGGAATTCAAATGATGATCTGAAGCTACATACAACGGCACAAGCTACGTGTAGTAGCACTTAACCTTCAACACAAACCTACAGCTTCCACTGAAAATAAGACCTTTGGTGAAACTACCAAAACACTTGGTTCTGGAAACAAACGTCTGTGAGTTGGGTCTCCAATTTCCTTGTAGTGTCCTTATGGTGACTGCATTTCTGTCGATTAAGCACTCCCTGCTTCAAAAAGTTGATCGGGTGTCAATATTGCGTTGTTTAATAAAAAAAAAAAAGAAGATCCCTCGTGTATTCTTTCACTTTCCATGTTGGCTACATAAGGTAGTGAGTCCTTCTCACATTCTGTGTGGCTCCGTGCTTCCATGCATGTGTGTGCTAGGAGCATCACTGCGCTGCTCCGATAACACCGTTTTTTTTTTATCATCTTTATCATAATTATCATCTGAGCGTGGATGCTTGTTTAACCCCTGAGGATGGGAGGCCAGTGCCCCCTTCTAAATGTACGGACTGGGGAAAGGTAGAGCGCTACGTCAAGTAAACAGTTAGGTCTCACCTTGCCACACCTTCCCAACAGGTTTGCGTGACTAAGAACACATGACGACCTTAGTACGGACGTCTTCTTCTTCTGAGGCATTGGAAGTAGAGTGGCCAGTCTAAGCTTCGGCAAACTAGATGAAGCGAGCTCACAGTCTAGGATCTTGTGGTCTCTGCATATACACTGACCTCAGTCATTTGTTGTGGTGTTTTTTTTCTTTCTAAATTTGTCGTTATGCGCGGCACGAAGGGAGAGGAGTAGGGGGTGGGGGGTACAATTAGACTTATGGAGTATCTGACACCTGTGATACCAAATCACTGTGGTGTTTGAATCAGCATCATCATCGTCATCATTATCTGGCATCCGGTTCCTCATCACGACACGTTTTCGTCAGCTGTCGTCGTCGTGGTCACACTCTTTTTACAGCCCCCGCGAAATAATAACAGTAGAAGATAGCCGAACACACTGCGTACGTGCATGAAGAAACCCAGCACCACCACGTAGTAGTGCACAGAAAGCTCACGAACTCGCCAAGCGATCACAGCCAGAGGTCGATCCTAACCCCTCTCGCTGTGGAGTATAATAGTAGTGAAGCACACTGATACTCTGCGCGCGCGCGGATAGAGTGAGTGCGTGGTCGCGGGTCGGGCGTGCCGGCGCGCGGCCGACAGGTGCGCGGTACGTGGGTGATGTACGGTGCACGCCCCCGCCACCCGAGGCCGGCTCAGGTAATGATGATCAGGTTGGCATCTGGGTCTGCGCGTCGGGCGTCGGGAGCGCCGCTGTTATCGAGCCGGTTCTCTCCTCAGACGTACACAGGCAGCCCCTTGTAGAGGTCTTTATATAAGCTGTCCTTACTCTTGTCGTACTCGTCGATCTCCCACTCCATGTTCTGCATGATGAACTTTATGAAGAGCTGGTAGATGGTGTGTTTAGCCTTGATCTGTACGGACATGGCGATAAAGAAGGACACAAAGAAGAGGACGCCGCAGGATAACGTGATGATCTCCTCTGTCGACAACTCCACGTTGTTGCCGGGCGGAGTCTGGCTCAGCGAGCTCTCGTCCGACAGGAAACTCATCACTGTCGCCACAGCGCAGCCGATCATCATCACCAGGTTGACGATAAAGATGATGTGCAAGATCTTGTCCTGACGCGACACTCGCGGGAAGCGCCAGTGGTGAAACTGTAATGGCCAAACAAAACACATACTGTAATTATAAAACTCGCAAACGGGTGTGACACTAGTAATATGACATACAATGGGTTCATATTGTGTGAAATGTAGTAGTCAACTTAATTCAACTGCATTGACCAAACAAGATACGCTGCAGTTATTGACCCAAACTCAGCTATCAAGAATAATGTAACATAAACTCGAGAGGGGGAGATCGCACAAGTTGATACTTTGTTATTAATTTTACACTGAAATATAGATATAAATGAATGATCGGATTAGAAATAAAAGTGAAAAAAATCGTTCATGTGGAATTTACTGCCTGAGAAAGAATGAGTAAATATGGAAAACACATCAATGTTGGCCAGGGAATAGGCTGCGATTGTGTAGGCTGATTTGCTGGCACGAATGAGGCAGAAAACGTCTAGGTAATTGAATCAGTGGTGAAATGATTTGATCGATTGGTTTGATGCAGCGGTCAGTCAATCTACTTCACCGCATTTAATCTGCCAACACTATATTGTTATGATTCCCTTCACTAGACGTCCTTCACTCTCAAACCCTATAGACGTACCCTCTCCCACCCAGACCGTACCAGCTCGCCCACCGGAAGAGAGCGGCATGCACACAGAAGGTGCAGCACCAGGTGAGCTCGGTGGGTGTCTTCTATCAACTTCTATAACCGGCGCACCTGATTAACCTTTACAGGATGGCGGCGTAAGCAGATCGACAAGCACCCGACAGCAAGTTACCACTGAAGGCTCACGCCGGTGTTACGCAACGTCCACCGTCCTCCGCCTGTTTCCAGAGATTTTGTTTGTGCAGCTGACTGGTTGGTTGCTATTTTAAGGAAATTCCCATTATGGAAATGAGGTCTGCTGTAAAGGACGACCTAAAACCGATGTGGACAGTTGGACAGTTGCCGTTTTTGGCCTCTTCGTTTATCACTAATGGATTAATCCAATTTGACTTTTTGTTTGCGTGGACATGCAGATATCAGATCTTCCATAATAGAGAAAACCCCAACTATTCTGACAAATGCTCATATATCAGCCTGTATTAGTCAAGTTCAAGAAGGCCGGCAGGTAGGTGGGTAGGTAGGTGGGTAGGTGGGTAGGTGGGTAGGTGGGTGGGTAGGTAGGTAGGTAGGTAGGTAGGTAGGTAGGTAGGTAGGTAGGTAGGTAGGTAGGTAGGTAGGTAGGTAGGTAGGTAGGTAGGTAGGTGGGTAGGTGGGTAGGTGGATGGGTAGGTAGGTGGGTAGGTAGGTAGGTAGGTAGGTAGGTAGGTAGGTAGGAAGGAATAGTTTTAAATCGTGGACTATTGGGAAATAGGTAACTTGAATATCTAAAATGAAATCAGAAGGAAGTTAATGGCACCGGGGAAATTATATAATGAAGAACGGACAAGGGTAGTCTGGAAATTGTGAAAATTGTGTCACGTCGAGCGGTGAAGACCAGGAAGGTTTCCAGGGCTACACAGAAAGAGGCAAGGAGAGAGGGGACTCCCATCCTTTTCATGGTCGTGGGAACGATATATGCTGAACATTAATCACACTTTCTGGGCCATGTGTTGGCCTAGGGAACATGAATACAGGTATATATTCGAGGCTAGGAGGTCAATCGCAAAACGGAGGCGCCTAGAGGACACCGAGGGGCGAACGGGCTGGTCAGATACGCAGCACCGAATGACCTCAAGGGACAAATGACTAACTGATGATCCGAAGTCACCCATCGAATTTTCATCTTAATGCCATTTGCACTAATGGGTAAAATGTCGTCTGCTTATGGGCTAATCAGCCTAGCCACTTAGTCAGCCGAACCCCACTCCACTAACCACAGGGGACCATATTAACCGATTATTAGAAATAAGAATGAGGAAACAATCACTCACCTTGAACTTTTTATGACGGTGGTATTGAAAGTGGCACAGTTCACATTTTGGAGGTTTTCGTGACTTTTTCGACAGTATTTCTAACCATCTCTGAAAGAAGTGAAAAACTGCATTAATACTTGTGTACAGTGACTTGAGTTAGAACTTAAAAGACTGGATTCATACAACGAGTCTCCTTGTGTTTTCTAGTGCAGACTTTCCTATCTAGATCAATCACAGGTTCCCAAAGAGTCTTATCCAGGCCTGGGTGCTCTTATACACGTATTATTGGGAATTAGTAGAGCGAATAGTAGAAGAATCAATGCGAATTCTGAAGAAATATCAAAGGCTTTGTCTGAGCATGATCATATTTGTGTTCTATTATCATTAGGCTACAACAGAACTATACCGAATATTTTCAGAAAATGGGTCATGCTCTCTTCAGGCACAGATCATGTATTTTGAAAAACAAGGGGGTGGCGCCTCAAACCTTGAATATACTCTCCTGAAATGAGTCAGAGGTAACAAACACTCATCTTCTTGATCCGCCCAAGTTCTCGGTACTGAAGAAATACATTCACCGGGGCATTTCTAAAGACTCTAAATCCCTTTATCATAATGTGAGCACTCACCATTAAACACGTGTTGTGTATGTGTTGTAACGTCCCTGAACATCGACACGGACTGATGAGCGGCTCACCGTCGTCTTCACTCATATGACAGATCCGACAGAGCGGCACCAACACAGAGTTGGTTTCCGACTTAGTGTCAAAGCCACTGGAACAGCCCGCTGTTGGTGGGAGAATGTAACTACATGTTTCAGACTTGGTGCCTGCCAGTGGCGTAAGCAGGATGGGCAGTGGCGGCCCACTCTCCAGGTACGGCGGATACCCGAGTTCCATGAACGGCGGCGGTCTGTGCACCCCCAGCACCGGCGTGCCTTGTGTCGCCTCCAGAGTCATTTCCAGTTCCGCCTCGCTCGCCGGCTCAGGTTCCGGTTCCTCTATGGCGGGAACGAGCGGCGTGCGCGCCGTCGGCGACGCCGGCTCCCTGCAGGCCGCGTCGTCGTCTTTCAGACCCATGAAGTGGTCGTCATGGTCAGCCGCGCCGCTCGGCCCCGCCTCCCTGTACTCGACGGCGGTGACGTCCGGCTGCCGGACGCCGTCGTCGTCGTCCTCCTCGTCACCATGATAACCAAGCCGCGATACGAGCGGGGTGTAGACGGTGGGAGGCGGGTGGGAGGTACCCGGCGTCGGCGACCCCCGCCCGGGCGAAGAGGGAGCACTCTCACCCATCTCGCAGCGAGTGCTGTTTCCAACACCGGCTCTGCCAAGTAGACAACAAACCACGGGTTAATAATGAACGAAGTTTGCCTAGTTATATCAATTTTGTCGATTTAATTGCACGCGATAATATTGGCAAAACATTAATTTAAGGAGCATGGCACAACATAGTAACAAAAAAACAACAACAACAAAACAACAACATAGTAACAATCTTGTCAAGATACCCAGGAAACTTTTCATCGCATTTAAACGTGCCTGGATAGAACACCAAAAGACAAGTACTTCGACAGTATGGTTATTAGTTGGTGTCACTTGCTTATTTGAACTAATTTGCAAAGAATACAGAGGCAACGTTCGACGCTGCCAAAAAAAGGTGACGGTTTGCAAGAGAATTTCTCTACCGGATCTCCCCTTCATCTAGAAAGATCATTGAACAGGGGAGCAAACACACAGAACCGTCCGTTGATCATATGGATACTTCACATGCATAACAGTAGACACAATTCTGAGAAACCAACCTGGCTTCAGTGATTCAATGGATTTAGTATGCAACAGCTACAAAAGATACAATGAACCCACCACTCCGCCGACCGGGAGGCCAGGACCGGTCATCGGACAAGCTCACACTGCCACTCTCCTCAATCTATAAACTGCCTTTTATATGAAATGCGCTCTAGGGGCAAATGGTGCCGACCGCTCAATCGATCTGAGGATTTGCCTAGTGGGGCACCCAGGTTATAGCTCGAGCGCAATAATGTGAATCAACACTACCAGGTGCCACGAAGTATGAACAATTAGGGACTTGGTCCTGATCCTGTTGTTGACCAGAGCTTGTGGCCGGGTGACGTCATCGCTCCATGAAACTTGATCCTGGACCAAGGCCGGTAACCTACGCCCCCTCCCCTAGTCGACCTATTATACCACCATCACGTGGCCCTACTCTTTCGTTAAAAAAGAGAATAGGTGTGTAAGAACTACACATACATATCCTGCATTGTCAAGTACCATGAATGACTTTGTCGTTCGATTTCTGAAAGTACAGTGTTAAAGTTTCCAACCTACTTTTCCATTCATGCGACCTACTTCCATCACCGGTGAAGGAGTACAACTAACATGTATGTGTAAGTCCTTACATAACCGACTTATCTGGAAATAGTGATACAAGACATGAAATTTTGACATCCATGTATATCTATCTTAAGGAAAAATACAGAAGGATACCAATATCATTGTGTGAAGAACCGAGCATTTCTATTCTGTTGTAGTGTTTTCCCCACTATTCTACCCCATGGTATAATATGGTAAATGGATTCTTGTAATGTATTTGACTTGTAGTCTCATTCATGTTTCGATGTATTCGTAAGGATCAACCTGAAATGAGGCGGTGCCCTCGAATATGAAATGGCTACCAAAGTACAGGACTTTTATTAACAGGAAGGTGGTAGACCACGACATTTGTGTACGTGAACCGACCTGAATAAAACTAGGAGCAAATAGTATATTTATCATTGATAAATGACCGTGAAAATATAAAATGAATAAGAATTACATTCAGTCTATGGATGGTGTTCTCTCACCTAATTGAGCCCAGTCAACCTGCTATTTCTGCAACCGCCTGAGTCTAGGATCCAAACACATCAAGCATCAGTGGGTCAAAGAGGTATTTCGGTCTCTAGTGAATGGTCATGGTCAGCTGAGCATGTTTCTAAAACCCTGAGACACTGGCACCCTTCTCCTTTCTGACAATCACAGTTAATAGCACGCAGATAGTGAGGGATAGTTTTCTGGCAGCATGCTGGAAGTGTGTATATGTGACCACTCTAACCTCTAGGTGATGTATATAGCGCGTGCAAACACACTCTAGAAAGAATCTAATATACACCGATGCAGAGATACTTTTGTGGTTGGCCTATCTGTCCAGTGACAAGGTATCGTGCACAAACGGGTATTATGCGTCACAATAGGCAATTTCTCGTGTTAACTGGGATACCCTGGGTCACATCCAAGTCATTTAAGAGAGCCCCGTACCGGCTGCTGTAACAATATGACTGTAGTCATTTAGCTGGAGCGGTAGCACAGATTCTACAGAGCTTATACTGTAGATGTAGGGACGAGAACGTTGCGTCTCAACAGTCTGCAATAGCCGCGACAAAAAAATCCCGACCGTTTTGTTGATTCCTATACCATCATCTTCATTGACTGTTTAAAAAAAAAGGTTTTATTCAAGATATACTTCATGTGATGCCAAATGAGCCTATCATAGGGAAACCTTGTTTCTAATTATTCAGAAGTTACTCCCGACAAGACTGATATAACGTTAACAAGGGCTAATTATGTTTCAGTGACGGCCTGCAGTAACAAGCTCGTGTCCAGGGGTACATAATGTTACGTGATATATGGCATCATACTGCGAGTGTATGCTAACTACAGTGACGGTTCTGAATAGAAAGTCTTACTTCTTTACCACAGTATCACAGTGATGATTTTTTGTGCAAATTGACACATTTGTTTCACAGCAATGAGCAGAGAAAAGTAAGATTAAGTCCCGCAAGCGGCATGGACAGTTCATGGAGCGATTGTTTGTGGTTTAACGTCACAGGGGACCCTCGAGTATACAGGGACCATCATGGAGAGAATTTGATCTCATAGTACACTTGACAATGTACTTTATTAAAGGTCCTGCTGACTACGGACACGAATAATGCAGAATATCCGGAGAAAGAGAGAAGTTATTTGAGATCCACCAAGCTAACAATTGTAAATCGAACACAACAAAGGCTGGTGGGCCGAGTGACCTTTATTCACCTCGCCCATCCATATCCTACCCATTTGGAGGTAGGAGTATCAGCTTGCTGGGCAAGACCCAACTGACCTGTGTATTACACACATGTATTGGGACTGGCGAGCAACAAGGCGATGACGCAACTTACCAGCTCATTGGGATTCACAATTATATAAAAGCTGCCACTCATCCCTTCGCCACTTCACAACTAAAATATACTGAGTTTGGTGGTGGTAGATGGCTGTACTTGTAATAGAGACAGTTTGAGGGTGATTGGGGGGGGGGGGGGGGGGTCATACTGCTCGCTATATAAATCCCGTAGAAAAGGAGCAACTCAATCACACAGAGCTGCCGGATGCAATAAAATATACTCTCCTCTGAGTCTAACCTTAAAACCCCAATCAGCTAAGGACAGTCGTGTTGCGAGGATAAATATAATTACGTTCCTAGGCTAAGGTACCTCAGCACAATTACCTATTCATATGAATCTTATGAAGCAGAAGACAGGATGTATCCATGCGCTAAATGACAATTACCTTGGTGCTCTTATGTAAAAGCCAGGACTTGTCCCCCTTCCTCGATCGGCCCATGAGTATTATACTCCGTTCACTCAGGTGTGCTACCGAGCTGTTGTCGATTGGCGGGCCTCGTCAAAGCCTACATGTAATGTGCTTGGCACAGGGTCACTGGGACCAACAGTGATCCAACAGAGTGTATGAAGGCTCTCCCTACAGGTTGGTCCTTTCATATCCACGTCGGGGTACGCTTTGCAGAGAAAGGCCAACCTCACCAAAGAGTCACCACACTGCAAGGCTGGTAGTACATTGTAGTAACACGTGCTTGATAAAGGATGTATATAGCGTTATTGCTTGAGCACTGCTGGTGCTAACACTATTACCGTCTTCACTACTGAGACCGCCACTGGCGCTGCTGCCGCGTGTGATAATGATATATTATAAATGTCCATATCATGAGCTTCCAGGCCCTCGTGCAACAATAGTCCCGGTGGTAGGCGCAGGATTCTTGGTCCGCACTGGTGATGGCAGACTCAGTGGAGGAGTCTCAGCTGCTGCTGCTGCTTCTGCTGCTGCCACTGTGTGACTGTTGATGCTGCTGCGGTCACGTTGGCGCGGAACGTTGGCTGGTGCCCGCCTGTGTACGCCGCTGGCTACCTAACAGGCAGGTAGTGGTACCCAGCTGGAGAGCTGGCAGTGGTTTAACGCTGGTTTTGGAGTCAATGATCGGAAGTGGCTAACACACCCGGGAACCAGCTAAATTTTCAAAGTGCCAACGGAAATCGCGATAGTTCCGATGTGGTTATCACAAGCAATTAAACTGAACGGGCTACCAAACTGATAAAATTGAATATGAAGAGAGAAATATAATTAATGATATCAAAGCATAGCTTAAATATTGATCAAAAACGAACTTTGATGACTTTGACAGGTGCTTGAGCGATAATAGGGGCCGCAGCCGCTTGATAATTAATTATGACAGTGTATTTTGCTTATGAATCGACTGTCAGCATATAAAATACATTCCAAAACATAGGCAGGGTTACAAAACTTCATATCATAGTTAGATTTGTTTTAATTTATTGAGTTACAGTGTGCATTTTCCACTAATTGTGGTTCCTACTCACACTTGCACCCCACTCGCCATGTTGTTTGTTTTGAATCTGGTGGCTTCCACTCCACTCACTTGACAAGGCAGTGTATACAATTCAGTAATCGACTGTCAGTATGGTTTAAATACACAAGAACAAAGAAAATACTGTGATGTATTATTGTCCGACTAGATATGCCTTTCTATATCATTATTTTTATTGATAGTATGATCGCCATTCAGTTTTGCCGACGCATCGATCACCCACGCCATGTTGTTTATTTACATTCTGAAGCCCGCGCATGCGCTCACAAAATTAGTCAGAAAGCTGACCAATTTCATCGGCCTCTCCCTGCGGGTATATCTCCGCCGTGCCCCCTAGCGGATACCCCGGGAACCAGCGTAGCGCGGAACGGCTCCAGGCCCTGTTCTAAAGTGTGTTAGTGGACCAGTGAAGTAGTATAGCACGACAACCCAAGGCGACCCCAGGCCTGTGTTTGTGTGCTGGTTTGGTGGGTAGGCGCTCACACGCCCGGACACCCGCATTGTGTTGGACCCCAGCGTAACCGTTACCCTATTTATTCACTTACTGCAGGCTTTAAAATTCGATAATGACATTGGAATAGAATTCTAATAGGACCCCCAAAGCACAAAGAGACACACGTTTAGTGTGAACATTTAACAGACGTCCTTTCATTTACATGTACCTATGCAATTTCGTTAAATTCGATGCTTACACTTCTCTAGCAGTCTCGGTCGTTGGGGTTTCTTATGGTCCTAAATACCATACACCCAGTCATCCGAGGTCAGGGAACCCATAATACACCAAATACAGGGAGAGCATTCAACGACGAATTGAGAGGTTGATGCACTTACCTCCTTTATTTTTACATCATATATCAGCCACCTATATAAACCAGGTCCCTGATACCACTATGCTTTCAGCCGATTTCACGTTGGTAATAAAGTTCCGTTCTATGAACTATCAGTTTAATAATACGAAAGACTACATGTAAAAGCGTTCCCATCGCCCAATCGTAGAAAAAAGGATGACACACTAATCAGCTGTTGTAAAGTCAGCCGTAATTCTCGAAAATTTAATTGATTTATGGTTAATAAAACATATATGGATGAACGTAATGGTATTCACTGCTGCCATCGCACACGATCATAGGATAAAAATTGATAATTAGACATACAAGTTGCCCTGGGGGCGGTATAATTATGCCCTCACTGCCATTCTCAAGACAGAAGTACATCTACACATGCAGTCATCTAAGATCATAAGTTGATCCGAAACAACAGAAGTCATCGGGAAAATAATATATACAGTGACCGTCCAGGGACCCCATTGATTTCAGTATAGTTTAAAAATCACACATAATGACAGGTTAAACCAACGAGTATTAAACACAGGTCACGGCGAGATATTTCCTCTAAAACTAACCGCTTGCTTTCCACACGTCGTTTAACTGAGGTTGTCATAAATAATGGTTTATAGTATCTAGATCAAAAGCTTGTGCACCGCCATAGTAGGCTGGTTTTTACAAGTAAATAGTGGCATTAGTGGCGCATCACCATTAATGTATGCGTGACGTCACGTAAAAGGGGTCATTTAGTGGCACATGTTGTCTTAGAAATCAATCCTCTATAAAATAAATTAAAGGGAAAACCTGATATTTATACAGTATGCGCGATCCAACCTCAAGTGAGCCCAGTTTTCCTTACCAACTCACTTCTTGCTGACATTACCTCTTCTACGTCACTTAGAGACATCAAAATTTACATCCCCTTCTACATACAGCTGTGTTTTCGTCACCACAATTGGTGTATTTGTGTTGGGGGGAGGGGAGGGGTAACAAGTGAATGGCGCATGCAAAAACCTACTTTAATATAGGTGTCCGAGCAGCGGTTTTTATTTAATATGAATGGCACAAAATGGCCTCCGACAAGTCATCACCATAAGATGGGTAACTGCTACATACTTCAAAATGGCGTTCTGTATAGAATAGGAAAAGGACACTGCTGAACGTCTGAACGTATTCCATCACCCAGTTACCCAGTCAACTAAATGGGTACCTGTTCCTACAGCCTTCTAAACACATTGGATTATAATACTGACCATTGTGAGATGAATTTATGTGAACTACACCATTAAAGTGTTTTACCCTTAGATAAATGAAGTCATAAGGAAAAGAAGCGAATGGGGTAAAATTCCATCCAGACAGTATCAAAAAGAATAATTTGCGTGAGGATCAATAAGACTACCAGCAATCTTGCTTGTGAGTAAAACGTTAACGATAGGTCAGGGAGTCATAAATAATTTGCCGTTATCATTAGCCTCTTACGCTTTTAAGGTAACTTTTTACTTTCTACTCCCACCACGAGGACGCCTGCTTTCCCGCTGACTTCACCCAACCAGATACATATTCATCTAATCAATCTGTAGATTAGATATGAATGTCTCGATAGTGCCGTAAGTGCCTCTTGATAAATATATTGATTTTGGACGGAACCTTATCATATGCACCTGATTCTTCGATTGTACAATGATTTCTTTACCCCAGTGACGTATTTCATCAAATTAGTTCCTTATGGTGAAGGACGATCAAGCCAAGGGTGAATGATAAAGAATACATGCTGACCAAAATCGATCCCATAATATTGAGTATGACAAAAATAATGTGTCTCAGGAGTGATGTATTAATTGATGTGTTTACTGTTCATAAACCTAAGTTTAGGGACCATCAATGATCTAATCAACGTGAATGCACAAGGAACACTAAAACATCATGTATACAACAGGTGCTTTGGGGCATTGCTATGGTTTCGAGAGCACATCTTTTATGACCTCTAGGTTGTGTCCCCATACACATGGGCAAGTACTCAAACCAAATGGTCACGCCCCACATAACTCGAGGTGAAAGGACAACATTCAGAGCATGGCTGACATAAATATCAACACAAGGAAACAGAGGGGCAAAATCCTCATCGGTTTGGCAGAGACCTGACCCCAGCAAAACCCCCGAAGTATTTTGCTTTCAGATTGTCGTCTGCCAAGTTAAGTTGACTATGTACACAAATGATTGCCAAAGCCTACTTACTGTGCCTTAGGGTTTCCGGTTGAAAGGCTTTTATAGTTACCTCCTTCAGTTTACCTGTCCTGTTTATGGAGTTGGAGCTTTAACATTTGCGCTATCTTTGTATTTTCTACTGTGTATATCCTCAAGTCACAGCTGTAAACTGGACACGTTGTATAACGTCCAATCGCATGGATGAGAGACCGGATCACTGGTACATATTACCAGTATATCGTCCATGCAACAGTTACTTCGTCCCCTCGGTCAAGCTTATGTCCTAATCTTAATGTTGCGGGGACGACTCCGGGCGTGTTGTAAGTAGTGAATGGTGGTTTATATACCAAATGGGTATCTGGAGAAAACCACGCTGAGTTCAGCACCCCATCATGGTATCGGTTTGTAACCATGCTTTGTCAACTACTCGCAATTGTTCGTAATTCGTAGATACTCACTGAGCAGTATGACTTGGCAGTGTGCGTGTCTCTCTGACTTATCTGTAAGTATGTTACATCGATGTCTAGGGAGAGCAAGGATATTATAGTGCTAAAACCCATTTCCCGATATCTCAAATGGATTTTAAGTTATATACAAATTATTTTGTATGAAGGTTCCCTTCCGTCCTGGGCCCAGTCCTACCCCTTTCTCTGATCTCATTCAGGTTGCTGTAAGAGGGTATCGCACATTGATATCATTATTGCTGACACTTCGTCGTCGATCGGCTCGGTCAGAATCGGTGTTTGATGTCGATGTCTTAAATGCTTTAATCCTGTAACCCCGTGCTATAGTTCTAAGTTTTTACAAAAAAAGACATGTAGTATATTGGTCCCTTTACCAGATATATAGAAAGGAAATCATCAGAGCATTGTATATCACAGAGCCTAGAAACTGCGGTATGACTTGCAATATTGATTTGACTATCTGTTTGCAATATAAGGTGTTCAAACTTACCCACTAGCACGTTCCTATACAATTACCTGAACAATTTATCAAGTGTTTGCTTCAGCATGGAGAGTGATCTTGCACTGTGGCAAGCCTGGTGACACCGCTAACCTCTTAGGGCGTACCTTGGCCTCATTATAATGACCAATGATAACTGGTTTGGTTCAAAGGTCTCAAACTATCTTTCATAGGTATGGGATCGAGTGGTTCTATCAGGTAATACTTCCAGGGCTCATAAGCTTTTTTTAATAGTTACTTCCACAGGATTGATTTGATAAGTGTGCGGTCATTTTCATGCCATATTATTCAAGGGTTAATCTGTAATGATAGAATCTATAACAAGCATATATTGGGTGGCACATCTTTAATTTCGTTAAAAAAGGTCTTTAGTGAACGAGACCTTATGCACATTCACCAATTTTACTGCGCCACCCCCCCCCCCCCCCCCCCCACACACACACACACACACACAAACCCTCCATTTGAATACTTCATTGGTACAGGACAATCTAAATTATTGCACATGATTGATGAAATCTTATCCGTAGAGATAAAACTTGATATTAATGACTGACGTCAGATTAGGGAAAATATTTAACTGATCTCCATTGTAGACATGGATTCGAGACCATTTAGTCTATCTTTGACAATTATTGTATTACTTGGCATCGTTTTAACTTAAAGTATGTGTAGGCCTACATGTATATTTCAAATGCATTTTGTCATAATAACAATCATCTTTTAATCACATACGGAACCTAATGTCTACTCTAAATAATAGCCGGTATCTATATACATTCGGAAAGTTCCAGCATAGCACGATGGTTCAGTATCGTTGATCACCTGATCCAACTACCGGCATCAGCAATGCATGGGATCCAAGCTAAGGCAACCCGCCATCTCGGCCATTCTTCCTCACCGGCTGTCATCCAGTGTCAATACTTTACTTGAAGAATATATTCTAACACCATGCCAACCATCCCTTTAATTTCTACGCAAATCATTACATCTCAGTTGATCATACGATATGTGGAGATAATTAGTGTCAATTCCTATCTGCCACAGTAGCCCAAAAGCTGCTTCTCTGTAACATTAGCTTCGTGGACAAAGGAGCTCTCCACCCCATCGCTCTAGCGGTGAGCGAGGCGAAATGCCTCACTCACTCGGTCAGCCCGAACCGTGCTCGAGAATTACATCGAACTCAAGACCGAAATCGAATATGTCAAGTCATAAAAATAAGGGAACCGTATTAGCACAATAAAGAGGTATGGATAGATGATATAGTGCTAATCAGGACGTTCTACGATTGTAGATTTTGGTCGTCATTTGTCTGTCGATCCATGGTTTCGAAACCGGCATTTCGCGATGGCTGCCATTTTAGAACGAACGAACAGCTGATTGCAACGGCTGTGTTCGATGGTCTCTAGAGTGTCGGGTATGTGAACCTGTGTAATCCTTGTGTCATGGAATAAAACTATAGGTGTAATGGAACGAGAGATATAAATATACCATCTGGAACTATCGAGGAGACATTTAAAACGCTAAGAAACCTAGAGCCTTACCTCCAGCCTTACGCCTTGCCACAGCTTGTCAACGATCAGCTGATGACCTATTTTTTCCTTTGTAAGGATGGTTTCAAAGAACCACTGTCCTTGCACATATTAGCGATGCACCATCCGGCATCTGTAGTGCATAATCTCTAGAAAGGTACTCCACATTGTATTCCGAGCCCAAAAATCCATGTGCATTCGATATCAAGTGTAATTTTAAGGTTTACTCCAGAACAGTGAGGAACGCGACTCAATGTCATTTAGATAGTCACGTGACTTGTGGTAAAACGTGGTAAACAAGGTGGCACCACTGTAGGGCCGCTCCACACATTGACAAGATAACATTAAATATTTGAGCTTACTGTTTCATGTTTCCAACCAAGTATTTAGCCTTTTTGATGTCTGTATGACATACACCTTCATACTGTTACTTATTTTTCATATCTAATACGCTAGTTGAAGCGAATAAATAACTTGACAACACGTGTTTCAACCGCGTGGAGTCCCGAGCCGATGGTTACTAAAAATAGACTCTGTTGCTGCACAGCTGTTGGATCATTATGATTGAAGTCACAGCTACCAATGAGCACGTCGGCGCTGGTTAAACAGCTGAACATGAGAGCATAACGATTCTCAGAGACAAAACCTTATCCTGATTGGTTGATATTTAATGAGGTCTATCGCTTATTTCATGAAGATAATCTAGTAAACAGGCCTTGACTCAGTCAGTCTACATGATGAAAACTTGATTGGCTTTATAATTGCATATTAATATTTAGTAATAATAGAGGCCTCGGTGAAACCTGTATATTTCGTTATTTGCATTTTAATAACACAATAATTTAAGCAGTATGGCACTGTCTGATGTCACTTATTCAGTAATGGTCGTGTGTGTGTAGGGGTGGGTTGGGAGGCTGACGTAGATAAAAATATATATGTACATGGGTGCAGATTTGCTCAAGTGTTTGGTTATGAACATTCATTATATATTATTACACTGAATCAGGACAGAATGCATTGCAATATATTGCCTTCCACTGACAATCCAATGTATCAAGCCTTGGGTATTCCGGTGATCAGGGGTGGGGTGGTTACAATGGGATAGCAGGGTTAGGCATAGGGACTGAAGCCAGTCTAGTAGGGGTTCAATGGCTTGAGAAAGCTAAATCATCCTGGAATGAACTCTTGAGGCGAATTGCCTCACTCGAGTTATTATATTCTCTAGAATAAAAAATGTGTGTTTATATTCCGGGCGGGGTGGGGACAGTAATTGTTTCTATCCTCTACTTAAATATATAGTTTCATTTACCGGGTATATTGTAAATTCCATACGGTACCGGTAATACCGTATAAAAAACAGTCATTGATAAATTTGAATTAAAGGAAATTGGGAGAAATTGGTTAATTTCATTTTCACTCCCCATTCTATTGTACCGTATGTCCGTTCAATCAGCACCCTTCATTAGATGTTTTTCTTTTTTAAAGGCATATATCTTACAATTCACAGAGGCGCCAGCTAGTGATTTTCAAATACTGACAATTATTAATTCAAACCAGTTCCTCTGACATATTCTAATACCAAAATGAGTGATATGTAACATATCATGGAGTTTGACCAAACCAATTTGTAAATAAGACTAACTTACCTTTGAATGATTTACAAAGGAAAGGTACCGAAAAATCTAGTTTTCTTCAATTCCTTCAAAAACAAAGACGGTGTACTATTATTTTCAAAATCTAAATATGTAGTTCTCCACATTTTGATACATACTGTGAAAGAATGGAGAAAATGACATGGGTTTTACTACGCGAAAATAAACTTTTTCGAATTTTTCTGTTTTCTATTGTAATAGATTCATAGTATTGAACTCTAAGTCAAAAACAAAATGATGACCGCCGATTTCTAAATTGGAAATATGTTCTCCATTTGGAGATCATCATATTCAATTTTCAGGAGATTGACCTGGCCCCTGGGTTTTAATTCTAAAGCTAAATTGTCCTATAGATAATAAAATAGCCCTATAATAAAAGAGGGGTGGACGACTAAAATGCAGGTGTGTGCAGCAAAACGTGCGCCCCATCTAGCCTATCAAAATCCGCCCAAACTTCCAAATCTATCACATTAAACCGATGATCAATTGACGGACAGAGTTACATTTAAATATATTGATATGCAGAGGTAATGAACCTCCTACTACATGAATTCTGGGACAACTCTAAAATATCATCATGCGATACCTTGGTATTAATTAGCCTATAATGTAGCGGTGGCGCCATCTACTTGGTAAATCACTAAAGAGGTCTGAGAATCCCTACACTGGCAACCAGATCGTAGAAGGGGTTGGTTGCCAATCTAGAGAATCCCCTGTGTCATACTATCGTAAAACTGGATGAGTTTTAATCTTAGCCACCGTATGCCACAACTGGAGTTTGGCATAGTGACTTCATGAGGCGAAGCCGAGTGGAGTCCGGAGCTAAAACTCCAGGAGTGGCATGCGATGGCCAAGATTAAAACGAATCAGGTTTTGATTTTATCCTACCCCATCTCCTCGATTTTGGAATATTACGTGATAACAATTCTGTATGCCACTAGTGGCATATAAAACTCCGTATGCCAGTCAGCGTGGCATACAGAAACTCAATGTTAAGCCTATGGGATTTTATATTAGGGGTAGGATAAAGACTGTAACCAACTATTTGGCTAATTCAGCTGAATCTATAATGAATATCGATCCTCTGATATTCCAATACGATTTAGTAAATAGACAAACACGTTCCTGGGCAATACAGGACGTAGGGTTCGTGCCTAAAACCTCGGACTGTGCAACTGGTCGATTCTCACGAAACCAGTACATATGGCCTTTGGGGGGTGGGGGAGGCAAAGATAAAAATCTTAGAGGAAGGTAAAAACTAATATGTATCTATATTGTCTATTGTATGGGTCAACTTTCCCTGAAATACTATTAGTTAAATCCAAGTGATAGCTCATAGCTCCAGAAATATGTCAGTGGGTTGATGGATTGGTGGGCGGATCAGTCGTTGGATCGGTGCATCAGTCAGTGGGTTGGTAGGTCGATTGGTTGTTGGGTCGATGGGTAGATCTATTGGTCTGTTGGTCAGTCCGTCCCTCCGTGGGTCCATTGGTTGGTGGGTCATCTGGTCAGCAGGTCGATTGAATGGTGGGTCGATCGGTCGATAGGTCAATTGGATGGCAGGTAGATTGGTCAGTGGGTCGGTTGGTTGATTAGTCGTTGGGTCGATGTGTCAATCAATTGGTGGGTTGGAAAATCAGTTGGTCGGATGATCAGTCAGTCAGTCGATTGATCACTCATTAGGAAGGTTGGTGGGTCGAACGGTCAGTGTATCGATCAGTTGGTGGGTTGATCTGTGAATGGGTTGATGGGTCAATCAGTAGGGGGGTTGATGGATCAGTGTGTTGATCGGTCGGTGGGTGGGACGATCATCAATTGGTTAGTCAGTCGATTCATCGGTCATTCTGAAGGTCAGTGAGTCGATCAGTCGGTGGGTCGATCAGTCGGTTGGTTGATGGGTTGATCAGTCGGTGGGTCAATAGGTCATTCGATTGGTGGGGCGATCAGTCGGTGGGACAACCAGTTGGGTGGTCAATTGGTCGGTCAGTGGATCGGTAGGTTGGTGGGAAGGTGGCGGATGAGTCAGTGAGTTGGCTGGTTGGTTGGTGGGTGGGTTGGTAGGTTGATGGGTTGGACGTTTGGTGGGTTGGTTAAAAACAATTCCTACCATTCTGTACCCCTTTAATATATGATGCATATATGAAGCCAGAAGTTACAGATGTGTAGTAAAAGTTGTAGGACAGTTTATAACAGAAGCATTTAAGAACTAGATATCATATTTTATTCTCTGAAGCATATACACAAGACGACAGTTTAAGGCCTCCTTAAAGTGTTTATAAACTAGCAAAAATGTCCCATGTAGCTTCTTCAGTTGTTCATTTATCACATAAATTGTCCATGCATAGATATTAAAACATTAAAACAAAGGTATGAATGGAGATCCATGAATGGCAGTATACAAGCATATATGTACAACAGCATGTGGAATTATGCATAACATTTCTTAAATATACATGAAACGATCATGGGCTTCTGTTAGTAAAGGACAGAACGTTAAATATGGCAATGCATTTGGTACCTGCAATCTATTTTTATTTATGAATGCAACATTATGATAAAACGTTCTTGTAGTTTTGGTTTCTAGACGAATTGGTCACCTGCGACTAAGAAAAGTGGACAGATAAAGTTGCATATCTGAACTTTAGACTTTACATGGTTTGGCAGTCGTATAGAGCATTCTTACAAGCGAAGATCTAGTGAGGGTTTGGTTGACTTGAGGACTAATCATATCGCAAGAGGTCAAAGAGATAACCAGCATATCCTTGATCAAGTATATTACCTATCATGACCAAAGAGAGCTTTTATCGTGGTTGGACTTCCATTACGAATTTGCTACTAATCCTAACTTTTATTAAGTGAATATGCAAACACGGTGGAAACTGCTGGAGTCATTATGTTGGATGCGGTTTCGTTTGTACGCACCACGCGTAGCTATCAAATAAAATACGTTCATAATGGAACGCCACTCTGATAAGACGTGTTTACGGCAGTGTCACAATGAGAACTCTTCTTGGTTGGGAGCTACTCGATGGCCAGCTTGAATTTGAAGACAGGGTGGAACTCCTTGAATGGCTCTAGAGTTGATGGAACTTTAGGAAAGCTTGGCGTTAGACTTGCTCCGGCGCGATCCATCAGTATGATGACGAGACTGGCCATGATGTCCTTTCTCCCTACGAATGATAAATGTCAGTCTTAGTTAAATAAACTCTGAAGCTGCATGGGCATTACTGATGAATCCACAGTGCTCACTGTTTATCGTTCTGGCAAATGGAAGGAACACAATTAATTTAAATAATTTTGTAAATGTTCTTTTACAAAATAAATCCAATTACATCAAACATTTATCCTTTGTCAAAATTATAAATGTAAAATTTGGTGTAATCTATTTAAATAACAATTTGAATTTTCTGATAGCAACATAACAAAACGAAAGGGAAACTTTCATAAGGAAGAGAGGATAGACAGTCAAACAAGGAAGATGCACAAGAAATGCTGCACTAACTGAACGATTACGCTGGGGAAAAGGCTTACACTACTTTAACTTGTAACATACATGTATATTCTATAGCAGAATATATATTTCTTAACCTTCCTCTATGACATGCTTTTTTATGAACTCTAAATTCTACCTTTCAGTTAAATGCTGTTGAAGTATACTTTATTTTTAATATGAATATTGTTTATCACATTGGTATTATATCTCGTTATATTAGCAAAGGAAATATATCAAAATAGCAACAAACAAAGTAATAGGCAATAAAGGTGTAGTAGGATTTAGTTAAACCTTGCTTATAATCAGTACCTTTAGTTCTTACCCTTGCCAAACTTTACATTGCGTTCACAGACCTAGGCCAATATCTGATTCAGATTTGAGTGTCCATTTATATCGCAATACCTGACTCATGCTAGTTTTGTGTGTCTTTCTTCGCAATGTTATATAGTCCATATAAACTAAACTGAAGATTTGTTGAGTTAAGATTATAATACGTGATTCATGGTCAAATTGTAACGATCTTATAATTAGTGTATTAAGCGTAGAGATAATGTATTCATGCAGCTTTACAGCTTTGTTACTCATATTCATGCATCTCTAAGTCAAAAAGGTTTGGTTAGATATGAACGATGTAGTGCATTTGACAAGTGGGATTATCCGTCAGATATATATATATATATATATATATATATATATATATATATATATATATATATATATATATATATATATATATATATATATATATATATATATATATATATATATATATATATATATATATATATATATATAATATATATCATAGCTAGAAATTCGAGACTGATAACTTCAAGTATATGAAGACATTGACACCAGTGCTGATATCCAGAATAGCTTCACGTCTGGATAGATCTATAAGTACTTATATAGAACAACATCATCATGGCCGTAGATGATACAAGACGAGTTGGGGCTGATATCTATTTAGTAGAATGAGACCGTGAAGCCTAGTTCCGTGAACAAAGGCAACCTCATCGAGTCTAGTATCATTTACGATCATGGTATGCTGCTGTATATTTATAACGTACCCGAAATCAATGATATATTACCGTAAATTCTTTTCAAAATGATGTGGAAGTGATGTCCACACTCAGCCGATTTAGCAACGTGTGCCGTACATAATACATAGAATGTACGGTATAGGGAGCAGCGGTAAGTAACTATTTAAAGTACGTGCACAGGTATATAGTCAGTCACTGAAAACAACATATATGTTGCTTTTATTATTACAAGCTCGATGTTTCGGAACAGTCTTAAGCCCAACTGGTTACTTGATTACTATGCACTCACATAAATATCAACCATCAATTCATAGAATTGACTTTGCTCGTGTCTAGAAACGAAATTGAACAAATTAGAAAAATGATATACCCATCTTTGATCTCACAATTTGCTGAAAAGCATTATTAATATCATTGTATTCCATACTATATCTATTATGTTGGTAGAAGGTGATAAGATAGTTTAAATGCTGATGGGTTCAGCGCTTTGTCGAATAGCATAGCTTTAGTAATATACAGGCAGCGTGGGGGAAAATGTCTTTAATAAGACATAGAGGAAACGAAGTTTAAAGGCATTTCTAGATTCCGCTTTGAGGTATGCTGAAAAGGATGTAACACAGTGTCACTTTAGCACGTTTTATACAAGTCAGTGCTACGTCCTACCACTGGGCTATATTCCTTCTCCACGTTTGTTGGATAACTTCTAATATCTCATGACATACTAGTGTTCCGTAATTCATCTTAGCGATCTGGTGTCTATGACACAATACTCAGAATTGTTACACGATTAGCACCCAGACCATACTGCGTATTAGCATTTCGATTTTACGAGGTTTTATGCACCTCATAAGGATTTAAACGAGGTTTTCCAGCAGCTTTCCTGTCCGATAAACATTTTTTTTTGACATACTCATTTAAGGTTTTAGCAAAATGTTAAGTTATCAGTAAATGTTTTACAATTATCAAACGGTTATCAAAACATTTGGTATTTGTGTTATATTTTGGAAAGACTGCATGACATGAGAGAGCCCAAAACCATACAGAAGAAAAAGATACAATTTAGAATTCACATTTAAAGGCCACAGCACGTCGATTGCGACACTTCTATATATCTAATATCGAATTGATAAGTCATTATACCTTACCACCATTTTGATGAAGCGAAATATGGCATCAGTTGTTAAAAATGGCATCAAATAAAGGTGACAAAAGAGACACAACACTACTTGAGTGTTTCCCTGCAAGCGCTTGGCTGCGAAAGGAAACTGCGATTTAACTAAAAATGGTCAGAAAAGAGATCTTGGCGGGTCTGTTAGACGTAAACTCTGGTATGGGACTCCCTCTAATGAAATAAGTCAAATGTAACTTAGAGGAAAGATTCAAGAGTTTCGTAACAAGAGAAGGAAAACGAACAACGGCCAAAGATTGAGATGACAACCAAGCAGAGAGATGAAACCCAACACAACTCTTTAAAAGGATATTTATCTCTAAATACACTATCGGAACACGTCCATGCCCCAGACCTGTGGTTCTGCCCAACTCCTGCAGACAGCGGATGGGAAAACGATGCAGTGTATACACGCAAAACCCTTTTGAGACATTACGGGACGTTTACCCCATGATTAGGTTTCATCAGATCGGGCAATATGCAGGTAGGGCGTCAAACCCGGGGGAAATTGGAGCTGCAAGTGCACCACAGGAATAGTCTGGCTGAGGTGCTGCATTTCCATGGTAACCCAGGCCACCCGTGTGACCGCTCGGTTAGCATGGAAGGCTGGCAGCTATATAAAACGTCCTGTTGTTACCAAACACCACTTACCACAGTTCTACTCATCTACAGAACTGAAACAAGAGTCATAGCTTGGATGTCACACAGTTAAACAGGCAGGTTAGAGTCCGCCCCAACGGACGACTGGTAAATGTTAACACAATCTCTGCTCAGCAATGCAATCCTTATTACGGAGAACACTTGCCTTGTTTACAATTACAATACCCAAGAAGTATTCTAGCATGATTAAAAACAAATTAAGATACAGAGGCAAGAGATCAATTCCCAATTTGAATGGTGGCCAGATGGAATGCAGCAAAACTTAAAAATGAAACGAGTGGCTTTGAAAGGTAACGTTACATTAATTGTAAGAGATGGGCTCGTCATGAAGCCGCTGACGTTACCTCTTGTGGCGCGTTTTGCTTCGTGTCCGGCTGGCCTGTGATGAGATGAGAGGAGTCAGCCGGTCCCTCACACTGTGGAAGTTACGCTCTAGTTCTCGTTGATATTCCTTCTGGTCTTGTCCGATCAACTGTTTGTTCTTGTGTAACGCGTCGCTACATCTAGAAATTAGAATGAGAATGATATACAATGCCGATTGATAAACTGAACGTCTCGCATGGATGAAAGCATTAACCTACAGTAAAACCCCGCTTAAGGGGATACCCTCCATTCCGGCCCAAATGTCCCCTTAAGCGGGGTTTTCAGTCTGCCAGTAGTTATACAATAGAGAATACAGAATAGAATAGAGAAGGAAACACTGGTTATTAAGTTAAAAGGCAACGGCCTGCTGAATACCGCACCTTCAAAGCTCCCAGCACGCCCTGAACCACCCACCGCTAACCTGTAAGGGGGCCTCTTAGCACCTTCAGCAGGCGCGAAACTCACTGGTACTAATATCCACTCACTGTGGCCCACCCAGAGCCGCTGGAGTGGGGTTAAAATAAACTCTTAATAGAGAGAAAAATTTCCGTTTCCAGCAAATTGTCCCCTAAAGCGGGGTGGTCCCTTAAGCGGGGTGTCCCGGAACCGGGGTTCTACTGTATTTGGTGTTGCTTTGAACTGGACTGAGGGAAGATAATTACTTTTGGTAACATAATTAATCACTGCAATGTGAGATAGGCCGAGTCCGATCGACCGTAAAAGTCTTGTTGTACGCACCTTCACCAACTTTTTCTCTGTGGGCCATTTAAATAGTATTGGCGTGTATGTGTCTGTTTGATATATATACAAGAATTATACACCAATCTCCAGGAGACGATTATAGCGGTAAAACTAGTTTCTCAATATCTTGATTAAATCAAGAGTTACTATTCCTAGAATTATGTTTTATGAGGGCCCACTACCCGGCCTCCGGCCCAGCCCTGCCTGACCTTCGGCTGCTCTCTTCGATCTCATGAGGTTAACGTCCATAGACAAATGATTGTCCAGACACTGGTCCATTCTGACCATTGGGTCGGTGAAAATCGGGGATATGTGTCAATGCCTTAGATACTTTAGGATGATAAAATATCAAGGAAAGTTGTGCTCGAAGACTCCTAGTCATCTGATGTATACAAGTAAATAACTCATCAAAATACATGCCGAGTAAAAAATGAAGGACTGACTAATTAAACCAATTAACCGTCGATATGGCTTGAACAGATCATGTATTCGTCAACAGTTATTTATGTACACTTTTGATTCTTCTTCTTAATTAAATGGCAATGAAGCGTATACATTGATCTTAAATCATCCATACACTAGATTTTACACTTAGATTTTACACTTAGACTTTTTAATATATTAACGACATGATCGTTCAAACTCCCATAGTTGGATGTGAATGTCTACTGAAATATGTGCTCCAGCTGTACTGACTTTTTGAGGAAGTCCTTAAAGGAGATTCTCAGTTTGTGGTGATGTTTGGAGGCGACGACACGGCCGTCCATGACCTCGGTGAGGAATACGGAGGCGATCTCCAGCGGGCCCTGGTTGACCGTGGTGCCGATACAACCCTGCAGCACCATCTGCAGCATTTTGGGATCAGGCGGCTCCTGGTGGAGGGCCAGCGCCAGCTCGCGGGTCTTCTTCTGTACGTCCTCGATGGCCACCTCGATCGGCGACAGGATCACCTGTGTAAGCATCAAACGTATTTAATCAGAATTTTTTCTCTCATTTATTCAGAATTCAGTTTTACCACTATGTTAGATGTTCACTGAATGTTAGCAGTAGCCTTGGTATGGTTTACACAATTGTAAAAACACTGTGAGTAATAAGATTTTTAAAATTGTGATTTATTCTATATTTAAAAAAACAACAATAGGCCACATGAAGAACTAATTTAAGAACTGGCCTTGTTCCAATCACCTTGAATGCCACGCTAAGTGGATACTAGCATAGTGTCGAGATCTTTTCCGAGTAAACATCTGTTTGAGTATGCCAGCTCCCCCCCCCCACTTTTAACAAATACTTGAATATCTCTGTAAATATAGAATCTACCTAGAAAATTCCATTTCCTAGCACCTACTATTTTTTATTCTCTTTTAAATGAGGCATATCATATTATGATTGAACCAGTTTTACCGGTAGAAATATGTCCATAAAGGAGTTCTTAAAAATGGACCTGTGACTCATAAAGTCCCCTCCCCCCCAACTGAAATCTCTTTTTTCTGAAAATCCATGTCAAAATACTAAATACTAAAACTGTCAGATATCGTATGGCCATAAAACCTTCTGTTCATAGCAGAAACCATATTCCCATCTCTACTTAGTGAGCTATAAAAAGCAAAAATGTGGTCAGGCCAGCTAGTGACTCTACAAGCATGTGTACCACAGTAGGCTATAGCCATAACCTAAAGACCAACCGTCCACCTGCTAATAATATCTGAATTATAAGCCATGATTTTATTGGAAAAACGGCACGGAAAAGGCATAATGATGTAAAGCTATGTTTCATTGGGGCGAGGGGGGCACTTATCTGGAAGTATATATATATGATAAAAGAAAAAAAAAGTCAGCCCTTTAAGGGTTGGTTCCACCAACACGATGGATTTGCCATAATATGCCTTGTAGTATCTTACAGTGTCATGATGTGTCGTACCTCCATTGTCTCGAAACGTAGCGTGCGATGTCGTTTGTCTATTTTGGTTCACCACCACCGCGATATTTCAAGACACATTGCGGCAAACGTGCACGCGATTATTCAAGGCCTAGCAAGATTTAGTAAGACAATTAAAATGTGTATTTAATTTTTTCGTTCCTCTGACCTCCCATCGGGTGCCGCAGTTTGACATTTCTTTTTAGTTTAGAACATGCCAATCAGAATGAGATCATGGTCTTACCTGCTCCCTGGAGATAACGGCGAGGCGTGTTTTAATGTAGGGGAACGACTGGGAAACGGTGAGCACCGTCTTCCGCTTGTACTGCTCGTGTAGGTCGCCATGAGCGCGCCCGTCCAACGTGAACGGAGTCGCGTACATGAATCGTTCTGCAAGTACATCAACAACAACAACCATGAACTCTCTCTTTGTTCAAGAATAACTATTAAAATGGTCACGTTCTCATGACTAGACTACCTGGGATAAAATCCAGTAAAACGTATTTGGAGTAGAACACTCAAGCCTACAAGACCTCGACATCTATCACCGGTACAGGACTCCCACTCCACACACACTTTTAACAAAAATACTTGTATATCTCTGTAAATATAGAATCTACTTAGAAAATACCACTTCCTCGCCATCCACTCGCTAATAATGTATCAGAGAATCAAAATCGTGACTCAGTCAATTTTCCCTGATAAATTATGTACATAATTCATGGATGGCCGCATAAAGACTCAAAACTTGCTGTATTAAGGTGGTTTCTCTGATGGTAAAAAAGTATAGTAAATATAAGATACGATTAGTCACTCGCCATTTTTAAGTCTATAACGATGGTGAAAACACAAACAAATCTTACTAATATTGTAGTTCTTCTCAAAGTAGGTGAATCTGTCTTTGTGTTCGTACAGGTCAAAATAAGGCTCGACGTATGTTATCTGAATATACGCCTGCAAAGAGAGAAAGACACATGTATCACAATGAGAAGAGTAGTGTAGCATCGTGATAACTCTCATTCTCTATACATCAAAAACCCCGGAAATCCGCTACACGTTAATTTTCAAATAAAATCTTATAGACCAAACCATTTTATTACGTTTTTGAAAAAAACACCATATTATAACCTAGTTTAAAAATATGTTTACTCCCAAATGTCAATATACATCTCTAGAATACTCGAAAGGAAGGTTACATGATAAAACAGAGGTTACTCCCGTTACCTTTTCAGGATCCAATTTCTCACGTTCAACAGTGTTGGAATCTTTGATCATCTCCAATGACTCTTCACCGAAACGCTCGGAATAGAAGCTCTGGAACAAATGAATCCAAATGTCCGATGCATCTTTTACCATCCTATTTCTAGAGTAAATTCTATTTTCTTTTTATAATATATTTTTACATCTCTGCTATGTTTTCATCTCTAGTCTTGCGGTATGAGGCAACCAATTTATAATGAAGAATTCTTAGTGTCATAGCCTTATCGTAGCGACCAACTAGATACTTTTACCTTGATTGACTTCCTTCAAATGATATAGGAGATTAGTAGATCATCAAGTAAAAAAGTAATACACTACATGCAGCATATCGAATATCTAGAAACACTCACGAATATGAATGTTGAAAATATGCATATAATTATTGAACTTCAACTGAGAAAAGGTCGTTGTTATCGCAAATCCAGTTTTAAATAAAAAAAATCATGTGGAGTAGATTTTTATCGTTGAAAGAGCAAACTATTGAACAGATGGAATACATCCCTTCTAAAACTGTTCAGGTATGTTCTTCATGTGCAAAAGAAACAGTAAAAGGGCTGGTGATCATTTGAATTCAAATCGAATGATAGGTTCCATTCTCCTCCTTCTGGACGTTTTTCCTTATTCGATTTTTGGCCTTGGGGGGTATATTCAAAGTACCTACGCAATGGCTGTATAAATAATAGAGACCTGAGTCGCGCACACAATACGTTCACCCCGCCATTAATATAAGATAACCCCAAGGGAAAATCCGGCTATGAATCTTACCTCCAGTCGGTGTGATATTTCCGGCAGTTTTGTGATGGCGGGCTCCTTATAGATGAACTCGTCCCCGTCCAGATCACCGAACGCTGACCCGTAGAAACCCACGCGGAAATAAGTGCCGAACACCCGCTTCCCTTCCTGGTGAAGAGAAGGGTTAGGTCAGTTAAGTTAATAGACTCTGTGTTCTAAACAAACTCTATGAGTTCCAATGAACTAATAGTCATTACGTATATTGTATGTAGAGGAAGGAAATCATCTTAACATTCCTGTAATATTCATGTCTACACTAATTTCTCTGATTTACTTTTGGAACTGACGATAAACACTTCAGTTCAACGTGAACTGGGAGCATACAATTTATAAGTTGCTTCCAGAATGCAGAGCAGTGTGAACTTGTTGATAGGGAGTTTACAGTATACTCCTGAAATATCTCATGTTACCACCTTCTGTATTAGAATATACTGATGGGATAAAGCTTTTGAAGAAAGGACTACCGAGCTGCTTGTCAAAATAATTGACGGGAAAATATTGTTACAACAAGCTGGAATAACAAAACATTACATCCCAAACTATTTTTCTCTTTTAAAAAAAATTATTTTACTTTTTATATAATCAAGGTACCATATGATCTGTAAATATGCTTTTGCCACGTCGTATCACTTATTTAAAACTAATTTTCTAAAGTCTAGGAAAAGAACTTAGAATATATGACTGGAATAACTTTCATACATAGCCCTATTCAGAGAATGGTACCTGTTTGATGACGTTGTTGAAGGCGTCCTGCAGTTTGCCGTGCATGGCCGCCAACTTTTTGTTGTCCCGGTTTGCCTCGTGGATGGGTATTAGCACTTTGTAGACGCTATTCACGGCTTCAAACATGCCCGCCTGCACCAACGAAACGTCAGTATTTATAACTCACTGATGGTATGAGGTATTAAGTGTATATAAGAAATCTAGGGAGTATGTGGTAGATACATTCGCCACATACACGGGAAATGGAAGCAACTGTATAAGAAGATGGTTCTCCTCATTTGTTACAGCAGAAGTCCTGTATTGGAAAGACACGAATCCCAATGAGACTTAAACTTTTCAATAATTATCGCACATTCCAAATGGCGATAGGAGAAAAATATAAAGGCACAATTTACAAAATTCTGTCCGGGTAACAGAATGATAATATTATGTTCAAGAATCCCATAAATTAGTCATTGCCTTCGTAACTAAACCATTTAAGACGTGGGGAGAAGCTCACCATGTGGAAGGAGCTGGCAGCTTGCTCTAGGAGGCCGATGAGACCGCTCTCGGTGAAGTATTTGCCGGTACAGATGCCCTCCTCGTCCGGGGAGACGACGTCGTCCGACACGGCGCTCTCCTCAAGCACGTTCGGCGTGATGTGCTGACAGCGAAAAACAAACAGCGCATTTCATGGATCATCCCTATGTGTCGAACACAATAGCAATTTTAGTTGACACTTACCTATCAGGTCGTAACCTACAAACTATACGAGTATATAGAAGTATTTAAGAAATACGTGATAAGATTGGTTATATTTATCCCTTTTTTCTCGTCCAAATTTATTCTATATTTATCCTTTTACGTGATAGGGGCAGACTGTATGAAAACTCCTGAATGGCTGTCTCACCTGGAAGGCGACACATCCTACGGGCAGGTGGGGCCGATCCTCCAGCATGTTCAGGTACTCGGCGACCAGTCCCGCCGCGTGGATCAGGCACTGAGCCGCCTCGGCATGGTTCGCCCGCTGCAACAACCCACACGACTCTACAGAACACTCAAAACTTTTTTTTACACCCGTCATCACATGTCAGAAACCGATTTATAATGGAAGCCATTTTAGTACTCTCCACTAGAATCATCATGATAAGATTCACGATAAAAAGTATCAGCCCCCCAAAAGCAATATCATACATTTCCATGCTTCTTGATTGTACAAATAAATTTGATCAGATTATGGTTAAATATCAAATTTCACTTTTAACCATGGACAAACACTGTATAAACTCCATCGTACATTGATTCTCAAAAATACTATTACTTGTCAATGAAAGTCTTTAAAGCAGTCGGTGTGCTATCAATTTCAAGAATGGTAAGCAATTGACTCATGCAATTTGTTCAAGCACATTCCGATTATATGACAATCAATTGGCAGTGAATACATGAAGCAAGAGTATAGGTCGGGCGCATTTTGCGCTGCTAATCGACAATAGACGTAAAGAATTCTTCGATCATTTTTCTAATATTTGTTAAAAATAAGATTATCCTGTGAATCACTTCCAAATCAAAAATAGAAAACATGGATACTTTATTGTAGCTATCATAAATACTGTATGCGAACGAAATAATCAACATACACCATAAGCTTCGGGTTGTTGCCTAAACTCCCACCTAACATATACCATTAGTTTTAATGATTTAATTAATTAGCAATGATACTCGTTAATGTTAGGATTTAAATGAATTATTTTTAGGAGAAGCGTTGCTCTTAAACCGGTTTGCTCTAGATTACCCAAAGCAGGTATCAGGAACGTAAACTGCGGTTCTGTATTTAGTTACAGCATTAATTGCTTATTGCACAAAAGGAGAAAGCTATACAAAACATGTATTTTATACATTTATCCGTAAACAAAACGGGCGCTTAATGTATAAGCAATGATTTAAGATACAATGTTAAGAGATTCTTATTATTGCAAATAAGTACTTAAATACCGTGGTATCGCAGATTCTTAATTGAGTCATTTAACCGGTCTCTATGGTCCCTGAATTATAGCATATGCCTTCATTTTACTATTAATGATGGATAAAACTTGTTTCATTTTAGATTATCTACCATAGAAAAGACAAGTACACAGACGCCATGTAGAGTATGACACGTCACAGATCACATGGTGCATCATTTGTGACGTCACGTCCACTGTCAGAATTGTCAAGAGTTATAGAAAAGGATGTGCATCCATCTAGATATGGAGATGCCATGACAACACCGTTGACAGACCGACTAAATCAGATTATTTCCACTCTGTTTTCCTAGGGTGCACGGACCAACCCAAACTACGAGAATTAATGTCAAAAACAAATGCGAACAAACTTCCGTGTTAGCTTTCTTTCGTCTATAATTCTTCATAATCAAAAATAGACAAAATGCTTAAATGAATCATATAATGCAATCGCTGGAAATTTCTGAGGATATCAAGACAAGATAGTTGTTCTAAACCATCGGAATGTGCATTCTACCATGATGAAAGTCGGTACCAAATGCCCAGGTTGATTCGTGAGGTACTAGTTTAATTCATAACAGTGCTTTGTCAGTGCCATCCATGACCACGGGTGTGAGTATACTGGGGACTAAGAATCCACACGGTATATGACTGTGTACGGCACAGGCTAATTGATTAGCATGAATTACCAATCAATTGGCGCACAAAATGTGTACATACAGAGTGATCTATGTTTAGATTGGCGGTCTGTCTTAGGTATAGCCACTAGAGACGGTTATGTGAGAGGTTAAGACAGTGTCTGGTATCTGTAGTAAAGAGATAGTGTCGCTTATCATCTTACCCTCTTGTTAATCCTGCCTTTAGTGATGTGCTCCTGTTGGAGGATGTAATTGAGTGAAAAATGTGGGCAAAGATTTGTGCTTCTACACTTAAAATACCCACATTGATTACTGCTCCAGCCGTAAGAGCAGAACAGCGGTTATTACAATATTTAGATACAGAGATCAATCCCAAAGAGATTTAGTGATACATCAGAGCTAATATATACCAGAAAAAGATTTCATCTAAAAAATGTTAACGTCTAGATAAATATGTGCGCAGAAAATGACACGGAAAAGAAAATAAGATATCAACCGGTGATACTAAATGTACAATGTTGATTCCATTGGTCTTGTTGTAATGACTGTGTTAGGAAGTGTAGTGAACACAAAGGCCGCCCCTACCTCGCTATGCTTGGCGGCCATGTTCTGTAGCCAGGTGAGGCGCAGGTCGGGGGAGGTCTGGTAACCCTTGGCGATACGGTACATGAGGTCGAGCAGCATCTCCGGGTCCTCCTGGAACTCCTTCATTTTCACCGTGTCCGACAGGATCATGTGCAGGTTAAACACCAGCTCGCGCACCTAGCCGCCAGTAGTTAATATCAGACAGTTATATGTGGCTTCTAGAATATCATACTCAGCAAAATAAAACTACTAGACACCGTCACACATTCAAGACATGCTTCACATCAGATAGTATCGGGATTATATACATCATGTTTAAAAGATATAACTACATCAAACATGAGATGTTAATCTTTATAGATATGATTGCTTATGTATACAAATGTCAGGAGGCATTATAATTGAAAGAACATGATGAAATCAAACTGTCCTGCCAAACTGTTCAGAGATCCTCCGAAAAAGTTCAATGATGATATTGATATTTGTTCTTGATAAAAGATGGCAAGATGTCCATTACCTGTTCGGGGAATGACGTCTCTTGCAGCTCCACGTCCGACTCTGCATAGGTGAGAATTGTTTTTAATGACTTGCGCAGGTATTCCTCATTGAAGTTCTGGTTCTGGCCGACCAGTGATGACAGGGACATTGTCACTTGCATCTTGACCCTTGCAAAATTCTGAAAATCCAAGAAAATATCATTGACATCTACATTTGTAATCCCAGAGACCCGTTTTATTCGGGATAAATATGTGTAATGGAAAAAAACCAAAAACAATCATAATGAACTTTTTTCTTTTATATGAAAAATTTGAAGTTATTTTTTAGACTGTGGTGAGTCACTCACATTGCCGATCTCGTAGTTGTGCCTCATAAGCAAGTAGAGCGAGGCGCTCGCTTGGGACCGCGTGGCCGAGACGGGCGAGCTGCAGTGGCGCAGCAGGCGCAGGCACAGGTCGGCACACAGCTCCGTCTCCTCCTCAAACAGCAGCTCCGGGAACTGTCAGATCAGGCAAAACATCATGACATTACCAGAGAGATACAGGCGGAAAATAAATAACATACATGTTTTAACTCTTTCAGTCCTGCACTTGAGCAGTTGCATTAGACATAATTTTGGAGTGACCCCTTCGAGTCATGAACCTATGTATGTACACTGATGTCACATGTTACATGTATAACCATTGAACCCAGGGATTCCTTAGTCACAATATTCTAAATTATAGTGAATTACAACGATATTATTGTCTTCTATATCTAGTGAAAAATCATGAAAATAAATAAATAATTTTTCATATAAATTTGCATTTATTTATTATACACAATACCAGGTCAAAAATGCCTAGGGGCAACTCCAGGCCCTACATGGTAGTGTCTCCAGGCATCTCCAGGACATACATGGGAATGCCTCAAGGCATCATCAGGACTGAAAGAGTTAACATTTGATACCAACATTTACCCAGAAATATTCCACGTGAATTTGTTCTGAGGACGGAGAAAAAAGAAAGAAATTCAGAAATAATCACTCTAATTTCTTTGTCATAAAGTCACTGGAAATCGGCTCCATTCTAGTATCTCATTACAGCCTTGGTGTTAGTTAAGGATAACATAGATGGTATTTACTTTGGCCACCAGACTTCGCTGCGTTGCGAACATGTTCTGGAGGACGACTGTGCTCTGATTGAGGGCGAGTGAGTGGAGCAAAACCCGAAGGACGGGAGCGAGCAAGCCCTGGAGGGAGTCAGACGACGTGATTACCTGTTAGAGAAAGAGTATACAGAATCAGTTACAATCCTATTCTAATGTTTATAACTAAAAGACCACAGCATGACATTACACAGAATCAACCGTGTCGCCATGATACGTTAGAGACTATTAGGTCTTTTTTACGAAACATTTTTTTTACTCCCTACCCTAAAGTTTCCTAATAATATTCCGTTTTTGGTAGTCTGTAGTATAGAACTCCAGCAACTGGACTCGGTAAATATTATTTTATTAACTTTTTTTTATAACAAATAAAATACATGTAAAACGTACTCTTTTTAAAAAGATAACGAAGGAGTGTTGCCGTTCAACTCCGCCTACAGTGCGATGTTAAGTTAGCCCGTCACTCGGACAAACACGGCCCAGTGTGGCCTCCTGTTCCAAGAGCAGGGATGTCAGTTAGGGTCAGGAAAAAAAGTGGAAACATATTTCATGTAGATCTTTCTGCCTCAGTGAGACAGAGAAAACTTGGATAATATGTCCTTGTCGGCCATGGCATGAGACTAAGGGTCTGTGGGGAGGTTCAAACCACTGTTTCATTAGCGTGAATGAGGCTAAATCAATATACATGTAGTCTCTGTTTGACACCAGGAAAAGAAATTACAAATACTGTATATAAAAAAGTGGATTTCCACAGAAAAATGGAAAACTGACATCTCTGCAAGAGACACATAGCAATCACACCTAAGGTGTGAACGGTGGGTGTGATTGAAGGAGTGTTGCTTTCTAAAATATCAGACTATTGGAACACACTAGGACATTGTATTAACGAGTCTAGTCTGTCTAAATTTTAGAATTGACAATTGTCTCAATAGATAAAGATGGGCATATGTTAGTTAGGCCCACAATGTATTATTGCACAGTCGCCTGTGGTGTTCCTGTATTAGCTGAATCATATCGGAAGTAACACTGGGGCAATATTCATGTGTCACCCACCAAATTCGAGTTGGAATACAATAGAATACGATGCAATTACTATACTTTCTCTGGAAATAATCTAAGCGGGCATCACAAGCGTATTACGCTAACACATCCAGTCTTCCGATACTAAAGAATACGTTACCAGGCGTATGTTTGGCTGCCATGCATTGCGTAACCAGGCAGATAAGCTGAGAAACCAGCCTGTGGGAAAAAAGTCTATTGGAAAGCCCTGAATGGTCTTCCCACACGTCAAGCGGAATACAGACATATAAGAGAAATTAGTCTTAAGGATATTTCATGACTTATGGTTACTAACCCCGACAGTCAGTTCCAGTGTGTCCAGAATGATCATAGCGATCTCCGCCGCCAAGTTACCCTCTGTGTGGGCGTCAACGTCGATCTGATCCGGGCCCCGACTGTAAAAACAACATACGACATGAGAAATTCACTTCGCTTGCCCTCTACAAATATTCCAATTATATTACATATCAAACTTTCCTATCTTTACACTTGAAAGCTAGCATGAAAAATACAAATTAGGATAAAGAAAATGTTGACTTTTAATCTCAAATTACTAAATGCCTTTGGATTACATCCCCATCAACCCAATACCTCCAGTGAGATATGATATAGGAGTAGGGACAAATAAACATTGTTAATTACTCTACGTGTGAATTTTACTAGGGATTCAGCCATGAAGTAAATAACTTAATATAGATTCTGCATGGAGTTGTGCTATCAAATAGAGAGAATTCCTTGTACCTGTCTGTGCCATCATTGGTCTGTCTCCACTGTGTCTGGTCCTTACGCCACCTGAGGCGGACACTCTCTGCTATGGGTGATGGCGGTGCACGCTCAGCGGCTACAACAGACACAAGAAAATCTATGGAATGTCATGTAATTCGCCTATGGAGGTGCTTTGAGTTACACTATACTGACATGGCACTGATAAATTTCAGATGTATTTATTTGATGCTTTCATCTGCTGAAAACTATTGTGAAGCAGAGATCTTTTTGGTAATAATACCACAAAAATTCCATGTACACTCTCTTTTTGTCAGCTTTGCCTGATATAATAGTAAAAAAATCGCCCATATACTTGGTTCTGGATAGATGTATAGAACCAACGCTAAGTTATACCTGTGCGACCTCCCCTTTGATTACTTATCGTTATATAGATAAGTCAGTGAGGTATGGAAGGAAAACGAACCATTTCTGAAACCTTTTAATTCTCACTGTCCGTCATTATTATTTTCATACACATAAAGAGGGGAATAACAGGCAAACAGATATCTCTGCAATTAAAGCTATACTAGTCATGTCTCACCTTGGTAGAGTTGTGTGGTGTTGCGGCGCCGCATCATGAGGTCACTACGCGCGCTCCCGGTGCCCAAAATGGCGTCCTCTAGCTTGGACTTCATATCAAAACTCTTCTTCATCGTCTGAACAGAGGCCATAGCAGCAGCCTTCTTTCCCTGAAATGAAACCAGACCACTGACATAATCTGTGAGCATTGACAAATATTGAATTCGGAAGTGTCTTAGTTCTGCTTTATGTATGGTTTTTCTTTTTAGTAAATATTGGAAGAAAGTGTGACGAGAGTTATTACATCTAATCCAAAGTTACTTTATAGACCTAGGTAATATATTGAATTCCGGATTCTTAGATAAAAAATGATCTACCGTCTTTGAATGCCCTATCTGCTACTAGGAAGTAACATTTAGACACTATATACATCTCGCGTGGTCACACAGTTCCCTTATAAGAGTCCATCTAACATCCCCACACTGATTCTTATCAAACAGACAGTAAAAACCCAATGACCAGAGAGCATTATATGAGGACACTGACATACAATTCTCAGGTGGAATATTTGTACAGGCTGTGGCAAGTAACGGATCGCGTCGTACCTTATACTCAAAGTTGGAGATGGCCAGGTAGAGGACGTCGAGCAGTTGGGCGAGTCGCGGGGCGGGCAGGTCGAGCCACCACTGACGGAGTACACGCTGGTCCATGTTCTTCACCACCCACAGGAAACACATGAGCAGGTTGTGAGTGGCCTCAGCCGTCAGCACTGTCTTACGTGTCTGTCAGAGAAAAGTTACATGTCATTCAGGTAGAACACACCGCGGCTAAATACACAATAATGAATCGTTTTACACTAAGGCTTCGGTTCACTAGGTGTGACTTAGCTGTCTTGGCATTCACTGACTTTGTAGATTCGAAATATTGATATAATTTTCTGAAATATTTACATGAAGTTTTATGTCTATTTTATCTCCACTTTTATCTCCACTTTACCAAATGATTTAGATTTTAAACATTAGTTTTCTTGGTAATTTCTTTTGTATTTGAAAAATAACATACTAAAAAACTCGATACTTATTAGCTAGGTCTCTTTTTGAAAAGACCGGTTCCCAGTCCTTCTCTTCTGTGTCTGCTAGTTTACTAAGATTTTGAAATATCCGTGTTAAAATCAGGTTCTCTGGGAATGATGTCCAAACTTAAACAAAGTTCAAGTACGACCTGTGACTTTAACGAGCGGTTCTTATCTATTTTCATACATGCATTCCTATTTTGCCTAACTGATATGTTTATTTATAAGTGAATGCTAGACTTAAGTACTATGCGAAATGTAAATCTGCATAGCATTGTTCCTATCTAATACAACTTTAAATTCTAACGTAATACATGGAAGTATACATGGAATATGCGCTTTTAGAAATAACTTTCATTTAGTGGTGTTAGCTGATTAACATGCTGGATAGATTATAGTAAGACATGCAGTTTTATTGTTATATTATTCTGGAAATATCGTGCACCAGAATGCTACAGTATCTACTCACGATATCCTCCTCCTGGAAGGATCCCAAAGGCAAACTTTAAACGCCATTGACGATATAATTAGGATAACATGGGTGAATCTACTTGCTAAAAAAGTTTCTAAAATCAAACTGAGAATAAGAAAGAATAAAACATCTAGGTATCTCGAATACTGAACGCGCTATTAAAGACATGCGACATGCTTCACTAGTATGTGAGTTAAAGAAAATAGGGATTCTGAAAAGTGTCTGAGGCCTTTCCATCAATGTTGGGTACTGAACAGAGTGCACAGCTACTCTAAAACACCCGCACGCTTGACTCACCCTGGGGCCTGGCTCGTACTCCTCGGTGGGGCTGCCGGGCACGGCCGCGTGGGCGGCGGCCATGCTGTAGACACTGGACCCGGCGATGGCCATGGCCACGTTCTGTGTGATGCCGGGCACCTCGGCGGCGGCAGCGGCGGCGGAGGCTGCGGCGGCGGTGGCCGGGTCGCCGGTGATGGTGGTGGAGCGGGGCCGCACCTCGACACTGGGGTCGTAGAGCTGGTGCAGCACGTCCATCACGATGCTCACCAGCGGTAGGTAGAGAGCGGCGATGCGTGCGCGGATATCAGCCTCCTGGAAACGCGGGTCGTTGTCGTGACTGTCCATCAGGTTACGCACCATGTTGATGGCTTTGTTATGCAGGCTGGCACTCCTGATGGCGAATAGATTCAGACATACAGAGGAATGCTTTCAGAAATCATGTAAGGCGTCACTGAATGTTTCAGAAATGAAGTGGCTTTACTTCCGGATGATTTTACAAAGAATCCAGCAGAGTGATACATCAAAGTACTTCTATACAAGTAGATATTTTCCATTGCTAAATACAATCCATGGCACTTGTTATATCCATCCCATAGTGTTTCTTATACAGTTAGAAAATTAAGCCTACCTTTTTCTTTATACTTTAGAAATGAAACTGGCCCACTCTCTTCGTATGTCAGAAATATGTGTTAGAAGTATTAATCAATAGAACGATCATAATAACAATTAAACATTACCTACTCATGCATGTCCGCTAATTGAAATACAAAGTTCATGAATTTATTGTAAACATGAAAAATAAATTCAATATTCAAAGTGAATAAGTTAACGAGGGGTGACTCACGGCGTATCCAGGGTCATGGTCAGATCGGACAGCACGAGACCGGTAAGGAAATGCTGCATGCGGTAGTCAGTGGACAGCTCGGTGAACAGCCCGCGGTCCAGCAGCGTGTTGGTGGATGTGAAGGACGCCTGCGACGTGGAGCTGGCGATGGACGGGCACGGCGAGGACGGCGCCGACGGCGTGAGCGGCGTGCCGAACGGCAGGTTCAGCGTCACGTAGTGCTCGTGACTGCAAACCACACGCAGGAGGTCCAGCTTCAGCACCAGCAGCGATGTGGCATCGGCCAGTTGCCACACCTTGTGGCTCACCTGTGGCCGAACAGACAGCCTTCACTTAAACTATGCACATATACTATTTCGTGGAACGTACAACAACAACAAAAATTAAAAAAATACTGGAGTCTGCAGTACAGTTCTATGATTAGAGTTTCCATGTTACTTGCCCAACAGCTATAGGGAAAATATATATTGTTGAATATGGATCTGATAAAATATATGTAATATGTACACTAGATATATGCAAGATGGTGTATAACGCTGTGCCTTGAGAAACAACTTCTGGTCAGGCTTGATGTGTGGGGAGGTAAATTGTTTACAAAATTGAAATAAAATTGTACGACATTCATTCCATATGAAGTGTGCTAGTATTAGCAGCAGAGATAAAACAAGAGCTAAGTGTGCACTTTAAAGTACAATTATTGACATTTAAAAGGCAAAATGAGCGGGTGGACGCATTTAAAACTCAATACAAGTAGCTTAAGACTGAAGGGGAAAGGCGGCAGGAGCTGACCTGAGAGTTTTAATGGGCATGTTCATATGACAGGCCTACTGTCTGTGTGCAAGGGGAGGTGGCAAAGCAGAAATTGAAATTTTGATGGAATTTTCTCATATTCCACATTGAATAAACCATCTTGCAATTTTCTATGACAGAGACATGATTTATGGGTCTAGAGGGGTCTACTTCTCTGACTTGACCATAGAACTAGACCACTTCCCTGGCTTGACTGAAGAAACTGACTTTGGTTCTCCAAATCCTCACCAGATGACAGCATTGCATGAATTTCCATTTGCAAATGCTGCCCTGGTTTCTTGCACTCTAGTTTCTTGCACTCTCCAATCATAGTCTCCTACTATGAGGCTACCAGAAACCAGATACAGTACGGAGAATGAATGCTGGGCTCTATTGTGGATCCCCAATTTCACTTGCAGTAGTGTGTTCAATCCTCATAAACATAACTTATGTCACTTACATACCATTATTTGATTTTTGAAAACATGTTTCTGATATTCTTTGGCATATAAATATCCAACCTTCACAGATAACGAGATCATTTTTTGGAAACAATTCTGACTTCTTTTTGTGTGTGAATATGCTGAATAAACCATCCACTCATACACCTGCTACCCCCCCCCCCCCCCCTACACGTTATGAGATTTAACAGAAATACATCAATAGCACATTACATTTCACCTAAATAATGACACTTCCTATGGTATAAGCCACTGTCATTGCCACTTATGGAGATAGTAATGTAACACCAATGCTCACTGTAAATCAATATTGAGTAAACGTCTGTTTTAGTATGCCCATTTCACCCAAAATCCTCCCCACTTTTAACAAATACTTGAATATTTGTGTAAATATAGAATCTACCTAGAAAATTCTACTTCTCAGCACCTACTCTTTTTTTATTCTCTTTCAAATGAGGCATGTTGTATTATGATTGAGCCAGTTTTACAGGTAGAAATATGTCCATAAAGGAGTTCTTAAAAATGACCTGTGACTCAATAAGTCCCCCCAAACTGCAATCCTTTTTTTCTAAAAATGTGTTAAAATACTAAAAACTGGAACTGTGAGGTATTGAATGGCCCTAAACCATTCTGTCCAAAATATATTTCTATCTGTACTTAGTGAGCTATAAAAAGCAAAAGTGTGGTCAGGTTGCCTAGTGACTCTACACGCAGGTGTACTACAGAAGGCTATAGCCATAACCTAAAGACAAACCGTCCACCTGCTAATAATATCTCCCAGACACCATACTGATACGTTGGATTTTCTTACACTCGGAGAACTCAACAAGAACCCCCCTAAAACTACACTGATAAATACATACGGTTTTGCAGTATTGTCTGAGTAACTGGAAGACAAAGCCGCGGTCCATCAAGGTGAAGCAATCCCTCATAAAGAAAGCGAGGCTTGTGTTGAGGCTTCGGATCAGAACTGCGTCCTTGTTTAATTAATGAAACGATCACCATATTACTGACAAATTAATATTGAAATCAATTTTATTTCAGTTATTTCTATTTAAAAAAAAGCAAACTTGTCTAATTTCTACTTGGTATTCGTCCCCGGATTGTACTACAATCAAGGAGCCTAGTAATAATACCATCTTATCATACTACACTCTGTCCTAATCGGGTATTGGCTGGATCCCTCCAAAATTTAGTAATTCTTAAATCATATATTTCAACACTTTTATATATAAATATATAAAGATATATATAAAGATAAGACAGGGATGTTGTTCTAGCGGCGACAATCATGTGTGTTATTCTACTTTACTTTTATCGGTCACCAGAGTAGCTCAAGTACAAACCTTGTTGTAACGGTCCGCTATGTCTTTACTTATGACATTGACAAGGGACATTATATCGTCAGTAAACTGTTCCGAGAATCGCATTTTCCGCGGGGCGTCGATTTTGTCCATGCGAGCCAGGTGTTCTGCCATACTCTTGATCTACAAACAGAGAAGCGTAGTACTCTGGTCATTCTTCAAAGTGTTCCTATAAATTATGACATTTCAAGGTAATGGAATGTTGTCCCGGCTAAATATGGATTCTGATAGAATATGCACACATTCTTAAGTTCAAATTGAAGTTGATATTTTGGCATTTTGCACGTTTGAACATCCATTGATCTTACCATCAGCTCAAAGAAGAACCATGCATTGTTGAGTGCGAGCTCACGTGTAGACCCACTGGAGACAACCCACTGCAAAACCAGTTCTTCGTGCACCAGCTGAAAACAGTTCAGTTTGATTAAAGTATATCTTAGATAGGCAATACATTTTGTACATAATTATCTCACTATATTTACAAGTGCCACTTTTAATCCTTTGTGATATCCATAGAATATAAACTTTAGTCTATTTTGTATGAAGGTAACATAGGCACTTATATAACTACTCACATGGACACGATTTGAACTTAGCAAGCAATAATATTATTCATTTTAAACAAGAGCTAAGTGTGGATCTTGAAATAGAATTATTGACCTATATAGCCCGAATTAGTGGGCGAACGCATTTAAAGCTCAATACAAGTGCAAGTCTAAGCCTAACTTATGGCACCATCTGGTATTAGTTGGCCATACTACAGGCTCCAAGATCAAAGCGAGTCTGAGCTCCAACCAGATATTTTGTATTCCTATAAAAATATAGGTATGAGGCATGTGCCAATGCTTGGAGAGTGATAGGAACCAAAGAGCCCACTGGTGAAACTTGGGTGCATTACTATCCCATGTTCCTTCACAGTTGCCGGACCCCCCCCCCCCCCCCACACACACACACACTTAAATAATGATACTTCCTAGGATGTAAGCAACTGCCAGTGCCCCTTATGGAGATCGTAAATGTTACACCGATTCTCACTGTAAATCAATATTGAATCAGTTTTAGGGGTGGAAATATGGGACTCAAATAGTGCCCTCTCCCCTCAACCGAAATCTCTATTTTTTTCAAAATACAGTAGAACCCCGCCTAACGGACACCCCGCGTAAGCGGACACCCCGTGTTAACGGACACCTTTGGTCGGAAGGGTCCCCTATATTAGATGTTTATTTAACCCCGTGTAAGCGGACACCCCGCGTAAGCGGACACTTTGGCCCGGAACGGAGGGTGTCCGCTTACTCGGGGTTCTACTGTACATTTCAAATACTAAAAACTAAAACTGTGAGATATTGCATGACCATAACACCTTCTGTCCCAAAGAGAAATCATATTACTATCTGTACTTAGTGAGCTATAAAAAGCAAAAATGTGGTCAGGTCACCTAGTGACTCTACAAGCAGGTGTACTACAGTAGGCTATAGCCATAACCTGTAAGACAAACCGTCCACCCGCTAATAATTCTATTAAACCAATACAAACGATACCTTTCTATTGTGGATCTTGGGGAAGAAGTGCATGGTATCCTGATACCTGAGGCTTCCAGACCTGTCGATAACTTTGTTACCTGAAATCAATGTAAAGAGATTGATACACAACGAATGGAAGCCAACTGGCTGCAGTGGTAAACCTCTGTCAGTTTTCATGACATCTACTATAGTCTTTTCAGTTATATGTGTTATCGTGATATGTATTTCTTAGGTAAGAGCAATAGGTAGAGCATATGGCATATCATATAGATCATATGTCCAAAAATCTGCTTGGTTCTATAAGTCATTCGGCTTCACCTCGATGACGATGACAGTGCATCCAAAGTCATGGAGTATTGTTTATTTATACGATTCTCAATTAAGTTCTATTCAAGTCTCAATAAGGGCATATAATATTACTCCCTTATTTCTTTGTATTAAACAAGTGATTTGTGGTGCTGACAGGAGATGGCATGTCAGTTACTGTCTTACCTAGGAGGCTGGCAACCTCGGCATCAGGCGACCCTGGGTTGCTTCCCGGCAGGTCGGGGTCGCTGCTACTCCGGTGATGCGTTGCCTTGGCTACCGGCAGTGACACAGGGCGACCTAACGTAGCGTAACCTCCAGGGACCACTGGAGGACTCGCTAAAGAACCAAAACAGACGATATTGAGTAAAGTGAGCGACACGACGCTGGAAAACCAGAAGGAGGGTGTTTTAGAGTGGTTAAGCTGACTAGGTCAGAAGCGATGGACATCGCGTTCAACACTATTTTGTCTAGCAGTGCAAAGTGTCCTCCGTGGTAAGGCGTTTGAACTGCTTAGGTACAATCACAGTGTCTGAGACGATTACATTGGTTGAAACGAAAATAAAATCCAAATTAATTAAAAACTATGCTTTGTGCAAATCTTTACTCGAGTTAACACACGGTGTGTTACGGGTGTAGATTTGGATTTTTGAAACTGACATACAGGTTAGTGTTACTTCAAAGGGACTGCACGTGATAACGGTTGAAACAGTAAATACTTAAGATCCACTCTAATATATTAGTAAATGACGTGCAGATATAAACAAATACTTAAAATTCAATTCAGAAGACACAAAGTATTGAACTATTACATACAGAAGCATGGCAATGCAACGTTTGCCATGTGATTTCAAAATCACAAATATTCACACAACACGACATGGACTAAATACGGAACCTGCAGCAGTTGTCAATCATAAACTGACACAATGAATAATGTACTGCACACAAAATAAACCATAAGCAACATTGCATTCTAAGTGTTGGCCAGCGTGAGTTTGTGAGAATCAAAGGGAAACTTTGAAACAAAAATGTTCCTTTTGTAGAAGAAAATGCTCATGTCCGATCTGGCGAACGGTATACAAACAGACACCCTCTGATTTAACACCAGGGTTCATTTTCACGAAGCACCATGATGCAGTTTGCTACGTTTGAGGAACTCTGAGGAGGAGAACCGTTTTGTAGTGTGACTAACATGGGCTAATACATAGCTGGGGGAAGAGCTTGACTACTTTCTTTACTCTTTTATGTATTCCATCTGAAATACCAAGGTTCTTTTGTAGGGAATCTAGTTTAAAACCATAATGGAAAACGTTTCCTACCTGTAGAATTCACCCAAAATTATTTGTTACAATGAGATAACTTTACAAAATATGTTTCATAAATATTTTGTAATTTGGAACATTAGGTTAACATTCATCATGTTCTTTCTTTTTCGGAAACAGATATATCACACCTGGTATTTCTCCCAATAGATTTAACATTGGGAACCAGTACTCAACACACATGGAGTATTCTAAAGAAATACCTAATGAGGATGATGTCAAAAATATTTATTCTGGTTTGCTACATAATCCTACAAGACCTTGCCTCAAGAGATTACTCTGCAACCAAACCTCATAGCATATTGATACAGTTCCTTCTTAATATTGTGGTGACACTCAACTTATATCTATCAAACAAGGATGAAATCTTAAATGATGATCATCTAAAATAAGAGCCGCATTATGCGCATTGCAATACATTTGCAAAATGCTTGGTAACCATTCATCCACTTAACACAAACATGTATACGACATTCGGAAAAATAGTTTTGCCTTATAAGTGGAGAGCATGGTCGTGTAAGTTAGGAAGGTGCCGACTAAAAAACGCTAAATAACACTGAAATGCAAAAGGCTGAACACAGCATGAGCTAATTGCGAAACGACAAAAGCAGAAAGGCCTGTGTGCACACTACTGGTCGCTTTCCCCATCTAGTTCTCGTGCCTGCAGATTAGGCTCGACTGCACAGTACAAAAAGATAATCCGAGGAGAAAAAGATACATTTTTTAAGTAACTAATATCACGGACCTCCAAGTCCGTGCTCAAATCTACTCTCTGCTTTCTAGTGTCAAAACTTCGAAAAGAAAGAGCAGGGTTTGAAAAATGCGTGTTTTCGACACGCTTACTATAATTTCCCCATAGATTGCTACTAGAACAGCCTACTCTGCAGGTACAGGAATATCACTGGAAAGCGGCTCGAGCACTGAGCACACGAGCAAGGCGTGGCACACGGGGCGTGTCACGTGATGTAGTAAGAGGCGTCTTTACGATCTGATTGGCTGGCGGCACTAGTGTAGCAGAGCACAGACTCGCTTCGGTTACGCTGCAGACATTCGCTGTAGGGCGCTGCTGGCGACACATCGTCAAACGATGCCCACACATTTCCAAAACCTACCACCAGGGGAAATATAGTCACATGGTCATATCCGATTGCCAGTTATTGTAAAACAGCATAACATCCCGCAAACTCCACAGATGTTTTTTTTCAATCAGAAATATGATGCTGGTAACATCCAGCTTTACTTAGAATCACTAGAGATATAAATATGATGTACATTTGTTGTATTTCATTGGTGAGCCTTACCGTGAAAAATGTGGATTTTACACGCAACAAATACAACCACAAAGTGATCTGTGATTACATTAGCGGTGTAATTTGGTGATTACTAGTGGTCTACGTATTCGCACATGTACAGTGTCACCTAAGGCAAATATTTCTATTTGTTGTGCGTTTCTGTTGAGGCGTCATTTAGATACAGGATATCTGTCTTTACGGGGCAACAGAATGCTCCTCACTAATTATTACACACCGCTTAATGGATCTGGAAACCTTTTAAATACATACGACTCTAAACCGTTTTAAATGGGGGTGGCAAGGTGAGCGCGTTATTTCTTATGATACCAACACAGCTTAAGTGTCTAGTGCAACCCCCACAAATGTATGGATTACAGCCACCATGGGTGAAGATGAGGAACTTGATACTATCTTATAATCTCATACCAAAAAACAGGCGTTTGGTCGCCCCTGTAAGTGTATTGTAACCACGAGGGTTATGGGCCCACATTGTCTGATCTGAAACGGTTTTGTTCTACATGCATCAAAATGTCGTAAACAGTCATTTGTAAGAGCTCGGAATCTGACTAATTAATCCGAGATTTTTACTAGAATTCCAAAGGATATTTTTCAAAAATAAAATCCGACGTTCATGCATAGATCAGTCCACAAGGTATTCGAGTCTCTAATCATTACCATGCATATTGATTTAAGTTAGTACATTAGGAAACAAATAAAACATAAACAAAATTCAATTTTGGGTATGATAATTTCTCAAAATAAACATTTTGACATACTTAAAAAACAAAATTCATTTTAATAGAATACAATATTCAAATCGATGATACATGTTTTGAGTGGTCTTGTTGCAGACCGCCTCCCAGATTCAATACTGAATGTACAGATAAAATATATGCGGTGAACGTTTTATATAAATGCACATATCTGAACAACGTTAAGAGCTGCTCTTCACTGCTCAGATAATCGGCCTCGAGCTGCTCGCTGTACTGACCTGTTTGTGTGGGCTCGGGGTGCGGCAACGTGCAGGAATACTCCACGTACGTGGTGAGCAGGCTGTTTCGACCATGCTGGTCGTTCTTAGGCTCCACTATCAGCCCAACCCGTTTGACGACTTGGGCAATCGCTTCGAATGACGCTTGCCCAATATTAACTGTAACACGCGAATAGATTCATACTGTTATTGGTGTATGCCTAGAAGGACAGAGTAATTACGAAATTTCTGTGAGGCTCATTTGCTTTAGAAATAATACACCTTCACAAATATGTGACTTTATGATTTAGATCATGTTGAATAAATCGTAACACATACCATAAAAGATCATGAGAACACTCATTTAAGTTGCGAAAGTATCTACGATTATTTTTAGTGAGATACACATACATAGGTCACGGACCTCTTTACCTATAAAGTCCGTGTATAAATACCAGAGACCTAGACGCATGTTTGTCTATGATTTACCTCATGGTGAAGACCAGAAAACACTCATCTAAGTTACGTACAATTATCAACTTGAAATTGTGTATCTAATCGTATTTTATATCTGTGTGTGACCGTCGTACACGTACGGGTCAACTATTCAGACTTCGTTTGTCGATCACGTAACTTGCTAACTTGTCGATCACGTAACTTGCCATCATTCAAAAATGGTAACGCTATTTCTAAATTATGTGGCTAAGCGGTGCGTATTTACAGTATATACAGCATGGGTATATAGAACTATATTCTAAAAACATAAAATCTTCTATTGGTGTACAATATATTCTTCTTAGCACAGCAACACGTTTGGAATTCCTTATTGAAGGTCGACGAGGCTACAACACGACTAACGAGCATGTGAAATTTTTTCGGACGGAATGACACCAATCCAACACGCTATCACAGTTCCTGAGGAAGGGAAACCCATCCGACGGTAGAATTTTACACACGGAATTCCTTTTTGTTCTAGCGTGAATGAAAGGCCTTAAACACACATCTTTTTACCTGACTGTCCGTTGATGGTGGGCGGCCTGACGAGGAGAGACAGCAGTTTGTCCAGGATGAGCGGCAGGAATCGAACCAGAGGCCCGCTCCTGGCCAGGCTGATGTCACAGATGGACTTTTTCAGTTCAGGTTCGAAGTTGGCCTCGCCGATACGGGGCGGGATGCGGTGCTCCTCGGCTGCGTGGACCAGATTCAGGAAGCGGTCCAGGTGCTCGTCCTGTGGTCAGAGTACAATCTAGTTGAACACAGGTGCATCCATCTACACCCTTTAATCTCAATGAATTAAAAAAAAAAACCAAAAAAAAAACCACGGATAATGCAAAAACATCGACTGATGCTACAATCAGTCTATATTAAATATATAGCTTCCTGGACAAATCTGATACTAACAATAATAAAAAAAACCCAGAAACAAATGTCCCACAAACTCCCCATGAAGTACATGTAAGTCAGACACACTTAAAAACAGTTTGGTACGCCTAGTTCGAGCTTCTGTAATGCACGACAATAATTAAGGATTGATAAATATAAACGTATTTTTAAAGTAATACTTCGTTTAACGACAGACCTTATTTATCTTCGGCACTACTCTCTAAGCAGTCTCGCCAATGATATCTATTTTTCTGTTTAGGCAACAAAATACAGTTTAACACTAGAGTCAAAACACACAGATACAAACACAACCACACATCAGCAAACACCAGCCACAAGACCAAGTACACACCAGAGTGTAGATAGAGGTGACGGCGTCCAGGCCGACATTAAAGATGCCTTTGTGATTGTCAACCCAGCGCATGCCAGGCAGCTGCACGTCCGGGTGTAGCATGGAGTAGCTCGCCGGCGGTTTCTCCAGCGACACGGGCAGCTGGAAGTCGCCGACCACGAGGCGGCCGTCACGCAGCAGCGGCAGCCACGTGTAGCCGATGGGGGTCTCCACGGGGCCCTGGTCGGCCTTGCGCTGACACGACACATGGTACATGGTGAAGAGCAAGTGGTGCGCGTCGGTCAGTCGGGCCGGCAACTTCATCTTCACCTCCTCGTAAAAATCGGGGCTCCTAGCGTGCAAACAGGTTGTTCTTGTTAGTTCTGATGTCACGTGTTTTATTGGTGCTGGAATAGGCTAGATTGAATATGTATGTACATCGATATTCTCTATATTCTTAAAGGTCGGGACTCCATGTGTGCAAACAGGTTGTTCTTATTAGTTCTGAGGTCACGTGTATTATTAGTACTGGAATGGGCTATATTGAATATGTATGTACATCGATATTTTCTATATTTGTCTGTTGCGTGTCTTTCACATACCGCTGAATCATTCTCGTGTGAATCTATCATGAATAGAAATGATATAAGACAACTAGTAAATACGATAACACAATACATCTGTTCAAAAATGCTAACTTGGAGAATGTCAGAGTGGACTTTCTTTGATTTGGGTTCATCATTTTAGAAGATTATAGAATTGAACTACACATACATGAAAGTCAATGAAAGAAAACTATGTTCTTCGCAACTTACTTGCTGTGGTATGTGACTGACGAGTAAACCTCTCGGGCGAGCTCTGGGCAACTGGACTTTCCAAAGATAACCTAATAAAACAAAGTCAGGGTTAAAACAGTAAACTAAAGCAGTGTCTAGTGCTGACATTCAAGGACAATATCCGACAGTCTAGTATTTATGGGGTTAGTCGAAGTGTTGCCCCATTAGGCATTCCGTCAAATTTTACAAACATTTTGTATCTTATTTGCTTTTATCAAATACGATAAACAATGCTATATATAGCTCTTCTGACGGTGCCAATGCAGTATGATATGCGGGAATGTGATTAAGGCGTGTAACTCACAGGGAGGGCATGCGACTCTTCCTCGCCACACATAAACTGTACTTTGACGGCGATGTTGCGGGCTGAGCCTTGACGGTTGGCGAAGTTTAGGTACTTCGGGTAGACATACATCAGGTGTCTGCAAATTGATACCAAGTGTTACCTCGCGATTGATTAAATAATGACCAAATAAAACATACATCAACAAGCATTTCTAGTATCCACCTAATACAAAGTGTCAACAGAAAACAAATACCCGGAGCATACAGATATATTATATGCTCCAGGCTGCAAATGCTGGTGCACATGGAAAAAGGTGCATATGAGAAAATGGTGCATGCCTAAATGAACTAATATCGATACCTGTCAGGAATATACTGGTTTCAGATAAAAGCAGCCGTATGATCCTCGGATTTGACTCTGCGCAATATCTTCGCATGCGCTCGGATATTAATGCGCGTCAACTCCTCAGAGCATTCGACCGCTTGTATCTGAAACCATTCAATATTGTGCATGTATTAGAACATTTGAAAAAAAAGCTGAACGTATGCTTCGGGACACACTAAAACATTGAGGCATGTTTATTCGACATTTTTATTCATCTTTAAACAACATGAAGTTCAGGTACAACAATCTAAGTGCCGGGCCTGTTGTCACACATATTTCCTATTGGTAGAATTTCCCCTGATAACATGATACCCGCGGGCTAGTCAGCAGGTGGTACAGGTAGATTGCACACCTAATGTTTGTCTCACCTGTATGTGCTGTATGGCTCATGTACGTCCCTGGCAGGGAACTCCAGAGTTTCTTTCGTTGGTCGACCCTTGTCGTCGGGGTAGGGGTCAATACGGTACAGTTCTGGGGTCAGACAGTACTTCGGTTCTTCCGGGCATGGTGAGACGTCCAACTTTAGGATGCCTGAAATATGTTTAATGACATGCTAAACCACATTTTAACCAGGGATTTTTTTGTGAGAGGGATGGTAGGTCAATGTTAGACCTCACTTTGAAAATGTTATAATAAAGTTGTGAAACGGTAAAACATGGATGTGTGGAAAGTTTTTCTTCAAAGCAACGTCTGTTGAAGTTGACCTGGAAATGTTACCATCTAGGTCCGTTGTCTTATATACGAGAATATAATGGCAAACACAATTGAAAATTCACTGGTTTTCCAGATGAATTGCTTGATTCGTATTGGATAACTGCGACATTTGGTATATCCAGTAGAAATCTACCACAACTGGCCACTCTGTATTTGGACTATGTACTGTGAACGAACTTCCAGTGGAAGTTCTACCAAGATGGTGGAACTGGTTAAAATAAACCCCAAAAAAGAGAAAAAGAAAAAAAGAGAGGCATGGGAAATAGTGTACATTGAATCTACCTGGTATACACTTGAGCCTCTTGAGCAGTGACGTGGGTCGTTTGAGATCCTGCAGGAACTTGTAGAGATCGTCATCGCTGAGTTTGTCCGCCTCCTGCTTAAAGAAGCTGGACACTGTGAGGGTGATGGGTCGGAAGGTGTCCAGCCCGCCCACCACCTCCGGCTCCAGGTAGGCGCTCTGGCGCTTCTCACTGCCGCTCCGCTGCCGCTCCAACGATCCGTGACGCAGGAAGCCGCCCGGACCGCCGTCGTCCCGTGATCTTTTACGGAAACTTTCATACTGACCAACCAGACTTGAACGGCGATCTGAAAAAAGAAACGAGGTCCTCTGGGATAAAGTTACATTTGATAGTCCACACCGACTTTGATATGATCACATTTTCAGGTTTTCGTATAACACTCAAAGAGTCGTTTTGGGTATTAATTAGGCAATACGGTACATTGTCTTTAAAAGTCATGGTTAAGTCTTAACGTCTCCTCTATAGCAACCCACTAGGTTTTTTTATGTATATAGATTTTATATAGAATATTGTTTAGTCACTGACAACAACTAAGGTTTCGCAAAAGGATCAGAAGTCATGATTATAGCCTTAGTGATATATATGGACAATATAATGAAATTTCACAATCAAGATTACAATATGCACACCTGGACTGTCCATCCTGGCGTGGTGTTCACCAACTTCCCGTTCCAGACTGTTGGCTCCGGTGACGATGTTCATCAGATAGATGGCAGTCCATGCAAACGGCATCCTGTACTGGCCCAGGCGCTCACAGTAATACACCGCGTTGGCCTTTGCCTTCTCACGGCTCTGGTTTCAAAGAAGGCGTCAGTAAATCACTAGTGCTCAACCCTGTACACAGAGGCTAATCAGTAAACAGTATGTAGATGAATAATTGGGGATATGTTTTTGTAAAGGCAATACATTCTTGAATACGCTAGATTAATCTCGAAGGTGCAGGTTACTTATTACAAAAATCATATAGAGTTCTAGACAATGAAGAAACATGGGGGTGAAAGATCCAATTCACTTCAAATATATGTCTCTCCTGTTTAAAGAGGGGACTCTACATGACTATTTATGGGCAAGTTTAACCACCGGGTAGAATCTTTTTCTTTAAACAAATGATCCTTCAACTATTGTCATAAAACTCTTATCATTTTCATGTATAGTTTATGCTCGATAAAGCTTGAATGATATTAATACTGGTGAGTGTACTGAGCGAAATGTAAAACCGCCAAATTTGGCGAATTTTGTTCAATAAACAAAATTTAAAAAAAAAAATCCTTATAAAATAAATAAAATCAAAATGTGCATAAATTACCCGTTCATCTTTCATGTAAGGTTCTGCAACTTCACTTATGTCGCCTTGCTGTAAAACCTTCTCAAGCTGCAAATTCAAAGGGAGAATGTTGTTTCAGGCGAGGTAGTGAATATGAATATAAATTATGATATGATTAAAACATCTACCATAATATCAGCCTTTCACTGGTCTCGATACATGTATATAAATCTGATACTACCTTGTAGTATTTTGTTTTTATACTTTTTCTCCTCGGATCATTTGTAAATGTAAATTGATGTAACCATCACAACACACTAATCACCTAGGAATGGAACCGTCCACATGGGCGTGGTATTTCTATCTCTGTTGACAATTAGCTTAGTCAACTTGTATGTTGTTAACCATTATCTCCTAAGCAGTGTTCACAGTGATTGCATCTGTCTAACAGGTAATATAACATGACGTGATTTTTCTGATCAGCTGTAATGGAAACCTTCATCAAAATGGGTACACTGATTATCATAGAAGACAGAGGGGCGACAAAAAGAGTATAAGTGAAATCACTCAGGGTAATCGACACAAATAGGCCCAGATATTCAGCTTAATGACAGATGTATCTGAAGTGCCACGACTTGACCTAAAATTCCCAACACTGAACTAATTGCGATTAAGTTCTGTGGCACAATAAACCTGCCCAGTCACTAGGCCATAAGGTGATCTGGGGTTCGATTCCCGGCAAGGGTAAATGACACTTCATTCTTAACAATTAACAAGAGCTTAGTGTGCATTTTCAAATAGAATCATTGACCTTTAAAAGGCCAAATGAGCAGTGAACACATTTAAAACTCACTACAAGTAGCTTAACACATGTTTAAGATTGTTGACTGAAAATATTTTGATATCTTAATTCTAACGAAGGGAGGGAGGGAGGGAGGGAGGGAGGGAGGGAGGGAGGGAGGGAGGGAGGGAGGGAGGGAGGGAGGGAGGGAGGGAGGGAGGGAGGGAGGGAGGGAGGGAGGGAACCTGCATTGATTGGCTATTTAAAGGCCTATTAAAGGCCTCTGTGAACACAGTAGTTCATGGATCAGTGCACACATATATATAGCTACCTGTAGGGGATTCAATTGGCAATCAGCAATGCCTACATACAAAACGGTTTTGCCTCATGGATGAGTGCACACAGACCTGTCTGCATGCTGCCTGCCCATGTGGTCCAACAAAAACTTTGTTCCTATATATCAAGCCAATATCTGGTATTAAATGATATTGCAAATGATTTTACAAAAATATCATTTGACTGTATCTTGACTGATTCCTAGAACAAAGTTATGAACCATTTTGACTTCTGTTTGTGTGTAAATATGCTGAATAAATCATCCTCTCATACACCTAGGGTGTAAGCAACTGTCAGTGCCACTTATGGAGATGGTAAATGTTCCACTAATGCTCACTATAAATCAATATTGAGTAAACATGTGTTTGAGTATGCCAATTTCACCCCCCCACCCCACTTTTAACAAATACTTGAATATCTCAGCAAATATAGAATCTACCTAGAAAATTCCACTTCCTAGTACCTACTGTTTTTTATTCTCTTTCAAATGAGGCATATTATATTATGATTGAACCAGTTTAAGGGGTAGAAATATGTGCATAAAGGAGTTCTTAAAAATGGACCTGTGATTACAGAAGTCCCCCCCCCCCAAACTGGTTTCACTATTTTTTTTAAATCCATACCAAAATACTAAATATCAAAACTGTAAGGCATTGTACCACCATAAAACCTTCTGTCCAAAACAGAAATCATATTCCTATCTGTACTTAGTCAGATATAAAGGCAAAAATGTGGTCAGGTTGCCTAGTGACTCTACAAGCATGTGTACTACAGTAGGCTATAGCCATAACCTAAAGACCAACCGTCCACCTGCTAATAACGACACTTCCTAAGGTGTAAGCAACTGTCAGTGCCACATATGGAGATAGTAAATGTTATGCTAATGCTGAATGTAAATAAATATTGAGTAAACATGTGTTTCAGTATGCCAATTTCACCACAAATCCCCCCTCTTTCAACAAATACTTGAATATCTCAGTAAATATAGAATCTACCTAAAAAACTCCACTTCCTAGCACTTATTGTTTTTTATTCTCTTTCAAATGAGACATATTATATCATGATTGAACCAGTTTTACAGGTAGAAATATGCCCATAAACGAGTTCTTAAAAATGGACCTGTGACTCAAAAGTCCCCCCCAAACTGAAACCTCTTTTTTTCTAAAACCCATGCCAAAATACTAAAAATTAAAACTGTGAGGCATTGTATCACCATAAAACCTTCATTTCAAAACAGAAATCATATTCATATCTGTACTTAGTTAGCTATAAAAAGCAAAAAAGTCGTCAGGTCATCTAGTGACTCTACAAGCATGTGTATTACAGTAGGCTATAGCCACAACATAAGACTAACCGTCCACCTAATAATGATACTTCCTAGGATGTAAGCAACTGTCAGTGCCATGTAATGAAATGATACATGAAACACCAATGCTCAGTTTAAACCAATATTGTATGAACATTTGTTTTATTTTTATTTATTTTTTTATTTATTTTTTTCGGTTGGGATAAGAAGTGTTCATGCCACGTTTTCTAAATCTGAACATTTGTTTTAGTATGCCCATTTCACCCCCCCCCCCCCACACACACAGTTTTAACAAGTACTTGAGTGTCTCTGTATATATGGTATATACCTAGAAAATTTCACTTCCTAGCACCTACTGTTCATTATTATCTTTCAGAAGAGGCATATCATATTATGATTGAACTAGTTTTACAGGTAGATATATGTCCATAAACGAGTTCTTAAAAATAGATATGTGACTCAAAGGGTCCCTCCCCTCCCCCCCCCCCCCAACTCACATTTTGATATTTTTTCTTCTAAAAATCTATGTCAAAATACTAAATACTAGAACTGTAAGATATTGTATGGCCATAAAACCTTCTGTCCAAAAACAGAAATCATATTCCTATCTATACTTAGTGAGCTATAAAAAGCAAAATTATAGTCAGGTCACCTAGTGACTCTACAAGCAGGTGTATTACAGGAGGCTATAGCCATAAACTAAAGACCAACCGTTCACCCCCTAATAATAAAGAATGGGTCACACAACTTAAATTGTGTCATTGTGACAATCAACATTAGCAAAATTGTTGAAAATGAACTTGTAGACTGACATACCTTAACGACGAGGTACACGTCAGCTGAGGGGTAAGTGATGCTGAAGATGCACGAGCGGCTCAGTGTAGAGATGTCTTGGTAGGGAATATGAGACCCTAGCATCTTCTTCACTGACTCAGGGGTCAGGTCAAAATAAAAGTTTTCCGAGATCTGCAGTGCAACAAGTTGTAATCAAGCTTATAATGAAGGGATTTTCAGCAAGTGTATGAAGATATGCCATTCTTTATGGTAAACTCGACTGTAATTATTCATACATGGTTAGGGTACGAGTCCCAATAAAATACAATATAAGTCTAGGCTTATAATGTTCACCACTCAAATATTAGCCTAAATCAGAACTATTTTCTGTGGGGGAAAATGAAATAACAAAATCGGTGCTATTTGATATAAATTATTATCATCGGTTAAATACAAGTATTACAACTTGGACGCCTCTACATTTGATGTACAATCAAATTGATATCTATTGAAAGGAAATATAGGCAATGACGAATAAAATCAATTACATGTTGTGTAATGCGGCTAAAAAGGTTGCTTACCTTTTTCTTTTCACGCGCATCGTACAAAGCCATTGAAGCAAATATTGGCTCGATTTCTAACTCTAATCTGCAACGAGCAGATCAAAACACATTAATATAGAACTTGTTCCACAAAATACTGATCATTCTAAATCTAATAAACTTCTAACTTATATGTTAAAATATATCACACAATAGGTATATATTGTATTTCGGTTTAAGAGTTTGATTTACGTCATAAAATGAGCAAGTCCAATATCATGTCAGGACAATCTTATCATGAGTGCTCTGGTATATATATGTATGGAACTGAATTACTTTCACGTCATTTTAAACTTACTTTAGTTGAAGACATTTTACGAGAATCCGGTGACCAAAATGTTCCGCGGGAACTGCCGCCTTTTGCCGCTTCTCCACAATTTCTTCCTGTAATTTGATAAATTCCCTCATTAATGCTGCAAACTGAAAATGATGTTTCTTAAATTACATCATGAATAGAATTAAGTATACCCACTTGTTCTTTGCAGTTTAATGGGAATGCTAATCTTAACCAGCAGAAATAACAGTAGATATTTCAGTTATTACTGCCACTTTTTTATTTGCACGGTGCATTATTTCAATAACTATACCTTTCCAAACAGCCAACATAAGGCTATGGTTCTAATACCAATATATTCTAATGGATACCGCCTTTGTCAACATCCAGTTGAAAACGGACATTTTTTCAACTGGGCCAGTCTTTCGTTCAATAATGCAAGCTGTAGGCAGACTGGTCAGCTATCATTATCTTTACTACAAAAGAAACGCTTCTTCAATACCCCCCGATCATAAGACTAGCAGTAGAAAAGAAAATGTAGGGCACTTTACCGGCATTTGTGCTGGGTACAGGGTAAAGATGGCTTTACTCCTCTGTCGCTGTCTCTGGGAGGCGTTGATGGAGTCCATGTCGTCTGTGGGGATGCGGTCAAACAGGTTTGGCAGTAAGGGGTCTGCCTGCGAGTTCTTCAGGTCGAAGATGCTGCTGGCCCAGCTGCCACGCGGGGTCTCGTGAAGCGTGATGGACGAGGGTTTAGTAGGCGGCTCCTGTGCCATGTACAGGTTATACAATTCCTTAATTAGTCGTCAATAAGAGAAATCCAACAATAAATGATTTATCAAATGGTGTTATCAAGTGACTAAAAAAATGAACCGCACATATAAAAATGATATCTGGAAAGGCTAATCTTGTTCATTACCTCAGTACATTGCATATAACCTAAAACACAACTTTGTGAAGATGGACACTGTTTGGTAGACAAGTTGACAACATACGCGCTCTGTGTCGGCGTGTTCCTCGTCCGTGTCCACATCCACCTCGTACTCATGCCGGGCCCCATCAGCCATGTGCTCCCGGTGCCAGTGCTGCTTTGCTTTCTCTTCATAGCTGGTGAAAGTAAAAAGATATGTTGGAGGCTTTAAAATAAGGTGGTAACCGGAGATAGTCGCCGATTCAGCATTAGCTTTTACATATATGTCATTACAATGGATTTTATTTAGTATATTTAGCGTCAAATAGTTATGAGAAAAATCATAACCGACAAACAAATGTTTCCAACATTGGTTTGAATAATGACCAAACGAATTATCACACACTAAAAGTGTGGTCTCTTTTCCAAGGCATGTCATCAATGAGTAAGGTAAACCGATTCATTGATGACATGGCACTGGTAAATCGGCTAAGCCACGTTAAAGAAATCCAAGTAGCAGTTTCAATATGGTTACTCTGTCCTAATTTGGGAAAGGTAAATCACTCGTGATATTTCAAGGATTCCCCAGTAGACCATCCCAAGGGATTATTTGTGAGGACTTCACAGTACAGCTATGAAAGCGTTATGCTTTTATGTTTAAAAATTAGTAAGACGTGGCTATGACACCTCTGTAATAAGCCGATGCTACCTTGATAATCAAAAAAAAAAAAAAAAAAAAAAAAAAAAAAAATAGCTTTTATGTTTAAATAAAAGTACTTATTACAGTCAGAATTGTTTGATTGCAAGCGTTAGTTACAGCATATTCATAATCAAGGTGTGACCTTAAGTTGTGACGTGATGGTCCTATAACTGCATAAAATGTTGGCCTACCTCCTATTGACGACTGTATAATCTGAAGTGTAACATTTGATACAGTCCCTCACGTGTGGGTCTGACTCAGCACTGAAAAGAAGTTTGAAAAACATAATAAAGACCCGATATTTTGAAGGACTGGCTTGAAATTATGAAATACAATAATATGCTCATACACATGTCAGTGAAAAGGAAGGCTTTTAATTGTAGGGGTTTCTATTAAAAACTGTATTTTAAAGAAAAGGAACATGTTAGAATAATGAGAAAATGAAAAGAAATTAAGACTGACTGCACAAATTCTTGTCACCTGAATCTGAAAGTAATCACATATTAAAGTAGTACACGGAAATCAATTGATATGAGTATATCCCGGAAGCGATATTTTATGCGTAAGTCTGGTATCTTAAGCTATGCAAATGTCCAAGTCTTATCTACAGAATGTACATGATCGTAGCTTGTGAGATGAAGCGCCTTTCCCAATTATGAAATGGAATCGGGATTTCATGTGATAAAATCATGACAGGGAAATTAATGGGGGTGAGTACGGGTCAATGAGCATGATATTTGCAGTCTTCACGGATTGTGCACGAAGCAGTGGCAAGGGGCGCTTATCGCAATCTACTTTTACCTGATGGCAATTTCTGGTGTTATCGTTGGCATGGATGATGTAGAATCATCTTGGAATCTTGAAGACAATAAATTATGTGAATTATACTGTTGATCTGGTTAATCCGAAATATCTGTGTTTTAGCGTCTGTTGAATCATATAACGAAACATAGTAAATTTCTGTTTTGTGAAATGCTTCATGATTTACATATGTAGAATCACACGCGATTTTCTCATTTTATTGTGAATCAGAATAGACGAAAATAATACGGCAAAGAAGATTCCATGTTGTCAGAGCAAATAGAGAACATGATGCAAGACCAATAGTCTTGATTCAATGTATTGCATATCTTTGAGTTCTTGAAATAGTCTTTTCATTTGCTTTTAAAAGACACTGCCCATTCTCAAAAGGGATCTAACAATTCACTAGTTCAGGAGGGGAACCCGAATAAATAAGTGAGCACAAATGAGATAATATCTTCGCAGATAAGTCGCTAATAATGTTTACTTCTAATGCTTTGTCTGTCCGTGGAGGAACTTCACTTTGAGAACGAATCCGGGTATGTAAATGCTAAAACCATAATTGATACACATCAATAGCTGTGTGATATGTTAGGCTAAATACCTGTGTTCCGGCACAATGGGGGCGATGGTCCGACAGTGACGGCGAAGCATTTCCACCGTGACGTCATCCGGTGGGAACTCCAAGAGGTGACGTAATGGGTCCCGGTCCACGGCATTTTGGTGAGTAAATACATAATCTTCAAAGTCAGGCGGGTCAACAACGTCACAGATAGGGACCTGATATTATGAAAAAAAGAGAGACACAAATTATCATATGGAGGAGGAATGTCAAACTTAAGTAACTGGTAAGAACTCTCATCAATAATAGGAGTATTAAGGAGTCTTAAATGAAGACATACTACTTCTTAACAAAAAGGAGATCTTATTCGGTAGAATACAGGGAACATTGAATAACAAGAGCTAAGTGTGTATTTTCAAAAAGAAAGGCCGAAAGAGGAGGTGGACACATTTAAACCATTTGCGACGGGTGATGAGGTCAGCTCATCTAGTGACTCTTCAAGTAGGTGTACTACAGTAGGCTATAGCCATAACCTATAAGACCAACCGTCCACCCACTAACAAGATTGTTTAGTATGAGATCGTGATTATTGATTGTACAAGCAAGTACAAGCAGAATCAAGGAGAACATTGCCTGTATACATTTTGTCAGAAAGTAAAACTGCTCTTTAATAATAAAATAAATTCAACCAGACTCACTATGTCTCCTTATGATTACAAAATGTATCTACTTTGAAATTATTTAAAAATTTGGTGTTTATTTTGCTCCGTGAATGACAATAAGTCACATGATATGGAGGGTAGTGTTATTTTCATGATTTGTCACTTTAGCGAAGAACGTTTTCTGTATGGCTATGACGTAAATGTGAGAATTCGGCAGAGGTATAGGGCAGAGAGGAATTGTTAGTCATTGAATCAGTCATCAGGTGACCGACAGTAGTACCTGCGAGATGACATCACAATTCATGGGACAGCGTCTGTACTATACTAGTTTTCTATGAGAATAATTGGTGACACATTTCAAATACGTATCTGTGGTTATGGACTGCATACTCTATTCACGCTGTGATATACCTGGAAGGTTTGCATTAATTACTGTTGTATTCCCAGTCATTTTATACCAGCGAAACGAAGTTATTTTGGGGTTTTACGTCTGCTGTGTTTATTCCCCAGAATAACGTAGAGTACTGGCGATGTAGTGTCCAGATACAATTACAAACTACAATGAACATCATAACATTGATGTCTATTATTTCACACACATTTCGGTATCGTTGTTGTCATGATCATAACTAAATGTATTGTCTAAATGTATTTTTGGTGCTGTGAAATGCAGCTAGTAGTAATAGTAAAGTCATTTTTAGAACATAAGAATCTACGAACATTTTCGAATCGCCCGCCGTGTGCAGCTGCAAGGTTGAGACCGCTCACACTCTTCGGTAAGTCACCAGGGCGTTCACCAAAGTAAGCTGAGGAAACTTGTTTTCTAACTTCAGCCGCTGACCCTTTCCTGAAATCAAAATTATCACAAAAATTTTAGATCTCTACTGTGATAAGCAACAGGTAAATGATAGCGTAGGTTGTAAATCGATGCTGAAAATATATCAAATATATGCCTACAGTAGAACTTTGGAGAAGGGCATGCTCCACATGAATACTGGAGAGAACTCGATCTGAAATGAACGTGACCGAAAAAGAACTGGACCTGTAACGAGATCAACCCATTTTAGATATTCCCAACTCAAGTATCTTATCAATACAACTGTGGATAAATACTATACTTTTTAGTAAGTAAGTTATCTTGTTTCAAATTTGGTCTTTTCTGGGAAAAAAGACGAATAGAAAACCCTTCCTCTAACCCTATCCCTACCATATAGTGGAAGATATGCCCACACCAGAACTGCTTGAATCTGAAATAAAAAAAATAAACAACAAAAAAATACAACCTCTATCCCTAACCATACCCATAAACCTAACTGGACTCATTTTCCAATCTGCGGTTTATTCGTCTAAAAGTTAACTAGTCAGTCTTTTCCTTTTACATGATACTTTTCAGGTCGAGCTCTCCAAAATGGGTAGACATCTCCTGACAATTAAGTCGCGTTTGTTTTGAGTCAAGTTCTCCAGTAACCCTACACGTCTATACTGAATGGCGCCGCCTTAAAGCCTGTCAAATGAATATGTAGAAATAGGTGTGGTGGAGCAGGCAACGTGATCAATGGCGGCCACAATATGGCCACCGTATGGCAAAAGCTACTAAAACCTGATTAAATATGTTTTGCCTGGTATGGTACTGGCCTGGGGAACCTCAGGGGTTGCTCTGTTCCGGAATGGAGGGTCTCCCTTTCAGTGAGGTTCAACTGTTTACCATAGTATATCATTTCCATACTCTCAATGTTTTTTTTTTAAATACTATTTAGTAGTAAGTATGTTACCTTGGCTTCAAATTTGTTCTTCCATAGGCAAGTAAAAAAACCATAAACCCTATCCTGATACCTAAACCTAACAGGTCTTATTTTCCTAATCCGCTGGTTTATCCATCTGAAACAAGTCAGACCTTTAATTTTGTGTAAAATAGTCTTGCCCATAAGTATCTAAAATGGGTCAACTTCGCGGGTCGAGATTTATTTATGTTCATTTCAGAAGCTTAGGGAGCGTTCATTAATTATGGCGGGGGGGGGGGGGACCCAGTTTTTAGGGGGGGGGGAACTTATTTTTGGGTATTCCAAAGGGGAGGGGGGGGACATTTTTTGGGGTATTCCCATGTGGTGGGCGAAATTTCTTTCACTTTCTGCTGGGGGTTGACGTTTTTAGATAAACAATGAAGCAGACTCCCATATTTGTGTTCAATGAAAATGTTTGTATGTTTGATTTAACGTCCAGTTAACCATTTAGAGGTTCTCACCAGACTTTCTCAAGGTGTTTTTTTTACACCACAAGGGTGGTGATCGAATCTATGTAATGAATTTAGGTAGAAATCTCACCCCTACACCTTTACAGAGGTGAGAGTTCTTTTAGTTCCCACACCACATAGACATGGTATGAGAACGATTGGCCTTTGATATAGCAGTAAATCTACCACTGCTGGGAATGAAGGAGAAGAGTGGCTGCAGTGGGACTCGAACCCACAAAGTCCTACAACCTTGGGATTACAAGTCCACAACTTACAACTCTCCACCCCCGTTCAATGAAAAGAATTGATATTTGTAATGAAATGCATTCATGTCATATCACAAGAAATCAGCTTAGTTGTACTACTAGAGTAATGATTTTTTTTTGATTTTTTTTTAGGGAATATTGTGTGTTCACTATCACCGAATTTGGCTATTGAGCCGTTCTTCTATTCTGGCCCTTGCCCCTACTCCTCACTCTAATGGCTGGTGTTAAACCGAATGGGCAGTGGGTACCATTTTTGTGTAAGTCTTTGGTATGACCGGACCGGGGTTTGAACCCACGACCTCCCATGCTTGAGGCGAACACCCCTACCACTTGGCCACCGAGCTTGATGATTAACACACAAGGTAACCATAGTTGTATCACTCCCTGAAGCTCAGTGTCTATGGTTACAATCCTGTTTCTCTACTGGGAGATGGGTGTACACCCTCCCTCAGTCTGACAGACTGATGTGGAGGGAGACAACAATGGACAAAAACTAGTGCATTTGTCCCAGAATCAATGCAGTCTCACAAGATCATTAGTTTTTTCTTCAACATTGATGAATTAGGGGCATTTACTACAAGTGCTACAAAATGCCCCTGTTGCTGCTTATTTCAATAAGATTACCATATTTATGGAAGAGCACTTTGAGCAAAGAAAACTCTTCACTGAGAGCTCTACATTGAGAACCTTGAGGTTCTACATGCAAAAAAGGGACTTCCTTCTGTATTGCCATACCATGGATTGATCCACTCATACCACGGATCCCTCACCCCATGCCAGACTATAACAAATTGCCCGAACATCCATATTTGCATGTCAATGATACTGATACAAGAAACAATGAAGGTCCATTAAGGTCCTGCAATGGAGCTTGATGACTAAAATCAAGAAAGCAGTTGCTGCTGGATATTTGAATGTGAACAATAAGTGACTTCATTTGAGAATTAGGTTCTAGGTAGTCAAGCTTTATGATTGATTATATGGGTACAGGAGAGATGGGGGCTTTTGGCATGTCTGCTAACTGCCAACTATAGCCTCAATTTGGCAGGGGTTACATCCCTGCTTTCGAGTTAGAACATTAGCAGAATCTTACAACTATAGGGACTGGGAGCACCAACTCAAACTGCCATCATAGCATCGTATACTAGGTCAGCCTACTTCAACCAGTTGGCATTGTGCTTGATGCTATCACACTTCAAGCATTTGCCTGTGCTTGTGTTTCAGTCCTGCTCCAGACTCCCCCATCTCTTTTCATTGGGGCTGTTCTGTCAACAACATATGTTTATTGCTACTTGTTACTTTTTTTCACTTTCAAGCAATTTTCATGAAGGGAATATTGTGTGTACAATCATCAAATTTGGCGGTACAGCCATTCTTTCACTAAGGCCCTAGCACCTTACTCCTCATTCTAATGGCAGGTGTTAAGCCGAATGGACAGTGGGTACCATTTTTGTGTAAGTCTTTGGTATTAGGGTTTCAACCAATGACCTCCCCATACTTGACCACTTAGCCACTGAGGTTTTTGTCAAAATTTTGACAAATGACTGAATGTAACTGGGTCTGTTCTAAGGTAAAGAAGGAATGCCTTATGATAAAGAAGGCCATATCAGTTTAGCCTCCCCTGTGCTTTTACTGTATTCTGATGGAGGGAGGGGCGGGACTATTTTTTTTTGGCATTCCAAGGGGGGGGGGGGGAGGCATTATTTTTTTTGGTATACCAAGGGGGGGCCAACTTTTCTTTGACTGGTCGGTGTTCCAAAAACTGTGCCCCTCCCCCCGGCCATAATTAATGATGTGGGGGGTCTTCCGGTGACTTACTATATAAGAAGCCGGGAGGGCCTCCGGGAGTCAGTCTGGCTTAGGACCGGGCTTGGAACACCTCCGGTGACTACCAGGGCAACCGCCCGGCACTAGCAGGAGCAAGGCTGCGTAGTGACCGTAGTCACCGTGTAACTCACCTGGGTGACCGAGAGCACTTGGAGCCCCTTGTGGCTCGCCGGGTTCATGGAGGTTACTTATAACTCCTGGAGGAGGCTGAGACTGACCAAATCTATTTGACTTACCTTGTGCATGCCGCTTGAGGTTTGTTTGTTTGTTTGTGGTTTAACGTCCCAGGGGACCCTGAGGGTATATAGGGACTATCAATGATTTAACTTTTCACTTTCATAGACTTATTTCAGTCAATTCTTTTCAATGTTTCAAATATTTTCAAATATTTAAAATAAAATCAAAGAGATTTGTCTCTTTCAAAAACATGATGATATCTTTCTTTGGAATAGTTTTGAACAACATTTTCATGTTGTTACCGTTTTTCAAATGCTTTCTTCTATTCTCTTGTACCCTTTTACAGTTCAGCAGGATATGCTCGACAGTGATGGGTACATTGCATGCTTGGCATATTGGGGGATTTTCCCCTTTCAGGAGATATTCGTGTGTAAGTCTGGAGTGACCTATTTTCAGACGGGTCAACTTCACCTGTTCACTACGACTTAATCCCCCACAGTTTCTCTTCCCATTCACAGTTGATTGAATGGTATGTAGTTTGTTTCTTATTTGCTTGTTCCAGTCAGATTGCCATTTATTCATTGTCATTTCTCTTATTGACGCTGTCATATCTGTGTGTGGAATTTTCGCTGTACCGGGATGCAACTTCAGAGCTTTCTTTGCTGCTCTGTCTGCCTCTTCATTTCCATCAATTCCTACGTGGCTTGGTAGCCAGCATAGAACTATGTCTTTCTTTCTTTTCTTCAAAATGGAAATCCTCTCTCGAACTTCTCTTACCAAAGGGTTTGTCGGAGAGTATTGGAGGATACTTTGAAGACATGACTTTGAGTCAGAATATATGTTGAATTTACGATGGTGCGAGACACCTGCCCAGTGTAGGGCTTTCAGTATTGCACTGGTCTCTGTAGTGAAAATACTGGCCTGGCCAGGTAATCCTGCAGTCAGGTTACCATATGGTGTATGGAAAGCAGAGCCCACTTTTTGTCCTTCTTTCGACCCTTCAGTGTATATGGGAATGTACTCTTTGTGGTCCTTCTCTATCTTTTCCAGTTCAGTTTTGAACTGGAAAGTGCTAGTTTCACCTTTTTTGTTCTTACTTAGATCAAGAATAATCCCAGGTTTCTCCTCCAGCCAGGGAGGTGCACTTGGTGGAGTTAGCTCCCTCAGATCATTGAGAGGGAGGTTTGTTTCTCCAAGAGACTTCTGATAGAAGAAGCATATGGTGAGGCTACTCTTGGTTTGTTTTCAAATAGTCTCTGGTTATTCTTTTTGAATATTGTCTCATGTGTTGGGTTTCTCGAGTTTACCTTTGTCTTGATTGCATACTGTAGAGATAATGTCTCTCTGCGGAGCTCAAGTGGTGGTATCAGAGCCTCTATTTCCAAACTCTTTTGGGGAGAGGTTCGGAATGCACCAAGACAAAGTCTAAGGCCTTGGTTCTGGATTGGTTTCAGTCTGTCCAGATAGCTTTTGCTGGCTGAGCCATACACTATGGATCCATAGTCTAATCTTGATTGAATGTAGGCTTTGTAGAGAGTGATCAAGATCTCTCTATCGGCCCCCCAACTTGTATGGCAGAGGACCTTCAGTAAATTCAGGGCTTTTTGACATTTTCTCCTCACATATTCTATGTGAGGTTTGAAAGATAGTTTGTTGTCAAAAATCATTCCTAGAAATTTCACCTCAGTTTTCACAGATATTTTGCTGTCATGTAAGAGGAGGTTTGCTTCATGCTCACATCCCCTCTTTCTGCAGAAATGGACACACATGGTTTTGGTTTGGGAAAATCTGAAACCATTTTCAGTGGTCCATGTTTCCAAGTGATGTAGTGCTGTCTGTAGTTTTCTTTCCACTGTTGTCATGCTTTTAGATCTGTAGCACATGACAAAGTCATCAACGTACAGGCTGGCATTGACTTCAGAGGGAAGATTCTTGGTGAGCTCATTTATCTTTATGCCAAACAGAGTAACTTGAGGCTTACTTGTTTGTGGCCTTATGAATATAATTGAACTGTACTCCAGTGTATTTGTCATTCTGTACTACATTGGTGGCAGCGGTGGGATACTGGGAGAATGGACCCACCACGAAGTGACGACGCGATGCCGGAGGGAGACCCGCAGCCGGAGGAGGAGTGGACCTCCAACGCCGCGGAGGGATCCGCGTCCGGAGGTGGCGGGGCTTCGGGAAACCTCCTCCAGGGACACAGGAGGCCTCAGAGTATCAGAAGGGACACCCCGAGAGGAGGACTGGGGGTGGCCCGCCCCGCCTCCGGGACCCCAAAGGGGGAGCCCCTGGCTGACCTCCTACCACGCTACCACACGAGAGGGGGAGGGACCGCCGGGGTCGGCATCCCCACCAGCCATGAGCCGCCCAGGCCCTCCGGGATTCCGGAGCTGGCCGGGACAGCGCTCGGCCATAGTGGGCCCTGGGGGCCTGGGGACAGGGGCGCTGGTGTCTAGTCCGGGAGGTCACCTCCGGGAGTACGTCGACCCAGAGGTGTCCTGGAGGAACAGAGGACCTCTAAGAGTGAAATAAAACCGGAACCCCCAGGAGGGGATGCGGCGCACCAGCCAGAGGGGGCCGGGGATGGGGTACCCGAACCGGCTGAACAAACGGTTACCTCTAAGAAAAAAGCGCCTAAGCTTGTGGTAATGCCTGGGCGGTTTGATGGGACATCAGATCTCGACGAGTACCTCACACACTTTGATTTATGCGAGAGGGTCAATGGCTGGTTCCCCCCAGAGGCAGGTATGTTTCTGGGAATCAGCCTAACGGGGGTTGCCCGCCGGCTCTTGGCAGGGGTTAAGCCAGATTCATGGGCAGGGTACTGCCGCCTATGGGCCACCCTCCAACAACGGTTCGCCCCAAGAAACCAGACAGAGAGCTATAAAGCAGCATTGAGGGTCCGGACTAGGCAACCGGGGGAGGGACTCCAGAACCTTTCCGAGGAAATCTGGAAAATGATACGGTTGGCATACCCTGAAGCCGATGGCCTCACCCTCGACTCAATGGGCCGCGACCACTTCCTGGAGGCCATGGGAGATCCCCAAATTAAACATTGGGTGTATCAGAGCAAGCCAAAGTCTCTGGAAGAGGCGGTGACGACTGCTGTGGAGGCCGAAGCCTACTTAGGGGCTGAGAGAGGGGAGACACAGAACATTCAGACCGCCGGACAGAGCATGGTGGACGAGCTGGAAGCGGTAAACCAGAAGCTGAGAGAGTTGACTGCCGCTATCTCCAAACCTCCAGAGCGGAAGTGCTACCTCTGCCAACAAGTTGGCCATCTGACGGGAATCAGGACCCCGGCCTAACAGAACCGGGGGAGAGACTGCTAGGCCAGCGCGGGCGGAAAATTAGCAGCGGCTCTGGCTGTGGGCGGAGCTGGAGTCACCAGTGTGTTGGAGGAAAGGTCGCAGGAAGAGACGGTGAAGGGGCACAGGGAGACACGAGGGGCGGGACTAACCATGAGCAGACAGGTGTGGAGACAGGATATAAGGCTGCTGGTGGACACAGGAGCCAGGGTGAATCTCCTGTCCAGGGCCTGGTGGACGCGGAATAAAACCCCAGGGGAAGTCACATCGGTGTCACAAGGCATCTATTGCGCAGATGAGCGGGCCATGGCATTGAGGGTAAGGTAGTGGCCCCTTTAAGTCTGGGAACACACCGCCTCTCCATGGAGATGGTTATCGCGGATATAGACTCGGAAGCTATACTGGGAGCTACTTTTATCTGGAAGCATGCTATCACCATTGACTTGGCCGGTGAGTGTTTGCGGTGGTCCGGGCCACCCGCCGGCTGTCGAGTGGTGTGCCACCGGACCGTGGCCGTGCCGGGGCATGGGGAGGCCATCTTGGAGGGAGACGTGGCTGGACCCTGGGAGGGGGAAGGGGCTGGGATGCTGGAACCCCGTCTGCGCCCCTTGCAAGTTGGCCGAGCGGTATTCTTTCCGGAGGATGGTTGGGTGCCTGTCCTGGTGCTGAATCCAGGCCCCCAAATAATAACAATGTATCGTGGGGCTGTACTGGGAGTAGTAGAGGAAGGCCATTCCGAGCAAAGGGCGGGGACGAAGGCGGGTGCCAGGTGTCGGAGGGTGGCTACTCTCCCGCCTGAAGTGCTCACTGACTTACCGGTACTGCAGGGAGTGGCCGAGGAGGACAGGGCAGCCCTACAGGAAGTCTTGGAACATCACGCCGGAGTTTTCAGAGGGACGGATCCGATCTGGGACGCACCAGCTTAGTACAGCACAACATCCCAACAGGAGGGGCTAACCCTGTGAAGCAACCCCCAAGGCGCCTTGCGCCGCATAGGAGGGAGGTTATCGCACAGCAGGTCCAGGAAATGCTGGGCCAGGGTGTTATCGAGCCCGCAGACAATCTTAGGGTCACGTGATTCAAAATGTCTTACAAACTGTCTTAGACCTAAGACATCTATAGACATGTCGTACCGAATGTGCAACTTCACTTCCCGTAAGAATTAAGCAATGAAATTTTAACACGAGTAAGGCATACATAAAACCGTTAATCGTACCAAATATGAAGAAAATCGGCCGCTCCGATCCGAAGATATCGGCATTTGAATTTCGTCACAGCAATCATCTGCTCTGGTGGCCAGTGTATCCTCCCATCTCCCGGTGCTCAGTGAATATCTCAGTCGCCGTATAAGTTAGCGGAGGCATGGGGTAAAGTACACTGGCCACCAGAGCAGACGTTTGCTATGACAAAATTCAAATGCCAATATCTTCAGGTCTGAGTAGTCGATCTTCTTCATATTCGGTACGATTATATGTTTTATGTATACCTTACTCGTGTTAAAATTTCATTGCTTAATTCCCACAGGAAGCTTGGAAAATCCTCTATATGCACAGTGAGCTTTGATAGAACCTAAGATAATTCTATACTTAAGACACTTTTAGCGCCGATCTCACGTGGCGCACTACGATACTGTCTATAGCACACCGGCCATCTTTTGTCTTGCAAAATGTCTTACAATCGCTGAGATATCTCAGCTTACAAGACTAAGATTATGTCTTGACTGAAAAACAGGGCCCTGGATACGGACGCCAGCGATGTGGGGTTAGGCGCAGTGTTGTCCCAACGAATACGAGAAATAACGGCCCGAGGTAATATCGGCCCACCCGCCCCCCCCCGGCGCCTCCCAACAACGGACCCGGGAGAGAGACGTCGGAGTGGGGGCGGGCCGTGGTCGGTGTCCTATCCCCGACAACGACTTGGCAAGTCATAAATCTGTGAATATTCAAATAAATAACACAGAAGCGCCAAGTGAAGACTACCAAACTGCTAAAGCCATGAGGAAAACGATCAGCAAGTTTATATTTAGATTCATGATGGGGAATATATGTTTATTTGCCGTTCCGCGTTCCGCCATGAATGTCGGGCCGATATTACCCAGGACCGGTTCTACCTGCTACCGTCCCAACAGGTGGAAGATCGGGAGTTGGCCTCGCCTATGCTAGCCGTACCCTGAGCAAACCCGAACGGACTATTGTGTTACACGGCAAGAGTTTTTAGGGGTCATCTTCGGGCTAAAGCGTTTCCGTCATTATCTGGTGGGGAGGCCAAAAATTTGTACCGATCATGCGGCCCTGAAATGGGTCACCCACTTCAAGGAACCGGAGGGACAGGTCGCTCGTTGGCTCCAAGTTCTGGATACTTATCCTACCCCTAATAAAAAACCGCCATAGACTTAACACAGGGAAATTTTATGTGGCAGGCCGTGACATAAAGTGTTTTTTATGCCACTAGAGTAATAACAATATTGACCAATCAGAGAGCAGGATGTCAGCTACTATGTTCTGTTGGTCATTGACTCAATATTTATCTTTTAGTAAGGCCATGGGAAGTCCTATTACAGATTACCGTCCACCGCCCGCATGCCTTGAAGGGAGCCGCATGAAACTTTTCATTATTTTGAAAAAAATCATTATTTTGAAAAAAAATGTGTTTTTCTATTATTTTTGGTGATACAAAGTTTTTCTGCCTCATACGTGCTCATACCCTCAACTTGAAAAAAACATATGTAGACTGAAATGCCAAACATTATTATCATGGTAATGTTCTATTTATTACTCACCTTTCGACTAATTATTAGGTACAAATCTAGTGAATAATTAGAAATTCAACGCAAGCACCATGCATTATTTATATAAAATAGTTCCTATCAGGTGGCCGAAAAGGCTGTATTTTCCTAGGAGAATACAGCTTTCTGTATTCTACTCAGTAGCAATCTGTAGGCTCCATAGTCTGAGTATGAAGACTCTGTATTAGGTGGGTAATAAATCAACTTACACCACCATAACTACAGAGAGACCAATAGCCACCACATAGCCCACCTAAGAATAAAGGGAGTGTTCCACCAGAGAGAACAGAAGGGTTATTAAAACATGCTGATAGAGAGGCCCATCCGCCACTGCCACCTGTTCGGTGGCTGTATGGGTGCCACCGCCGAGTACCAGGCGAGTAGGGCCCGATTGGAAGAACGGCTATATAGCCGAATTCGGCGATTCCCTTCAAAATTGCTATAAAAAAAGGCAAAATTTATTTTATCAGCTTTTAGCAGGTTGCGGCTGTACAGTGACTGGTGGTGAGCAAATAACCTGTCCTACCAGACAAATTCTGTATATAAAATTTGATAAGGTGTCTGTCCTGAGTGTCCTCTAAACCGGGGTTAAGAAGCATTCCATACCGAAATAATCAAGCAGGGTGTTCCCTTAACCCTTTAAGAGTGAATGATGCCTTCAGCCATCATTTGCTTTATATTCATGAAATCGGTTTTAAAAGGAAATGATTTATCAATAGATTAGAAATTTGCACAGAATATACAGTAAACCTTCGCTTCTGGGACAATTTGCTCAGAACAGAAATTTTTATTTGGTTCATTTTAAACCCCGCTTAAGGGGGCACTTTGCTCAGAACAGGGGGGTGGTCCACTTAAAGCGGCTGATCCACCAAAGAGGCACCCTGAAGACAGATTTTTACCCTCCAGCTCACCAGCGCCAGGCCCCCCCAATTCTCTAAATTCTCTGTGCTGATCCACCAAATCCTCTATTTCTGGCCGCGCTGATGACCATGAGAGGTACACATGGTGCTCAGTGAGAGTCCAGTGAGCTGATCCACAAAAGGCTGTTGGCTGGCTGGTGATGAGCATGCAGCAGGTTTGCTGCTGATGTCTGGTGGACATTGGCTGCACTAATGCACAAGCCGAGTTCTCTGTTCATCTGATAGAGGGTGCACCGAATATGCCTCCATACACTACGACGCTCAGGTTGCACAAAACCCAGTGATCAAGCAGAGCAGTGTACCGCCATTTTGAGATTTTTATGGGAACAATGATAGTTCATAAATTTTCTGCTGAGTACTCCTGTTAATCACACAATGAAGGTAAATAAAGATAAGCCTTGATGTTACAAATGTGTATCTGACCCTGGTGCTAAAATTCTGCCAAAATTGCCACAACTGTCTGAACTTTCTGGTCTGGTTATGGGTTAGAACATCCTGGTTGTCAACCATTTATGTTGACTGCATCAACTGGAGTATAGGCTGATAGCACTCAATGCGGATCTCACTGTTGCTCTCGGTGACAGCGATCAGGCGGCGCTAAAAAAACATTTAAAGCATCTTTTGGCTTAGTCATTTGGGCTGGCAACTGTCACCGAGGACCACAATTCCTCCACAATGCCATCGGCCGGCGCTAGCTCTTGCTTGGTGGATCCGCTGCTTAAGTAGATTTTACTGTACCAATAGGTGTAACATGATATTTTTGATTTACAGATGATAGAAATAAAAATATGACAGATTATATTACATGATGAACCTTCAAATTTTGAGTTGAATCGAGAAAAGTTGGGCAACTATTAGTAAAATGCACTACATAGTACCGGTATATGGAAACTCATAAATTCTTAATCATGTTTTGTTTTCTATGATTAAAGCAGTATTTTATACGAATCTAGAGTCTTTGCATGTATGTAAAACTAGCTCAGGGGCTATGATTCTACCCCCAATACCTTACAAAGTGCTAATGTGATGTACATGGTTGAGTATGAAAAGATAATGAATAATGAATAATGAAAAATAGCCTCTTCATTTTTCAATAAGGCTCGGACGGTAATCTGTAATAGGACTTCCCATGGCCTAATACAAAAGCATAGACGAGGTAGGATAAATACGAAACCGAACTCGAGTTAGACTTGTCAATGTCTATGCCACTCTGGTCAGGTCAGCTCCTCACTACACTCGGCTACGCCTTGTGTAGTAATATGCGACCTTCCCGTCGTGGCATAAACATTGTCAAGTCTAACTCTCGTTCGGTTTCTACTATTCACGAGGGTAGCAGGTAGAAACGGTCCGGAGTAATCACGGCCCGGTAGTTTCGGCCCGGCCTGCGAGTAAAAACGGCCCGCCCGCCCGTACTCACGGCCAAATAATTCTTAACATGAATCTAAATATAAACTTACTGATCATTTTTCTCATGTCTATAGCAGTTTATTACTCTTTCCCTGGTGCTTCTACATTAATTATTCACTAAGTTATGACTTGCTAAGTCGTTGGCAAGGATGTGAGTAGCGATGGGCACGGCACAGCAGTGCGGCCGCCTGTCGTTCTGTCACTATAGTAAAGTGAACAACTTTCAATAGTATATTTTGGGTACTTCCACTGCTCGTAAATTTATCATATTATAAAGGATTATGTATAAAAACCCACGGATTACGCTCCTTGTGTTATATTTTACCTGCTATGAACGGTAAAATAAATATAGCCATTTTTCGCATCTGTCGCGATGCCGTTTTTGCCGGAGGTGAATGTCGCGTGTGAAAGCCCGAAGACGGCCGGGTGCGCGGCAGGGAGGTGCCGGGGGCGGGCGGGCCGATATTACTACGGTTTACTACTTCGGCGGGCCGATATTACCTCGGGCCGTGAATACCACGGGCCGACCTCCCGAGCCGGGCCGATATTACTCGTATTCATTACGAGAACCGTACACTATCGAGCACCGACCAGGGAAACATCACAATGCGGACGGGTTGTCCCGGCCACCGTGTTCCCAGTTTGGGTGGGAGCCAAATGACGCTAATTTGATGTAATTATCACTATTAGCTACCCTGCATGAATGACAAACATAACTACACAAATGGATTAATACAAATTTTTTGTTGGACAAGGAGATTCGATCGAAATTCTCGATACACTTGCTCTATGACTGTCAGTGTGTCACTGTGTGTCAGCACGGTATCAGTTACTGTAAGGTGTTTTCGAGATATTTATTGGACTTCTCGGGCTATATAGCCTTTTAGAAATGTAAGTTAAATTATATATGCATACATAGACGGATATATGAAGTCGGTTTCGTTTTTTATCCTACCCCTAATATAAAATCCCATAGGCTTAACATTGGGTTTCCGTATGCCACGCTGACTGGCATACGGAGTTTTATATGCCACTAGTGGCATACAGCTTTATTTTCACGTAATATTCCAAAATCAAAGAGATAGGGTAGGATAAAATCAAAACCTGATTCGTTTTAATCTTGGCCACCGCATTCCACTCCTGAAGTTTTGGCTCCGGACTTCACTCGGCTTCGCCTCATGAAGTCACTTTGCCAAACTGCAGTCGTGGAATACGGTGGCCAAGATTAAACCTCATCCAGTTTTACGATAGGATGCATGAAGAGTCTAGACCGAGAAGCTCTGAGTCTGACTCTGAGTGATTGGTGACGGCCGATCGGCAGTTTTCGGACTACAAGTAGAAGAGTCTAGCTATAAACAGTAATCAAATCAGGGGGTTTTCCTTTTAGTAACTCATAAACGATTTGAGACATTGCCTATAGATGCTTACTTTTGGATTTTTTGGGCAAAAGCCCTCTGTCCTCCAGACATTCCGTCGTTTTTCTCCGCCGCATCCGCATTTATAGGGAAGATACAGCCATAATTGTTGTCCGATGTCCACCGAATAATGAGGCCCTGAAAGTTGGCCCTACCCGTTTCAACGACAATAATGTTCTTTTACCCTTTTGGCAGATCGCTTACAACCAGCGCCAAATAGGTACGAGAGACGGTCCCAACAAATGAAAACCATTGTTTTATGGTAAGTTTCTGTACGGGTATAGCACGGGGTCTAGCACGGACCCCGGACATGGACACCATATCTTAGCGTTAATGTTTAGATAGAGAAATTAACATTCCCTAAAATGTTAATTGTAAATGTTTTGGACTGTGATAGCGACTGTGATAACTCCGTAACTTAAGTAACCATTCCCAGGCACAAGGCAGGTTGGCTCTCACTGTCTCAGTCTCGATGTTGTGCGAGTAAAATTGTTGCTACTTGTTCTCTTACGCAATCTAAGAGAAGTGGATATTCAATAGACAGAATCATAGACGTTTTGCATAGACTACCGTTTCGCGGTGGCGATTGGACGATTTGCGTTGGATGTTTTGCGTTGAGCACGCGGACGATTTGCTGTGATATTTTCTCAGCTTTCTAAAAATGTTTTAATTGTAAAATTCGGCCGTTTATTAGTGTTGGCTTCACTGCAATAAGGCTTTTTATAAGCTATGCTGTATCGTCAAAGTAAGATTGACCTGAACCACATTTCACTCTAATTAATCTGTAATGATTGTCCTAATCATCCACCTTAACTGCCATTTCAAATTGCATCGCAAAACGTCCACCACGACCCCCGGAGAATGTCACGGCAAAACGTCCAAACCCACCGCAAATCGTCCACCGCAAATCGGTAGCCAACGCAAATCGTCTAAGTACCAATAGGCCTTTTTCAGTAGGCCGGTGTCGCACCTTATCTCCCTAGCTACGCCACGGCTGAAGCCAAACATTCACTTGGCAGCGTATTCTATAGCATTGGATCTATCAGTATATGAGCGTAATACGTTCATAAGACCCATGTATCTCATTTTCAGAGAAATAACAACGATTTCATCGTATTCTATGGTATTCCAGCTACAATTTGATGTATCATACATGCATATCACCTCAATGATACTTTAGATATACCTTAGATAACACAGGGACACCAAAACTGCATACACACTAATCAATGGCAGGCCTAGCTATAATATGCTTATCTTTTTCCAAGTTAAAACCAAGATGATTATCAACTATAAAGTTTAGACAGCCCAGACTCGTTGATACTATACCCTAGTTTGCTCCAACAATCTAATCTGTCAAAAAACAACACTCCTGTAATCACACCCACCGTTCACACTTTAGGTGTGATACTGTGTGGCTCTACGGGCATGTGGCTGGAGTCTGCCGCGTTTGTCCGAGCGGCCGCGTTACTACACAGTGGGCCGTTAGGCGGCGCTGAACGGCAACACCTGTATAGACATATATTATTTAGGGACCGTTCATTATTTACGGCAGGGCGAAATTATACGAGGGCATTTGCCTGGGGGGGGGGGGGGGGATTTATTTAGAGGTATTTGCCGGGGGGCATTTTATTTGGAGGTATTTGCCGGGGGGGGGGGGGGGGGTCATTTCACGGTATTTGCCTGGGTGGGGCATTTCAAATATTCTCGGGAGCGGAACGTTCAAACCAAAGCGAGGCAAAGGGTTTTGTAATTTTCGACCACCCTAGCTTTCTTGTATTATCGCTCGACCGGCGGAACGTAAATCGATATTTGAACTCACTGCACATAATTAATATGCGTAGTTAGAGGTTGTTTGATGTTCTTCTATCAAGTGATATGAATACACTTTGTGGCAGAGAAGTGTGAGTGTTTGAATTTGAATATCTATGCACTTTTTAATAAGTTTTTGTTTTGACAGTTGCAGCAGCCTGTTATCTGCAATTTCGGCAGTTTGCTTGAGAACACACCAAATAAAACAATCTTTGCATAACAAAGGGATTAACAAAAATCCATATACCCTCTTCCCCTGTTCTCCAGCTGCATGCTATTTTTTGTTTGGTTTCTCTATGTTGGATATTTACGTAGATATTACCAGAGATGTACAGTGGATTTAACATTGGTTGCTATGGAGTGAAAAGTTGTTTAACCCTTCGCGCATACGAGAGTGCACTGCACCGCTTTACCGAAAATAAACTGGACAGCTATAAACCTCAGGGATGTCAGTTTGGGTCAGAAAAAAACAAGGAAATATTTCCCTGGCAATACAGTGTTAGACATCAGATCTATATTTACACCAAAAAAAACTAAAATATAGTAGTTACAAATAACATTATCACTACGGAACATGGGTCTGGAGGCAGGTTAATTGGGGAATTATGAGTCATGGTTGATTTGAGTATTTTTACCCAAGAAAAAAGGATATCTTATTCCAAAAATGAAAACACGGAATTCCGCGGAAACAAGGAAAACTGACATCCCTGAAACCTGAGTAGCGCAGTGTTCGTTTTTGCGGCCGGACCTACCCGTTACTACGTTGCGTGACGTCATCGCCGCTCCCGAGAATATGAAAAACAAGCTAGGACTATTTTCTGCACAAGAAAACTGCAATGATTTTAGAGTATGTAGGTTGTGCATGAATATGCTAAGATTATCAAAGGCAATACCGCTGTTAGGAGATTGCTCCATGACCCTATGTGGTGCAGCTCCACTGTATTAGTATCTATACTCAGTTCAATGGTCAATGTCAGGTGATTGGTGTGCCATGTAGGGTAAAGCGCAGATCCGGGGCCTCTAGCTTATAGCATAGGGAGGCACCGGGTAGCCTACGATCTTTCAGCGTTTTGCGAACCAAACCAAGTATTTTAACCGGGAAAAAGGCCCGAATCTGAATCTGCACATATTAATTGCCAAACTACGATGTTATTTACCTGTAAATAACCGTTTTTTCCGCCGGGATGGGTTGGAGAACATCATCACTAGTAACTTTGTTTTCAATTTGAAAAGGCCGGATCTATTTGCAATTAAGCTGGTTCCTGGCAAAACCTCTGTTTTGCCTTTTTTCCCATTAGGGTTAGGATTAAGGCAAATCCTAAACCTAACCCTATTTTAGGGTTAGGATTAAGGCTAACCCAAAACCTAACCCTATTTTAGGGTAGGGTTAGGGTTAGGTTTTAGTGAGTGATTCGGCTATACATTGATATAAGTTGACACTGACATGGCGCAGTTTTCGAAAAGTCGGAATTACAACTTTGTTGAACCATTACGCCGAAAATACCGGTTAGTTTTAGGTAAATAAGCATGTATTTTGGTAATTAATATGTCCTGATTCCAAATCTGGTCTTTTTATTCCGTTAGAATCGATGGTTTGGTTCGAAAACGGCGAAAGATCGTCGGGTATCGGGCCCGCAAAGTGCCATTGCCTATGCTATAAGCTAGAGGCCCCGGATTTGAGCTTTTACCCAATGTAGCTTAGCACATACAAGTTGTCTTCTTTGGTGCCACCACTGTCTCAATAGAGCACCCCTTAAGATAGGTCTCAGAGAAGCAGGTACATAAGCTCCCGTGCCAGCATGTCCTGACAGGCTAAGGGTTCGATCACTTCCTAGATGGTGGACACCTATAACTATGATATGCCAGTTTGCAGTCATTGGTCTTAAACCATCATTAACAGTCCACATTTCGCAAGGGAAGGATAGCTTCATATTAGCCCTTTAAGAACGGGTGCCTGTGGCCAACCTACCGCATATGCATATATCAGGGTATTTGTCTGGGGGGATGGTTTATTTTGAGGTATTTCGGAGGGGGTACGCGATCGAACGTAAGAACGAGTTGCGTTGGTTGTATGTAACAAGGCTCTGCTTGCTGAAAACCAGCAATATGCTCACATTTGAAAACGAGATGTGATACCTCACCTTGGTCGGCAGCGTGGCTTTGGTACCATAAGCACAGAGTTAAATAAAAATGTAATTTGTTGTTGTGTTGTGAATAACAGGCCGATCTTTACAAATAAAACATTGTTAACTCTTTCTGTCCGAGCCTGAGTGGGGAGCACATGCACTATAGGACGAGGCATAATACCTTAGCAACCTTTAGATACCAGTTACTATAGTTACTTATCGAATACCCACAGAGTATAATGATGAACAAGGTATTTTTTATTAATTGTGAAAAAAAATGGTGTAAATCTATTCATTATTTCTCATAAACTAGCGACTTCGTCGCGTCGTATTTGAAATAGGGTGAGGGCTTAGTGGCGGCCCCTACTATTAATACCGAAAACTACCAAAATAGTTCCCAAGCATCATTTCACGTGACACCGATTTTACCGACTACCAGCGCAATTTGGCCCTTCAGTCTCCCACCCTAGATTGGGTTCACTCTGCCCCTATGTGCGGGAGATTCTCCAAGCGGATTCGACGGAATTCTACCGTTTTAAATATAGTAGGTAAACATAACATTTGTGATGACGACACATAAACATAAATACATTTTTAAACAATGCCTGGAGGCATTCCTCGTCCCCTGGGTGGGAATGCCTCCAGGCATTCCTCGTCCCCTGGGAGGGAATGCCTCCAGGCATTCCTCGGACTGAAAGAGTTAAAAAGTCAAAACTTGGGCCTACTTTTTGGTATAATATCATATACCTGTGCTATGGCTAGCAATTCCAGTCATAGGTTGAATATCCGAATTATTTAGGGGGGGGAAAACCAATCATGTTACCTTCCTGCTTTCACAGTGATTTGGATGCCTTGAGCCTTACAACCTTTAGAAGTTAAGTATATCTCCGCCGAGGCCCCTAGCGGATACCCCGGGAACCAGCGTAGGCAGCCTGACTCTTGTCAAAGTGCCCTGCGTGCCTCAAGTGGTCGTGAAAGAGACAACTTGAGCCCACTCGCTGGATGCATTGAGCCCGTCCTGTAGATGGCCTGACATTTCACCTGCATTAGTAACATTTTTCGGCAATTTTTCGTTCTTTTTCCTCAAAAAGTATGTCATAGTTCCGGTACCGGTATGTAGATCACTGTGAATGTGATGAGGTGTCAATACAGGCAAAATCTGCCGGCGACCCCCGTATGCCCCCCACCCCGGCAGGGGCTAGCGCCTGGTTGGTGAAACATCCCTTTTTTTTTTTTTACCAAATTGTCCGATATGCCTTTAAGTCTTTTGTGAATGGGTAACGATATTGGTTGTTTGGGTTTGCCTCTTATCTTTAACTTGGTTTATCTATACTCTGTTCCACCACTTGGGGGGGTGGTAGGGGGGGGGGGGGCAAATTCAGCAACCCCGAGGGGGGGGGGGGCGGTATTACCATAGGACTGGGGTGTATTTTTTTTATATATCATGTTGGGAATGTGTGCCCTGGAACCCCGGGTTAAGCCAGCCTTACAAATTACAACACAGTGCTAAAGCCTCTACCCTACAGTTTATTTGACTATGCACACTTAGCTCTTGTCTTGATTGAATTATATAACTTCATAAGATTTACTTTACTTTTCAACAGATATAACCTCTTACTTATATCTGGGTCCTGTCTCTTTTCTCAGTCTGTCAGTTAAATCATTCCCGAATTGTTCCAAATGCGTTGACAATCCGTTCTAAAGATGGCTTTGTATCTCTTTCAGTAAATTGATGTACACTACAGGAAATGACAGTACAAGTATACGTCGAGCATGGAATATCTGCGATTGACTCTCGTTCTCCTGCTGTTTCTCTCAATCATCGTTACTCAAGTTGAATCAACTCAAGCGGAGGTTATACCAATCTACCAATATAAGAGATATTCATATAGAAAGAAACAGAGAAACGTAAGTGTGAACTTTCAATTAAAAACAAATATATATGCACCGTGTCATAGTGTGTTTCATTTGGAGGTGAAAGAAAGTGCAAAACGGTGACCAAAACTCAAATACAATATACCCATTTGGACTTTTACACCAAAGTAGGCTTTTTTTATCTATTTGAGTTTGCGAGTTCTAAATAGTTACTATTTACGGAGATTCGATCAATAAGATAACCGTCTTGGAGACATGATGACAAGATCAGATAGACCAAATCTATTGAGTCACGATTCCTATATACCCTCAGGGTCCCCTGGGACGTTAAACTACAAACAAACAAATACGCTATTAGAAATCACCATTTTTTTTAAAATAAAATTTGCCATGGTGTTTAATTCATAATTTCAGGAGAGGAAAATTAAGCATCTTAAAGCATCCTGCGAGGAAGCGTGTAGACATGAACTTGGTCTTGGAGAAATGATATGTACCCGACGTTGCATGTCGACACATTGCTACAGCGAGATTTATGAAAACGATATTGTAAGTATTTCAGATGTTTGTTCAAATAAGGTGAATACGAATATTCCCACCAACTCAATGTTGTGCTAGGCCCTTTCTCTTCTTAAGAATTCAATCAGAAGACTTAGTTACTGACATGTTTCAGACTCTTTTCAGTCCTTCATCAGGGTGTGGCTTTTATTGCATTGAAGTGGTGGTTATATCGATTTCGGAGCGGTTTTACAAGTGCGGTTTAGAGTAAGTTGCTAAAAACTAAATATGCGTGGTTACTAACATAGGCGCGAATTTGCAAAATTAGTTGTGTTATTTAGTAAAGATCATGATAGTTTTGCTTAGTTTCGTAATGAAAAATATTCAGATCAGGTAAGAAAATTGAATTGTGAAAACTGTCCCCGAGTCTTTAAACCTTGTTATTGGATCGATTGTACCTGTGATGCTGTCTCATATTATTCAGTGTTTATATATAACTGGGTTGAGAATTGTATAAATAAACAATACTGGATTTGGATGCACAATCATCGTCATCGTGGCAAAACAGAATGATGATTACAGCGCATCTAAATGAGTTGAGTATTGTTTATTTTACGATTCAAGTGTGGCTCTGGATTTATCTCACCCCTTTCACAGATATCAAATAGCATCAAACAGCAGAATTTGCAAGCCGCATCGGGGAATCACACTTATGAATAATCATAATTCACGCAGATAATGATAGGATTGAGGAGGGTAGTGGTGACTGATAAATTATTACCGGCTTTTAAACGCCCGGACCCACTGAAGCAACGCAATAGGCCTTTTTCCGTAGGCTGGTGTCGCACCTTATCTGCTTGGTTACGCCAAGGCTGAAGCCAAACATTCACCTGGCAACGTATACTTTAGCATTGGATTACTGAATTTATGAGCGTAATACGTTCATAATACCCACCTACATTATTTCCAGAGTAATAACAACGATTGCATCGTATTCTATGGTATTCCAGCTCAAATCTGGTATGCCACACATGCATATTGCCTCAATATTACTTTAGATATAGCATAGATAACACAGGATCACCAAAATTGAATACCCATTAATACATTGGCAGAGCCAGCAGTTATATGCTTATCTTTTTCCTATCTAAAACCAAGATAATTATCAACTGTAAAGTTTAGACAACCATGACTCGTTAGTACAATACTCTAGTTTGTTTCAGCAATTTAATCTGTCAAAAAACAACACTCCTGCCATCACACCCACCGTTCACACTTTAGGTGTGATTGCTGTTTGTCTCTATATGAATACCGCTGGACTCGCGGTGTTTGTCCGAGCGGCCGCGTTACTACACAGTGGGCCGTTAGGCGGCGCTGAACGGCAACACCTGTATTGTCGCTCACGTTTTATGGACCAGTTTATGGTATCTATTGCGAGAGAGGCAATGCACTCAATTGTAAGAAAATTGATGCGTATGCCCCATTGGTGATGCGATTGCCTTTATTACTAAGTTTCTATGACATATGTGTACCTTTGAAATCACCTATAGATATGATCAACTTTTGGTGGCCTGCATAAGTGGACAGGCCATATGGTATGGTACTTAATTATCATTCCGAAATTAAGAAAAACAATCATTTCGTTGTAGTCCTTCTGGTATGGGTAAAGGTTTTGTAAACTTGTAAACTGTATGGCATAGTGTCCATGCGCAGTGTCTATAAGGCTGTCACGTTCATTCGTGTATTCATTGGACTAGTTTTTGCTCTTCAGCACAAATGAACCATTATTGAGTCCAGTACTTTACTAATTTCCCCCCTCCGCTTGTTCGAAGGTAACGAAGTCGGTTTTTTTTATATAAAAAATGATGAAGCAAGTTAAATACTAGCGAAACGTCGTGAATCTAAACTTGATACTCCATATACAATACTACCTGTACTACTTGGTTTAATAATACCATCATATATAAAAATGACTGTGTCTTGTCTTTTTATGATTTTCAATTTTCAATTTTTTATATAATTTTCCAGCTGGAACAGGGGGAGATTGATGTCCGATACACGTCGTTCAAAGGCTGCATCATACAAACCCGAACGGATTTATGATGACCAACCTGAACGTAAACAACCGAGAATGAGTCCCCTGAAATCTGTGTGTACTGGATATTTTACACACAAAAACACCATCAATACACACATATAACCTATATTTTATGACATAAAGTGTTAATATTTGTATTAGTCTATTTATTGTCACGCTAAACAGGTACTTTACATGTTTTAATACATTGTGTTTATTGTCATTTAATCCGGATCCAAGTCACATTACTGACTTTTTTAATTGAACTTTTTCAACAAATGTCACTGAAGAAAAAATATTGGCCGAATTTATCAGCTCTTGTGTTTTTAAACATGCACTTTAGTGTATAGATATATATCATTTTAATAAAAACGTGTCTGTGATCTCGATTACTTTCAAAACTTTATTGTTGGTTACAATAAAATTTTAAATAATAATTATTGTTACTGTTTTATTAGCAGGTGGACAGTTGGTCTTTAGGTTATGGCTATAGCCTACTGTAGTACACATGCTTGTAAAGTCACTAGATGACCTGACCACATTTTTGCTTTTTATAGCTAACTAAGTACAGATAGTAATATGATTTCTGTTTTGGAAAGAAGGTTTTATGGTGGTACAATGCCTTACAGTTTTAATATTTAGTATATTGGCATGGATTAAAAAAAAGGGAATTCAGTTTGGGGGACCTTTGTAGTCACAGGTCTATTTTTATGAACTCCTTTATGGACATATTTCTACCCCTTAAACTGGTTGAATCAGAATATGATATGCCTTATTTGAAAGACATTAAAAAACAGTAGGTGCTAGGAAGTGGAATTTTCTAAGTAGATTCATACTTAAAGAGATATTCAAGTATTTGTTGAAAGTGTGGGGGATTTTCAGTGAAATGGGCATGCTCAAACAGATGTTTACTCAATATTGATTTACAGTGAGCATTGGTGTAACATTTACCATCTCCATAAGTGGCACTGACAGTTGCTTACACTCTAGGAAGTGTCATTATTTAGGTGAAATGTATATTTGATGTGCTATTCATGTATTTTTGCCAAATCTCATAATAGGAGGGGGGAGGCATCAGATGTATGAGAGGATGGTTTATTCAGCATATTTACACATAAACAGAAGTCAAAATGGTTCATAACTTTACTGTAGGAATCAGGTAAGACCCAGTCAAATGATATTGTTTTGTAAAATCATTTATAATGTCATTTACTACCAGATATTGGCTTGACCTACTTTCTTGGTGTATATATATAGGAACAAAGTTTTTGTTGGACCACATGGGCAGGCAGCATGCAAACAGGTCTGTGTGTACTCATCCATGAGGCAAAAACGTTTTGTTAATGGGCATTACTGATTGTCAATTGAATCCCGTACAGGTAGCTAAATATATGTGTGCACTGATCCATGAACTACTTTTAAAGGCCAATGATTCTATTTGGAAATGCACACTTAGCTCTTGTTTCTTAAACATTACTCGAATATTCGACATATACCGGTAGGCTTATAGATGGCGAAAGTGTAGGATTGAGGCCTTATTTTTGCTATAGATTTAATCCATATTTCAGAAGTAAGTATTAAAGACTAGCCTATATAAAATAGTATGAAACCTCCGTTGTCGTTCGTGTTATTGTGATGTAGAGAAAAGTGTGATCTATGTAACGCAGAAGGCGAGTTAGCAATGGGTGCTTCTCCCAAATACATTTATGAACATTATTTCTGTACAGTTAGGGCCACTACGTTTGCTTGTAGAATGTATTTGAAAAGGGCAAATTGATATCTATGGAGTTATTAACCCCAACGAGTATTCTTACTCGTTGCTAACCCAGTCTCAGGTATTAAAGAAGTACCGGTAGCTTACATATGAAAGAACAAGGTTTGGGAATTTGTAATACATGTAGTACCGGCAATTCATAAAATATAGAGCTGGTACCGGTAGTGCTCCACTTGTCAAGGAAATCCTGGTTTCCATTTCCAGTCCATACTAGGAGCAAATAGTATGTTCATCATTGATGAATGAGCGTGCAATTATAAATAAATAACATTCAGTCTATGGATCGTTTCTTTTACCCACTTGCACCTCAGTCAACTTGCCCTTTTTAGGATCAAAACATATATATCAAGCACCAGTGGGTCTTGAGGTATTTCAGTCTTGAGTGATTGGTCTGCTGGGCATGCCTCTAAGAACCTGAGTCACTGGCACCCTAATCCTTTCGAAATATCAGTGATTAGCAAGCAGATGGTGAATGTTTTTTTTTTATATTTCACATATTATTGAACTTGAAGTCTCTAATTCTATGGAAAAATTGACAATCCATAGAGATAAAGAAAATGTGAACAATACTTTCTTTGACGTAACTATTAGACAAGAAGAGTTTTATTTTGTGCAGTACCGGTACCCTGGGTAGCGTATAGCAGGCATTCTTTAGAAATATGTGACCACTCTAACTTTTAGGCAAGGTATAATAGGGCGTGCGAGCACGAGATGTGCGGGCTTCTATAGTGTGGGTTCTCCTAAGGAAGGTGGCCAGTGTGAGTTCTCCATCGTAGGGAAAGCCCTCTAGCGGAAAACCGGGCAACTAGCATATTTATCTTCTATCGGTCATTATTTCGTAGACAACTGCACTTCCGGAAAAATAAGACATGGCCGCTCCCTGTGGCAAGTAGCAAACATGCAGACGATTTCTAAGCAGAAACCTCTTATTTCTATGATTTCGCCCATTGGTACTATTCATTACTAAGTTAGTGGATGTCGCTTCTGCTGTAGTTGAAATACTTACCACATTGCATAGTTTTAAGGATTGTCAAATACGGAAAATACCCGGCCTCCGTCGAAAATGTCGACAGCATCAGTCGCGGCTGGTATGAGACGTGTGGCCGTCAAAGGACTCCGTGATAAGTTCATCTTCGCCACCAAGGACAAGGCACACTACTTCCCCGGACACATGGCTAAAGGTATATTGATTATCGATATTATGTATAACTGGTATAAATATGCTGGCACCACTAACTATCCCATACTAGATCTGCAGGCTATCGCCACTACCTATGACACTGACTAGAGCCTAGTAGAGGCTCTGTCTCAGTCGTGTCTGTCATGCAGTGCGGACAGTCAGAGAGCACACTCATAGAGCTATAGGCTAACTGGTCGGACAGTTTGGTACATCTCAGATCAACAACCGTTTTCCTTATGAATACATGTTGAATCTTTTTGATTTTGTGGTAGACAGTTTCCGGAGGCAAAATGCAGTAAAATGACAGTAATTTCCCACCTTTGCATTAGTTCTAAATAATAGAACAGCCAGTGTTTGTTAAATCTATGTCAATGCATTCTGCAGGCGGGAGAATTTACAAGATAGTGATTTCAAATGCGGATCTATGATCCTACACAGGGGCATGCCAGGAACCAGTTGATCACATATGGCCGACATGAGTTAGAAGTGGTGAAATAAGTGACACAAAAGAACAAAACAGGTGTTTCTACCATCAAAAAGGATATTATACATTTCTGAAGGTAAGGGTGCATGACCATGCACTGACATTGAAAGGATTACTTAGAACCAAGCAAGTGCTTTTCTGTACTATGGGAAAAAGCGCATGTGCTCTCTGACTGTCCGCCAGGCAGTCAACGTTTCTCGGACTAGATCTAAAGTGACAGTAGTGACTAGATCTAGTGTATTCACCCCCTCAATGGCCTCATCTCTAGGGCAGGGCTGGCTAGATCTAGTAGACAATAGGCCCCACCACCTGAAAGTCAGGTTATTAGGGCCCATTTAACAGGTCATTAGATCACACCACACCTCTTATAAGACCACAACGTCGGCATAAATCATTTAAATGGCCATGTACATATCACATCAATACTCACATTTTCTAATATGTTTGAATTCGCTTGATTTGTGCCGAATTCATTGAGGGGTGAACAGCTGTTCTGTAATCTAATGATCTATTTCATAAAGTGTAGTCTTCCTAGATTCCACAAATCAGTGCAGGTCAATTGTGGTTTCTTCAGTTGAATAGCTAATAAGAGAGGCGTGTTCATTGATTATGGCCTGGGGGCACAATTTTTGCAACATGAATCGGTAAAAAAGTTCCTCCCTATGGGGATACCGAAAACAGTTGCCCCCTCCACTAGGGTCAGTCGTCCAGGTCTGACCTTTTTCAACTCTTTGACAGTGTGGGTAAAAACTTTTTCGTTCTCATGTGGTTTCCCTCATTGGTTGGAAAAAAATTCGAACAAGTCAAGTTGTTTTCACAAGTCAAGTTTGCTGCGTGTCGAGTTCTCCGGTATTCCACAAATAAGGCTAAGATAATGTGGCCATTTTCTTCTTCATCTGGAAACACCCCAAGTTACATTCAGTCAATTGTCAATGTATATGGTAGGGGCCACACTTCCGATAGTGAAGGGTCAATCCATACATTCACAAATTTGCATAATATTAATTGAAATTTGCTCCCATGGAACACTGCCCAGATCTTGTTTTATTTGTATGAACACACTCTCTTCAAGGCAAGAATCAAAGAGGAATTGATAAAAATAGATATGGATATACTTTAATATAAAAGGATCATGAGATCTTACTTATCTCCAGGTATTACAACGTAATTATTTAAGATTTGTATAAGATAGAAAGATCATAAGATCTTTATAAACAGGAGGCCTTTAATCTGTACGGATTAGTTAATGGATATCAAAAACAATACACTCCGTGATGTCTAGTTAATAATACAAGTCTTAATTGCGTATGAAAGTTCTGAATCAGAAATTGTATTTGTATTGTGAAATGTCATTTGTCTTGATGTCTTTGTTTATGTTTGGTCATGTCCTGTCTGTCATTGCCTTATTGTTTTTTTCTGACTATCATATGAAAGAACGCTATATAGCGAATATGATATGTCAATTGTATTGCTTGTGACTGATTTAAAAAGAAAAAAAAACTGATAAAGAATTATCATCTTTTAAAGATATTTTTCACATGACGATCCGTTTTGGCTCTTTGACATCCTCAGGTTTGGATTGTGCACTGATTTCAATGTGACTGTTGAGGATACATGTGCTATGATGGTTTTGATCTTATCTCTTCTTTGTCAGTTAGAGGTATCTCTTGGTGTTTAAATATATATGGATAGTTCAGCTTCTGACAGTTTGCCAAGGTTGCCTTCACCAAGTAGCTTTTCCCAGTAATTGTCATCTTTTCCTTTAAATAGCATTTTTGCATGCTGCTGTTACCATACAAGACCTCTGTCTCATTGTCTTGAGGTGTTTCAGTTGGTGTAGGTGGATCACGAGAAAACTTTATTCCTGTGGAGTAATCTTCTGATGCTGAACCTGTGTTCGCCGGATTTTTGATATGAGGTGTTTAGACCAGGTAAAAATAACTGAGAATACATATGAGGTATCAGATTATAAACACAGGTATAAAGTTGGAGAAAATAGTTTTTGTGCCAAATCATTTCATCATATATTTACCTACCATATATAAAACGTTAGAATTATGTCGGATCTGCTTGGAGTTAAACCCCCACATAGAGAAAGATATGACCAGAAAAGTGAGAATCCTGTGCAAAACTCGAACCGTTCCGTGCCAAGTGTACCCTTAAGCGGGGTGCCCCCTTAAGCTGGGGTTTCAGTCTGTCGGTGGTTATATAGTAAAGTACATGTATACCAATATAGATGAAGGAAACGTCGGTTATTATATAAAGGGTTTATTGAATGACCAATTCTAAGCAAATACATAAAAACAAATACAAAATCAATTAAAAGATGATAAATAGATAAATAAAATGAATAGATAAAATATTTACAGCATCCAACACAGTTCAATGAACAGTTTCACATTCCCAGGTAGGTATCCAGGTGAAGTCTTGCTTTCACACCTCGCTATAGAAAATGTAGATGCTGATCCTTTCGATGTTATTTTTCATTTGCATGTTCCTTTTACATCTTGAACAGGGATGAGGAACATGCAGCGGACACTGAAACATGTGGATTGTATAATAGAGGTACACGATGCTCGGGTATCCTTTTGCTAAGTTCAATAATACACACTAATTATCTGCACCTGCTTTATCAGCACGTGTTAAACTATCATTGCATAATTCTTACCATCTGTGCTGATATTGTCATTGTAATTCAGCAGTTTGTCTTACGTCATGTTCGTCTATATATTTTTTTCTTAAAATAATGCAAGGACACTGTAGTTGATTAAGAGCGATTTCCTTAGCTTTATAAGATTCCATTGTCCGGCAGAAATGACAGGTTTCAGGAAACAGTAATGATTCGGCCACATCTCTTGATCCTCAACAAGATGGACCTTACCCCATCGAGGTATCGGGATGCTGTAACAGCGAAACTTCGTGATGAACAAAATATAACAAATGTCTTGTACACAAATTGCAAGGAAGACCTGAATAGAACAGTCAAACACAAGGTAGGAATGACATAATTTGTTTACCAAACAGCTCTTTAATAATTATATTTCACATTACTCTCAATCCAGGCTGCAAACCTGACCAGAAAATCACAAACATTCAGGAAAAAAACTGACTACAAGTGTGGGCCTCACTGAGATCCACCCCCTGATAACCACACACACAGATGTCAAACAAGCCTACAAGTTGACACAAAAACAATCATAAATATATATGTGAAAACATTCAACTTACAATAAAGACCGAAAATGTATCTGATGAGCCAGACGATGGCGAAACTGCACAGATTAATCATGTTTGGTGGGATCCACAAAACAGGAAGACCACCATAACAGTGGCCATAGGTCAAGGTTGCTCAGAAGGGACACACCCCTCAGAACAACCAACCACAACCCCCAAACTACAGTGTGTATAAGTAACCACAGACAACCACGGTTTCACCCAATGAGAGGACGATAAAAACCGGAAATCAGCCGAAATGCGCGAATTTCTGTGGTTCAAACTCCTAACCTGGTCAGAAATGCAGTCATACTCGGTCTCTCAACACGCCTCGTCACCCGATATTCCAGCGCTTTAATAATTAACCTTAGTATATAGACACTAGATTGTAATAATACCGAATTTGCCCATATAAAATTTATGGTAACTACTTATTTTACTAGTAGCATAATTGAATATGATATTGTAACGCTCCTTTTAAACAATGATCGTGTTTTCATTTTGTAACACTTCTTTTAATAGATTGTCCCAACGGTGATGAAAATGATAGGCAGTGCACCAAGATATAATCGTGCAGAGGTACGACAGGCAGAGATGCTTTTACATTACTAAATCTCACAAAATATTTCTGGACGTTTTAACCGCTGTCAAACATAGCGGTCAAATCTATAATTTTATATGAATGATGTAAATGAATGTATAAATTTAGCAGATTTATTCAAAGCAAATCTAAACCTAGAGATATTGTACAAAGAGTACTACCGTACGTTAGTTCGATTAAGGAAACAGTCTGACATTGAGATTCCACATCACTTTCTTTTAATTCAATATTGAGTTCAGCTCTGGTGTTTAAAAAAATAGATGTCTGTCAATAATGAACTTCTTCTTTTGTAGGAGGAAAGCTATAATTTACTCATAATAGGGGTGCCAAATGTTGGGAAGTCATCACTTATCAATGCACTCCGAAGGACAAACCTGAAAAAAGGTATGTATATAACAGATAGGGGCCATCCATAAAGTATGAAATCTGTGGAGGATTGACCCACGCCCCCTCCTGTTGCACTGAGTACTCTTTTCCTTCTTCCCTTGTACGTTTTCTTGACTCGTTAATACTAAATATATGTATATGTTATTAACTCTTTCCAGGCAAGTAGGGTGGGGTGCTTATAGTCGCCGACTGAAGCCGTGCGCATGTCTCAAAATCGCCCAGTGAGAATTGGGCCTAAAATGAGATAGTGGCTTGCACACATACTTGTCCTAATTTAATACAAATTCATTTGTTTTTCCTTTATTTACTGGAAAAATTGTTAAATTTGTCATGAATGCTTTAAGGCATTCTCAACCTCAATGTACATAATGACTTCAGGCATTCTCACCTGGCAAGTGGTAAGCGAAACTGAAGCCACACCTAGGGCTTGGGTCCCATTTGGGTTCAGAATTCCACCAACGTGCTCACATTCCAACCTGCCTACTCAATAACTTGCACTTTCCAACATGCATACCCACCATCCTACCCACCCCCAACTCATTCCAACCTACATACCCCACCATCCTGGCTACCCACCGACCTGGTCACCCACTGGTCTGCTGACATTCCAACCTACCTATCAATCAACCTGCTCATATTCCAACCTACCAACCCACCATCCTAGTTAAACCCCCCGCCGAGCCAGTTGCCGTCCAACCAACATGCATACCTACCAACCTGCTCACATACCAACTTTTCCTACCCACTGGTCTGATCATATTTCAACCTGCTTGCCTATCCACTAACCTGTTCCAATCTGACTACCCACCTATCTACCTACCTCCCAGTCTCAAATTCCAACGTATTTATATAGAGCGACCTGACCATGCTGTACATGCTACAAAACGAGATGGGGGATTGTTTTCTTTTTACGGAACGAGGCCCAAATCATGAAGTTAAGTAACTGTATCGCCTGGCTTATAGGTTCTGCCTAGGTCTATAACCACGCCCAGTATTCACGCAAGTATACGACGAAACTATAAGCAACCTAACCCGATCCACAAACAAGTTACAATTTGTGTTTACCCTATCGTTGGCTTACACATAATAAAACACCTCATTTTCTTCAGATTTTCCCCTCAGGGTCCCCTCGGACGTTAAACCACAAACAAACAAACAAACCTTCAAAATTTCACAGAATAAAGCAAATGTGCAGTATAGGTCACCGTCCTAGTTTTTGAAAGAATTGAAGAAAATCATCATTTGCAGTACGTTTCCAATATTAATCAGGCAAATGTAAATCGCCTTATTTTACATATTGGGTTGGGACAAACTTGACATTATATTTCATTAATTAAGGATTAGAATATGTTACAAGGCACCAATTTGAATTGATAAATGTCAGTATTTAAAAATCAATATAAAATTCGCCACTACAAATCGTAGGATATGTCATTGAAAAAATTGATTGACAGAATAATACATTAGAGTCGCCTCTCAATTTTCTAAAACGCTATTAGCTCTCATATTTGAGATCAGTCTCTGTGACTATTACTATGTTGTAAAAACACATCAAAGTAATCAACTTAGGTGGTTAGATATTTTTGGACATGGCCATCCGAGTGACCTGGTCATGTGCCTGAAATCTGCAGCCTAGCATCCATCTTTAGAGATACTTATTTAGAGATGTCTGTAATATATATCTATCTTAATAATCGAATTGAATTATTTTAAAGGATCCTCGAAGTTGAGAGTTCTGGAAACGAATACAGCTACCGGAAGCTGATTTAGGATATTCATATTCGATTGCAGATATCTCTAATGCAGAATAAATTGTAAACGACTTTCCTTGTTCATTTTCAGGTAGTCCATTTAGTAATATCATTTTAGACGATTATGTGCAGGCAGTAATGGTTCAAACATCTTTATGCAAGTTTTGATATTTCAGGTAAGGCAACAACGGTGGGTGCCGTTGCGGGCGTTACCAGAAGCGTCTTAGAGAAAATCAAGGTAATATGTACTTCATGTTATGAATAAATCTGTTTCTTAGAAATTGAAACAAATCAAGAAAACATAAGAAAGGTATATCCACCCTTAGAATGGGACATCTCTATATTCTGCCCTTAGAAATGTATGCATTCTTGAAATGATATGATCATTTGTATTTGATCACCCTTACCAAGATGGATGAACTATTGTGAATCAGTATTGGACTGTGCCACATATGTAAACTAGTGGTAGATGATCACATGCATGACAAGTTGGATGTACGCATGTAATCTCCATATCAAAGGAAGCATAATAAAAGAGACTCCTGCTCATATTGGGAAAAAATTGAAATTGAATTACAAATGAATAGGAACAGTGAATATTAATAAATCACTTGTAAGTAGACAAATGATGTAATTTTACTTATACAGAAAAAAGTTTATTATTCTGTACCCTACCAGTTGGTATCGTGATAGATAATATTCATGGGTGGATAAAAGACTACGAATGTACTAATGACGCACATCAGTTGACAGTTTTTGTTTTCTGCTTTTTTCAGGTTTCTAATCAACCACCAGTCTATGTCTATGATACGCCAGGGGTTCTCACACCCTATGTAGAAAACATTGAAGTTGGAATGAAATTAGCACTTTGTGGTTAGTATACTGTCATCATTGGAAGCATTTATTTCAGATTTTCGCACATGGTTTATGCAATAAACCTAAGGCAATGGGCCTCAGTCTGTGCTTCATTACATTCTTCAGTGTCTGAATAAAGGGCCTGTTCCAATGGGTTAATGGCATGGCCTCAAACTTTCAACGTCGGCTGTGGAATGGGCTTGTGGGGTTTTACACTATCAACATGTTTGACAGACGCATATTCACTGTAAGCCCTCTGGAACAGGCCCTTTAGTCAGTCTTAATCGACTATGTAGTATCTCTAATTTTGTGTGTGTGTCTTTCAACCTGCATCTCTACACTTTAGGGTTTATTGGTTCGTGGAGAATTTCTAGTGTATTTTAGGCTTTGAAAAATTTATACATTGGTTGGTTGATGGTGTTTTACATCAGCCCTGATGTATACTATATCAACGTCCTTCAGTAGATGCTTTATGTAATGGTATTTACTCTTCTGAGATACACTGTGGTGCATGTTGTGGCCAACCCTCAGGGAGTCTCTGTACAGAGGTACCAGATGTGAAGTTCACTACATGACACAATCCCTTCCTGACATTATCCTACATTATATGATCCCTTTGTCACATCACCTTAAATGACATGATCCTACAAGTCACGATCACAAGATATTTCTGATCGCAACATGATCTATGCATGACATAATTTTAGCCTAACATAGATAGTCGTACATAAATTGATTCCACATCACAGAAAAGTGCATGATCAATTCCATGCCGCGGCTTTTCAGACTATCGTTCCTGAGCAATGACTATTCTATATCTATCTCAGGTAACTATATTGTATCCCTCTCCTGTGTGATAAAATCTTACAATCTCAGTTCGAGGATCGTCGTCGCAGTTAGATTGATGATATTCTGTTCTACTGATTTGTAGCAAACCTTAAAGACAGTTTGGTTGGGGAGGATATGATCGTAGATTATATGTTGCATTGGCTCAACACCCATCAAATGTTTAGGTAAGTACCTTTGCAATTGCCTACAATTGGAATCAAACTTGAAGCATGTGAAAAGATGGGAAAGCGATAGTCGATTTATGATAACATGCAAGATCACATCCAAATCTTTTATTTCTATCAGAAAAAAAGAATTTCTATTGGTTATATACTTGAGTATTAGACTATTGCCTAACAATTAAGAATGTGTATGGGTCACACTTAGACACCTGGCCACCACAGAGAAGTCGACCGCCCTTAAACCAGGCAAAAAAATTGAGGCATCGACAGGCATCTGTAACCTCATGAGATCAACTTGACACATAACAATCGCAACATGTTGTATCATAACCTATTCAACCATTGATATGAGGCTCGGGAAAAACCTCAAATGGAAGGATGATATCTAGTTGGTATTTTTAGTAAAAAATATTGATAATGTATTAGGTTTCAGTGACAGGCACTACCTCTTACATGTATTGAACTTTGCTGCATTTGTTAGTATTGCATTCATGGTTTTTTTTTTTAGATATGTCGACTACTACGGTTTACCTGAACCAACTGACGTTCTCAATGAATTCCTGAGCCATATAGCGAAGAGGAAGAACCGAATTTTGAAAATTCGCTCAGTAAACGGTACATATTATTGGCCCCAAATTCAACTGACAAATTTACTAATTAATACTAGTTTGTAATTAATGATTTTGTGTACAGGCCGCCGTAAACGTTACAACATCAACCTTAAGTGGTTTACAGAGTATACTTTTTGAGCACGGGAAATCGCGCTCATACATACATCATATAGAGATTAGAATGCTTACACAGTCTTTCAGCTTCCTGCAAAATAACTATCCCTTCACTATCCATGCACCAACTATAAAGGCCTGGTAAAAAGATCAGGTGCTCAGTATCCCAGCCTAGCCATTTCCCTGCCCCTGCTACTTGGTTCCTAAAAATAAAACTTTTTTGTAGTCTTTTTGGGGATAAATGATTCACTATATCAATCCTGCCAATAAATAACAAACACTTAGTTATTAGCAGGTGGACGGTTGGTCTCTAGGTTATGGCTGTAGCCTGCTGTAGTACAACTGCTTGTAGAATCACTAAGTGACCTGACCACATTTTTGCCTTTTATAGCTAACTAAGTACAAATAGGAATATGATTTCTGTTTTGGACAGAAGGTTTTATGGTGGTACAATGCCTTACAGTTTTGATATTTAGTATTTTGGTATGGATTAAAAAAAAATAGTGAATCCAGTTTGGGGGGGGGGGGGACTTCTGTAATCACAGGTCCATTCTTAAGAACTCCTTTATGCACATATTTCTACCCCTTAAACTGGTTCAATCATAATATAATATGCCTCATTTGAAAGAGAATAAAAAACAGTAGGTGCTTGGAAGTGGAATTTTCTAGGTGGATTCTATATTTACTGAGATATTCAAGTATTTGTTAAAAGTGGGGGGGATTTTCAGTGAAATTGGCATACTCAAACACATGTTTACTCAATATTGATTTACATTTAGCATTAGTGTAACATTTACCATCTCCATATGTGGCACTGACAGTTGCTTACACCCTAGAAAGTGTCATTATTAAGGTGAAATGTATATTTGATGTGCTATTCATGTATTTTTGCCAAATCTCATAATGGGAGGGGGGAGGCAGAAGGTGTATGAGAAGATATTTTATTCATCATATTTACACACAAACAGAAGTCAAAATGGTTCATAACTTTGTTTTAGGAATGAGTCAAGACCCAGTCAAATGATATTGTGTTGTAAAATCATTTGTAATGTCATTTACCACCAGATATTGGCTTGACCTACTTTATTGGTGTACATAGGAATAGAGTTTTCCCCCCAGTTTGAGCCACATGGTCAGAGGGAAGGTCTGTGTGCACTCATCCATGAAGGTGAAACTGAATAACGTTTCCTATGTACTCAGCTCATTCTTGATTGGCAATTGAATCCCCTACAAGTAGCTAAATATAAGTGTGCATTGACCCATGAACTGCTGAGTTCACAGAGTAGTAGGGCTTTAAACATCCAATCAATGCAGGGCCTTCCCTATTCATAGATGCCCTCCCTCCCTCCCCCTCTCCCTCTGTATTGAGTTTTAAAGGCGTCCACCTGCTCATTTGGTCTTTAAAGGCCAATATTTCTATTTGATCATGCACTCTTAGCTCTTGTTGATACTGTTATCTGTTACTAGAAAAGGAAACTATCAGATGATAATAATGACTAAATGTGGTATATACTTTCAAATCTGATGGGACAGACCTAGATACACTACGTGTATATTCAGACACACTGATATTCTGAGCACACTGATATCTGATAGGTCAGACACCCTACATGGCACAGAGCCAGCAAACCTGTTTTACCAGTTATTCACCCTTGTGCTTTTAGTGACCACAGACCAACCCCCTCCCCTTGCCCACTCCCGCACCCACCCCAACAACTACTCACTGACTTCTTCTACTAACAATTGGAATCAGATAGGAGAGATTCCCTACATGGCACAGAGCCAGCAAACCTGTTTGACCAGTTATTCACCCTTGTGCTCTTCCTGACCACAGACAAAACCCTCCCTACCTCCCCCCAACCCAACCCCACCCCACAACAACTCACAGACTTCCTTTACTAACAATCAAAACCTGATGGGACAGACTCCCTACATGGCGAAGAGCCAGCAAACATGTTATTCACCCTTGTGGACTTACTGACCATGTAACAGCAAATACAGGAAGAATGACTGGGACTAAGTCATAATGCTTGCAAATAGTTGTATTAACAGGTGGTTATTATGTGAAAGTCTTTTGTACTTAAGAAGTACCGCGCTCATTAACTCCTAGTTAGGAGGTGGTAGTAACAGCGAATGACTTCGATAGAATAAAACAACCAAATGAAACAATTATAAATCACTCCAGGGTAATCGTAGGGGACTTTTCTTTATATTTACTGTTCATGTCTTTTATCAGCTGAACTGATAGGTAGGGCAAATAACGTAATGGTTTCTATCTTTATCACTAGGTGGCATCGTGTATCGACCAGACTTCATTCAGGCAGCGCAGATCGTTCTCAGAGACTTCAGGAACGGCGAACTCGGCAAAGTCAACCTTGACATGGATTTGTTAAACAAAGAAACAATAAATAAACTGTGATATTTAGTGAAACGTTTTTATTTATGTTCATTTGAAGTAGTCATTTAGATGAATTAATTGTTATCTCTTGCTCGTGAAAGTAGGGGTTTATGGGGAAATGTCCTTAAAACTCTTCTATAAATATCCTGGCATGCGTATTACTGCGCGTCTAGTCCTCGGAGATTATGGATGTTTGTCAAAAACCAATGCAATTAGCACCTTAATTTTAACTGATCCATGTACGTATATAATTCGGAATGACTGAAATAGTTTGTTAAAGCCTTGGGATATGGGCATAATTTCCAAGTCTTGATTATCCAAAACTGACTACCTGAATATCAGATAAATCTCCCAGCTGCCCCAAACTGAAGTTACACAAAATGTGCCACACCCCCAGAAAAAATCGGCAAACTTCCCTGATCTTCAGGTAGTCAGTCCTGGAAAGTCAGGTATACCCAAGGCCTTATTGAAATATTTCACTGTCAATTCCAAGTTTATACCTACATTGAACAGATGAGATGATCCTAAATGTGGTGGTGTTTTCTGCATACGCAGCACATTTCGTGTCAATTTTATTCAAAATATTTTGTGAAATATCTTTTGATTTTATATAATTCTAACAAATATTTATCACTAAGATCTGTAAGATGATGGCTACTGGCTTGAAAACACCTTCATGAACAAATGGGAAACCTGTACTTACCACTCTCCAACACTCCCAGCAGAGATCTTGCGCTCTACTTCCTGCGGCCGCTTATATCTCTGCCCCAACCTGCCTGTTTGGGCTCAAATCTGGCCCATACGCCAGTTTTTGAAATATCCTAAATTCTTAGCGCTTTGGGCAGTATTTTGTGGTTTACATGTAAATAGATATGCATATATTTATATGGTAAATGATTTACACTCATTTCTGTTATTTGTTGTATCAAATCAGGCATAGTCTTAGGGATTACTTTCTTCATTGGAAGGCACCTCATGTGTTACAGGGTTTTGTTTGTCAACACAACACATGTGCTCACTCGAAGGGGCAGTCTAATCAACAGTAGATTCACATCATAAAGTAGTTTAGAGATGGAAAAGAAACAGTTGGATTGTCTGTTAACCCAATTTAACAATTCCTATATTTCCTAACTAATGATATGTGAGTTGTTTGACTTGAATAACTTTTGACAGTTGCCTTGTTTTGAATCTGAGATGTTCGCTGGTCTCACCTGTCCTTTGTGGATACCCAGGGAACAGGCTTTGGGTTGGGGCAGAGACTAAGCACAGCGCTAGCGCCGCGAAAGATCTGGGGGGAGAGTGATTCTCCAAGTCAACTAGTGACTTCCGGTTTAAAATGCTCTCCGACTTCCCTTAACAACAGACATGTCTGCTATCTTGCTAGTGACAACAAATAGCCGTCACAGTGTAAAATGGTGTAATATAGTTGTCATTAACCTTTTAATATGTAATCTTTACATGTAATGGTTGAAATAGGATTGTTTATGTTATTCACACATGTTTTAAATGTGCAAACTTAAAAAAATCGGTTGTTTCGACGATTTGTTGACATAACATTTATGGTCTAAACTGAGGCTATCACATGCATGGCCTTCAACTTTGGCTGGTGCCCGCCTGTGACTAGCGGATACCCCGGGAACCAGCCTAGTGGTTTGGCTGGTATCCGCTTGTCATACACCTAATTCCGCCGAGCCCTCTAGCGGATGACCAGGGAACCAGGAGGCGTTACCAATAATGCACCACGGAACTGGAACCCGTTACCTGGCCTATAGTCTAACTAGGCCAGGCTTCCAGCCTAGAGTAGTGTAGTTCTTTCAAGAAAAAGGCTTGAAGACTATTCAACATATCCCAGGTGCTCTGCCAAGATGGCCACGCCCATGGCTAGAAGGGGGTTCAAAGCACCACCCACTTCCAGGTTGATGGGATGAATATCCAAGTTCAAGTACCTGTGCTTAAAGGCAAGTGCGGGTAAGTATAGCAATGCCATCTATATATACACTCAGAACTAAATTTTATACTGAGGCTGCCATCTGGGTTCATGAAAATATTGCAAGTTTCCCAAAGACACAATAGTTAAGCAATTACCTTATTCAGATGGCCTTCCCATAGAGGTCGGCAAGGTGACATAATATTTCTTTAGCATTCCTCATTTTTATCCTACCCCTAATATAAAATTCCATAGGCTTAACATTGACTTTCCGTATGCGCCCATATGTCGCATACGGATAAAAAATCGCTCTTAGGAGCATATAAAAAATGGACCAATCAGAGATCAGCAGCTGGAAGTAGTTCCAAGCACCTTCAGAGCAGCAAGGAGAGCTATATGGAGGACTTCAGAAGGTTTTTATCATATTTTTTGTTATAATCCTCACATAAAAATATCGTTCACAGGGGGTAGGATAAAATCAAAACCTTCTTCGTTTTAATCTGGGCTCCCGTATGCGACTCTTGGAGTTTTGGCTCTGGATATCACTCAGCTCCGCCTCATGATATCACTAAGCCAAACTCCAGTCGTCGCATACGGGAGCCCAGATTAAAACTCATCCGGTTTTACGATAGTATATTTCCCCAACTACCAGAATCCTGAATTGAAGATAGCAATAGAACATCTGTGTCATCTAGCCACGAAATTAAAATATTGCAGTTTCTCATAGACCCCGATAGTTAAGCACTTATCTTTTCTGATGGCCTTCCCATAGAAGTTCTTTTGCATTTTCTTCTCTTCTTTCTACTTTCTTCCATTTTCTCATATTTTGGGAAAGAATTACTTCATACTTCACATGAACCCCGTTCCGCCGTCATACTGGATTATCTTTCTCATCTGACTAACTAGAGGTATGAATTAATGTCGGCACATCACAAGCTCTTTCTGACCATAACTCCCGACTTTGATGGTGTAAAGGTAACAGTGTCGTGATAATGGAGAGAACCGCGCGGTCCTCCGGGCCAAGATGGAGGCTTACAGCCCTCCCAGGGAATCCGGAGAGGCTGAGGAGAGCACACCAAGTCTACGGAGTGAACCGGGAGAGCAGAGTGGGATGGAGAGCCCGACTTCCCTGAAGGGGACGCTGCGACTCCCGCTTCTGATGTCACTCCCTGCCTATATAAAGGACAACTGCTCTCCTCTCAGTCAGTCTGGTGTACCAGCTCATGGAGTGAGGTCACTGGCTTAGACTCTGGCTTAGACACAGCACACTCTACCCTGTCTGGATGATTTATTGTACATGTTTATTGTTACAATATAACGTGTTGAACTTTGATTCTCTGTGTTCTTGTCATTCCACATAAGCGATCGTTACAATATCTATGCAGAAATGGATACTAAAACACCCAAGTGCGTTATCACTTTTATTATTACAGTTATTTACAAAGATGCGAGTTCGCTTGATCACTATTCCCTTCATGCTTATGACTTTTTACTCTTCTTTTTCTTTTGTTTCTTTGACCTAGGTTCACTGACATCATCAATTTGATGTTCATCTTGGTCGCCATTGCTTGTTTCTTCCGAGTTATGTTTGTCCTTACGTTTTCTTTTCTTGTGTTTGGTCCGCGACTCTTGGTCCTCATCAGGGATTACCTCATCTAGCACGGGGCCTTTACTTTTCTTTTTCTTTTTTACTATATCTACTTCGTCGGCCTCTGCTTCCGTGACCGCTGTTGGTACATCATGCATAGCTTCCTTGGCCTTCTTTTTCTTTTTCTTCATTCTTGTGCTCTCCGATTCCACGGCTACTAATGTCAATTCATTTTCTTCCTCTGAATGTGTTTTCTTCTTCTTTTTCTTCTTTCTGGTCTTCTCTTCAATGTCCATATTTTCAATCTGTACAGGGGTATTTGAACCTGAGGAATAACCGCTGCTATTGGGGTTCTCTACCTCATCACAATTCTTAGATTTCGATTTTCTTTTGTGCTTTTTAGCCTTTTTGATATGATCTGATTGAAATGAGTTTGAAAGATCAACAAATTTTTGTTCTGCTGAGAGTTTCTCCGTTGCTTTCTCACTTGGCGATGCCCACTTGGCCATGAAGGCAGCTTCTTGTTCTTCAACCCGTGATAATTTGGCACTGGCTTTAAGGCCATGTCTTGCTCCCCTGAAAAGAAATTGTATTCATGAAGACATTTAATAAATCGTTAACCCTTTCCTTACTAATGATGCCACTATGGCATTCCCCAGCCACGGGCGGATGATGCCATATGGCATTCCCCAGCCATGGGCGAATGATGCCAAATGACATCATTTGACATTTTACAATTTAGGCCCATAATTCATGAAATAAACAATATTATAACACCATTTTTACACAAAACATGTGTTTAGATATGACCAACATAATTATTGAAAAAAATATGAAATGGTTGCCATAGTGACAAAAATCACGTCACATGACACCATTTTTAAAGTTTGGTGCTCGCCCTTACCAACCATACACATGAGCTGGCATCGCCGCCTACACGATGCATCACAAAATCCGTTCGTAAGGATTGGGTTAATTTGTTGTCATTAAAAAAGTAACTATAACCCATACAGACTACTGGAATGTGATATCTGACCTTGATCATAGAAATATGTATAATCAATTCTCTTATCTCTGGATCTGAAAAAGGGACATTATACTCAAACTTAAGGCTCATTTAAAACTATTGAGTGACGAACAACACTTGGAGACATTGGAAATAATGTAGCCTCGACAGACATATCTACATGAATATCTATAATAGTTCCAAATGACCAGTAGATTTATATATGCTTAAGTCATTAATACATGTAATCATTCATGTTGCTGGCCACCAGATATGGGCTCATGAGAGTTGGAGTAGATCACTTACTTGTGCGCTGTGCGGCCTCCACACAATTTAAACAAATCTTCATCTGCCACTTGCTTGAATCTGCAAACAAATGTTCTTGAGCAATGATAACCCATAAAACTAGAGATGGCAGGTTTCCACTTTTCCACGGAAATCCATTTAACAATTTTAGTATATGAATTTTTTCCTTGTGTGAAATAAAGATAACATCACGAGGCTTTTTAGATATTATTTTCGTTGTACACGAGGACTGAAAACAAGGATTTTCATGTAATTTCTCTCTATATATATCCATAAAAACAGACATATTTTAAGTGGTATTCATGATGCGCAAATGCTGGATGAATGGTCTTCAATATGGTATATAATGCGAAAGTGTAATTTTACACAATTTATCTAAGTATGCATCTAATACAAATTTTACAGATTATATATCATTTAATGGAAATAACTGTTCTTACTTGTCAGACTCATCGTCGCTGTCATCAACTTCCGACTCGCTACTGCTGCTACACGATTCCTTCTCCATTACTCCATTGCAAAGTGTTGCAGCCTACAATAGATGGACACAGTCTTTAATCATTCCTAAACATAGTTTTTTCCCCATAAAATTCTTCTACAGTGTCTCCTGTTCACTGGGGCTACCGCTATGGTGGTGGATGTATTTCCTTTGTAAGTTGAGATATGAGAAACAAATTCATTCTTGTACATGTACATGCATAGAGTCTTTGTGCGCACTTGGATTATTGGGACCAAATATGTTAAGTGTACATCTTCTCCCTCCTTGGCCCATGTAGTATGTTACACCACAGCACCATAGCTGGTACCGCATAAAATTCGGAGATGAAAAATAAAAAACTATCATAATAGGCCAAGGCCCCAGATACCCAACAACAATAGGCGACATGAACTTAGATTACACCAACCAATACAAATACCTAGGGGAAACCCTGAATGACAAGGGAACCATGGATGACCACATAAACGAGGTAAAGAGGAAAGCAGAAGCGGTCTACCAAACCATAATATGCATAGCCAAAGACCAAAACTTCAAAGGTATAGAAATGGAAACAATATGGAAACTCATCGAAACATGCATATTACCAATAATAACCTATGGATCAGAAACCTGGGAACTCAACAAACATCAGACCAAACAAATTAACAAAATACTCGATAGCATCATAAGGAGAAGCCTCAATACACCAACATCCACCCCAAGACTAAACCTATACATGGAAACCAAAATAAAGGACCCAACAACACTCATAGCAACCAAACGCCTAAACCACTACTGGAAAACCCAAAACCACAAAACAATAACAGAAATACCAAATAACAGCAACTGGAAAGCCAAAACGGAAAACCTAATCAAGGAACTAGATATTGACCCCCAAACTGCCACCAGGATGACCAAAAAAGAATGGGCCAAACTCACCAACCATAAAACCCACCAAAAAGAGAACATTAACGCAAACAAAGAAACATAACCAGGAAACAAGCGAGCTAAATATTCAAGCTCCGCAACAGAATGTATCAAACCAAAGAAAACTTCAAATCTATGTTCCAAACACACGAATGCAGGCGGTGTGGCCTCACCAAAGAGACAACCCACCACATATTCAACCAATGCAAAGTATTACACCCCACAAACAAAACTAAAACCTACATAAACCAGATCTTCTCAAACGATATCCAAACCCTCAAACAAATAGCCTCAATAACCAATAGAATAGAAGAAAACTTAAAACCCAAACAATACCCAAAGCAATCATAACACAACAATCAAAACCCACCGAACCCACCAAACCCAACTAGCACAGCACGCAAGCACTAACAAAACTTGTTTGAGCGACCTGGAAAACCGGGAAGGTGCATGAGGGAGCGATTAGCTCCACTCTCAAGAAAGAAAGAAAGAAAGAAGCTACAAAGACATGCAAGTCATTACACCGACTGGGAATTGAATATAGTGTGCGTCCATCAAACGACAATCTCACCATCTGACCTACTTTCCTAGTTAATTTTAACACAGAATATTCGCTCAACTAAAATCACTACCTTTTCATTTGCAAGACTGAATCCTGTGCATAATTTAGGAGCAGGTAACACATTACTAACAAAGTTAATTACTTGTATTTGTATTATATTCGTGGTGAAAATTTCATGTGATATCGTTATAAAAAGCTAATTTGAAGTAAACTTGCCTTGACGAAGCGTCCATACAGCATATTCTTGTTTGCCATGTTCGTACTTGTGGGTTTCCGTGTGCTTAATGGTTGTGTGATGGCCATCTTCACACTCACTCCTTCCTTAAATATAATACATGTACATTGTATAAATTTCAGTAAATATATCGAATCGGAGCAAAGTTATAAATATGGTGGGGTAGTTCAAAGGCTGACCTTGATACATAAGAAAATACTAACCGTTAATTCGTGATAATGAATGCACAAGCTCAAAGGAGTCCACCACCGTTCCGAGTATCACACTTACTTCAGAACATTAGGAAAACAAGACTTAAAAGAAAAAGAAGAGTTCATGTCAACTTGAAAATAAGGACTTACCTCTGAAGAATTGACGTTGATATTTTTGGCAGCACTGTCAAATGCATGGCTCCACCAATGAAACGTGAACTGGTCTGCTACGTTGTGGCCAACCTAGATTGAGTAGATCCAGTAAGAATGTCCTTTGTATTTGAGACACATAAATTGTATACATTCATTAAACCCCAAAAAGATAGGAAATAGATCAATATATTGGCATCCACTTTTAATAGCCGTCTGAATATTCAAGATACAAAGGCCATTTTAATATTATGTTTTGAAAATCCATCTTTTATTTCTAGATCATCCTAGCGGACATACTCGCTTTAACATTAATTGTGATTTGAGATGAGGCGATGTCTGCTTCCTTTGAAAAAAAAACCAACAACAACAAAACAAACTAATTGTGATACAATTCTTCTTCTTGAATAGTGTAATACGATTAAAACTAGGAAAGGAGATAATGTCAAATTTTCTAATTGACATCAAGCGGAATAATTGATGGTAAAAATACAATTTGAAATATTTCATGAACAGAAAGACATACATTGTAACATCTAAGAATATCTTTATCCCTTAATCATTCATTAAACAATAAAACAATACTTACTCCTGTAGTGTCAAACTTGAGCTTCACTTTGATTGCATCTTTCATACCGGTTTCATTCCTTCCCAGCCCTTTACCTGTTGAAAAATATTTGACTGATCAATAGGAGGCCTACGCATATCACATTCACAATAAGAATTGGAAACATGATGAAAATGTGGATGTGACACGGGAGTGCTAATACTTATAGTGAGTTACACTAATAGGTTACAGTAATCAGTGACGATGATAACTGCGAGCTCAATCTTGTGAAAACGTGCGACAAATACTATCTTGTCAATGAAATCCCTTGTAGACTAATTAATCACAGCCCCATATTATCGCTCAGCTTGTTGACATCATACAATGTTCTCCATGGGACTGTAGTCAGTGGTGCTGCTATTGCACAAAATGCATGCCACATACATTATTCATATTCTAACTTCAATAGGTTGTCACCGATAAGCCGTTGCCTACCTTCACTCCACCCATGTTTCTCCATCTGTGATCTTGCGAACTCCATCTTTTCACGTGTAGGGTAAACAGGAAGGAACGAAGGTTCGCTGGTTCCCTTGCCCCTGCGGCCAACTCTCCCTAGGTGACACTGCGCATGATCGTCTTGCCTGTAGTGTCGGCAACATTCACCAGACGTCGTCTTTCATGTCTCAAGGTTCAAGCTCTCAAGCTGGGACTGTTGAGAGCTACCATTTTCTATCCGTTTATCTCACCCCTGGAATAAATGTCCATAGGCTTAACATTGGGGACTCGTTCTCCATTCCCCTACAAATATTGCAGTCCGTTCTCCATGGTGTATATCCTGTGTGTTGTCCATTCTTTTAGTGTGTAGGCCTACAGGGGTGAGATAAATACAGAAATCAACTCGTTCTGGTCAAATAAGTCATTCTCCAACTCGTTTGAATGCTACGTGAACAGTGTCTACAAGTACAAGACATAACTGACACATCTTTGCTTCCAAAGACTGAGGCCAAGTGTCTGACTTTCTTGCAATTTTAACCCAATTATCACCAACTATGTCTAGGCTTACTTTCCATGCTGGGTAGCTGTTCAGCACCGAAAAATACTTGCCGTCTCGCTGACTTCCTGTAGGCCTACCCGGTACTTTGCTTCTAAAGACTGAGGCCAAGTGTCTGACTTTCTTGCAATTTTGACAAGTTTTACAGATAGCAGCTTAGGACATGCATGATGATGATCTATGAATGTAGCCACACTGACCGCATTTATGCTTCGAGTCTGACTACTTTGAAGCTTGACCTTGGCTTGACATTTCATGGCATTTAGATGACTGTTTGCCTGACTTATGGTATCCGTAGTGTTTACATTTACTAGCACCCTCCTTCAGTCTGACAGACTGATGTGGAGGAGACAACAATGGACAAACACTAGTAGCCTACATTTGACCTAGAATTAATGCAGTCTTACAAAACCATAGTTTTTTCTTCAATATCGGTGATTTAGAAGCATTTACTAGGCTACAACATCAAGTGTTGCAAACACCCCTGTTGCTGCTTATTAGAGTGTGCTTGCATGCACTTTATTATCCATCGTATACAAAGCCCCCATTGAAAATGTATGGGGACTATTCACTGTGATAGTGAGAACCAAGCAGGGAGCCCGGGTCTCATGGTCTTAGAGGCATGCCCAGCTGATCATGACCAATCACTCGTGACCAAAATACCTCAACACTCACTGGTGTTTGATTTGTTTGGATCCAAGATGTGTAGGCCTAGTTGCAGAAATGGCAAGTTTACTGGGTGCAAGTGGATTAGAGAAAACTATCCATTGACTGAATGTAACCCAAACCTTTAAATTGTTCTTCATTTATAATTGCACTCTCATTCATCAATGATGAACATAGGCCTACTATTTGCTCCTAGTTTTAATAAGATTACAATATTTATGGAAAAGCACTATGAGCAAAGAGAACTCTTCATTGAGAACTCTACATTGAGTACTTGAATGGGTTCTGCGTTCAAGAAATGGGACTTTGTCTTCCATAGTGCCACACCATGCATTGATCCACTCATACCAAGGGTCCCACACACCATGCCAGACTATGACAAAAAAGAGGCATGGCGACTGAATAGAGCACACGCGGCGGGAGCGGCCTCCGGAGAATTTCCAGATTTGTATCTAAACAAGCCACTAAACCAAAAAAAAGATTTTCTAACCGCGGATCTTCACGTAAGGTCTACCGGAACGAAGAAATTACGAACATAAGCCACTAAACCACCTTCAAGAACAACCCTCAAGAATCTGAAGCACCAGTGATAGTTCCTGTGACACAATTAAGGTCGGTACTGGTTTCCCACAACAAATACTGCCCATTTTCTGTATCCGGTGCCCACTGAACGCTACTAGAAAGCATGGCGGACTTGGAGAAGGTAAAAGACCCCGACTATCGCCCACCTGCCCCAGCGGAGTTTCCCCCGCTCCCGCTGACTGACGCTTTGCCTACCCCGTCACAACCAGACTCACTGACCGAAAGCGACTAAGATCGTTGACCTCATCTCAAAGCTCTGTATCTCCGCCTTCCACTCAACTGAATAAACGTAATAAATCAGACCAAGATAGTCTCCCTAGCAGTCATGATGAAAAAATGCTCTATTATATAAAACAAGCTACTACCAGAGATGATTTTGCTGAGCTGCCTAAATGGATTAAGGCCAACCTAGAAGCAAATGAAAAAAGGGTAGGGGCGCTGAATGAAAAAATTGTACAACTTGAAGTCAGCACTGCTGCCTCGTTTGACTCAATAAACCATGCCATAGCTACAAACCAAGAAAACATTCATAGAATGAAAAAAGACCAGGATATACTCGGTAATAAAATTACTGCCCTCACGGACCGGGTCAACCTCACAGCTAGCCTGCAACCTAATGTAGATGTGCCTACGGCCTCCGGTCCTACCTCTTATGCTAGAGTTGCTGGCTCGTCAACTGCAATTGACACGTCAACTCGTTTCTTCTTTGCATCACGGGAAAGAAACATGATGTTGCTTGGTCTCAACATGGAGTTTGATAATGACTTATCAGGGGTGGTTATCACCTTTAGTTGAAGTCTGCTGTAAGGCTCAATGGTAAGCTCTAATATCTGCTCAATATATGTATCCCAATGTACTATGCTGGATGTTACCTGCCTGTTATCCAAAAAAGACATGCAAATATATCGTTAGTCGTGTTCTATAGATATTCCTGTCTTATTCCAATGCTTATCAGACCCTAAATTTTGGTTTCACGAAATGAGTATTCCGGGGGTCGCTCCGATCCTCCTCATGCTTTGGCGCAATTATCTAAATTAATTATTTCTCTTTCTCTTAATTTACAACTGCTCAACTCACTACTTAAGTAGTGGATGGGCAGTTCGGAGCAACTCATATCAGGTTTATGAGTTGCTTATCATCATTTTTTATCATACCCCGACTTATCCATGTGTCTTAATGAGTGCTATGCAAAGCCGCAGATCACTAATAGTAGAGGTAATAAATGTTAAACCTACCAACGACGGGGGTGAATATCATAGGTCAGAGCATCAGGAGTTTATACTCCAAGCTCGATGAGGTTAAGTTAGTATTTAATGGGGCTGATTTCATTTGTTTGACTGAAACTCTTTTACACTTTGGTTTTTCTGACAATATGTCAAAATGGAATGGCTATAAGTTTTTTCATCTGGATAGACAATTAGGTACCTGGGGGGTATTAGCTGTTATATTACAGACAAATTTGCGGCTGTAAAGAATGAACTGTGTGAGTCTACTGAAAATCACTAAATTATGACCATCAGCATTGATAAACCTAAGTTTAGAAAAATGGCCCTTATTGTCTGCTATAAGCCCCCTCCAAAGTCGGCAAAGCAGCTCTATGAGAAACTGACTAAGATAGTTAGGCCTACTGATCCAGAAATTGCTGCTAGAGAAATTTGGATCATTGGCGACCTAAATATTGATGTTAAAAAAACCAATACTACTGACTACCGTTTAGCTCAAAGCTTTATCCGGTCAACTGGAATGCAGCAATATATCACTGAAATCACTAGACCCAACCCTCGAGGAGGCACCATCATTGACCACGTATGCTCCAACAGTCCCAACATTAATCACTGTGCTGTTTTAAATGAACTCCTTAGCGATCATCACCATACCCTTGTTAACAGAAAGTTTGTAGATAGAAAAAAACAACCTATGTCCTTCACAGGGCGTAGCTATAGAAATTTTGATGGTTTTGTGGACCACCTACTACGAAATGATTGGTCCAAATACTTTGATACTCGTGATGTCAACCTGAAATGGGATATGGTCCTAGACACAATTCTTGAATATCTTGATCACCACTGTCCAGTTCGAAATATGAACTTCCCAGATACTGAACCTAACTGGATGAGTAAGTCTCTGCTAAACATTATCTCTCATCGAAAAGAACTGGTTAAGAGTTTCCGGCATCATAAAAACCCCACCATCTTGCAGGAAACTAGACGAATCTCTCGAGTAATTAGATCTAGAATTAAACAAGAAAAAAGCTCATATTGCAAGCAGAAGTTGGTGGAGGCCAAAGGGCAACAGAGAAAGTTTTGGAGGATCATCAATAACCTACTCAACCCCCTCGATATTACCACAAATTGTGATCTTTCTCAGGATGGTGTCCGCGTAAACAAAGATCAGGTAGCGGCTAAATTCAACTAGTTTTTCTCTACAATCGGAAACAAACTGTTCTGTAACCTAGAACGGTCTGGTTTCGAACAGATGATACACACTTTGATCTCTGAACCCACTTTTCCTTTGGTAAACTTGGATGCCAACATATCTAAGACTGAAGTTGATAACCTACTAAAAAAGATTGACTGCAGCAAGTCAAGTGGCATCCCCTCACTTAGGCCTGGCATACTTATCTGTGCCCTTACCACCTTGCTCGATCAGTTTGTTGACCTCATCAACACATCCCTCTTAACTCGAACCTTCCCTCGTCTATGGAAAGTTATACCCATTCCAAAGAGTGGTGACCTGTCATGTGTGGAGAACTGGCGACCGATTTCGCTCTTGACTCTACCGAGTAAGATACTAGAAAAGGCTGTCCATCTTACTATCTATGACTTGCTTCAAAATGCTAACATACTTCATGATCTACAATTAGGGTTTCGTCCCAAACGCAGCACTGCAGATGCCATTTTTTACTTTTTGAAGGACTTGTTTTCGGCACGCAGCAACAGTAAGGTAACTGATTGCTGCTTTGTCGACTTCAAGAAGGCTTTTGACAGCATCCATCATGAATTACTAATGCTCAAATTACAAAAAGTCCTAAATATGCCGGACAACATTGTTTGCTGGCTCAAAGACTATCTTTCTGACCGTTCTCAGTACGTTTCGGCAAATAGAACAACCTCTCCATTAGCTCCCATCAAGTTTGGTGTTCCACAGGGATCTGTGTTGGGTCCGTTACTGTTCATTCTCTTTGTTTATGATATCGGAACCTGCTTGCGGAATACCAGATTCCTGCAATATGCAGATGATCTGGTGTTATATTCCTCAAGCAAGAATCCGCTCCAAGCAAAAGCAGAACTTCAATCAGATATAACATCCCTAGGTAAATGGTGTAAATAAAACTAAGGCTATGTGGATCGGGTCGGTCGACAATTTGAAGTCATGTCCTGTCCACAAGGTCCAGGACCAAGATCAACTTTAAACAAGAATTGACACGCACTTCCACTGTTCTCATCTCGCCTTATTATAGGGGGATTAAGGCATGGAACTTTCTGCCTGCCACGGTGCAAGAATCATGCGATCTAAAAACTTTCAAACGATCAATAGAAGACATTTTATAGTACTCTGGGACTATGTTGTTTCAAACCCCATTATTACTCTCATCTATCACCCTCTTTAGTCCAGAAGAGGCAATGTTTAACTTTACTGTATCATGATTATTCCGACGAGTATCTGAAAAACTCAGATCCTCTGAGAGATGCTTTTGCTAAAAAAAAAAAAAAAAAAAAAGATTGCCAGAAGGTATATATTTGCATGTCAATGCTACTGCTACCAGAAACAGTGAAGGTCCTGCAGGGTCCTGTATGGGAGCCTGATGACTACCAACCAATGGCACAAATCAAGAAAGCAGTTGCTGATGGATATTTGAATGTGAACAACCAAGTCTCAGTAAGTGACTTCAGTGAGAATTAGGTTCTAGGTAGTCAAGCTTTATGATTGATTATATGGATACAAGGAGAGATCCCCATGGCTTCCAGCATGCCTACTAGCTGCCAACTACAGCCTTGATTTGGCAGGGGTTGCATCCCTGATTTCGGGTTAGAACATTAGCAGAATCTTACAACTATAAAGACTAGGAGCATCAACTCAAATTGTTATCAAAACATCATATAGTGGTGCAGCCAACTTGGCATCATGCTTGATGCTATCACACTTCAGGCATTTGCCTGTGCCTTTATGTAGAACCTCATATCAACACTAAGTATATGGTTGGTGAGTTATAACATGTCAAACTAGCCTTGCTCTGAACTTAGAAGTGGGAAATTCCAAAAGTGGCAGTAGGAAAGGCTTAGTGCTGAAACTTGTTGGCAAAGTTCACATGAGGCTATGACCAGTGTCTGCCGAAATTAGATTTGCAATGCCTCCAACAGCTGAAATGAGGTAGTTGTCAAGATTAATGTTTTTTGAGGTATATAGTAATGAGAAAACTGTAAACTTGTGTTGATATAATCTTCTGATTCCTCATCTGTGTTCCCTGATGTTTAAAACCTGGTCTAAGGACGTTATTTTAAACACTGTGGAACACAGGTTCACAGATATTGGTAGATTACTCCACAGGAGTAGTTTTGTCATAATCTGCTTACGTTAGCTGGAGCTCTGAAAGACAATGAGACATTTGAAGGTCTCATATGGTAGCAGCATCATGAATAAATGCTATTCAAAGGATATGGTCACTATGACTGGGAAAGGCAACATGGTGGAGGCAAGCTTGACAAACTGTCAGTAGCAGTACTGTCAATATATCTACTTGGAACACCATAAGTTATCTACAAGAAATATCTTCAGAAGATGATTATTCCTCATCAGATGAAGAATATATCTACTTGGAACACCATAAGTTATCTACAAGAAATATCTTCAGAAGATGATTATTCCTCATCAGATGAAGAATACATTGAATGACAAGATCTGGGCAGCGTTCCGAAAGAGGTTATTTCAGTTATTATTATATACCTGTGCCAGTACGTGACACAAATACCAACCTCTGCTACAGTATTGGTAATAAATATATACCAGCAGAGTATGGTGGTATAAAATTATGTACCACCCTACTTTGTGGGCAGTAGGGGGACTCCGTGGTGTAGTGGTTATGTCGTGTGACTAGTGATCTAAGGGTGGGGGTTTCGATCTCCAGGTCCGACTTTTTTCTGAAAACCTCCAGTGAATCTGAAATCCATTCAAAATATATATTTTCAAAAAAAGAAGCTGAACTAGTTTTATGCATAAACAATGTGTTCTTCGCTGTTTTAATTTTATTGGACAGGTTTGAACTTTGATTCAGTTTCAGGCATGGTAGGTTCTAATCCTTTTAATTCGGGTTATTACTTTCTCAATACCCCCATGCTTGAGGCGGATGCCCCTACCACTTAGTCAAAGTTGTTACTGGCATACACCACCATATGCAGTTATACACTTAAAGCCTGCCCCCACCTACCACGATTCTGGTCCCGATTGGCCTTACGACGGCCTTCCCGACACCATTCCGATTCTATAGTGAGTTAAACTTAAATCGTGGTAGGTGGAACAGGTTTCTGCGATTCACTCTACGATACCCCACGATAGGCTGCGATAGAAAACGCCAATCGTAGAGGTCCCGATAATTTCCAACATGTTGGAAATTTCCAACATGTTGGAAATTTCGTAGACTGTCGTAGCCTATTGGAGGTGATTAAACAGGAAAATATCTCTTGTGCATTGTATAATTGATGAAAAATTACGAAATTCTGGAATTAGGTAAGGCGCATATAGATGTATAATCGCTGTAAATATGATATTATTTGATGAAGTTTAAGTGTCTGAAAATAATAGTTTCATATCGGAATTATTATTCTACCACAGTTAAATTGTTCAATTTAATTGTTTAAGTGTTTGAAAATAATGTCATAATATATTGTAAGTAGCAGTAGAAAATTATTCGGATTCATTCAATATTTCCAAAATTATAGTATATATCAATATTAAAATCATGCATGAGATCTACAGTGAATCGCCGACCGAATCGTGAGCCAATCGTGACCATGGTTTATGTTTTTGGTCCTTCAAAGACGTTTCTACGCTCTACGATTTCAAACCATGTCCACGATTTCAAACCATCAGGGACCTCCCGATAGGTCGTGATTTGGGCATTTCAAATTGTAGCTATCGGGAAGTATGTCGTGGCCTATCGTGGTAGGTGGGGGTCCCCTCTTAAACTGCACAGGGCGCCACTGCTCCTCACCATTGCCACTCCGAGTGGGGCACAGGTCACTCTCACTCCTGCACCTGTATACACCACACTCATTTCAAAGACTCTCTGCATTTTTTTGTTTTTTCCTGTGCAGGCTGTGTATGACAGGCGGGACTGGGGGTCAATCTTAATCATATATGTCCCAGGCAATGCTCCGGTTGTAGGCTTGAGCTACGGGGGCTCTTCTAAAAGTTTTGTAATGGGAGAGTCTACCTGGTGGATACGCTTCACCAGCTCCACGGCACTGCAGGTGGCTCCTGACAACACTGGAACTTGGCGACCTGCAATCACGTTGAATTTCACCAAACATACTCGCTCCTTGTACTGCACTCTTAGCTGCACACATCCAAGAGGAGAGATCTAGTGGTTGGTGTAGGCCACCAGTCTCTTGTTTATTTGATAAAGCTTAGCATGAGGATAGATTTTATGGCGGTCTCTTGCACTCATTATGCTGTCCCTAGCTCCGGTATCAAGTCTAAACCATGAGAGACAAATATCCTCGCTACATGCAGAGCGAATCCTGTTCTGCATGAAATGGCAGAAAAGCATACAACAATAACACGCCGTATGAGTATAAAAGGGGACACAAAAACAGTCACTGTACTGTAACTGGGAAGAGAATCCTTCCCGGTTGTCAAAAGTTTCTGAAGTATTAACTCTTTTTGCTATGTGTGAAACATATGGCTCCCCATAGAACCAAACAGCGATGGTCAGGTCGAAGACTCGCACGCCGCACGGTTCTAGGTAACATTGCGAGACCTGAAAACAAGCCCAGATCTCTCAACCAATCAGAGTTGCCGAAACACAGGGAATGCAGATGAGGTCGCGGGAACTTCCGCTGGCCCCTTCCCGGTTCTCTCTATAGACCCTTGACTCATTCCCCAGCGCATGACAAAATGGCGGCCGCGTGTTAGTTTCCGGTTTCGGACCCGGCGGACGACATTGTTTGTTTTGATTGTAACACAGTTTTTGGAGCAGCTTATCGCTGATAAAAGATATGTCAACAGTCAAAATTGATCGCATTTAAAGAAGGAATGTAAAATTCATTTGTTTGTTATAAGATGAGTGTTCGTTTATTGTGTTTTTGTGTGAAAACGGAAGTTTCCCCCCAGGACTATCAGTCTATAGTTTCGACTAGAATCTACAAGTGCTAGCTGCCTGTAGACTAGCCACCTTTGTGAAATATCTGAAAGTTATTAATTTTGAGCATGGACTGCATATACGCTGTCCATTATTCAAGAAATTACTGGCAGATTTATATTTGTATTTTTTTCTTAAAATCATAGATACCTATTGCATAAACTGTCACTTTAGTGTCACACAGTTACATTGATATCAGTATACCAATATCAGTTGAAGTTGAAATTGGTTTCTGCATATCTGGAAACATACACTTTGTCAGAGAATGTTTACATCCCCAGTTTGTGGCAAACCGGACTTGAATAATTTGAAATTTAATAACAAAGTAAGAATTCAGTAACATAAGCCCCATAGATGGCAATTTCTCAATCCAATTCAATATTATTTAACTCAGACTGCTTCATACAGTATGGAGGTTACATAGTAAGTGACAACAATTTTACAGCAAATTCATCAAATACAAGCAAAGACACAGGATACAAATAATACAGCATACCATAAATAAAGTTGTTGACCCCCCCCCCCAAAAAAAAGAAATAAGAGGGAAGAAAAAGAATCATTTCCTTAGTCCTCAGTCCTTTAGAGGATAAGCAATGCCTATCTTAGAAATTGACTTATGCAAAATATGATTTTTTCTTTGTCAGAATTCAAGATAGTGACTATGTACATACTGGGTCTTTTTACATAGTACTTGAGATATTGTTTGCGCAGTTGTACTATTTTTTTGTCTCTACAATATATCAATATTATCAACCATAATTAGAAATTAATGGTATAGACATCTTCCTCAGATTCTTAAATTAATGTGGCAAGCTTACAGCAGCGTCATTATTTAGATTTTTATTAACAACAGACTAGGACATACATTCACTGACTATATGGGCATTCAGCTGTCAGTTCCAGAAACTGGATTTCCATATCAAGGAATTATGAACTTGAACATGTGTATTATTTCTACAAATGAATTGAATTAATCACTTATTTTTCATAAAAGAATTCATGATATGTAAGCATACTTTTGGTACCCATTGCATTGAAAATTAAATCATTATCCCAAGCTGTAAAACAAGCTCTTTTATCAATTCTCTCTAGGGTGAGGGATGTAACCTCTTGTTGCCAACTCGGTCCCAAATATCCCGTCGACTTCAGGTTGAAGATGATTATGTGGTGCTAATGTCTATTGGGTGGGGTATTATTCCCCGAAATATTATTAGTTAAATATTATAATTATGGCCATGGTGGACAGCAGAACATATGTATTAAGAAATGGTCCTGTAACATGACCGGGTGCCCAAAATCAACGTAAATAATAGCAAACCAATAAATTTTCATTACTATATTAAATGGGTCATAACATAAAACTTAAGTAGTATTATTGAAAATAATAGGTTTTTAAATGGGCAATTGAAATTTGCCATTCCTTATGGACCCAAATATGAATTTTTATACTTTGTGAACTGAGATTTATAGTAATTTCTAATATAACTTTCGCTGTGGATAATAGGAAAAAATCATTTAGATAAGTCAAGTCTGGTATATCATACCTTGATAGGTATACTTTTTAGTGAATTATTACATGTTGTTCCAAAAAAGATTTTTATTTCTCTAAAGCTTCATCAGAAAATATATACCAAAACTCCCTTTTAGATTTTTGTTTTGTACCATGATAAACCAATTTCATTTTTGTTCACATTTATACTCAAATGATTTGCAGTATACCAAATACTTAATTCGTTGCATACAGCGTGCACCTTTTCCTCTGACAGTTCTGTCTTGGCCAATTTGTAGGCCTAGGCTACCTATCATCGCTCGTGCGAATACGGACTAGTTTTTAACGTTTTCGGTTTTTCTATCCATTCAAACTAGACGTTGCGCCTTATGCAATTCATATTTTGACTGGCTTCAACATGGGTTCTACTGTGGAGAGCGGTTGACACGGCACTGATAGGCAAATAGGTCGATTTGAAAATTAATTCGTACATGCTTTTAACGTTAGATAAACGATCAGGGAGGTAGGTGGGAGCAAAGCCGAGACTCTGAGGTTTATTTCAGTATATATATTGTCGGGTTTAAATGTTTCAAAGTAATAATAATTAAATTAAAGATATTGACATCGAACCGGGTAGTCGACTCAGTGGTGGGGAGAGACGCCGACTACGACAAGCAAATGTGGGCGACTAGTGGAAATATTTTCTATGTTAAAGAAAACGTGGAAAAGAAGTCACATTTTCCATTAGGACTCATACGCCTGCATATTTCTAAATCTAGATCGACTTCTTGCAACTATCAAGTATCATTGTGCCAGCCTACGAATCGTTTTACATTTAGGTGTCAGCATCAAAGTGTTGGCAGACATTATGAATACCTCTATATCCGCCGTTTTCGGCTTTTATCTCCATTCAAATTAGAAATCCGGTGGTAGAAACGGAAAATTCAGACAATTTTACTATAGAGAGCCAAATTTCAGGCAGTTACAACGGTAAAAGTCGGGAAACTAGGCTGATACGGCCATTGTAGACGTCTCTATTTGCACAGAGAGCTCCTACATAGTTCCCCATTTTCTCAACAATATATCAACAATCCACATAAATTAATGGTATAGACATCTTCCTCTCGTTCTGTATATATTAATGTGGCCAGATTTTAGCAGTGTCATGAATTTGATCATTAACAATAAACTGTAGATCACAGAGGTCGGAAGTCTGTCAGGATATGTCCATTGTTTACATTTTCGGAGAACGCACGCTGGCAACCGGAAACTCACGGAGCGCAGGAATTCTGGGATACCGTACAGGGGTCTATTTGTGGTCGCAAAGCTGTGGGTGACAGGAGTGCTTTTGTTTCTGCTATGCCTCATCCTTTTGCTATATGGAACCATAACTTACCATCGTTAACAGCTAAAGTTTCCCACCACTCATCATCTCCTCTAGATGACTTGATGCAAACTTTCATAAACTTCTCACCTGGCTGCTGCCTGCCTTGGTCAAAGACTACAGCAGCTCCGATGGGATTCTTCTTGGACTGCACATGGGCCTCAAACTTACCCATGACACATTGGAGATACTTTTTCTCATCCTTGTTGTTAGGCTGAGCTTCGGTACCATGATTCTTGATATGGTCCCAAGTGAAAGTAAGATAGATCTCCCTACCTTGATCTCCAGTGAATGTTGTCAAATAGTTGATTTCCTGCTCTTCATCTGTGACTTTTGAGAGTAGGCCTCCAAACACAAATGTACAGTGATTGCTGAACATTTCCACTATTTCTCCAAATCTTGTGCTTTCCAGTTCATGGCAGGCCATATAACTTGCACTTAACTGCATGTTCAATCCTTCAGCCATCTTTTGGACCACTTGACCTCCACTAATTTTAGGCAGAAAACCACTTCTGTGACACCAGGCAATGTACCAAATCTCAACAATCCGTGACAAGAACAAAAGATGTTTATTGCATCATCGTTTGTACAGAATATCATAGTCGCACGTCGGCTGCAAGATCAGTCTATCTGCACAATTTTATACATTTACACACATTGGAGAATGTCTTGATCATTAATACTGTAGTGATAAGACTAAAGTATGTTGGTATAGTGCAAATCCCAAAATAGTGCAAAGTCTCTTCTCGAATCTCAAAGTGCCGTTTGTTAATGATAATAGACTAGTGACAAGCGCATGGTTGATATTAACGGTAGTAGCTTATAGCAACTGCTTTATTGACATCAGTATCAAATTTATAGTTGCAAGTAGAACTGCACTATTGCAACATCTCCTCCTTTTGGATGTTTGAGTACATAAAGATTATACAATATAAAATTGTGTTTATACAACACATTGACAGATCTGTTTTTTTTTTTATTATTTTAAGCTCTTAGGCAACAAAACACATTTAGTCATACTGTAGACTAGGTAATGAAACATCATAGACTCAATAATACTGTGGATCAACAAAACATCATTTAAATCTAGCTGGGGTTTTTACCTGTCTACCACTTTTGGTATACACTTTCACTTCACCCTTCTCATCGTTCTTTGTTTCACCTTTTTCATCATCCTGCACAACCTCTTGTGGCTGGTTGTGCACAATACCTTCTGGTTTAACAGGACCATTCATTACAGGTGTGTATGGTAAAGGGTTTTGATTCTGCACCTCAGGACTGGGCTGACTAGTGCCTCCCTGTTTAGCACCATGAGATTTGACATGAAGATCTTTTGTTTGACATATGTCTTTTCTATTTCTGTGGTAGGTTTTCATGTCTTTTTGAATGATATAGGACCTAGGCTCACTACACTTCTCAATCTTTGCTGGTACCCAACCTGTCATTGTCTTCATCCTCACATTTTCACCGGGTAGTAGCTCTGGTCTTTCCTGAGAAAGCATTTTCCTATTGTAATAGCACTTAGCCTTCTGGTTCTAATGCATCTAATAATTTTACTGTAACAGGCTTTGGTCTGAGCTGACTTACAGTGGTTGGTACAGTGGATCGTAACCTTCTACTTTGTGATAACTGTACAGGGGTGTTTTTCCACTCTAGAACAGCAAGGTTTATATCAGTCTTAGAGTGTTTTGCTTTCTTCTGAATGTTTTTCATGATCTTAACCTGGCTTTCAGCAAAGCTGTTACTCTGTGGATACAAAGGAGATGACTTGATATGTACAAAACCATACTCTTTTGAAAACAAACTGAACTCTTTTGAGTCATACTGTGGACCTCCATCTGATATGAACTGCTCTGGGATGCCATGTCTAGAAAACTGTTCCTTTAGGAAGGAAATTACAGACTGACTCATTGTGTCGTGTGGCAACTTTGTAAACTCTACAAATTTGGAATAATAGTCTGCAACAAGAACATACATTTCCATCAAAGGAAAATAAATCGCTGGCAACCTTCTGCCATGGATATTCAGGAACCTGCGATGAAATCATCGGCTCCTTTTGTTGCTTTGTGCGAAAATCTGCACATGTGCTACACTGTTCACACATATCAATTACTTCGGCTGTCATGCCTGGCCTATACCAAGGTGACTTCTGTGGATTTGTTTCAACATGCTCTTAGACATTAAGCTTGGTACAATCAATCTACCGCATTTTAGAACAAGACCCTCAGAGTTCATCTCGAACATTCCAAAATGGTTGACCTTTGACGGTACTGAGTCTTTGCAATCACCTGGTAGGTGTATTTCTGAACACCTTGCAAGACTAGATCTTGACCAGTTTCTCTTCGGAATATAGTTAATCTTACATCGCTGATAGGCAAGTTCCTGACAGAGTGTACTTGGTACTGGTCAAGATCACTTGACTTGGATAGTGGTTGCAGTGCCCTGCTCAGGGTACCGGCAATGATAAGGTCCTTGCCTTTTCGCCAAACAACTCTGAAGGAATACTTTTGAATCCTTAACATCATGCTGTGGATGTGTGGTGGCACGGAACCGATTGGCTTTTTGCAAAGCGCTTCTAGTGGCTTGGGGTCAGTTTCGATCATTTTGTCTGTTCGACCATAGATGTAGTCATGAAATTCAGTACAACCCCATGTGATGGCTAACATCTATTTTTTGATTTGCCCATAGTTCTTTTCAGTTTTGTTTAAGCAATGCGACACAAATGCAACTGGTCTATCACCTTGTAGCAAGCATGCCCCAAGACCATACAATGAAGAATTAACGGTAACAAGGATCACCTCCTCTAGCGAGTAATAACGCATGACAGGTGTCAACGCAACACACTGTAATTCGAATGCATCTTGCTAGGGTTAGTCCCAGTGCCATGCAACATCTGAAACATTTGAAGGAGTTCACCTTACTGCCCCTGGCAATTTTAAAGGATACTTTGGTACCTTCAATGAGCAATGGAACTCTCCATTTTACTCTCTTGGAACCTGTGTGTTCCACATTACATACATGGTTTGCTACATGTTTTACATTTTTTGTTTTTTGACACCCTTCACACTTCACACTTGACATTTTCAACATAGAAAAAAGTCCTCATCAACTTGGACTTAGTGTGTTTTCTTTGTTCTGCACATACGCGAATAATGTCCTTTTTTGTTGCAGTGGTAGCATGTAACATCAGTTGCAGGACATTTGTCAGACATTTGAACCAGATGGCCACATTTGCCACATGGTTGCTGATTGCGTAAACGGCTCATTCAGAACTAATTTCTCCGAAACAACTCATAAATCTACTCCGTATTGTCACCATAACCATAGTTTCACATATTATGCACACTGAACATTTTGTCTGTGTATAGATGATCATTTACACTTTACATGTTACCAGATTGATTGGTTTCTCAAAAATACCCATCCTCTCTTCAACCCAGAGACCATCAGCTCTCTTGTCTCCTATGGTCGAACGATATCTTAATGCCATAAAATCGACTGCGAACTCCCTCCCAAAGTCCTTCTATAGGCAGTAACGTTGTTTGAACCTTTCATCGTCGAACAGCTCCATTGCCAATCGAGGGTAAACGTCCTTTGATTTCTTTGAACATTTTGCGTTGTCTGTGCTTTTAGCGTTTAAACTGGTCTACACAAATTTCTAATGTATTATCACCCAAAATACAAGCAAGTATAAGCAAGAATAATAAGAAAAATGACGTACCTAGTCATTACAACAAACCAGACCACAATGGAACAAACGAGGTCAAAGTATACATACTAGACTTCATCTATAGACATCCAAACAGCAAGGAAGCACAGAGACTAAGGAATAAGATAGAATTCAACTGGATACATAGAATAAAATCACAAGTACCAGAAGGACACAACACCATGGATAATAGGTATGGTTAGTCTACCAAACAAATAACCAAAATAACACGTCAAAAATTTGTTCCCAATGGATAAAGTCATCTTTATCAGAAAGAAAATTTTTTTCAACCACATATTTCCCACTATAAAAAGTTTGGAAAGACTAAAGGACTGAAAATAGAGAGAACTTAGTAGGCACAGGGGGATCTAGACCCATTACCCTGAAATGAGAGCCGGGGGACGAAGACCAAAAAAATTACAGACTACTGATCCACACCGTGCCTGACGAGACCCCACATCGAGGGTCGAAACCACGATCAATGGAAAGGATGTAAAATCTCCCACGAACCACAACCCGAAAAACCCCCACAAAAAATAAGCAAAAGTTAAATAAAACCAGAACAAAATTGAAAGGTCAAGCAAACCTATCACAAACAACAAAAAATCAGAAAAGATGTAGGTACACAAAGGGCCTATACCAAAATAGAGGAAAAATAAAAAATAACAAAGATTGACTTCCATTATATAAAAAAGACTGACTTCCAAGGAAAAGAGTTTGTGGACACACAACAACAGACAAACAAGCAGAAATACGCTGGTACATCAAAAAGGAAAATAAAATGATTGTGGGGTACACAGAAGGACACCGGGTTCAAAAGTCAACCAATCACAGGCCACTTTTCACTGACAAAGCCGGCCTGACCAATGGGAAACATCTTACAGGGCTAGATCTGGGGGAGCGCGCAAAACGAACTCACCCCGTACCTGTTTCTCTCTATTCGTGGTCGCACAGTGGATTGGTGCAGACATAATGCAGCGTCTGACAAATTATCACCCAAAATAAATCGTTCTTTTTATATAGCAGCCTTTTTGTCACCCATGTTAATATTCCTTGTGTGGTATACAGAATGTTTCATAGAACAGTGTTATAAGAGCTTATAATTGTAGAACTGGAATACTGCTGCTTGATTTTTAGGGTCTCAGGGAGCCTTTTATGAGTACCCGGTAGCACAGTTGCTAATTGTATAAGGTACAATAGTTTATATACATCTGGTATAATGATAACAGAAAAAGTGTAAGGCAAGTATTGACATAATATCAGATAAATGAACATGCTATATAAATACAGATAACATAACATTGTTGAATATGATACAGACTGGAAAGGATACATGCAATTAAGGAACTGGTTTTAGTTTAGGGCTAACATGATATTGAGCATGATCATTGGGAAATAGGCAATCATCCGGTTCACCATTAAAAACAGGGGAGACAGTTGGTTTAAGATAACTGGTTCTCATTTTTTAATCTTTTCAGGTTTATTCTCTAGCTTCATGATATAGGCCTAAATTCTCCTTTGTAGAGAGATTCTAAATTTGATGACCATTTATACAAGTCTATTCGATTACCAAAGAAAAGTCTCTGTTTGTATATGTAGAATTTTACATGAGTAACTACATGTATATAGTTTTGCAAAGAGGTGGAAGGGGAAAAATCAGGAATTCCCAGAAGGAGACCTCTTTCATCCATATTCAATTCTGATTCTGTTACCTAATATAACCATTTAGCCACTTGTCTCCAGAATTGTTTTAGATTCTGGCACCTGAGGAAGAAATGAAACAAAGTGTTAATCTCTGAACAGTATTGCCAAGTAGCATAAATAAGGATTGACCTATTTTTTAAGATATTCATTAGTAGGGACAATCCTGGTTAAAATACGGTAGAAGGTATAGAAAAGGCGGTACGACACCACTTGAGGTGTCGTGGAATAACGACAGTTTCAAGTAGATTGGGGCACTTTTATTATCCATCGTATACAAAGTCCTCATTGAAAATGTATGGGGACTCAGTAAACCACCACCCATTGTATAAAACCTGCCAGATACCAAAGCTGTGGTATACGGATTCAAACCTGTGGTATACGGCCTCAAAACCATGGTAAACGGGAAAAATAGTCCCTTTGTGCTATAGAGCAAAGAAATAGTCCCTATTGCTATACCCTTTAATATGGCAATTACTGGGTTTAATTTATTCGAACTGATGGATAATAAATACAACAAACGATGATTATGTGAATAGGCGGCTCTGTAAACCACTCGAGGTTGACGTAGTAATACACTCGCTAGCGCTCGTGTATTACTACGCGTCAACCTCTCGTGGTTTACGGCCGCCTATCCACAAAACCATCGATTATTGTCTATATATTCATTTCATTTTCGTTTTATGGAATCTAAACACTCGTCAATCAACAATGAATTATCATGGCGAGGCAATATATCATCCTATGCAAATCCATTTAGGATTGTCCAGGTGTAGGACAGTTTGAAAACCCCTCAATAAGGTAACTTTTTTTATGCAAGGTGATTTCATGTGTTGTCCTGTCGACATATTGGCCCGCCTGGTGGAGCAGGCCCTTTGACACAATGAATGAATTCCTACCATGAAAATGGCGATTGATACACTGATTCTTCTTCAGTGATATTGTGACACATCTGATACACCATCTATACATCGTTAATAGGTATTCAGAGTATATGAATATTTCTTGCTAACGACCACTTCTGTGGCGCACGAGTAGTGGTACGTTGATCCCCACGTATTAGTAGGTTTATGTCATTAGCAGTAGATCTCTTTTCCCATCCCGGATTGGTAAGCTTTTAGATTGGAACTGCCCCAGGCCGTGGCATTTTCTCATCAATGTGGCGCTAGAATGGTTTTGCAAATATCCCAGTGTTCTAAGAATTCGTCTTGATGTTTTATTTCATGTCCGAAGCCTAGACCCGAATAAAAAGACCGCTGCAGTACTTTAATCAAGATATTTTTTTTATGAAGTACTCCTCAAAAATAATTTGTATTTAAATTCTGTACTTTAACGTTATCATATACATATACTTTAATTGGATATTTCATAAGATTATTTGAGTTGCCTTCCTAGTATCTTTAAGAAAACAAAGACAAATTACCAAGTTGAACGCCCGTGGATACAATGCCTCAAATTTTACCATATACATCTTACAGATAAACGAGCCGTAACAGCAATGGAGCGGTCTGGACCAACACCATGGATGTGTTGTTAAAACTACGAACGATAAAATAATTGATCCTATCGTGGTTATGTTGCATTCTTTTTACCCTGATCTGCGCTGATGTAGGACAGTCTCACAAGGTTATCAGGAAGATATTCCTACCTTTTTTAAAAGGTCACACGTTTTACCTTTTTTGAGATCCGTTGCTAGGTGGGACCGATCCTTCATAACAAAAGATCTTCCATTAAGATGGGAAAAAGAGTAGACTATAGAAACTGCAGAAGTTATCCTGGAGTTCGGACGACCACATCTAAAAATCGGACTGACACTCCGATTGTGGTCACAATCGCCTGAATTTAGTCCCAATCGTAATCATTCAGCCAATATCGCTCTTAGTTTAATAAACACAGTCACCAAGTACATCTTGAGATGGATCAGATTTGCTGGTTCCACATATAGACCCTAACAGCAGTTCCCCAAGTTATCTCGCCACAAATCAGCTTAGCCATTGCAGAAGGGCCACTGAAATAGGATCATATCCGTTTCGAGAGGTTTATACATGCAATTCGTAGTATCGCTTACGGGTTTGTTCCAATGAAACGCGATCATCTCCAATACCACAAAGGGGGTTGTGGCTTAGGGGTCATTTGGAATCGCGTTTCTGCCTATTTCTGAATACATACGGAACAACAAGAGAATTATATCCGCCGTTGGCTGTTTCTCATCTTCCCCACAAATGGCACATCAGTGGAGTTGGAGACTCTTGAGCGCAGCTCGATGCTCTTAAATCAACTCAATGAACTTTCTTCTGAGGGTAACTGTACCCTGTAACCGAATCCGTCCTATTCTCTTAAGGCTAGGGAAATGGTAATCGTATGCGCGTCACAGATTATCTGTTAGATACTGTAATATATAAAAATGGTACCTAAGGACACTTGGGATGTATGATTGACATAAATAACTACAGTAGGACCCGGGAAGATGACCACCTACCATGTTTAACTTTATCCCCATAAGTATGGAATCCCACAATATGGACTTCCCCGCTGACCACTGGTCATGTAGAACCAAATGGATACTTAACTGCTTAAAGGCATATTAGACAACTTACCTTGAAAATCAAAACCCTATCTATCATATATGATGATCTCCAAGTGTAATAGAACACATTGCTAATTGAAAAATAGGTTCACTCTGCTAGTTTTTGATTTAGAAATAAATATTGCACACAAGTTTTAAAAACAACAGCTCACCGTCTTTGCTTTTTAAAAGAATTGAAGAAATCTATAATTTCGGTGTTATTGAGGCAGGTCAAACTAAAATATATGTTATACTTCACTCATTTGTTATTAGAGAACATCAAAAGCGTGGTGTGAAATGATAATTGAAAATCTCCAGGTGGCACCACTGTGTATTGTAGATTGTGCCTTAAAGCCGAAGACATTCATGAACGTGGATGAATGATTAATGTTCTAAACGCTGGGATGTTCACTGAACTGATCATTCCAGTCAAGACGCTACTCTCTCCATCGGTGCTATAAATTGATGTTTTTGCTAATTTTGCATGCGCGTCCACTTCTCCTAATGATGAAGTTTAGAGAATTACATAACGCTTAATCTTATTTCTCAGTCCACCTTGCATTTGCATAGGTTGAAGTAAGGCAATAAGAGCACTTGTAATGTTTGCCCTTTTCGAGACGGCGCCAATTAACAGTACCTCAATCCAAAATTTGTTTCCTTGATGCCTCCAAGCCCAAGTATAAACATTTCCCTCATTTACTGAATATATATATATATATCTAAATATAAGTATTATATGTATATAAATTGTAGGGGGCCCCACCTCTCGCCTACCCATAGGCTATTAATTGTTACACCCGGTATCCGTGGTTTTGGTTACCGGGAGTTATGGTTACTTGTTGTCGCGGGTTACCGTGGTTACGAGGTCCGTGACGTAACCGAACACGCATTAACGGTCAGTCAGCTCATGATATCTAAACCACAAGCACGTATTTTAGTATATATATATATATATATATATATATATATATATATATATATATATATATATATATATATATATATATATATATATATCCTGGGGTCTTTGCCTGTTTTAGAATACCTGTTTGACGTAAAATGGCCTGGGGTCGTGATCTGGCTGTTGCTGCTTTAGTTGTGTCTGTGGGAACTGCTGGTGCTGTCTCTACTACCGTCCTTATTTCTGCAGCTGCTGGTTCTCTGCAATCAGTACGGTGCCCTCTTTGTGCACCACCTCTTGATTATAAGGTTCCCCTTTAAGGGATATAATAGGGAGGGTGCGCACACAAAAGCAATTTTGGTAGGGGGTGGCTTACACTGTCTCTGCTGTTTAGGTAGCACACCATCATATGGTGTATATCTAAATTCACATATATTTAACTACATTGTGTATATATATTTCTCGTTTAATTTTTGATATCATTTTGAAAAAAAACAAGCCCCATCTCTTTTATCATATTGTTCCTGTCTATTCATCTGGCTGCTTCAGCCAGCCCAGGTAGTAGATTGCCCTTAGTCTATAGTTGAAAGCTGCTGATGTTCAGAAAATCTCTCTCAGACTGGACATTACTTGGGGGTTCCTGGCACAACCTTTATTGATAATGGCCAATGCTGCTTGGTTGTCCGAGTAGACCGTTACCAGCTTGTTTCTCCATTGGTGGCAGAAGAGCTGTGCCGTCGGGTCCAGGGTTAAGGTTTCCAGATGATTTATGGGCAGGTCCTTCAGATCTGGGAAGTCTTCCCACCAAATAAGAGAGCACTGGTCGTTGTAAACTCCTCCAGCAATTGAGATGGGTGTATAATTATGCGTTTCCAAGAGGGGGGACTAGGCCATTGAACACTAAAAGAAATCTAACCACCAAAAAGTTATTATATATCGTTTATTGCGAGTGTGGTTCAGTAACTTAAAGAAATACGAACAAAATTGGTAAATATGTTAGGAGTCTGTGGTGGTGGAAAGGTACATGTGGCATAGGTGTTCTTTATAAGGAGAGGACTGACCACGTGATATTCTGATGTGAAATCTGCTTTACTCCGTGAGTCATTCATCGTTCTATCGTTCTAATCAGTCCTGTGTTCTCAATCTACAGATTCAATGATTTTTCAGAACTTCATCTCACGCACAATTCTATCGGATGTAAGTCCTTACTGAGTCACACAGTGCTAGGAGTTCAGGTGAGCCTACTCGGTGTTCTCTCCTTATGAGAGGCAGCTCTCTGAATGTCGGTTTTCAATGTTAAACCGACATGTAGTCACCCCTGTTTATTAAGGTGGGTGCCTCCTCTAGGCTATGATACCTAAATGACTCGTACAAGTTCAAGGAATCACTCTGCTGGCCTACTGCCATCAAAGATAAGCCTGATATCTCCATCTGGCTCCAGTACCGCTGCCAGTGCTGAGGTGGTAATGGATTTGTCCTTGACTATGACACCTGCCATTATCTATCTCTGCATTTAACTGCTTCCAGACTGCCTGCCTGTTCTTCGGGTCTAGAGGGGATTTGTGATTGGCCTGTTCTGCCTTTGCATTGTTGGTGTTAGTGTTCACAATACGAAAGCCTTTTGATACACCCTCGAGAATGTACTCCCTGTCTGCATCCTGAGGGGGGATCCATGCAGCCCAAACCCCCAGGCCGAGGGCTCCATCTCTCGCCGGGGCTAGTAGGGCCGCTCCCTAGATGGTCTTATGCTTGTATTTGCACTCCCCAGTGCTGGCAAATATCCTGCATATTTATTTTCTCGTCTGCTCGTCTTGTGGTGCTTCCTGCTGCTTTTGTCACTCCCTTCTATCAAAGTCTGTGATCTTTAGCCCCTTCTTGTCTGTAGCCTTGATCGTTAGCAGGGCAGCTGGGTCTGATTTCATCGTTGTCTGCTGTCTCTTTTGTTCGCAGCGTGCTAACCATCTTTTCCCAGCCTTCTGCCGCCTTCAGTAGGGTCTCCTCATTGCCTTTCTTTCCTTCTTCCTGTCCTTCCTTGGGCTGGGCCTCCTACTCCAAGTCAACTTGAGGCATCTATCTGCCTTCCTGTGTGAAGTTGGAGTTGCCCAACTTCCCCCAGTGCCTTACTGAGTCTGTGTGCTTGGCCTGCTGGCATAGTCAGCTTCTTGACATCCTGCACTGTCATGATAGTGAGGACCTCATAGTCTGTGTAGTCTTCAGCCACCACGATTACCATCGTTCATCTCTTAAGGCCAATATTCTTTGCCCAATTGGTAAAGTCGAAGTCGATGGCCATCTTTAGGTCACTTTCCATCCTTTATCTACCATTGTATGGTGACCCTTCACCAGGGCTCTTAAAATGTGTTGCTGCTGTGAACGAGCCAAGGCAAGTGGTCACCGTGGAGGGTGACAACCACCCATTAAGGCTGAGGGGGGGGGGGGGGGGTTAATTAGGCTCCTGCCTACCCTCCTGGTGCCTCCAGCGTGTGTGCCCTGCTCCTCCCTGGCCTCCTCATTTAAACCTCTATATAGGTTATATATCTCCATATTTTAAGTATCTACAACTATCTATTGCCACTTTCAATTTTACTGATGAATAGCATAGTAAATTTCCATCCTTTCGTCATACCCCCTTGTAGGGAAATGACAGGGATATGATCATGGAAACCCACAATGCTCGGTATAAAGTGGACAGCCTTCCTCGCGTTAGGAGATTGGAAGTATGTCTGGACGTGTAATCAGTGTCCATCACTCCCCATGTCTGACCTTATCTCATTCACAATGTACCCATGAGTGGACCCCTTCATCCGACCGCACTTTACACCACCGACTGCAGATAATTGGCCAAAGCCCACTCCCTATAATTCTCATGCCTCGGTTAATGACCTTCGCTTCTAGTACTGATTCAGTATGTATTGTACCCCCTGCCTGTCTATCCTATAGACCAAATAGTCTCTGTGAGTGCTTCCTACTTATGAGCCTGCTAGTTGAAGAAATTGACAGCAGACCGAGAGATTTGGCAAGATGATGTGCATCTCCTTAATACCCACAACTTTTAGGCTGCTGGGAAATGAAATTCCTCTCATGAGGTTTATTAATTCCAAGGAGTTTCAGACTTTAGATTTTTAACTTTAATTAAATGTGACGGAGAAGTGAGTTTGTAATGCGGCAAGAATATTAGGATGTAGAACTAATTAATCTACTGCCATTCGCATAACCCTGGGATTCTGTAGGTGTGCCAAGTGTTTTCTACAGGGATGGGGAGACCTTGGCTTGGGAGTGACTTCGGGCAATGGGCTCTAAAATGCCACTTGCACTTACAAGATGGAAGGTGGGATTTAAGGCACTTTTCGTTGTTAAGACTATGGATTCAATCCCGCGAGCTGTGCAGTCAGAGTGAGTAGAACTTATGCACGGAGAATCTTCTAACAGTGAACCCCAGAAGCGGACTGAAAAATACCTCCCTGACTAGTGATTAGCACTCCGTAAAGCTGCTTGTCTCATTTGCAACCTTCGACATGGACGGAATAGATTGGGGTTCAGGACGATGAAGAGTGAGTTATTATCATGAGGAATTGTCTGAAATCTAATTATTTTGTCTAAGAATATCTTTATTATAGAAATTACTGATTGATAACACCAAGGGACAGTATCAAAATAATTCTGGAATCTCGGGTTCAATGATTACAACTTTATATAGCTCAGGGACAGATCCATATATAAAAGCTATTTAGGATCAATACTTTATGTACTACCATTTCCTTTTTGATATCAGCTATAGCTGGAAGCCAGTCACGCAATCTCTAAGCACAAGGGTGCAATCAGTTCAGCAGTAAAACATCCTTCGTCATCCCTTAAGGGAAATATAAAAACAATTCTCTCTCGTTCTTGACTTTTTATTTTGCAAGTAGCGATAACTTCTATGGAGCCACTGGTTCAGGTGTTTTTTTTTGTCGGTGCCGTGCGAAGAAAATATTTCACTACAGCTGGATTAACACGTAAGTATCAGTTGTTATATGGCAATATATCGAATCTGTCAGAACCATTGCCACTTGAACGGATTATAAATTGTATTATGTATAACTATAGAGCTATTGCCTGGAAGAACCTTCTAACCACAATGAACGTAAAAGCTATATGTCTTTCTCAATCCGATCTAAACACTTCTCAGAACTGGCTCAGAAAGTATAAGTGAAATGACTAATTTTCCCCAATTGTGATTTATTGTCTCAGTTGGAGACCCCTTAAGGGCCTTTCCTTCCACTTTCCACTGGCCGACGAAAACCGCACCAATTGATTGAGTTTCCCTAAAAGTCGGTTTGTGATGGCCAACGACTACACGTTGATATCTAAAAATCGGTGAGGGTGTAGTGTATTATTAGCCCGTTTCCATTGGCCGACGAAGGTGATAGTTAAAGTCTGTCGGCGGTGCCACAGACTATACGTCGGTATAAATTTATCGGTGAAGGTGGAGTGCATGCCTTTTTTCTGCTGCATTTAACAGGTCCATACCAACAGAAGTCGTTTGGTGGTGGCCTCATGAATAATCGGTCCACCATTAATCAGTAAACACTTCTCTGCATGCCTGTTTCCATTCACTGGCCAATCAGCTGAAAGACTGCGACTGACCTAACAGGCGACCGACCAATCGGTGGACCGATTAGCAGACTGCAGCAGACTGATTGGCAGACTGATTGGCAGACCGATCGGCAGGCGGCCCACAAATCGGCCCACAGATCGGCCCACCGATCGGCAGGCCGATTATGCGTACAATTAGGTATGTTATATCTCAATACAGGAGCATTGCATAATCTCGTAGGAAGCGGATTGCAATTAAGATAGCCATGTTTTCCACTGCGCTTATATATCTATAATATAATTTGACACATGAGCCTCTCTTCTATTAACCAATAACGGTATTTCAGCTAGTTTGTGAAGCTTTATAACAGAATTCAGTAGAGAGAGTTTCAAGGAAATATGCAAAGCCCTGTGAAGCTGAGATTGTGCTGGAACTTAGGGAAACCAGGGTTGAGCAGATCCCCTGGAAGGCAAGTCTCCCATAAAAGGGGAAGGGGAGGGGGAGGACGGAATAGGGGGTGGGGGTAAATCAGGTATATTGAATAAAAAACGTTAATTTGTACTTACCTTCTCAAGTCGATCCTTATAATCTAATTTCCATACGCCAATATGTCCTTATGTCAATGTATAACCCCTCCGAGGACTAAACGCTGAAATGAATAGCATTCACCCATATATTATTTTCTTAAACTGTACATTTTGAAATGACATGAGACAACTGAGAGTTTAAAAAAATCTAAAAACCGACACAATTTCGAGAAAACCATAAATTGAGCCCATTTTCAGGTAAAAAATGTACTCACGTCACAAAAATTCTGGTAAAAATTACATGAACAGGGTGCAAAAATCATTTAAAAATAATTCCCACATTATATTAGTACATTTTACTTCATATGAACAACCCTGGTTCAATTCGTAAAGACCAGAGTAAAACCTTAGAAATGTTAGATATTTTTGGCATATTTCTGTCCTGACGTCACATGACACACCTTTGGCTGCACTGGAGTTGAGCAGAAAACTTTTGGCATGCTTTGCAAGTAATGGTGTTTGTGAACTTCTTATCAGTGTCAATGGCCCCCAGTATGCCAACAAAGAGTTCACAAAGTTTGCAGACATCTGGAACTTTAGACACTACATAAGTGATCCACACCCCCCTAGAGGAAATGGCACTGTAGAGGCAGCTGTCAAAAACAGCAAAGTCCATATTGAAGAAAAGTGATGATCCTTACCTAGGACTATTGGAATATCGTAATAACCCAGACATTCTTGTATATTTAACCTCTCAGAAACTGAACTCTAGGAGACTAAGAATCCCGTTGCCAGTAAAACATGCACATACGTGTCTGTCCAAGAGATCATTTTGAATTCTGTAAAATAAAAGCAACTAAAAAAGGAAGAGTATGACAAATGTGCAAAACATTTACCAAAGCTCTCAGTTGGAGACAACATCTCCATGTAAAACTGAAGCCTAGTTCTCCAAAGGATTGGTCTCCTGTTACAACACAAAAAAGTAACTCTTCTTATATTGGTTGGAACACAAGGCTGCTACCACGACTATCGAACAAATGACCGTCTCCCGGCTCTTGTGAGCGGATGGTGGGGTTGAATGTTCAATTTTTTCTAAAAGAACTAGACCCTCATTGGTTGGTTAGATCAGGTGGCCCTTTTCTTGAATTGTCAATGGATGATACTGCAGACAAAGATCTGCGGGAAAACCTCTGATCCAATGAAACCCTCCCATCTACCCTGTGTTAGGCTTGCCTAAATGGCGGTGCCTCTTCCCACAGTGGTTGCTCTATTGCTATTGCCATGGTGGCAATCCAAGGAACTAATTGTCGGGTTGGTTCGCATCCCCTCTGGTGGGATTGGGGCTATAGTGTTTAATTGAGTTTTGAAGTATTTGATTGAGAAAAAATCTGACGTGCTTTTTCTCTCCTTGTTCGATAGTTTCGACGGTCTGGTCTCATCAGGTGATAGTAGCTAACCCTCGATTTTTCTTAGAATTTTCCTGAATAAAAGTATCTCCACCTTGCTTTGGATACAGTCACTTTCAGTCGTGTCTGGATATTTGGAGTGGGAGGTCGAGATTGAATATGTGTTATTCTTCTCCACTTGCTTCATACATTTTTGAGGTGTATTAGTCTGCACCGAATGGAATTGTCTTTCCATTTGTTTTCTCGCGGAGAATAAATTTTGACGTGGCATTGATTTTTCTGCCTATCCATGGTATTCATACCTTTTGGAGCCTGACTTCAAAGTCGGTGAATCCAATTATACTCTATTTATACGGAGTAGGCCAGCTTGCTTGCTGTCTGGGTGTCTGTGCATAAAGTCCAGTACATGTACTTGGACATAGTTTATACCGCTATGGTCAGGTCCATTAAAGTGCCTAGGTACATCACTTATACCTGAGTTCTTTTTTATGGACCTAAGATGTTCATATAACCTCTCCTTTTTGTCTGGCCCACATATTGGGTACCACATTTTTTGGACTCCAAACAATAGATAATGTTAGAGGAATTGCAATTCACATTCGTTTTGCATCTATGTTTTGTGCCTTTTGTTTTTGACTTGATTTTGTCCTTTTTCACCAGCCTTATACAATACCCGCATTTTTTTTCCTTTCAGGTATTGCCTTTAGGTCTGTTTATTTCATGGCCCTTTTCTTTTTTTCGAGCTTTGTACATGTACTTGTGTACAGTTTTTTCAATGTGTTCTCATCTGTGGGTTTGATGTACAGGCTAGTGTATTGTCTGCCTTCATTCCCTCTAAATACCGCTGTACCTAGGAATTTGACCTTCTCTTTGGAAGTCGCCATAGTGAATTTGATGTTATTTTTTTTCATAAGAGAGCTGAACTTTCGTTTATTTATCCAGGAAAAAGCAGGTAATGGGGGTATAGTTATTGCATACAGAATTCACTGTATGCAGTGAATCTTTGTAACGGTGCCTCTGGATACTGACAGACTGCACGCTCTGGCTGACAGACTGCACGCTTTGAAAAAATAACACAATCTGATTGGCCAAGAGGCCAACAACAAAGATCCCTCTACTCTGGGAAATCCAGATAATGATGTCATTGGCATGCTCTCGGCCAATCAGAATGCGTTATATTTTAAAGCCCGTATTTACGTAGTTATCCACTTCCGGCATGTCTCCTAGTGTACACATTGTCTTTGAATGTTGCGCCAAATTACAGTCAGTTTTAGCTATTTAGCTATTTAAGACCGAATTCAGGTATTTAATAATATGAAACCATAGTTTTCAGCGAGTTCTGAACAAATCTTCCAGTTTCGCAGTTATTAGCTGATACCACTGGTCTACCTGGTGGTGGCAGTACTCCTTTGTGTATTTTTGAGAAAACGAATGGAAAAACAATTTCATTTGGTGCAAAGTAATATACTCCAAAATATAGGGAGCAAGTGGGGAAGAATAACCCATGATCAAATCTTCTTATATTGTCGGATCTGATGACCGAGAATACCGCCACAACAGAGTCCACATCTGCGAAAGTAAGTAACACTCTAAAACAGTGTCTCCTGCAATCAATGATCCTATACTGATAACACCTAAAAGAGACACTGAAGCACTAAAACATCCTTCACCAAGGGCAGATGCCAAAGTTAAATCCTCAGTGAGCACTAGTCTAACTACCACTTGCTCCAGAATATGTGTGAAAACCCTTGCTCACTTGAAAGACTTTGTAGTATAATGTTTAGGTCTGAAACAGGTCAGAATAACACCTGAGACAAGGGTGAGTCTTTTGCTTTTACTAGTTAAGTGAATCAATAATTACCCAAGGTTACAAGTAAAGACATTTAACTTACAGATATAAACTTTGATGGCTCAAGAAAATAGTCTAGAACATTGATACTTAGTTATTGAATTTAAATACTGATGTCATCGTATTGTTACTGTCTATTTTTACTTGTATCAAAAGAACTTCATAGCCTCTGCAGTCTAACCCAAAATAAAGGTTCCTGCTCAAGATGGCCATCCAGCTGTTTGTTCTAACCTCATTACAGTTCCCGACTGCAGATCGGTGGCAAAAACCCGGCAAGTGGAAAATGGCTTTATGTTGCCTCAATGATTCATCTTGCATTTCCCATCTACTCCGATCCTGTAAATCATCCCAGAGGCCTTTTTAGATCATGGCCCAATGTAAGCCAAGAAGGAGGAAGCACCATTTCTCTTAGCTCACGACCAAGATATCTATAGGGGCCATCAATAACAACAATGGCAACAATTTTCAACAAATAGAACCGTATATGATTAATAATGATTGTGCGACTGAATTAATCAAGGCACTAAATACAATGAAATCAACAGGTATTAAATATTTAGATACAGAGAGATTAAAAACAGCTTTGTTATGTAAACCAGGAGTAAATATTATGTACAATTATTAATTCTGTCCTTATGAAAGGAGTTTTCCCCAATATCTGGAAAAAGGCAGTGGTGACCGCACTGCCAAAATCAGGTCTCGAAGAAATGAATAACTGGCGCCCAATTAGTGTTCTACCCGCAGTATCGAAATTGATAGATAAAGAAATTCATCGGCAGTTTGTACCGTTATTGATTAACGAAGGATATTTTGTTAGAGAGCAACATGGTTTCCTACCTAAGAGATCAACAGGTCATGCGATCTTTAAAGTGCTAGAATTCTTGTACTCCGCAAGAAATATGGGTAGTTATTCTTTATTATTGTTTATAGACCTACGTAAAGCATTTGACTGTGTCAGTCATGAAGTAATACTGAAAATTGTACAGAATGGTAAATTATTTGGCTCTAATTTTACAAAGATAATACAAAGTTTTTTATGTAATCGCACACAAGCAGTTAAAACAAATTCCTCAATCTCCGGATACTTAGGTACGCTGTGTGGTGTCCCTCAAGGATCGGTCCTCGGACCTGTCCTTTTTATAATGTATATTAATACGGTGCAAAAAATATTTGAAGATTGTGTGTGTGAAATGCATGCTGATGACATGGTATTAATGGTGAAAGGTAATAATCCAAATTTAGTAAGAGATATTATGAACAAAAACCATGTGAAATTTATTGAGTGATGTAAAACGATGTACTTGACTATTAACTATAAAAAATCCAAGGCCATGCGGTGTGTCTGAAACAAATATGAAAATGTAAAAAACTTAAAGGTGGTTGCTGGTATGGCAATAATTGAGAATGTGGAAAGCTATAACTACTTAGGAGTTATAATTGATTACGCACTGACTTGGGAAGCACATGTATGTAAACTCCACTCAAAAGTACAATCAAAATTATTTAGGTTGAGATAAATAAGTAAACATCTCACATTAAATGCCGTCTTATCAGTTGTAAAACAAGTTATTCTACCTGAAGTAGAATATTGTGATTTTATTATAGATTCAATATCTGAGGGAAGGAAAACCAAACTGCAAACCGTGATCAATACCTCACTACGAATTGTATACAAGATAAAAAGTGCAAGAGATATTCATATAGATGAGTTATTATATAGAGCCAAATTAATGCCTCTTTCTCTAAAGAGGCAAATACATATATTACCGTTTATACATTGGTGGATTTACGATCAGGGTATTGTGGAACAGAGAAATACGGGCCATGACACAAGAGAAGGAATTAATATTAAGCCAAAGGTTGAACAAATAAGATTTTTATAAGAAAGGTCCATTATACACAGGAAGCCTGTTATGGAGTAAACTACCCCAAAAAATCAAAGAAATTGAAAATAGAGAACTCTTCAAATTGGAGGCAATACGGCTATAACAGAGATAAAGAAATACTATATTACTAGCCAAAGGAAGAGAATTGAGTGTATTAATTAGATGAAAATAAGACCTGTAAGGATTTATGAACTGCGTCACTGTGTTGTTTTGTTTATGTGTACTTTGTTTAGTGTTAATAAATGTTTATACTGGTATAATGCTACTGATTTAGAATTAGGATGAAAAAGACAAAGTGGATAATTCAGATAAATACATTGAAAAGGTGATCCACTAGTGAAAGATTGGTGACCCATGGCCGTTGGTCAGGGGTGGTCATTGCTCCCCCTGACACTCCCCCCGCGCACCCTGCGCACTCCCCCCTGGTGTCGGTCACGTGAACCCCGCGGTCACGTGGCCCACCGCCGCTCTGACCTCCACCTCATTCTGCTCCTGTACTTCACTACGTACACACATACTTTTCTTTCTCCCACTTTTTGGCCTACTCTCCACGCCGTCTTCGAGACTCCCCGAGTATCTGACCGTGCAGAGACAGTGTCTGAATACGGGTAAAGTCTAAGTGAAATAGAGGACAGATAGGATGGCACCACCAACCACACGCGCGCAAGCGGGCGCCTCCACGTCCATGGATCAGGCCTCGGAGTCAACCGTGAGGGAGAGCGACCACGTGGACTCCGCGTCTCAGGCCGGTAGCCTCCGGTCGGCCCGCTTAGTGGCCGTAGAGACCGGACTCTCGGATATGAGTAAGAAGTTGGACACACTCATTCAACTGCAGACCCAACGGTCAACGGGACGCGCTTCCCCCCCTACGGTTCGTTCAGTCGCCGAAGTACGGACTCGGGACTGGGCTGAGGATCAAGCCGGCCGCGCCATGCCTCCACCCCGCCAGCTTCGAGACCGCTACGCCGGAGATCCTTACATCCAACGTGAGCTCGACCGTGAGGCCATACGACATGACAGAATGGCTGGTAAGCTACAATCCGATATACATGTTACCCGATTGATTAGTAAGCCGTATATGTTCGTCAATAGGGAGGGGGTCTACACGTTGGCCCAGAAGTTAGAGTTAAGGGGGACCCTAGGACCCCTTGACTACCTGAGTGCGTTTATCGGTCTCCTCGGGGATGACCGTGCTGTGGACCCCGTGGACCGTGAAGATATGTTCAGACATTTACATCAGGTTTCGATAGACGCCCAGAGCCGGCCGTGGGCCGGAGTGAGGAGGTGGTCGAACCACGTGTTTGATCAGATCGAGACCGGGAGGTTGGTGTGGTCTGACTACTCCCGCATCGAGGAGGAGCGAGTCCGACTCGCAATGACGACCGGGACCCTCACCAGCGGCGCCGACACCGGGAAGGCCCGAGGACGGGAGTTGCCATGCCGGCAATTTACCTCTGAGAAGGGGTGCCGCCATAGGAGCGGCCACGATGACGGACCCGTGAGATGGCTGCACGTGTGCTCGTACTGCGACTCCGTGGGGAGGCAGTGCGGCCATTCGTTACACGCGTGTAACCGGAAACTTGGATATACAATGGGATATGAGAACGGACAGGCTGCGCCCACACCGGCACCCCGGCGAGCACCCCAGACCGGACACGCACCCCAGGCCGGACAAACGCCCCGGGCGGTCGACCCGAGGGCGGATATGCTCCCACAACAAGGACACGGGGCAAAAAACGGCTACGGTGCGCCCCGCGAGTGAGCGGAGCGCACCCGCAAGCAGTCACAACACGTGCCCCCCTCCCCGGGCCCGGGGTCGTGGGGTGCAATCAACGTGATGTAACACCAGCGGGCCCTGTGATCTCCCCCACCGCCAACAGGATTTCCGGTGACCGGACGTGGGCGGAGGTCGTAAAAGGAGGCGGCCCGGTGGCCACTGCGGACCCCCACCCCCTCACGTGGAGGGGGGGACAACACGGGGGGTGCATGTGACCACAACACGAAGGCCGGCCGGCCACGTGGTCGGGCCCCAACCCTAGACAACAACAAAGAAGGGGGCGGCACCCGCCACGTGGACGACAGGCACACGGCGCGGCCACCGCAAAGCCCCTGCGGTAGCACGAGTGTTAGTGTTACCGCGCCAACTGAGGACATAACTAACACTCCGGATTTCGGTGGACTAAAGGAAGTCTGCCGGACCGGAGTTCCGTCGCCCGGACTCCGCACGGACCCGGAGGCCTTCATGGAACACAGGCGGGCCGAGTGGCCCCGCTTCACCGACGCCGGCCCCCCGGCGCACGGCCACATCTACGAAGCGGTCCGGGCCTCGGGCCTGCCCAACGCCCTGTGTACGAAGATAACCCTGCCGACGGACCTCAAACTATGGGTGTGGGAGCGCTATCTCACGGCCATGGAGGGCAAGGGAGAACTCCTCGGGTTCATAAGGTACGGGTTCCCTCTGGGCTACCTCGGGCCGGCCAGTGACCCTCGGGACGTTCCCAATCATCCCAGCGCCACCGGATTCCCGAAGCAAGTCGGGGATTTTATTCGCAAGGAGCGGGGGTTCTCGAACCTCATGGGACCGTTCACGGAGGCCCCCTTAGAGCCGTGGTGCCACGTTTCGCCGTTGATGTCCCGGGAGAAGCGCGGATCCGAGGCCCGCCGCGTCATAACGGATATGACCTTCCCACGGGACCGTAGCGTCAACGCCTACGTGATGAAAAACGCGGTATACGGAGAAGAACAGGAGCACAGCCTCCCTACGGTCGACGGTTTCGTCGCCCGCCTCGTGGCCTCGGGGCCGGGGAGCTACATGGCGACCATCGACATCTCGCGCGCCTATAAGAACTTTAGGTGCGATCCCCTCGACTGGCCTCTGCTGTGTTTCATGTGGGACGGTGGGTATTATTGTGATACGGCCATGCCGTTCGGTGCCCGCGCGTCCTCGTATCACATGCAGTGTGTGGCCGAGGCCATCGTGGGGATACTCGCCGGAAAGGGTGTCGAGGCCGCCATGTATCTGGACGACCTCATCATACTGTCGCCATCTCGGGAGAAAGCTGCCTCGGACTTTGCTATAGCCCGAGACCTGTTCGCCGAGCTCGGCCTCCCCGAGGCCCGGGAAAAGGCACAGGCCCCTAGTCAGACCGTGCGCTGGCTGGGGATCGAGATCAACGCGGCAGAGATGTCCCTCACCATCCCTCAGGACAAGTTGGAGGACGTGCGGGAACACGTTGGGGCGGTCGCCAAGAAGCGGTCCCTCACGAAGCGACAGCTTCAATCCGTCCTCGGGAAAATCCTGCACGTCGCCAAATGTATCCGCCCGGCGAGGCCGTTCGTCAGCAAACTGCTGGAGGCCCTACGGTCGATGGACGGGTTCTACATCAACGTGAGCTCGGACATGCGACAGGACCTCCAGTGGTTCCTCAGGTTTGCCGCCGGGTGGAATGGACACGCCCTCATCCCTCGAGGGCCGGCCACAAAGTGTATCACGGTCGACGCCTGCCTCTCAGGCGTGGGGGGAACTGACGGCCGTGCGGCCTACGCGTGCCAGGTCTGCCCCATCAACGACCCCGTGGACTGCATTTCCGAGCTCGAGGCCCTGAACACCATCTACGCGCTCCACACGTTCCTCGGGGACCGTGATCGTGGGACCAGGATCGAGGTCTTCTGTGACAACATGGGGACCGTCCAGGCACTCACGTCGGGGAGGGCACGCAACCGCGTCCTCGCCGAGTGTGCCCGACAGGCCTGGATGGTCCAGGCCAAGCTGCAAGTCGACCTGGTCTACACGCACGTCCCCGGGGTCCTCAACACGGTCGCCGACGCACTCAGTAGGGCCCACCTGTCCTCGAGGGATTTTAATAATGCCGCATGCCTTATGAGATATCATGATCTGTGGTCCGTGATGCCTTGTAACCATTCCTCATTTGTGCCTGTGCTTCGGCTGTCCTGCAGATCCAGCGCTACGCTCTCTCCAACGGAAGGCATCTGCCCGGCAGGCCGAGGCACGTGCCCCAGGCACGGTCGCGAACCAGAAGAGCGCCATGTCCACCTACCTCGCCTTCTGCCGACGGACGAGGACCGACCCCCAGGCACCGTCCGTGAGTTTCATCACGGCCTTCCTAGAGTACCTCGCGGACCACGCCCCCTCGCCAGCGACCGTGGCCAACCAGCTGTCACACGTGAGGACCCACCTACGGCTCTCCGGCGGGGACGTTACGGCTACCGAGGACGTGAGGGTCAGGAGGGCCCTCGACGCCATGAGGAGGAACAAGGCCTATACACCGAATGTCAAGCCTCCGATCCCCATGGCCGCCCTCCAGGCGATCCTCGACCAACTGTCGGACACGCCCCTCGACCTGACCCTACGGGCCGCGTTCCTCCTCCTGTATTACGCCGCACTGCGGCAGAGTGAGGTCGCCCCGCCTATGGCCAGGGCATTCGATCCGGTGCGCCACCTCTCACGTGGGGACGTGGTGCTCACGGCAAATCACGTGGCGGTCCGCATCAAGGCCGCCAAGAACCTCCAGTGTGTGGGGGAGGAAAAACATGTGAGGCTCCAATCCTCGCCGGACCCGAGGTCGTGCCCGGTGACGGCCGTGAGGAATATGCTCGCCGCGGTCCCCACGATGATACCGACGGATCCGTTCCTGCTCAACGCTGACAGGTCCCTAATAACGACGCGGTCGCTGTCAAAGGAGTGGGAACGGCTCAACACCTCAGCAGGCCACCCCCCTAAGACCTATACTCTACACAGCCTGAGAAAGGCCGCCGCCACTCAGGCCTTCCAGGCCGGGGTTTCAGAACTCTCCATACAACGATACGGGGGGTGGCGCTCAAATGCACACAGAAAATACATCAGAGACTCGAGCGCACAAGAAGTGAACGCGTCCCTCATACAGTCCCTCAACCAGTGACTCACTCATCCCTCACAAACATTTTTCCCTCCCACCTCGCCTCACTTTTCTGGTCTTGGCGTTTTTATACCTCATATTGTATAACCATATATACTCATTGTTATACAACCATATATATAATTGACATATCATTATACCTGTCAATTACCAATATCTATCTTATACGTAATTGACCTCATTGTATATCTGTCAATTACTTTATTTACCTTATTTCATATTAATATTTACCGTATTAATATTCATGTCGGTGAAGGTTTATAAAATTAAAATAAATTTTATTATTCCCAACTCTCGACTCATACTTTTGTGTTCAGGGATAGGGGTAATGGGTGACCCATGGCCGTTGGTCAGGGGTGGTCATTGCTCCCCCTGACACTCCCCCCGCGCACCCTGCGCACTCCCCCCTGGTGTCGGTCACGTGAACCCCGCGGTCACGTGGCCCACCGCCGCTCTGACCTCCACCTCATTCTGCTCCTGTACTTCACTACGTACACACATACTTTTCTTTCCCACCCACCCTCACCTCTTCTTCTTATCCTCCTACTCCGTAGGGCGTTTTTATACCTCATATTGTATAACCATATATACTCATTGTTATACAACCATATATATAATTGACATATCATTATACCTGTCAATTACCAATATCTATCTTATACGTAATTGACCTCATTGTATATCTGTCAATTACGTTATTTACCTTATTTCATATTAATATTTACCGTATTAATATTCATGTCGGTGAAGGTTTATAAAATTAAAATAAATTTTATTATTCCCAACTCTCGACTCATACTTTTGTGTTCAGGGATAGGGGTAATGATAATGTCACTGAACCTCAACGTTGCTTGAGAAAGCGTAGTAGAGTGAGTAACCAATGTTCTAAGATTGTACTGAGGTCGTGCGACCAATAAGGAAAAATATATAACTAGATGACAATATATGGATAATGAGTAATCTAATAACTGCTGGATTATGTTAAATAATTTGTGATACCCCGCAAATGTAGCGATTATTAGGTATTTTTATTTATAGTTTACTTGGTTGTAACACATTAAATACTCTGTCAGATCTTGTAATATAGTCGTGAGACTATCCCTTTGTAAATCACCTGGTTATGGTGAAGGAGATTGTCGAAAATAAAAATTATCAAAAAAAAGTACATACGCAGCAAAGGGGGAGGGGGGGGGGGGGTTGAAGGCTGGATGTTCCATACGCATGCTACACAATTTTAATGAGAATGTCTTGTTGAGTGAAATTCAGTGAGTATTTCTGAGCAAAATATCTCTGGACAGATTCCATTCAGACACACTAACCATGTCTCTCTATATATTACTCCTCAACCATACTGCACCTTACCCATACTGCCCCTCAACCATACTGTCCCTCAATCATACTGCCTTTATCTTAGTATGGTTGAAGAACAGTATGTTTGAGAGCACCCCCCACCCCATCCCATCAACCTACCCATCTCGCTGGCTGCCTACCCAACAATACCGCAGGTATATATTTATAAACCTGCACACACACTTGTACAAGACATTCTCATTAAAATTGTGTAGCATGCAGGTTTTGATTTTATCCTACCCTGTCTCCTCGATTTTGTAATATTACATGATAATAATTCTGTATGCCACTAGTGGCATATAAAACTCCGTATGCCAGTCAGCGTGGCATACGGAATCTCAATGTTAAGCCTATGGGATTTTATATTAGGGGTACGATAATACTATATACCTCCTTGGGGTTGAGGGGCAGTATGGTGGAGGGCCAGTATTGTAGAGGGGAAGTATGGTGGAGGGACAGTATGGTGAATGGGGCAGTATGATGGAGGGGCATTATTGTGGAGAGGCAGTATGGTGGAGGGGCAGTATCTGGGAGGAGCATTATTGTAGAGGAGCAGTATGGTTGAGGGACAATATGGTGGAGGGGCAGTATGGTGGAGGGGCAGCATGGTGGAAGGGCAGTATGGTGGAGGGACAGTATTGTAGAGGGGCAGTACAGTAGGGGGCAGTATGGTTGAGGGGCAGTATGGTGGAGGGCCAGTATTGTAGAGGGGAAGTATGGTGGAGGGACAGTATGGTAAATGGGTCAGTATGGTGGAGGGTCAGTATGGTGGAGGGTCAGTATGGTAGAGGGGCAATATGGTAAAGGGTCAGTATGGTGGAGGGTCAGTATGGTTGAGGGGCAGTATGGTGGAGGGTCAGTATGGTTGAGGGGCAGTATGGTTGTGAGACTGCTGTGAGACTAGTGAGATTGGGATTGATGTACTCCCGGTTTGAATGGCAGGGACTCAAGATTAATAGGGCTAATGCTCCCCAGAAAATTCCATTCCCAAATTTCAGAATCTCATCAGATTTATGTTGCAGACATGTTTAAAATTCATAGAGGAATTTCGGTGAGACAGATGAGATATTGCTGAGTTGCCGAATTAATATCCAAACAAGCGAAAAGGAAGCCACCAGGTAGGTTCACCATGGTCCCTACCTCAAGTTTCTAGCTCCCAGTACAGAAATCTAGCAACAGGATGTGAATTTTGGCTTTTCCTCCAAACTCTGGGTTTCTTAAAAAATGGCAGATTGGATTCACATGGAATAACACACCGGATACAAAGTGTTAGATAAAGTCCCATAGGGCCGGGGAAATTGTCACCAAAAGACTGAGGAAAAGGTGTCAAGTGCACCTGTCTAAGGTACATTATTCCTGCATGTGAATCCTGCTTCAGGTGTTGGAAGGGGGGGGGGGGGGGGTCCAGAAAATGTACATACGCAATAAGGGGGGGGGGGGGGGTCTATGAGAAGCGTATGCTGTGCAACAGGGGGGGGGGGGATGAGGGGTCAATTTTCCAGGAAAATTTGCGTACATACTTTACGGATGGCCCCATACCAGCCCATCCTTTATGGCAGCATGATGTAAGTCAGTCATGAGCAAAGCATTTATCTGCTTTGTAATATCTATTCTCAATGTGTGTTAGCTTTGTATGTTGGGAACGTGTAACTGGGAATATACTTTATATATAGCGACAATGTGGTAAGCATGTTGTAGGAAGAGCAGTGCAATATTTCTGTAATTTCACTGGACAAGGGTATTAGTTAGGCCCCGCACCCACTAGTTACGACAGGCTCAGAGGTATTTTGATCCGAAATACTCACCGAGTAATCAATAATAATCGCAATTACATCCTCCAGAAGGACCCCACCGAGTTTGCAGAATGCTGAGGATGTCTCCAGTGGTATTCATGGGAAACATGTTAGAATTGTGAAGCTACACCTCGCAAGTTCACTCTATTATAATTATAAGGACTACCACAGTGTAGTTATGATGATCATCTCGAACGCAAACTATGAGATCTTGTACATCAGCATCGGGGCCAAGGGGCGACTATCTGATGGTAGAAATTGGCGCAGATGTGGACTATATCATAGACTCGAAGACGATGACAGCGAATTTCCCGAGAACAGAATATTGCAGAACAACACCGTGAAGCACCATTTTATCGGCAACGACGCTTTTGCCATGTCCACGAGGATGATGAAACCCTTCAACAAGCACAATCTCACTGTAGAAGAGGATATCTTCAACAACAGGTTGAGCCGGGCACGCAGGATCATTGAAAATGTGTTTAGAATTATGGCCTCGAGGTTTCAGGTTCTTCAAACCTCCATAAACACGTCCGTAAGGCATATCAACTACTACATTCTTGCTTGCGCGGTGCTCTATAACATGCTGAGGAAGGACTGCGGATGGAACTACATTCCTCCAGGAATCGTAGATGTCGAAGACTTGGACGGCAACGTGACTGAAGGGACCAACTGGTCTGCTAGGTACCAGGCTTACATAGAATCCTCAGTGGGGACAAAGCGAAGGTTCTGCACATGCTCAGTGAGGACAGTGGGTGTATATAAGCAGCCTACTGTGGCTTACTGAGACACACTGGGTTGTAGAGGGACTACGTGCGGTCCCTCTGCAGGGCTCTGTCTCTGTACACCACCTAAGGGGGCTAGATCTTCGGAATAGCTAATGACCAATTCGGTTTCCTTAGAAGGTGGAGTCGGAGTATCCCGGTTCTCTAGGGGGAGAGGGTTGACCAGTGGGTCCCTTCTCCATATAGAGTTCTGGGGTCCTGAGAGGAGAGCAGGGTCTACCACCTGCCAGAGGGTGGTACAGTGTCAGCACTGTGGAGGTGACATTTACCAGCCCTGTGATCTTCGAGGGAAGAGCCACGGTGCTGGGTGGTTGTGGTAAAACACAGCTGCAGGTTTGCGGGTGGGACCAGCACAGAGATGGCATTCTGGACCAAAACTGTGGTGGTGTTCCGGAAGAGCTTCAGCTGGACCCGACACCCAGCCACTACAGCACTAAGAACAGTACTTACTGCTAAGTACATCCTGCTGGGATGGTAAAGTAAACCAGGCAAACTAAAAGTAGAACAGACTCACAGAAACAAGATGTAAATCCCGGCAAAGAAGCATCAGCAAGTGAAATCACTGCATTATCGCTCAATAGCCGACATGGAAAAGTTCTCATAAGAGAGCTTCTTTTGCCAGCTTAGGAATCAAATATCTTATATATTTAAAATGTATCTAAGAAACCATTGACCTGAGATTGTTATCCTGATGATTATCTGCCCTAAAGAAGTCTAATTGAACAAATTGGACGTTAAACTACCCAAACAAACAAACAAATCTGCCCTTAAGTGTCAAATAGTCAGTGGGTGATGCTAGATGCTATAATCAACCAAAATCATCAGGTGGAAATGTGGCTATAGGCATCTTGCATCCCTGGCAGAAACCTATCTTCATTGATCAGAAACAGGGAACAGCACTCTCTGTTGTACTGACTTTCCTTGATCTGGACATTCTCTTATTTGGCTTCCTTTTTCCTTAGGTGTTTTCCTTAGACTATTTCAGTGGATTTGTGTATTTAGCCTTAACAGGATATCCCTCCATGACCACTTATTATCATACTTTTCCCAACACCTTTTCACCAAAGGGCAAAGTCTTGGAAGGTTGCCTCTAACGTCTTGGAATTAGATGACCTGTGTTCTGTCACTCAACACCCCCCTGTGATTTTTAGGCCATGTCACACTTTTCAATCTACCCCCTACCTCCCTAAGTGTGACATAATTTATGGAAGGCCCCTTAAGTTCGGGAATGACCTGGGGGCACAACTACAATCAAGTGACATTGATTCTATTTTTCAGAGAGGTCAACAGATGGCGAAGGAAAGATCGATCGTCATAACGTTTAGCAACCATGCCTCTAAAGCTTTAATCTTTAAGAACATAAAGAAGATCAAGGAACTCCCAAAGAAGCTACAGCTGTCAGATGGCATGTTGATAGAGGACAGGAAGGAATGCCATTCAAGCTGTAGTATGCGGCAAACACATCAACTGCTCAATTTACGACATGACAATATGGCTAAATGGAATGACATGACTATGCTCAAGTCCACGGACCCCTGGTGGGTTTGGACATTGTGGGTGTTAAATTGATGGAAACCCACGCTATTTCATTTGAAAGCATGTATGTTCTGCTTTGTATTAAACATGGTCTGCTCTCCCCTGAGCTACAAGGGCAAGAGTTTCGTTTCGGCTGAGCACTGATACCAGTTCCAGGCACACGTGACATCGCGGAAAAGATAGCAAACTCATAGGATCCGTTTGTAGCTACGGCACTAGGGGCAAAAATAACCAAAACTAATGACTGGCTGGTTCAACACTAGAAAGAAATGCACTTAATTCTCATGGAAAAGTACCAACAAAGTGACAAATTTGTGAAATCCTGATCAACACCGGTGACAAGCCCCTTTTTGACGTCAACCGCGACCCATATGGGGCTCATGATTTCCTTTCAGCCTTTCAGAAAAACAATCCAGTTCTATCTGGGTCTTGTTAAAAAAGATATAGATGGTTGACCCTAAATAAGTCGATCATTCACAAGTAGCCTATATTGTTAAAGGTTGTTAGTAATAATAGTTAACGATGGGGTTATCACATCCGGGTGTCAAAATCTATTCACTGCGAACCATGATACTTGTGAGAGGTACACATTTTTGGTGCCCCTAAAACTTCTTATCAGCATAACTGCTGCCTACCAACGCCACTGACTGGCAGGACCACTATCACCTATTAAATTAATTTTTGAATTTACTTCAACTGCTGATGGCCCAAAAGGCCGAAATAAGGTCTTATTTACTTTTTGTTAATATATTAAATGTTATCGCCGTGAAGCAAATGCAATACTCTCATGTAGCTCTAGATTAACACAAACAGTATATCACAAACACAAACAGTATATCTAATGACTCACTTATTCAAGACTTTTGAAGTACTAAATACCAAAGATATGAAGAGTACTCACTAAAACTTCTGTAGCCTAAGGGAGAAGTATGACATGATGTTATTAGAAAATAGAAACGAATGCCAGGATGTCATAATTATTAGAGACATGGCTAACTGATAAGGATTCAACAACAGAAAACCAGCTACCAAGTTACGATTTTCAGAAATTGAAAAAAAAGATACTGATGAACGACCAATAATAGGTGGGGACTGGTTATAAATATCAGACAGTCAATAAGATATGACTTACTATAGGTAAGTAAGATTAGGATAAAGGGTGATGCAGGGTGGGTAAAAATAAATGAGGAGTGTATATGGTGTATGGTTAAGTGCTGAGCGGTGTGATACTAGGTGTTATAGTGGTGAAGATGTGTTGATGGTCTAAGCAATCAGGGGGAGACAATTACCCGCCCTCTCCTACACAGGAGATGGCAAAACCGTTGTCCACAAACCCTTCATTTAAGACCAGTAAGGCAGGCTTGGGAAGTAATGTTGATTAAGATAGACATGGTCGTTAACATCTGACCTGTCCAAGGCCTGTGTTTCCCATGTTAAGTTGTTAAAATGTCTTACAGACTCGGGGTACTTAGTACGCGTGCTCAGGCTCTTTAAATCAGACTTTATTAATCAATCACATATTATTATATACCTATGTCCAAATGTCTATTAAATACTGCCCGCTGCTAGGGGTGCAGTAATAATGATGTTCGTGCCCGCTGTGACTGGGATTTGTATGTCATTAAAATGTCGTTTTTTCACCAATTGAAGGTATATAATAATAAGCAAACGTCCTCACTGTAGACGAAATGGTTCTCGTTCTCGGTCAGTCTCCGATTTCATAATGCCTTCCGCCTATGGCGTCAGGCAGTATGAAATCGACGATTGACCTCGAACAGGAACCGTTTCGTCTACAGTAAGGACGTTTCCTAATATTACTAGTCTAGGTAACCTGCTGTCGAACTCTTGATAGTCATTTGAGGGCATTTAATGAAGATAACTTGGTTCTTGAAAATATTTGAACAACAAGGAGTATAGAGAAGGTGAAAATAAAACTAAGTATAAAATGGAGCTCTTTAGACAATTCCCTCTTTACTATGGTAGGTCATTATGGGAAACGCTACCGGTAGAAGCGCAACATATTGAGAGCAGGGAAAGGTTCAATATGTGGTTGAAAAATAGGTAGAGTTTTTCGCCTTCTTGTGTGGATTGCGTATATCTGTAGGAGTGTATATATGTAGGTTTCAAGCTCTGATGGATTGACTGGTGGACACAGCTGTATGGAGCCCAAAACAGCTGTTCTGAGACTCAATATTGTATCAACACTGCCACCACTGTTACTGTTATTGATGTTATTCAGTATGTCGTACTGTTCAGCTGTCCTGTACTTTTTTTGTGGTACCGCTATTGATGTACTTGTGATACATGTCTCATACTGAAAACATTGAGTCGGTTGACAATGGCTATGATGACATAGTCATTACCAGTACCTATACTATTATCTAGTGCAACTATTGAGAAATATGTTTCAATGTCTTCGACGTTGCAGATTGAAAATCACGTATGTGTATGTGAATCTCAATAAAAGAATTAAAAAAAATATATATATGAGTAATAAGATACATAGTGGTAAGTGATATTTAGTAATGTTAAAATAGGCCAAACCTGCAAAATATTGTTATATATGTAGAAAGGAGGGGTTTGGATGACGTGAGAAAAAAAGGGGAATATGAGAGGAGGTAAGATTGATGTTTTTGATCATGGTCTGAGACTCAGTCTGATGACACCTGGTTGAGAGCATGTGATAGAGCTGTTGCCTCAGCGTCTTGGGTGGTATGGATCTAAGTATATATACATATATATATATATATATATATATACCGCATCCAACTTCTACCCCCTGTGGCACTTGGCCTGGATGTCAGAGGATCTACTCAGATGTGCCTGTGTGGCTGCGGCGTTCCTCAAGCTGTGAGGGAGAGTCTGTCAGTTGGTGCTTCCACAGCCACCAGGGCCTGTTATCATAGTCTGTTGATTAGGGACAGTGGAAACGGTGTCCCGTCATTAAACATGAGCTGGGGGTCTCCTTGTGCCTTCGTCGGTTCTTGAATGACCACCCTTGATACAGCTTTTATGGGGTATATCACTGGTTCTGGTTGAGCATACATAGTCATATTTTCTTCTTGTACTGTTTTCTGCATATTCTTGGCGGTGCATATCATCACGGTCATCATGTTGGAATCCCAGGTCACATCTTCTCTGCTGAGATTGGTGACCGGGGAGTATAGCCTTGCAGTGTGGGGAGCCACCTTGCCCTGCCTGAGAGCCCCAAAGTACACTATCAGGATGGCAGCTGTGGTAAGTCCCCTGCGGAACTAGACTGACAGGTATTACAGTACTTGCCTTAGATGTTGCATAGGGCTCAGATGCTTCTCTCGGGGCAGGTAGTCCTTGTTCCAAGTGTTGCTAACTAGTGCCCAGCAAATCCGGGGTTGGTAGAGAGTGACAAACTGCCTGACATGCGAGAGTTGATTGGCGACTGGTGCAGGTGGTGCTGCCATTGATGCCAGGTCGGTGAGTGCCCCACCCATCTCCTGAACGTGATGTAGGTGGAGGCTGCTGCCCTCTGGTTCCTCCATGAAAACGGTGCCCTTGGCTACATCTGTCGCTCCTACACTCAGTTGAGCATCGACTATTTGGCTGGATCTGCATGAAATAGATGGATTCATTTGATCAAGAACAGAAGTATCAACATCCACGATGGCCAGTTGATTACCTTCTACAATACGATATGCTTGGTCAAGATTTGCTATAGAGAGGTGGGCTCGGCTAAGTGTGTCTGTAGTAGAGTTATTGCTGGTTGAGATATAGTCATAGCCTATGCGAACATTTATCACAGCAAATTAGATCATGAGTTGCCTGCATCACTCTCGGTGAGGAAGGTATCGACTGCGACTACTCATGTGAGGCCTACTCCTGTGATGACCCTATAGAGAGTGGAGCAAGGTATGAGGCCTCTGCCATTCCAGTAGGCACAGATGCCTTTGAACCAGTCAAAGGTCTTTCACATCTCATAAATAACATAAATGTGGCTGATTTGAATGCCAATGCGGCCATCAAGTAGCCTGGCGAGGAACAGCCCTGCAGGGTGGACGCAATTGGCCACAAACATAGTGGAACCAATTAAGGACTGTAGCTCCCTTTTTGTGACAAATGTCCTATCTATGAACTGTTGAACTGCCTCCAGTACCTAGCTGACTTTCGCCGAGGGAATGGAGGGTGTCATGTTGGGTGCATCTACCTGTATTCCCAGCCAACGGACTTGTGCGTCAAGCTGGCACTTCCCTTCAGCTTCACAGAGGCCAAGCCGATGGAATAGGCATGTGGCCTTCTGGTGTGCTGCTACCACTTTAGATCTGGAATGAGAGATGATAACGGTATCATCCAGGAACATGATAGGTGTTATATCTTGTTCCCATAGGAGGTGCACCATGCAGTTCGGTACTCTCTGAGTGCTTGAACTAGAGGTGCGACACCCAAAGGGCATTGTGATATCACAGTAATACGACCCATTTCACTTGACACCAAGGAGGGGCCAATCTAGGGAATCTGCTCGAAAGTTCTTGTAGGCCCTAGAGATGTCCAGGGTGCTCATATAGGCCCCTGGGCTGATACGTATGATTTCCCGGACTACAAGTGACTCTACTGTGGGGAGGCAATGTTCTCGCTCTCTGTCGTACACTGAATCTTTTTTACAATGCAGGTGTTCCCTAAGCGATCTGGGGGTAACTCATATCTGCAATGACACGGCGGGACTCAGTGTCCTTCTTAGGCCTGGACATTAGCAGAGAGCAGTGGGACCAGACTGAGTTCCTTATTTACAAATTCGTCAACCTACTTACAGAACTGGACTAGGATGGTTTTCAACTACATCATGGTTGGATACAGGCCCTATGCACCCGATGGGGAAGCCAAAACAAACAAAATCAAGTAATTTAGCATATTCATCGCAGTGGCCTAAGAGTTTACCCCACTCCGCAAGGTTGAGTTCATTGGAGATGTCTACCATAGCCTTGAGGGCATGGGACACCCCCGTGTCCCTTACCTTGATATAAATGTCACTAAGTTATTTATACTCTGTGCCGGGTGCACTGACATCAGCTCGGGTGTGTACGCAGCCAACAAGGTTGGGCCAGGAATGATCCCTGAACACACAAGGGTGCATGTCAGCACATCCCTCCGTACTCACTTACCAGTACATGGTCACCTGCCAGGGAGCTGTTTCAAAACCATAGACTTCACTCGACTTTTGAAACAGCTCCCAGTTCTAACTCACAGGTAATCACTCACCAGTCCTTACTCACCAGTCCTCACTCACCAGTCCTCAATGAACAGTCCTCATTCCCCAGTCCTCACTCGCCAGTCCACTATCACAAGTCTGCACTCAAAAGTCCTCACTCACCAGTTTGCACTCAACTGTCCTCACTCAACAGCCCTCACTCAACAGACCTCACTTAACAGTACTCACCAGTTGTCACTCACCAGGACTCACTTACCAGTACTTACCAGTACTCACCAGTCCTTACTCATCAGTACCTAGTCACTCAGAATGTGTCACTAAGAAAGGCCATCTCAGTATGGGTCACTCAAAAAGTGTTCATCCATTATGGGTCACTCAAACGGGGGTCACTCAGTATGTGTCATTCTAAGTAGCACAACTTGGTGACACTTTCTGAGTGACCCATACTGGGTGACCCATTCTGACTGACACATACTTGACGACCCATTCTGAGTGACCTATACTGATTGACACATATTGAGTGACACATACTGAGTGACCACTTTCTGAGTGACACATACTTAGTGACCGTTTTTGAGTGACCCATCCTGGGTGACCCTTACTGAGTGACACATACTGAGTGACCCGTACTGAGTTACACATACTTATTAACCCTTTCTGAGTGATCTATGCTGAGTGACCCATTCTGATTGATACATATTGAACAACCCATTCTGAGTGACACATACTTACTGACCCTTTCTGAGTGACACCTAACTAGTGACCCCATATATATGACCCATACTGAATGACCCTTTTTGAGTGACCCATATTGAATGACCCTTCTGAGTGACCCATACTGAGTGATACATACTTATGGGCCTATTCCACCAAAAAGGCCCTCAGCAGGCGGGTTTTTGCCCTCCAGCCGGCATTTGCTACCGGGGCCGGCCGCCCGGCCGCCCCTAAACCCCTAAATTCTCCAAGCTGTTCCACCAAAGCCACCCCGAGGTGCCCAACAGGTGTACACCAGGTGCCTGGTGGCCGCCCATAGAGCCGGCCGGACCCGGCCCGGCGATACACTCGCAGCGGGTTTGCTATTGCCGTCTGGTGGACATTCGCAGCACTAACGTGCAAGCCCGAGGTTCTCTATCGATCCGATAGGCGGCGTGGCAAGCAGCGATACACTACGGCGCTCTGAAGCCGGGAAAGCCACATATCGAGCAGAGCAGCGTGTTGGGATTTGTACGGGAACGGTCAGAAAACGTCAAATAACCGCAGAATTACAGGTTAAATCGAACAAAGAAGGTAAATAAAGATAATGCTTGATGATATGAATGTGTATATTCGACTCTGGTGCTTATATTCTGCCCAAACTGCCGCAACTGTCCGAAGTTTCGGTGTCTGTGTATTGGGATACCGTCCGCGGGCCTGCCAGCTCAATAGTGACGGTGTATATCATAGTATATGCGGGCGAGCAGATTATCGCCAGCGGCGGGAGGTTTGGCCGGCTATTGCCACCGAACACCAATAGGCGACCACAAGGCGTCCGGCCTGGGCTTGTGCTTTGTTGGTGGAATAGGCCCATGTGATCCTTTCTGAGTGAGACATGCTGATCCATTCTGAATGACACATACTTAGTGACCCTTTCTCCATGCCCCATACTGAGTGACCCATCCTGGATGACCCTTTAGTAGCAGTAAGTGGTAATCAGAGCTAGAAGGGTAATAAGGTAATGTTACCATGGTAGCGGTAACGCAGTATTGCGGTAGAATAGTTAAATCGGTAGCGTGGTAAATAATAGTAATGCGGTAATGGTATCACAGTAACGGTAGGGGGCGGTTACTGAGGACGGTAACCAAGTTAGAATGGTAACATGGTAACAGCATTAAGGTTTTAGCTTATAAAACTAACATTGTTAGGGTGTAATACGATTAGAACAATAACGCGGTAATGCAGTAAAGAGGTAACAGGGTTAGAATGGTAACGTTGTAACAGTAAAGGGTGGTACCCACTGCTTCCGACACTCCGACAAGGCTTACGACATACTATGACAAGGAAAATCCCTGTCGGAAGGGCTCTGTCGGAGTGTGTTGTAGGGCCTTGTCAGTGTGTCGGTACCGTGGCAACCTTTCTTTTCCCGCCAAACCGTTACGACACTCCGACAAGGCCCTACGACACAATCGGCTCACTTGGAGGGCTTTATCAATATAGGAAATATATAGGAAATGTGATTTTCTTCAATTTTCTCCCAAAGAACTGAGTGAATTGGTGTTTTTTATCAATTGTATCAGAAATACAAACGAATATCAATAATCGTGTATCTCAAACCCTTATTACAGTATAAACTACATTATTATAGTCTATTTACGTGTAATAGTCATAGTTATAGTAATCAATAATGATCTAGTATCAGATACCATGTGTATCAGTACTTATCAGTTTATAAAGGCGCACATGTGTGTGTGGGGGGGGGGGGGGGCGGTTCATAGCTTTTACATAGTAGGAATGCTCCCGACACACTGACACAAGCCGACCTCTATGATTTATTAAACATGTTTAATTTTGTCGGAACGGCTACGACACGGCTACGACAAGTGCGCTGTGTCGTAGCCATGATAGGTTCCAGATATGGCGACTGGTAGCACGTGAGTGTATCAGCCGGGCGGCTCCGAATATCAAACTCTCCCGAAACCAAATTAAGTGAAGGCCTACAAAATTGCAGGAAGATACGTGAACACATCAGGATGGGTCCGCAAAAAGATAAAAATAAGAAGTCTCGCCATCTACATCTAAGGATGAATTAAATGTCACAGCAGAAGACAAGCGAACTGAAGACTCTCAATAATCGCCCAGTGTAAATTCCACAAGTCATGCTCTACCCTTGACAGCGTAAGCCTCCACTTCTGATATCATTGATAGAATTAACACGATTGAAGTTCGAGTGACAAAAAATGAAACAGATCTAAATTTCACTTCCTCGATACTAATGAACATGGAAGCTCGCATAAAAAAGACAGATAATCTACAAAAAGAAACTGCTGAATTGTTGTCTGTGCTTAGAGAGAAGATAGAGAAATCATCCCAAGAGATGACTGAGGTGGAAACTGCTGTCAATAAAATATACACGTATCTCTCTGAGGTCCAGAAGAAAACTACTGTTAACTCCACAACCTTGCTCAAAACAGAAGAAAAACTAGCAAGATATGATAATGAACATAAAAAGAAAATCCTAATACTGGAAGGAGTCCAGGAAGAACAGCTGGAAAATATCAAAGACAATTTCCTACAGTTTACTAATGACATTGGAACTCATGTACAGCCATCTGACATTGACTCGATCTATCACCGCGGTCAACCTGGGAAGGACCAGGACAAAATACGCCCTATTGTGGTAAATTTTGTTAACAGCTCTACAAAGGCTTAGATCTTTAAAAACGTCAACAAACTCAGGAATTTGCCGAAATGGAAACGTGTTGTCCTCATGGATGACATGACACCTGATGAAATTTGCAAAAATAGGGACCTGAGAGCGATCAGTGCGGTTGCGAGAGGGAAGCGCATTAGAACAACAGTACGGGGAACTACCATTAAAATTGGGGACACAGTCTACACCTATGAGCAAATACAGGATCTACCTCATGGTCTAGATATAGCAAGTATAAAAACTCTTGAAATAAATGATGGCATAGCTTTTCAGAGTATTCACGCCCCGTTATCGAACATGTTTCCGACTGAGATTAAATATCTTGGTCGTAAATTTGAATCGGCGGAACAATGTTATCAACACCAGATGGCCGAATTCCTGGGCCATACTCAAATAGCGGATAAACTTCGAACTACGTTGGACCCATATGTCGGAAAACGGATGGCGCGTGAAATGAAGAAGACTAAGGCTTGGGAAGCAAATTAGGAGAAAGAGATGCGAGCAATACTTCAAAAACAAGAAACTACAAAACAGAAAATAAGCGCCTTTATGAGGCGACAAAAGATCCAGTTTGGGGTTGTGGATTTCATCTAGGTGAGGTCGCAAAAATATCAGCTAAAACGATTTCCGGCAACCTGCTTGGAGACATATTGGAAGACGTACGCACGCGGATTAAGGACTCTCTCCCAAAAGCTAAGTAGATCACTGTTGTGTAACTTCATTTGAAATGATGGCGAGGGGGAGAGCCATAGACTTTCCGACTTAACTTGTTCGGGAAATTGAAAAACTTGAGGCTGTCCTAATCAAAACTTGGACACCCCTACCCCAGAATGTTGTCATCGGGGACTCGCATGTATCACGTTTGTATGAGGAAATAAGAGCTCAAAATCATGACCAACACCGTTTCAATGTGTATGCATTCCCTGGGGCCACTCTCCAAGACTGTCTGGTGCTGGCCAGTAACCATCTGAAGAAATGTCCAAATGCGGTCATTTATATAATTGCCGGTGCATGTAATATTACATACAAAAACCCAATAACGAAGAAAATTGAATTTAGATGGAAGTCATCCCAAGAACTCCAAGACCACATCTTAGCTTATGCTGAAGTAGGGCACAAGTGGCTGAGAGATAATTTCCCAAATTCAAGAACTATCATCTGTCCCCTTACAGGGATAGAACTGGCAAAATGTGTTCAAAATGCAAATCACGTGCACAAGTTTTGTAGAGGTAAATATAAAGATTGCTACAAACTCATGAAAAAAGATGGTCTTCATCCAACCAAGACTCTACTTGAGTTTTGGGCTCATGATCTTCTTATGACATTTGGTAAAAATATTCAAATTGGTCGTGAAACCTGGTAAAGAAATATCTGTATCAAAGCAACAAACCCCCTCTCCTCCCCCCCCCTAGAAATTTAAATTCTCCCAGGCTGAGTTGGGATTTCTTTGACGGTTGTTAGTAACAATAGTCAATGGTCCCCACTCTCACCTGTGGCAAAGTCTAACTAACTACTGGATAGAATCCAATGTGCTGAAATTAACTAAGGCAAATCACTTGATATCTTTATATAAAAGCCCAAATTCTTCTTTCGGGGCTCCCACGTTGCCTTTGCACTTACTGGTGTTAAGGAAGCTTTATTAGTGTATTCTTAACTGACGGCGAAAAAGCTGAGGTCAGAATGTTACTTTATTTCAGTTGTGTTACTGTTCACTGTTATTCGCTTATAAAATCAACTGTGTCACTGTTATGTAATCTCCATGTTAGGACTCTACATGGGAATAGATGTCGAATTCCAGACATGTATAATACGCCATGGTATGAAAATATGAACCATGCCTATGTTCAACCACTCATGTATATGCTATGTTTCCGAGTACAAATAGGGTCCCATGGATGATTTGGTTGAAATTGGCGAAGTGATCCAAGCCAAAGGACTAAAAATTGCCCACAGTAATTTATGCAGCCTTAGAGCTAAATACGAGCAGCTGCAAGTGAGAAATGGTAATTGTGTATGGGATCTCTGAAACTTGGCTAACAGATAGAGACTGTAAAAATGAGTACCAGTTAGAGGGCTACCGACTCTATAGAAATGATCGCTTGTGGAAAGTGAGGCCCTCTGATCCTAGGCCGAAAATAGGGGGAGGTACAGGAATACTTATTAGAGAAACTGTAGAACACGATACCCTGTGCTTTAATCATCTAAACTGTAGTACAAAAGATCTAGAAATCCAAGTTGTGTTAATCAAAAGATTTCAAGAAAAGGACTTTGTGTTAATAAATGTCTATAGACCCACAAGTGGTGACATAAACCAGTTTCATGATAAGTTGCATACTATTATTGAAGAAATTTATAGACACAAAAATCTAGAGATGCTAACACTTGGTGACTTCAATATCAATGTGATAGATAATAACAAGGAAGGAATTGAACTCATACTGGAAATGAAACAACTAGGCTTTCAACAACTAATATCATCTCCGACCAGGTTCTCAAAGAACAGCACTACTTTGGATTTAATCTTTACCACAGAATTTGACGTGAAAATGTCTGGTGTATTGGATCAGGTATACAGCGATCATCAGTGTGTCTTTGTTATAAAGGTAAAACAGAAGTGTGAAAAAGAAGTGATAATAGGTAGATCTTATATATGTTACTCCCAAACCTCACTAGCAGATCATCTTGTGAAGTGTGACTGGAGCACTTTTGAAAATGAAAATAATGTTACCTCAAAATGGAATCATATTCAAGCAAACATTAACTCATACCTGGATGTATACTGCAAAAAAAGGAAATTTACGGTAAAGCATAAAAAACATCCATGGGTTAACCTACATGAACTAGAAATAATAAGGGATAAAAACAAGCTCCTTCAGAAGGCAAAACGAACTGGTTTAACTCATGACTGGGCAGCAGCTAGAGTTGCTAGAAATGAAGCAAATAAATTATATATCATCCAACACCTGGACAGGCATACAAATGACCATAAAAAATTCTGGAGAACTATAAATGATATACTCCCAGGAGTAACTGCACTGTTGCTATCACCCGATATAATCCTAAAAAATGAGGCTGGGAATATAGTCGACAAGGATCAAGTTTCAATGCAAATTAATGATTATTTCACAGATGTAGGTCCTAAATTATCTGCAAGATTATACGATCCTTGGAAAAATTATGACAAGAGAAAATATGAATCAATGCCTGATTTTACCACTTCAATTGATGAGGTTGTGCGCATAGCAAAAGATATAAATATAAATAAGAGTTCACAGATTGATGGTATTTCATCGAGAGTGTATAGAGATGCTATACTGTCGATACCGGGCAGATTTGTTGAGTTATTCAATTGTGCATTTATAAATAATGACATGCCCGAAATATGGAAGAGATCAACGATTATACCTATTTTTAAGGGGTGTGACTCATATAAAACTTCCAACTATAGACCTATCTCACTACTCCCGTTGTGAGACCGTTTGGTTCGGTTCAACTCTTCGTCTACCCACACCTATCTCCCTACTCCCCATTGTTGCTAAATCGATAGAAAGAATTGTACATAATAAAATCTCCCAGTTCCTTGATGAAAATGAAATACTGACAGATACTCAATATGGTTTTAGAAGGGGTAAGTCTAGTACCCAAGCAATAGCCTTATTGTACCTTATCTTGACTATGGAGATGTTTTGTTTATGAATATTGATGGGGGTCAACTGGACAAACTACAAATTTTTCAGAACAAATGTATCAGAAAGTGTATTAAAGCTCATAGACGTACCCCAATCAATGTACTCCACTCAAGAGCAAATCTTCCTCTCCTCAAGCATAGAAGAGATTGTCATCGTCTAAACTTTATGTACCACAGGGCGCAGGACCCTAAATATTTGGATCAGACAGCTTTACCGACTCGCAAATATGAGGCCCCAGTGATTGTGTTAAAAAGACCAAATTGTATGGCATACAAAAGATCAGTAGTGTATTATGGCACGGTAAAATGGAATGCGCTAAATGCTCTTACACGTAATACCCCGACGTATAAATACTTTAAAAAGCTTACCAAAACTTGCATGAAAGAAAAAATACCACATGTATAAAGGATAGTAGTTAACACTACAGTTTTGCTGTTTTTAAACTTGTATCTGAACAGCTCTCTAGGGGTAATACACCTTTCCTTATGCTCCTTTGGTGGATTACTGAGAAGAAACCTAGTTAAGTCTTTAAGTATGAGACCATGCATATTCCATGGTACTGGTATTCTTGATGGAATGGAATTGGTAAATCTGTTTCCTTTTATTGTCCGCTTATAGTTAAACTGATGTGTAGTTAATATTAGTGATACTTGTTATGTTTTACAAAACCAAGACAGGCCTGGCAATTAAAACCAGCTGACCCAAATACCAGCTGATGCCGACGGCCCCTTTATTGACACTGGCTCAATCTTGAACCATATGCATGTATAATAACTATTCTGTACTACCCTTCTGTCAATAAAGAAATGATTTAAAAAAAAAAAAAATCGGAATGTGTCGGAGTGTGTCGGAAGCTGTGTCGGAACGGTGTGTCCACTGCTACGACAAAAAACCCAAAACGTTCGATTCTGTGTCGCAACGCTTGTCGGAAGGCTTGTTGTAGTGTGTCGGGAGCTCAGTGGACACCCCCTTTAAGGTGTAATGGGGTAAAGGGCCGCGGAAAACAGTGCCTACGGGAGCATCGTAGGGTATTCTGCCGGGAAAAACACTCTCATGTGAGAAATACTCAAAAGAAAATTATGAAATTTTGGAATTAGATAGCAGATATAAAGGGCCTTATGTACCGTAAATATGGTAATTTTTGATAGGGTCTAGATATCTCAAATCAATTATTCCTCTATTTGACATCGAAATGAGTTTTTAGAGCCTAAAAAAATATATGAGTATATCCCAGACCCAATGACACTATCGGACAGCCCTAATAAAGTGAATACATTCTAGTTCTCCTATGTAAATGTGTATAAACACACTGCGACATGCTGTGACACGGCCTGTGTCGTAACAAATATCGAACATGTTCGATCTTGTCGCAGTGTGTCGGAAGGCTCCCGACACGGCCCTTTTTGTCAGGGCGTGTCGGTGTGTGTCGGGGTGTGTCGTAGACTCGTGTCGTAGAACCGTGATCAACCAAAAAAAACGTCGGCGATAAACGAAATCTGTGTCGCAGGGGGCGTGTCGGGACGTGTCGGAAGGCGTGTCGGCTCTGATGGACGCCCCCCTTAAGAACGGTAACGCGGTTAGAACGGAAATGCGCTAATGGTAAAGTGAAGATGGGGTTAGAATCGTGACGCTAACGCTGTAACGGTAACGCAGTAACTTGGTTAGATTGTAGCTCCGACAAAAATAACCCATTCATAGGTAGCGTAACGCAGGTAGAACGTAACGCTAAGTAACTCTAAGTAACGCGAATGCGGTAACGTGTTTGTTTAAACAGGATTTGATAGTAATGGATATTCTTTTTATACTTATGGACATTTTGATAGTTATGGACCGCACAGCCCGCTGCTGTCCCCCAGTTTGCCCCCTGCCTGCACGGCGGAGTACTGTGAGCTGCTGGCATAGGGACGAAGATGCACCAGGATTCCCATCTGCTCTGTGATCTGAAGGATGTTGTCCTTCATTCCGCATACGTATGTCTCTATCACCACGATCCTGGATCGCGCCGATGATGAGGTGTAGATTGTATAGCCGCTACAACTGCTCCAGATCAATGTATCAGCCATTTTTTAAATTTTTGTATTGGCACCTAATTCCTCCCGAGAAACGGTCTTACAATACGGCTTATATTCGGTAGCCAAGCATCGTATACATTCTGGACAGGATATGACGCAGCACATGATTAGTTACAAGATAATGGAATATTATTTAAATTCTATCTTCTCAGTGAGGGTCACCTAAGGTTCATTATCTAGTATAGTGCAGATGTTGATGCTGATGAGATGGAGTGCGGGATGAAGAGTTGCTTTGTTTTTCCACTACCGTATTCAAGAGACCATGCTGCGCCTCGGAGCCAAGCTAATCTAGAAAGGGCGACAGAGCTGTTTTGATTTATTACTAAGCTAAATCTACCTCAGGGGTCTTGAGTACAAGTTGGAAGCCATCTGTGTATCTCAGTAATTCTGGCAGCTTGGCCCCATATCTGGTCTGCTGGATTGCCCACTGTGCCCAGTTTGACACTGCAGCAACTGGTAAGAGTAATTGGCACCTGCAGTTTGTGTCGATGTAATCCACAGTAACTAGATATGTTGTGGGTGTGTTACTAGGTGGCATAGTGATAAAGATGTGTTGACAGTCTTAGCCGGCAAAGGGAGACAATGTAGCAAAACAATTCATGACCAATACTTTGAAGGAATATTGAATCTCTATAGACACACAAAACAGTAGGAATGTCGTTCATTTTAGATAGCGATAGGCCCATTGTGACACTATTGCTAGGTTTACACCATCACCCTGGCAGTACCGGCATTGAATTTTATGCTGATCATAAGTCGCCGTGAACCTTTTATGGCCTTTTTATGGTTTTTGCCTGCTTGGCCACAAACTTAAAGTGCACCACTTCGAGTTGAGACTCCAGTATATCAACATGGTCTTGTCGGGGTCTGGCCGGCATGTTGCCATGGCTTCGCTGTGTGTCGACCTATGTTCAAATCCTGACAGGTTGCAGACCGACAGGTTGCAGAGTTCGAGTTAACATGAGGTCACTTACATTGTTCACGACTCTAGTCCATTTCACTTATGATTACTTATAATGCACAGGTCAAGTTAAGGAAGCTTAAGGTAAGTTACGGTCGAATGTGGTCCCCTCTCCCCTCTGCATCCCGACAGTTCCACGTCAGTTTCCAGATGGTGTACTTCATATATAAAAGTGCGCTCCACAAGGCTTCCTCAGTCTCTCTCAGTGCCTTTGAGAAGCAGCACCTTCATAGTACACAGCACCAGCACCAGCTTTCATAATGGTGAACAAAGTTGATGCTGTGCTTGTCTGTATACTTGCAACACTGATAGCATCTTTTATTGAGCAGAAGCAGAACAGTGTGAAGTGCTGCACAGACTTGGGACATGATGTTACACTTTGCTGAGCCAGGTACCACATAAACAGGTGCAAAGCTTGGGTACAAGCTTGGTTGCCTGAGTCAGGCAAATACCTGAAATTACTTTAACAGTATGGAGGATTGGAAAGTAGGCCTGGCACCTTCCTCTCATCTCCTCCCTGATGAAGGCAGCACAGACGTGTGGTACTTCTCCTTCTGTGGTGATGATTTCTGGACCAGTGTGATGAAGCAGCTGGGGTCAAGGGCCTTTCCAATGAATAAAAGTATTTACAACTCATGCTGATACTACACTTCCAATGCTTCTGGTATTTTCCAAAAACTTTGGTGTATTATGTGGCAGGTGATGCTTGTGAACGAGGGCATCCATGAAGATGATGGTGACAATCAATCACTCATCATTGTCAATATACATGAGAATTACTGCTTTATAATTTTTACTTGTTTGTGTGCTGTTCTTATCTATAATTTACATTGATCTGGCTTTTTTGGTAGAGTGCTCATGTGTACATGCTTTCTATTGGAAGGCGTCTTGTGGTACTTCGCTATTATGAGAGTGGACTTAAGTTTGACAATTTATTAACAATAAACATCATGAACATCTTGAACAATATGTGCAACTATGAGACTAATCATATAAATGACTCCTTGAATTTATACATCTTTGAATCATGTAAATCTTATGTCTTGGAAATAAACGCTGCAAGCATTAAAAAAATATATATCAGCAATATCACAGTTTGCCAGTCCATACATAATGTCAATGTTTGGCAGACACAAAATCAGTGCAGATTTCTCAGGACATAAACCAATCTACCTCTAAACCAGATAATTCTACTGAATCACTGTCAGAACAGGTGGTTGTGTAGGTGGTAGAGGTGTTTGTGCAGGTGGTAGAGGTGGTTGTACAGGTGATAGAGGTTGAAGTAGCAGGTGTACATGAGGTAGTCAGTGTTGTGATGGTGGTGGCAGGTCTGCTGGGGTGGACAGAAATTACCAATCTGTTCACCCTCTTGGTCGCCTCGCCTCCTCGTGGTGCAGACCAGATATGCTTGCATGCAAGCATAACTAAAGCGACCGGGGTGGGTGGGGAGTTTTATCAGTGGTAAAGAGCATGGGACTTTGTTGATTAGGGTCCCACTGCAACCACTTTTCTCCTTCACCCCCCAGCAGTGGTAGATTTACTGCTACATCAAAGGCCAATCCTTCTCATACCATGTCTATGTGGTGTGCGAAGTAAAAGAACTCTCACCTCGGTAAATGTGTGGATTTAAAGGTGGGATTTCCTCCTACACTCATCTCATAGATTTGGTCAAATCCAAAGTAAGTCTAATTGAACAAATTGGACATTTTAAACTACCCAAACAAACAAACAAAGAAACAAACAGGTGGTGGCAATTTTGCTCTTCTTCCACTGTCTTGTCTGTGCCGGTTCGGCCAAGTGGGGCAACAGGAACTGTAACCGATCCCAGATCTATTTGTCTTGAGGTTTTAATTTGTCTATACCTCTGCCCCAGATTCCTGGAACCAGGCGGATTCGGCTACTGATATGTATAATGTGGTACCTGAGTTCCCCGGCAGAGCAGCCAATCCTCTTCGCCTGCTGTTCCCACAGCAGGTCCTTGTGTTCACTGTCTCGGAATGCAGCGCTAGACATATAGTTCCTGATTATGTTGAAGGAACAAGATGATATCCTCCTTCTGTTCCTAGATGAATTTTGTGAAGGTCCGGTATACACAGGGGTGATAGTGACTGGGGCGAGTAGGAGTGGCACAGGTATCAGGTGCAGGGTCAGTATCTGCTCCTTGAGGATCACCAGCAGCATTCTCAGGTGTACTTGGAGCAGCATCTGGTGCATCTGGTGCTGCATCTGGTTGTACAGGCATGTCAGCAGGCGTGTCAGTAGGCGTGTCTTCACCAGCAGTATTGGCCCTCCTGTGTGTTTGAGAATGAGGAGGCATTTTGTAGGTGAGTAATCTTGAAGTGGTGTGTAGAGCTGCTCGAAGTGGAATAAAGACCTGCCTGCAATGCTGTCTTATATATACCAAACCTGGACGCAAGTTGACGGGAATGAATCTAACCCTGTCTTAACAGAACCTACCAGACCTTAGTCCAACGTAAACATCAAATGTAAGTCGCCTTGAATTGACAGGCCTCATTACCCCATGGCGTGCACATTGGCCTCCACGAAAGTGACATGCCCTAAGCTGTCAGGCCACCAGACTCCAAGTCGACAGCCTGTGTGAGAAGTCCCCGACTGAAGCCCTGCAACTTATGATCACCATTCCCGTCAACTTAAAGCGAGTAAAGGTCTGTGGTGAAAGGCCCACAGACTTAAGGCGAACCTCGGCGGTCATTAACCCCAGGGGGTTGCTGGGACTGTCATGTGGATTTTGTGACAGTCAGAAACTTTCCCAGGTATCTCCCGAACAGTCAAGTCGACCTACGATCCACAACCTTGATGACATAAGGTAAACTCAGAAATAGCCGTCGAGATCTGATGATGCCAAGGTCCTGAATATGTTTTCCCATACAGTGTTATTCTTCTGCCCAAATGCCAGGTAAATGGCCGAAATGGGCAATAGTAAATTATAATGTTATATATCTAAAATCAGGTAAGTATAATAAGCTAATCTCCAAATAGAGAAAAGGGATTCCTTAATCTAAAATAGGTCGATGTTATACTGGATAGTTAATGAATCGTTTTAGCAATAAAGAGGTCAATCAAGATATTGAAATTAAATCAGAACATTGTTACACAATCTAATGGGTGCCTTCAGAATAATTTAGATATAGCGAAGACAAAATACATGTGTTTCACTTCGAGAAATCAAAGAATTTTAAATAATTATAATCTAAAGTAAATGGAATCCAATTGGTAAAAGCAGTGTCATATAAATACCTTGGTATCTACCTAGATTCCTTGTTGGATTATCACTTTCATTTCACCAATCTTAAGAAAACCATCTCATATAGAATATATCAATTGGTCAAGATGCGATCGCATCTCTCTACTAATGCGTCCCTTCGTGTATATAAAATGACAGTGCTGCCCTATTTCGATTACGGGGATGGTCTATTTATGAATTGCTCCACTAGATATCATAATGAGCTACAAATCTTACAAAACAAATGTATCAGGATCTGTCTGAAAGCAAACAGATATGTATCTACTAAAGATATATATGTAAGATCGGGGATTTAATTGCCATGCCTACATAACATCTATTCACTATAAAGGTGGACAAGTATGGAACCAACAGTTACCTAGTGTCCGGAACACTCCAGATTATAAAACTTTTAAATCTCTTACTAAGGGACCATGTTGAGCTATCACATGGGATATATAGCTATGGACTTATCATTTTTTTGGTCATTGTTATGTATAAAACTTGGCCGAAAAGGAGTATTTACCTGTGCAGGGCGTTTGTCGATTCATGATAACCAGTCCAGTTATCTCCATCATTAACAAATACAAGATGTAAAGTGATACATGTACACTTCAATGATGATCAATAAAGAAATCAAAAGAAAAATAAAGTTTACTGAACACTTTATCGTGTAAGTTATCTCGGCGGCAGATAGGACTCATTTTCTCTAGTATTCCAGTTTGCTACCTGGGGTTACCGAAATGACAGTGATCTTGAGGATACAGCTCATTATCAATATTAAGGATAGACGTGGGTATAATTTTAATGGCCTTCAGTGAAATCGTGTAATCAATAGGATACATTTGATTTAAAAGCTGATAGATATCACCTATCTAATCATTGACCAATGCCTTGGGCAATTCTAAAACTTTCGAAACAGGATATTCATATATTCTGCTTATGTTAACAACTGAATTGAGAAGTCCAGAGATTGCAAGCTTTCCTTTTAAAATATAAATAATTAAGTCTCAGGAAAAGTGCGAATAGATGAAGTATAGGACTGACAAGTTTTCAGTAGCCATTCAGTGTGGAAAACGTGTGGAAAAGCACATTTATCCGCACAAAATGAGCTGAGGGTCTAATGCAGTAAACCGGCTTGGTTGTATGGTGCACATCACCAACTAGAGTGTCCAAAATTCCAGTCAGTAATGTGTGTAATCCATTTAGGCTGACCAATAGTAATGGTTTGGAGCTGGCAGAAACACTAGCACCCAGGTCCCTAAAGGTGGGAAAGCAATATACTAGCGCAAGCCCAGCAGCCACACTTTTTGGCCGTATTGTGTATCATCCCCCTTTTGGACCGCACCTATGGGTCTATATATGTTGTTGTAGGCCGGAATGATCCAACCCTTGGTGTACTTATCCATAGACTTAGCATAGACAACTGGGTACTATGACGTCCTCTTTTGTTATATATCTCAGTTCTTGATTAGGGGTAGGATAAAATCTTAAACAAATTCGAGTGGTTAGGGTTTACTAATGTGCTATTTGTTTGATCGCTGGGTCCCTGCAAGAGGCCCCTTCATTTAGGAAATCCTGGAATCTCCCTTGAGGTACCTCTTCAACTAGAAGTGCTCCATTTTTTACATCAAGGGCTGTGCTCTCTGATGGTTGTTAAGTGCCCTTAAACCACATGGGATAAATAAGGCAGCGTTTGTTCGTATCAAGAAACAAGCACAACTCTTATACATTTCTTTTAAATTCATAAAAGAGCATACAGACAGCTCTGTCCTGTTTCAGAATCCGTGATAATTTTCCTTGGGAGAATAGTGTCACCTGTTGTTCAAGTAAATACAAGTATGTTTAAACACGTAAAGGCAATGGAGAAATGAAATGGATTATCACAATTTCGCGGACTTTCATTAACCAGATTTTCACCTCTTTTTAGTTCATGCCAGCAGAGACACAATTTTGACATTTATGCTTCACATTGTCCAAGAGTTACAACAATTATAAACAGTATTGTTTCTCGTCCAAGTTTGTCCTTGTCATTTTACCTTAATTTGCCTCTTATATTGGTCATTTGTTCTCGGGCAAGCAGGAATAATGACATGCACGCTCAATACGTTATGGCTTTCAATAAAGTTCTTTGAATTCTCATAGTGTCTTTATCTATCTTTATGTGCTAAAGCACCTTCGTGTGTCTCACCATTGCAGCAGGTGGAACAGGTTTTCTTTACACCAGAACTACACAATATTAGCTCTGCTTCGGTTAAATAAGCGGCTGCCTTGACCCAGTATTGGGACCTGTTTCTTACTCTCCTACCTGTTCTTTCGTACTGCTTGGAGAGTGTGTTATGTCATAACCTTGAAGCCAATTTTCCATTTTCTTATTTCCTCTCCTGTGTATTTTTTTCAAAATACAATGAATAAAATCTTTGTTTTTTTATAATTCTTTTCGCTATGAATATTTCATATGAAGTATGTCTGCTTTGTGAGTACACATAGAACAAAAGTATTTGGATTGAAGCGCACCCCGAGTGATCCCATGTGAGATTCAACACGACCAACCCCACTATAGTAGCTCAGTCTAGATAGGGGTTTGTTGCTAAACTAATCTGCGCTCCCTTCCTCACCCCCCGGGTGGCTCTCGTAGCATGGACCCCACATGCATTTCCGCTATACATTCATCTTTCCCATTCTAACGTGGTCCTTCACACATTACTCAGGTACCCACCCACCAACACTTCTCTTTCTACTTAGCCTACACTCTTAGGGCTATTATTTTATAATTTATCATATTATATAATTATATCTAATTATGATAATTGACTTACAACTCATATTATCGGGTATTCATATCAATAACTCCTTATTGATAATTCAAATAAATAGGGTCTATATAATTTTATCCATAACATTCAGTAAAACTTGGGAGATTCTAATTTAAAGTTGTCATTTAAAGTTACATATCAAAGTACATAAATGGGTATAAAAATGTGTGTTTAACACTACCCCCTGTCCTTCCTAACCAAGCCTTACCCTACCTAAATGCTTCATTTCCTCAACAGAATATGATTTCAGTTCATACAGAGGAAGAAGAAAATACACAAAAACAAACATACATCAGAATATGGAGTTTAAATCTGAAAATTTGGAATTTAAAGATATTTGATCCATTTTTGATAAAGATTGGTTTATTTCCATTCACATTCACGATTATTATAGATGGGCGCAATACTAAGTCCTTACAATGGATTATTGAGCGCAGGAAGATGCGCTGATATACGTCATCTAGAGAATAAAATGCTCACACAGGCTTCCAGCTTACTGCAGAGAATCTAACACTTCATTATGTCCCAACTATAAAGGCCTGGTTAAATAAGCAGGGGTCCAGTATCAAGCCTTACCATACCCCCTGCCCCACTACTGACTTGGTTCCTAAAAAGAGGCCTTTTTATTTCTAGTCTTTTTGAAGACAAAAGGATTCCCTATGTAAATCCTTTCATGAAATGATAAACACTTAGTTATGGCTACTGTAATCTGCTTCTAGAAAAGGAAACTAATATTGTCTAAATGTGGTACATTTCAGATTTGATAGGACACATCTAAATACACTGTATTCAGAGAGTCAGATCTGATGGGATACATCTAAATACACTGTATTCAGATCCACTTTGTACAGACCTGACAAACCAGTTTTACTCCCTTCAACCCTGTCATTACGCTGATTTCACTCCCGATGTGGTCCAGATGTACTCCAGTCTTGGTGCTGATGCCCAAATACCCTATTCCATTGCGCCAATAGCCTCCAGACTGACACAAGACATAGGCAAGTTATGGTGCCAGGGCTGAAACTGGAGTACATCTGGACCACATCGGGAGTGAAATCGGCGCAATGGCATCAGGCCTTTAACCATAGACATGCTGAAACCCTTGATTATTAATTTTCATGAAGACAAGAAGGGAGACTGAAAGAGTCAAATAATGATGCCAATGATAACAAAGACAGAAGGGATACTCACACAGGGACAGGTAAACAGACAGAGAGTCAGACATAAACAGATAGGGACAGAGATAATGAGACAGAGATGCAGAAAGACACATACAAAGCGAAATAGTCAAACATACATGCCAAACAACAGGGACAGATGTAGTATGACATACATATGAACAGACAGGGACAGAGACAAAGATATAAACAGAGAGAGTTATATAAACAGTATATAGACAGGGATAGTGACAGGGAGACAGCTGAAGACAGAAAACAGACATAAACAAAGAGAAATAGAAATTTTACAAACAGACAGGGACAGATGAAGATTTAGGTATAACACACTGGACCTGAAGCCACTCTACAGTCATGCCAGAATAGCCCTCACCCCCTCCCCTCCCACAACCACTCCATCTACATTACTGACCAACTAGCTACACTCAAGAGCCTGTTTTTTCTGGCTCACTGCTCTCCTACAACTTTACAATGCATATACATTTCAAATCTGATGGGACACACCTGACTGTATATCATTGGAACTACCACATCTGAAGGGTCAGACCATTCACTATGCTCTTCAAAGAAACACAGACCCAGTAAGGAGGTATGAGATTGGTGGAAGAGTAGGCATATGACTCTATCTCAACTCAGTCACTCCATATTAGCACCTCTCCCCCACTCTCACACACACACTCCTTACCTTCGTCCACTGACTAGATTGTTGAACCTGTTATACTCAGACCCATATAGGACTTGATTCAGAGACATTTTTAATGCATTAGGGTGTATACACTGATTTTAATACCAGAAATTAGTTTCATTAGGTAATCCTGTTAATGACACTTGAGAACGACTATCAAATTTATTCTCTATGTTTTTTTAAAACATTCTTGATACTTAATTTTTTTTCAAATACAGATGGCTCAAATACATAATTTCTTATGATATTCTCTTACTTTTATTTCATGAAGTAATTTAGGTATACCGAGCTCTTACATTGTAAATGGAAATAACATTAGCTTCTGGTCTCTTTAACTGCGGTTCATTGCTCTCTTATCTTGGTCTTTGTTATATGGAGGAGTGAACAGTCTAACTTTCTAAAAACCTAACTAGCCTCTTTTCTGGGTTTGCCACAATCTACGGAGAGGACTGCAGAGGAGGATGTTAGGTCCTCATACTTTGTTCGAGTATCTCTAGAAATCTTGATCTTCATCTTTGGTTGGGGAACATACATGTTATTTTTTCACCTTAACTTTCTGTCGTAGTTCTCTTACAAAGAGGATAATGTCTAGGTCGTTATCATGGAATAGTCTTTGCCTGTGGATAATTCCTTTTACCATGCAAAAAGAGAAAGCTAATGAATTTTTCCCTGTCATTCAACTTCACACCAAGTCATCCTAAAAGTATATCTTTGTTATCCGCTCTGAGAACATCCTATTTTAAAATCCCACAGAACTCTCTGACAGCTGGGCATTCCATGATGAAATGCACCAGTGAGTTAGTTTTATTCATTTTTAGATATAACAACTAATTTTTCCATTTCTTTTGAAGAGGTTATATAATTTATGGTTGCCAGTTATCATGAACAATGAACCGTGTTCTGTGGTCAGACCTACTTTATATGGCAAAATGTCCGACGACGATATGACCCAGTGGTGCAATTGCAACCGGAACAAATGTCCAACAATATTTGCATGATAAAAACATTGTTGCTATCCTTGTATTATAGTGGAGATTTGGTAACTGGAGAACTTGACCCGAAACGAACTCGACCCATGGATGTCAGGAGAACTCGACCCGTTGTTGAGTTCTCCAGTATTTGAAGATTTAGCTATCTTTTCTTATATAGTTAAGATATCATGCCTTGTGGGATGAAACATGAGCAACCCGTTATGATAGATTGGCATGAGCCATTAGTCACAAGCCATCTATCATTTGTAGGAAGGAGTTGTCTCATTTCCTGAACGTACTCATACAGTGTAACTCGATCAGTTATTACATTTGGAAATTCAGAACGATTTCTTAGAAACGGCAAACCGTAGTTAGGAATGTCAGGTTTGCATATTAAACAATGAGGCGAAACCTGAAATAGCTTAAATCTCTTGGAGTATGTGAATGCACTTGCTGTTAATCCGATTGGTACTTAGTGTCACCAATTCATTACACCTTATATCATTAGTCAATGCATCAAAGGTACGCCACTATTTCGTTACATCATTTGGTTACATAATGACAATACCAAGAGACTTATGTGAAGAAGCAAATCGTGCATGAAGGACACCCTTTCAGTCACGTGTTATTTAATGTGGTATCATGGCTTTTTACAAATTTTCCAATCAAGATTTGGGAATTAGAGCGGACATGACTACCAAGTGTCAGTTTCAACATTATGAACATTTTGTAGTGGAATTCATTAAAACCTAGGGAAAAGGCTAAAAGTAAAGCTCTTGATAAGAATGATGTTTCTTGTAAAGTATCCTGCTAAGAGAAATTCACTTAATCAAAATACATTTAACAAATGATGCAGGATTATGAAAATACCTTTTCACCCAAGGCCTTCTGTCTGGAGTGACAGGTTACATGGGAACTGCTTTTGGTAGTTCAGCTCTTGATGAAAAAGAACTCTATTTTAGGATTTACCTCGCGCGTCAATTTAATCGGACAAATCGCTTACTAAAATGAAACGTAAAACGTCCACTATTGGATTCTAATTCATGAAGGCTAATATTTTTTGTAATATATTTGTAACTCTGGTGTCCATGGCAACATTACACATTTAAAAAAGTACCATTTCTAATTGATAAGAAGAATGAGAAAAGGAATTACACTGTTCAAAACTGTTATCATAATACACGGATGACTTCTAGCATAAATCGAATGAGGGTTCTTTTCGCAAGCACTTATCTTTGTGCAACGCCAAGGAAATAAAGCATTTCACTCAATTAAGATTACTTTCATTTTGCTGGTTATTAAATCTCATATCACGAAGACAGTCTTTATTCAATTTTATTTGAAAATTAGTCTCCTTTTAAAAGTCCACGTTCTGCAGATATTTCTCGAAATTCACTCAGATTAAAGCTTATAAGGAGATGATCGTGAAAATAATGAAATGTCCATACATTCCGGAATACGTTTAACTCAAGACAGTAATAGTAGATATAGTATTAAATGCTCACCCATGATGATGAACCCACATAGAAACAGTGACCACTTTCAAAAGGAGAATATAAAGCAATTACAGTAGAACCCAGTACCCGTTGTGAACCTTTACAACCAGTGTTCACGGTCCATAACTGACAAAAATGACCGCACAAGTGTCCCTCAAATGGGGTTCTAATTTATAGTATAACTCCTCTGATATTTGCTTCATGGAAGACAACATTCCCGATCTAATAACTGTCATATTGCACAAACCAGATTTATTTTTTATGCGGGGGTGGCCGCGTGCATACTTTCATTTGCCCTTTAATGTCAGATCATGTGCCGAAACCCATGTAAAAGGTGTACGCCCACAGTCCGGGAGGTAACCAGCAAATCAATAGCAACATGTTGTTTCCGCTGGATTCCATGATACCTTGTTTTTACAATAGGGGATAATGCAATTCATCGAATCCTAAGTCTTATTGAACGTTAAACCACCCAAACAAAGAACTTCACATCATGGCGACTTGCGGAGGAGGTTAAGGTCCGGCTGAATGGAGTTGTCCCCCTGCATTAACTACCATACAAGGAATAGAGTATGGTATACGGGGAAAATAGTCCCTTTTGCTATAGAGCAAAGAAATAGTTCGCAGTGTTATACCCATTAACATGGCAATTACTGGGATTAATTTATTCGAAAAGATGGATAATAAATGCAACAAACGATGATTTTGTGGACAGCAGCTCTGTAAACCACTCGCGGTTGACGTCGTAATACACTCGCTAGCGCTCGTGTATTACTACGCGTCAACCTCTCGTGGTTTACGGCCGCCTGTCCACAAAACCATCGATTATTGTCTATATATCATATCGTTTCATGGGCTTGGGAATCGCTAAACTATAACGATACTAATAAGTGTATCCGGGTTATATTTAGAACCGTATTTATTCATTTTAGGGACCATCACCCCTTTCGCGCACCTTTCCGCTAGTGTGTGTGCTATACTATGTTGGATACTTCTCTTGTTAAAGGAGATTCTTTAGCGTGGGCGCTAAGGCTGGCGGCTGGCAGTGACTGGGGCGGCGACCCTGTGTCTGAACCTGTCGTGCAGGTGGCAGGCTCCGCTCAGACGGCGTCTCCCTGGCACTGCAGTTGACTTAATCATAACCAGCTTTGGTGATTTATAGAAATCTCTCCAGAAGGTCCTGGCGGCTGCCGGCTGGCTCATCCGTACTCTGTGTTTTCGCCGTTATCTTGGGAAAGAGATCAGGCTAATTGTAATTGCATTACAGAGGCGGGTTTACGAGAGAGGGATCGAGGGGGCACCTCCCCATTTTGGTCACCTCCAATGGCGACCCCCTTTGGGAAGTCCTGGGCCCGCTGTTGTATTATGTAGAAGTTGCACAGTGCGACGAGATTTATCATTCTGTAATATCAGGAAACATTAACACCTTAAAGGGCAGATTCTTTCAATAGAATTCATACATCCTTAAAGCAATATTCTTTTTGCATTCAAGAAAAATTATCAATTAGTTGATATCATTTTCAAATAATATACTAAGGTGACTGTGAGTAGGTCGCCGAGACCGATCCTATGAGACTGGCAGCAAATACTGATTTGTCAGTGGAGCCCACAACACAAGGAGGTACGAGGCGGAAGACCAGTTACAGGTTGAATGATTTAGGCGTCCGGGTCTTCCGCTTATGTCGCGGACCATGGACAAAAATGTGCGATGTTGGAAGGGGAGTGGAGAAAGGCAGCATTAATGTAGTAGTCTTTATTTATGAGGTTATGAACTGGAATAAGAACAAGGTGGCTAGATTGAATCAACTTATCACAACCCGGAATCTGTAGAGGGGTGATCGCCGAACGAGGGCATACAACAGGCAGTAATACAAAATTGTCCCCCTTCTCCAGGGCCTCTTAATACCACGTTGTACAACGTACACAGGATAGATTGTACATGTTTTGAGTGGTATATAGAATAGTGCAATTAACATGCTGAATTATGCCGATTTGATGCAACAGCTTGTTTACCAGAAAAGAAGATACTTATTTCTTTATTTATTCATATATCCATTGCATAAAGAATAATACACAAAATTCTGAACACATTTTATGGTTTTTCGGTTTGAATTCTTATGTATGAACCCTTCTTTGTTCAACGAATATATGTACTTAAATCTTTAAACTGCAAAGCTAAATATCTAGGGCCCTATTTTCTATTAGTGAAAAAGAATTTGCCACACAATCCCCAAATACTGCAGTTAGGTCACACCTGGGCCGCGTTGCTGCACTTTTTGTGGTATCGTTATCTATAATCGGATCGCAATTTTATTTTAAAGATTGCTTTAACAATCCGTCTGAAAAAGCGTTGCTCCCGTAATATCGGTTCGTATCCCTATATTCCCGCGGTATCGCTATTTTTTTACGATGCGATAGCGATCCAACAATTTAGGGGCACATATTGAATGAGACAAGGGAAAATTCAATAGTTATCTAATTAAATACAGATGGCATCGCAGTTAAAACTTATCTGACATCTGGTGGTATGGATCGCTATTTGAAATATCAGATAAGGCTGCATTTAACCCACAGCGATACGATCCGCAGTGCTGTGAAGGTCCGCGTAAAAAGTATTACAAAAAGCAGTATTTTATGCGGCGATGCGCCTATGCAATTACGACGTGATCCGCAAAATTTCAGGAGCAACGTTTACGCCCTCGGATCGCTATTCTGCGATCCGCAACTCTGTCGCAAACGTGGAGCAACGGGGCCATGGGCAGAATGAGTTTCCGTTATATTATTGGTGCTAGTGGTATCATTCTCTACCCAAATTCAGCTTCTGTTTGAGTTTGACTGTCGCATAAAGACATATCCCGAAACAGATAGGCTATACTCCGTAGACTTCGCGCTCTGATCATATGACTAATGTGGGTAGTTTGTAAATGTACCTGAAGGAAGGTGGGAAATGATAACGGTTTCAGTTACGTTGTTAATTCTATATTGGATCACATTGGTGGCAAGTTTCGGGAAAGAAAGAGGTTGGTGAAATAATTTTTCAATTGATGTCCCGGATATTGGTAGCGCTTTTATAAGTGCATTGTAATTTAATTACATTTGCAAAATGACACGGTATGCATTATGGTGTTGTTTCATTTCCGATTAAAAGCTAATACCGGCTGTTTTACTGTGCTTAGAGCAGATATTACCTTATCAGATTGGTTTGGCATCATAGTGACACATTTGGAACTTGGCATCTAGATGACTAGCACCAATAATGGATTTGATGGATATATCCAGCCGATTGAGCAGCTGGACTGCTCACTGCTCACTTCTAGTGAGCAGAACATACAACACCTCACAGGGTCACGCTCACCACTAACCCACATTTACTCACCAATGATCGATAACTCGACACATATTCATTCTGTCTCACCCTCTTTTGGCAATTCATACCCTATATAGGTCTTATAATTGATTTTCATTCTCAAACTATTGTCAATCGTATCAAAAGCCATATTAATGGCCCTTAAATGTGGCAGGTCCCATTTGGAGAAGGTGGTAAGAAATAGTATTATAAGGCCAGAGCTCGAGGGCGACGCCATTGATGCTCTGAGGTTTGCTCGCATGATGGATCCTGGAATGGATATGGGACTGTAGACTAGGCCAGTTCGTACGTCTTCCTCCAGCCGAGTATTGACCGTGTGGATAAACTCGAAGCTCAAGTATGAGGTATCAACGATAGGATGGAACTATTCCTAAAGGTAGCATTTGCTCTACAGAATGGAGGGACTCAGGCGCGCCATCATGACAGGCTTCTGTTGTAAAAATCCTAAAAGTTATTAAATCGACAGAAGGGTGTATTTAGGTGATACCATTGTTCTCTTCCCCTATTAGTGGGGCAGATATATCTCAAATCTCAGCAGTATCGGGCATTTAATGAAACAAGCATTAGTTTTGGTACATGGTTAGGGGAGCCCCTAAGGAAAGTTTTTAGATGCGTGGGCATTGCAGAAAAGTCCCAGGAGCCGGGTGGTGGCCATTTTGAAAATTGACCATCACATATGACCCTTTCAGAATGGTTATTACCAAGAAGAATGCTATATGAATCACCTCAAATATGTGCAAGAGGAACATAAAGATATGGAATGATTGATTTATCAATGTTTTTACCATATACCAACATGTGGAGAGTGGCCATCTTGGATTTTCTGCCGAAATTTCCATAAATCTGGAAATTCTTCATGTAGGACTCTAATCACAACCACACAATTGACAGAAGACTTATAAAATGATATTTCCTGGGTTTTGGAAGGTTAAACCTCCTCAATAAACATTATTAGCTCCTTCTAATTAGAAAAGAATACCGGAAAATTCATTGAAATGAGCGTTAATAGTCATAATGGCAATTGATCTATGCCTATTTCACACAGGCATACAATATTTAAGCCAAGTTTGAGATGTGCTAGCCTGAGGATAGTGAGATCCAGGGTATAAGGGTGTTATCTCACTGTGTTTTCCACTTGCCTGTCATCCTCATGTCATAGAGCTGACCTTGTGTGAGCCATATAGGGGCTTGACAGGTTAGTTAATTACAATTATCTCTAGACACTTCTAGGATTAACAGAGCTGTTTGGACCTCATTGATCCAGCTAAGCATGACAGACCATTTTAACCCAGTCATACAAGGGCTGGCCAGGTGATGCCTCAAGGTACTGACTGGAGATGGCTGGGTGATGCCTCTTTTATTTGTTTGGGTAGTCAGTTAGATTTGGTGATGCCCTAAGGCATCATTTACAAAATAATTGTTTTATTATATAAAATTAGAAATAATGGCCCAAAATACAGCAAACATTTACAGAAAGTAGGAATAACATTATAATAAATAATTTAAAGTGAAATAAACACAACTTTAAGGACCATGTGCAGTCTCATATGATGTAATTAGTCTCTAGCACCTGGCCTCTGACAGTTTTCACTGATAACAACCCAGCTGTGTGCCTGTTTCACTCCTGTGGTTAGGATTGATATTATAAATTCTATTTCATTGTTCAATGCATAATGAATTTGTTATCATAGTTTGGGATTCCTTGTTCTGAGGAAAATAAATTTGCTTATAATCCAAATTATTTTGATATTAAACACAACCACATACATTGAAGTCTTAGATATATGTGGATGGGTTCAGGCAACAGTGTACAAGTTGCACAAGATACAAAATTAGCTGACAAATACTGCCTTTTATCAGCTATTTCAAAAAGGTTTTCAATGAGGAGAAGGATGCAAGGTAAGACTTAACTAGTGTACTATGAGGGGTAAGGCCAGTCCACAACATAAGTTCTGACTGCTAATGCTCCAACTGGAATTAGATGCACTGGTCATTGTTTCTGCTTTACAAGAATCATTGGCAATGACCTACACACTATGCATGTGAGATACTAGTGCATCTTAGAGAAGTCTCATCCAGACATACAGGCAGCATTCTGTCAAGGAAAGTTGTTTTTTTAAAATCCCACCATGGTTCCTCTGTTTTGGAAATAGATCTATCAAAACAGCACCAAAATGAGATTGCAATAGCTGGCAGTCAGGCAGTCGGATAAAAAGTCCATCTGTCCTCAGGAAGGCCAGGCTAGCTGATGAATTTCATGTTCTACACAAATATTTCTACAGATCATCAACATCTGGGGGAAGAGGAAAGCATTCAAATAATCTTTCTGAAAGATCCTGATTCTGATGTTATAGATCAGCTTTGGAATCCCTTCTATTGGGAATCAATAGTCTTGAAGGGTCAGGAAAACACAGGATGGTGGGTATGTAGAACTAAGGCTTGAACTTGAGCAACACTCTCCCAGCAGATCTTTCGCGGCACTATCGCTTGCTAATCTCTGCCTCAACCCAAAGCTGGTTCCCTGGGTATCCACAAAGGACAGGGGGAACCAGCTAAGATTTCAGATTCAAAACAGTGTAACTGTCAAAAGTTATAAAAGTCAAACAACTCATATATTATGAGTTGCAAAATATGGAAATTGTTAAATGAGCTATACAGACATTAAAGCTGCTTCTTTTTCAGCTTTAAACCACTTTATAATGTGAATCCAAGGTTGATTAGGCTGCCCCTTTGAGTGGGCACATGTGTCTTGTTGACAAAACAAAACCCTGCAACACATGAGGTGCTTTTCACTGAAGAAAGTAATCCCAGAGACTGTGTCTGGATAGAAATAACAAATACGAAAAAATTAGTTTAAATCATTAACCATATAAATAGGTGTATCTCTATGTACAAGTAGAATACAAATACTGCCCAAACCATGACAAATTTAGGATATTTGAAAAACTGGCGGATGGGACAGATTCTGTCCCAAACAGGCAGGTCGGTCCAGAGATACAAGCGGCCGCAGGAAGTAGAGCGCAGGATCTCTGCTTGGAGAGTGCTTGAGCAAAGGCCAGTTGTCAAGTCATACTCGGTCTCTCAACACGCCTCGTCATCCGATTTTCCTATTCTTCTTGGTAATAACCATTCTGAAAGGGTCATAGTGTTCTGTGATGGTCAATTTTCAAAATGGCCACCACCCGACTCCTGGGACTTTTCTGCAATGCCCATGCATCTAAAAATTTTCCTTAGGGGCTCCCCTAACCATGTACCAAAACTCATGCTTGTTTCATTAAATGCACAATCATGTGCTATATCTGCCCCACTATATAGACCTAGGCCTCCCTGAAGCCACAATAACATCAAGGCCTAGCCCAACATGTCACCTGGTTTGGCATTATAGTAGGGGAGCAAATGACCTGAAAAAGGGGTCACAATGACACCCGAGAGTCTCCTGGCTGAAACTTGCCATGTTGGTCAATTATGACCTCAGGAATCTGAATCTGATGCTCGTTTGTTCCAAAAAGTGTAGCATCATGCTCGTTTCCATGGTAACAGAAGAAAAACATATTTTGATAATTACTAATATATATTAAATACTTTGATATAAAAAGGTAAAAATATGCATTTTTTCTGTGAAGAAAATCATTGATTCTTGTGTCCTAAGTATACACTATGAAAATATGCCCTTTTCCATTTTCATGGAAGAATTGGTTCAGCAGAGGTTTTGGCCTCTGGTGGGTCATTGACCTCCGCAGTGTGGAAACTCCACCTGATACACTGCGCTACTCACATCCCGCGCAACAACAAGCCTCGCCTCCACTCCCCTGACGCTGCTCAAACAACACGGACGGCACACATTTTACCCACCCACCCACATCCTTTTAATTCACACTACCTCTTTTCATCTCATTATCATTATGCATTTTATTACAAACATTGTGGTATTTAATCACTCAACTATCTATTTACACTTTTAATGATAATTTACACCCATCATTATTAAAAGTCTCTTGTCATAAAATTTTACCACAAAAATAAAAAATTTATTTTCCCAATGGTTGCCATGGTAACATTCCAATTTCTAGGAGAACCCTCATTTTTGTTTTCCTTATGGTACTTTATGCTACTTGATGTTGAATACAAAAATTTATTTTATGAACAATACATCAAAATTTATGAATATAGGAAAAGTACCCAGCAATAATGAGCAGCACCATTTTTTGAAGTCATTAAATTGTTTCCATGGCAACCATCATAATGTATTTTCTATGACCATATCTGCCAAATAATTATAGATTAACTGGATATTTGTTTGGCAAGTCTTAATGACATGGCAACTAGTAGAGGAGTAGAGTATAAAAATGGTCATTAGAGAGTCTCCTGCATGAAACCTGCCATATTTGTCAATTATTACATGGGGAATCTGATTCTGCCACTATTTTGTCCAAAAGAATGTAGCATCACTTCTGTTTCCATGACAACATGAATGCATAATGAGTTACTCAGAAATCCTTATTTTCCTATACATATGAATAGTAAGTGTAAGAAAAACAACAAAACATCTGCTCACAAGCTTTCATTTTAATTTTTGTATGTATACCTTTGGAACATATTGGAGGATTGTTATTTACATTCCTTTAGAATTTGATTGCCATGGCAACCAATGCAGCCCAAAACATCCACTGCAGTAAGCAACTCTAAATGTCAGTGAAACTAACTGCTATACCTTTATAGTAACTGAAGATAGAGACTTTATTCTGGTACTTTGAGAGTCTACTGCATAAAATGTAGCATGTTTGTCAATTATTACATCGGGATTGTGATTATGCCACTCTTTTAAGATCGATGCATAGGGGAAGACCTTAGAGGCCTATCGGATAATTTACGCATGTGCCACCAAGATTGTAAAAAATACAGGCAGCACTGGAAACGTAGTACAGCAGTCCACCGGCTCTCTTCTTTCTTGGATCTCTTTACGAGGACTAGATTATCTAATCTATTCTGGTGGAGTGAGACTCCTATGAGTGCTACACTATGTTGTACTTCAGTTGGTTTGGTTATCTTTCGGTAAGTCAGAAGATGATGAGTCAACTTGTACTATTTCTACTGGACATAAAATCAGACTCAGAGATCTTAAGTATATTGATCTTTATTATACCTTTCTGTATACAGTACCCCAGCACCGGAGTGCTGAGTAAATCTGGGTGAGTGAGTCCACAAGCTGAAGCAAGTTCCCTCACTCAACCACCGAAAGGGTTTGCAGAAACCCTACCAACTGTGAGGCTTCAAGGTGTTCGCTCAATGCAGTGGAACACACAGAGTACCCTGACGACCTGCTGCATCCTCTAGCTTAAACCCAACACACCACTGCTTGCCTGACCCGACCCCTACAATAGTATCAGCGTGAGTTGTAAATTACTCTTCTCCTTCAGCAAGGCCCTTGACCCCAGCGGCTTCATCATACCATTCCAGAAATCATCACCACAGACTTGCGCAACCAAGCTTGTACCCAAGCAGTGAGCCTGTGTATGTGGTGCAATGTCACGATGCACGCCTGTAAGGCTCTGCACACTGTTCTGCTGCTGCTCGATAAGAGATCTTATCAGCTTTATTCATTATTGTGAAAACTGCTTCTGTGTACTAATAGGGTGTTGCTTTGCAAATGCAATGATAGACAATGATATAGGAAGCCTTGTGGAGCACACTTTTATACATGGAGTAGGCTGTCTGAGCTGCCATGGAGCTGTTAGGGCGCGGAAAAGGAGGGAGGACCATGTTCAGCCGTAACTAACCTTAAGTTGCTGAACTCACCCTGTCCATCATAAGTAATCGTAAGTGAATGGGTCCAAGATAATGACTGGTGTAAGTGACTGTATAATGACATGAGCTTGTCCACCACTTACCAGGCTTAGAATGTAAGATGACGCATGGTGGTGTGCCGACCAGACCCTGACAATACCACATCTACCTATGGCAGTCTCAACTCAATGTGGTCTGCCTTAAGTTGACGGTCTATTTTAGACAGAGTGGTTAAAAGCCATTAAAATGTCAGTAAAGTTCTAAATTGACTTACAATTCATGCAAAATTCACTGCTCGGACTGTCCAGGTGATGGTGTAAACATAGCATTAAGGAACCCGATGGTTAAATTACCACAAAACCGGCAAGTATAGTTAATTTCATTTCAATGCTGTAACTATTGGTTGATTTCACATCGTTCTACCTGCCTTCCCCACCATTCTAGGTGTGTATCAAAATGTTCTGATGGGCATTTCAGATTAGTTAATAGCATGACACTTATACCAACATTTATTACCCAATAACCTCGACACATTAGAAATATGATAAATGATATGACATTTTAACATTTAAAAAGACCTCCTTCTGCAGTGTCCTAAATAAAAATATTTTTAGTGGTTAAGATACATATCCCCAGCAGTCCTCAGCCGTAGACTCCCTGCAGACCTCAACATAGAACTTCACTCCAGAGATAGAGAAACCTCATATATTATCCGTCGGGGTAAAAAAGCGAAGTGCAATACAGCAATCGCCACCAGGCTCACGGTCGGATACCCCTTAGCACTTTCGTATAGGCAGTGTATGTATGCATGCATAAAGCTCTCAGAGAGGCTGCTAGAAAACGTTATATAGTATTTGTTAGATCTCTATCCATAACATTTCCTTTTGGCTTCCCATATCCCTTCTTATAGTTTACCTGTAAAGTGCATGAAAGCCCTGAGGTATTCTTTGCGTCTTAAGTTCATAATGGACCGACATTAGCATCCAATTTCCATAGGTCTAAACGGAACCTCAATGTCCTTTACATGGAACTACTATCCCAACAAGACTTGTTTTTCCCCTAAGATGTTCTCCGAATTGTTTGTGTTCTACATCATCATGACAATTTTTTTCTCGGGTAAGGCATTTTCTCCGGTCCTGATATCAAACTTGCAGATACTCGTGACATACCTTGATAAATACATTTTCAGGATCATTCAGACCTTTCTGATCTATTTTGTTGATTGTTTTGATTCAATCTATTGCTATATTCAAACGACCTGAGGTATGTTCCCCGGAGTCGATGTGTGAATATAAGGCATAACAATTGTAACCAGTGGTCATGAGGGATTTATTTTAAGCGAAATGTATATTACAGCTTAACCAATAGAAATATGCAATGCTCTGGCACAATGCGCTATAATAACCCAATCAAAGAACACTCACCAGTCATTTCTACCGAGCTTGATGTTCGTGTAAGGGCTAATAACCCTCCAGAAAAACTTTCTGAGAACCAATCAGAGCCTTGGATACAAACCAAGTTGGCCATCACCTTGAATCATTACATATCAAAACCAAACTTGATCTTCTTTGTACAGGAGGTAAAAGTACACCTGGCTCTTCCTATGCGCCTTACTTACTTTACATAATACTGAAATGGAGATTTTATAGGAAAATATACATGTTTAGAAAAAATAGAGTCTTTCTCAGTAATGTCATCGCGGAATTAGAATCTTTATGTAGAAACGTTTTTATTCTGAGGATTTGTGAAAGCACGCGAGGTGAGCTTTTCATTAGTGACCGACTGAAGTGCTCAGATAATTGATGTCCGCCACTTTTCATGTCAACGCATTCGATGGGGCTTCAGACTTGTCCGGCCCAAACAATCGACGTGGAAATCATCACGAAATATCTGAAATAGGAGGCGTAGGTCTGTGATTGATCACAGAGTTTCGTGTCTAGACCCAGATTCAGCCACTCAGTTCTGAATGCAATCACCCGGGTTTGACCCTCTTTATCTCCGGATGGTGACGGACACGGTAACAATGATTAAATCTGCAAACACCCTGCCGATCTACACTGACGAGAATGAAAACACCGTCGGTATTCATTACACACAAAGCAAATTATGGACATTGTGATGTTTCCTCTCCTTGTAATTATACGGGATGGAATTATGAAGACACACCTTTCCTAGTACATCTAGAATGTACCTTTTGTCTAAGGAATATACAAACTGCTTATGGAAATCGTTTACATGTTGTAACCTCGTATCAGGTTTCTCTCTGTGACTATGTCTCATATGTCTTACATTTCTGTCTGCTATTGCTCACTTCACTTGACACTGTTATATTCAATATTGAATATTTTGTATAACTATTATATTTTGTTACATTTGATATTTCATATCTTGTATGATCCCTGCAGTATGCAAATTCCAATAATTTACTCATCATGATCTAATACTTACTACTTATTATGTATGCCATTACCTTACTGCCGAATGTTTATTCCTATCACCTCATCAACATCACATCTCATCATAACCAACAAATGAAAGATTGACTTATAGTAGTTTTTGCTACTTATGAAAAGAATATCTGGATAAGTAAAAACATGTAAAATCAACTGCTCCCGGGGTCCGTATTGAAGAACGGCACTGTTGCCTCATTTGGTGTTTATCTGAAAACTAATTTCCCTTAATAATAGTTATTAAAAACCAAACAACAACGAGCGTTGATCTATTTATTATCCCGAATTTCAATAAATCACATTCATATATGTCAATCCAACGTTACACATATGACTAATCCATAGCCGTACATGTGACACTCCAACGTCGGTATCCTAAGCCTTTAGTCACTTGCCTGGCTAACCCGAATATGCGTGATTTGTCTTGTCATAGCATTCACTCGTACTGCGCTTCACATGATTTGTTTTGGATTTGACTTATTGATTAATACAGATCTGTATAGTACACATTACAGTGTAACATTAGTACACTTATGTAAATCGTTTTGATACTAACTTAACAGATCTAGAGGTAATGAGCATTTATGAATCGTTACAATCATTGGCGTTATATTAAGTAAGAACTTGTTTGACGTCTTGGAAAATTCAAGATAAAATCCAACAGATTTTCCATGTAAAGTACGGATTTGCATTTCAAGGATAGTCATAGCCAATGCACACTGGTAATTCCCATGTCCTTTCTTTATCCGGTCCTGCAGCTCCCTGCCTCGAAACCTAAAATCAATATCAGCCTTCAAGCGCAAAATACCATCTGCTTACTTGACATTTAGAAAAATGAATCTATGCAGAGGATCAAATTGGTCGCTGATGCCACATTCCGATAGAATGGAACTAAGCACGATTCAGGGGTCTGTATAGTTGATGAGAAAAAGAATATTGCCTGATAGATAAAAGAACGAGATGACAAACTGTATTAAAATACCGTTCACATCATAATGGTGGGAACCTTTCAGATGACGACCCAGAAGCAATGGAGACAAGAAACAGAGGTTTTCCTCTGAAAGGAAATGTGGGAAATATGCCTTTTTGGAAAGTAGGTTTCTGGTTTTAACTTGATTTGCCTAAAGCCAATTTCTAATCAGACATTTGTCCCCAAAGACAATTGCTATCGAGATGAATACCTTTACAGATGATTGCCCCTTCATAATATTCACTACACGGACGATTGCCGTTCTTTGTCGAGTTGAAAGCATCTCATTGGAAGACTCAAGGAACTTGAGAGCTGAGGAATCTCTCAAAGAGATCATACTCGATTCCTATAAGGAGCGTTCATTATTTACAGGGGGCGTCGTGAACGACTAGAGGGGGCGGCGATTGATATGAGGGTGTTTGCCTGGGGGCATTTCATTTTGAGGTATGTGCCGGGGAGAGGGGCATTTCATTTTGGGGTATTTGCCTGGGAGTGGGGTGGCACTTTTTATTGCAAGGATTTATGTTTTTGTGATTCACCCACATAAAGGATTCTAGGACCATGCATTTGGATAATCTATACAATTTTAAGGTCAATAGTGTCTGATCCCTTCTAGTAGAATTAAGAAATATACATATTTAGTGTGACAATTGTAGCAGAGAAGACGGTAAGTCAGGTACTGTAAAAGCTGGCAGCTGACAAATCTTTTCTGAGATAACAGTTTTTTTTTTTACTAAAATAAGCAGCAAAATTGCTGGCCCATTGCAGCAGAGTCTATTACAGGGTTATTGCAGGCCCTTGTATTGTCATTTACATACTGAGTAACCTATAATTCATGAAGGAAGTTGTGAAGCCCATAGATGATATACTTAGCAAACTACAAGAACACCAGTGGCTTGAGGCGGAATGGTGTATCATCAGTGTTCTTCAGGAATATCAGGCGACCAACAACTATGAGTTGGCAGCAGTGAGACTGGCTGTACCAGCATGTGGCTGCTTCTCCCTGTGGTCAAGGCCAACCCTCTCTGGATTTTGAATGCAGACAGTTCCAAACGAGCTCTTCACAGCTGTCGGTCTCGGCTGAGCATGATGTTGCTGATTCAATGATGAAAAACCCCTTAACATGGAGATCCAGCGTCCTACTCTTGGTGGCTTCAGCAGGGTATCTGAATCAGAGAAGGTTACGCACAGTACTGGGGTCAACAACAACAGAAACCAATTTAGTGTACTTATCATGGTGAACAAGGAGGGTGGCAGGGGAATCTAAACTTGGTTAACCTCTCGAGTGTACGCTGGAGAGTAACAGATATGGGCTACAGAAAGCCGGGTGTAAATATATTGTAACTGAACGAAAGTGTTATTTTAGCCGGGAGGTGCTTTGCCTACCAGAACGGAGACAGGGGCCAGTGTAGGTATGGTCTGGCAGCGACATATCAACAAGGTACTGGGACCATTCCTGTCCAAGTTCGTACTGGTCTACCTTGATGACATCGTGATTTATTCACGGAACGAACTACAACATCCTAGCCAGGCATGTGACACTCCCAAGACAGGCATTGGGTGCAGTAGCAGTTCCCGACTATTGACATTGCCTGTCCACAGCCACCAACTGCTCACACATCCTGCCTGCCATCCACATCCACATTCACATTCATATCCACATCCACTCAACAGTAGATCCACACAGAGGCGAGCATCGTCAGATGATATATGATTCATCAAGCTGGTTGGATCCCTGTCTCATCACTATTTGGATATAGCAGTGTCCCAAGCAATGTCACCAGCCCCTCAGCACTTGTAGTGCTGTTGGGCATGCTTACTACACCCCCAAGCAGAAAGGGGAGTGACGCCACAGATAAATGAACTGTGATAATGACTATGAACTATTTACATTTACCTTCATTACATTTCTGATGTGCTTTTGTTGCCTTATGAAAGCGATACATATGTGATCCTCAATTATTGACACTGATACTGATGGTACTCACCGATGCTTATGATACAATGTGTTTTGTTAATAAATTTCTAAACTGAAGTTCACTCTCGTCATCTTCGCTTATAGAAAGCATAGAAGTAAATGAAAAAATGAATGACTACTCAAATCTTCAACTTCAAAACAAATTAACTCATAATTGAAAAGAATAATTTAGAATTGCAATGAATTAACTTTTAATCGATTAGAATATATATATATATGCACAAAGTTGTGCAAGACAGTTCCATGGTTCTACACCAACTGAGGAAAAGAAGGAGATCAGGACCAGGTTCCTGCACCAGATCAATGTTGGTACCGTGGTGAGGTGTTGAGGCAAGTTGAGGTGAAGGTGAAGTGAGGTGTTGTCTTGCAAATGCACTGGGAGACACTGAGGAAGTCCTGTGGAGTGCACTTTTATACATTAAGGACACTGTTGAAAAGCTGCCTTGGAGCTGTTGGGATGCAAAGAGGGGAGAAGGACCATATTTGGCCGTAACTTACCTTAAGTCACCTTAACTCGACCTGTACATCCTAAGTAATCATAAGGGAATGTGTCAAGAATTGTGAATGACGTAAGTAACCTTCCGTTGATGTGAACTTGTTGGCAACCTGTCAGGTTTCGAACGTAGGTCGACGCATGCCGGAGCCACGGTGGTGTGCCAACCAGACCCTGACAAGACCATGTTGATATACGCCAGCCCCGACCTGACGCGGTGCACCTTAAGTCAACGGCTTATTCTAGGCCAAGCAGGCAAAAACCATGAAAATGTCATAAAAGTTCCAAGGCAACTTATGATTGGCTAAAAATTCAATGCCGGGACTGCCAGGGTGATGGTGTAAACCTAGCATAAAGTGGGATTCATATGGAGAGACCCATGTACCATCAGGTACATGGGTCAGAAACATCAGGTACAGAACATATTTGGAGTAAAGGGTACTAATAATATAACATACCTGTATCCCAAATTCCATAGTTTTCTTGTGGTTATTATGACTGTGAGAAATTTTTCACTGAAAATATGAAAAATATATAAGGTTTGCATCACTCAGACAGCTTGTGTATAACCTACGGTGATACTCGATCAATTTTATTTGTCAAGGTCACTCTATATCAAAGAATCAGAACCCCTGGAAAGCCATGAATTAGTCATGAGATAGTCGTTGTCATCCTCACCACAATTTCATCTTACTCATATTTGTACTTAATATTATCAAATGGATAGACCGAAATTTAGGATAGGTTATCTGAATGTAAGAAGTCTATATAGGCACCTACATGAAGTACAACGATTGTTTAACGAATTAGACATTATGTGTTATAGTTATGGCTTACTCCGAATTATACCAATGGAATGATTACTCAAGAGGACTACCAATTAATACGACAAGACCGAGTGATAAAGGTTGGAGGAGGAATGTGTGTTTACATAAAAAACAAATTTGTACAATATTGTGACACTGATCTTACAATGTCCTTATCAACCGAGGACCTTGAGGCGATTGTGCTGACATTTGATAAACCAAATAACAAAAAGCTATTGCTTGTTTTCTATTATTGTGCACCAAGCTGCGACCTAAAATAATTTTTCGCCTTCCTGAAGGATGTACATACTTCTACCAAATATAAGAACTTTGAAAAGATATATCTAGGGGACGATAACACTAATATATTAGATCGCTCAGAACTAAATAGCCGTAATTTTCTAAATTTTATTAAACATAATAACCTTATCAACTACGTGACAGAGGTAACTAGACCAGAAAGCGGAAGCAGTATTGATCATGTTCTATCAGATAACAAAGCAACATTAACAGTGATAGAAGATAAAAACCTTATAAGTGACCACCTAGCTTTTATAGTTAAAAGACAATTCACTCCACCCCCCAAAGAACCCTGCGAATTCTATTGACGTTCGTATAAAATCTATAGTACACCTAATCTACAAGATATGTTATACGTATATAACTGGCAAGATTACTACTTGATGACAGATCCAGAGGAACAGTGGAAAACAATAGAGAAGATTATTTGCGAATATTTAGACAGGGTATGCCCACTAAAAATCTTTTCATTTGAGCAAAAAAAAGCTGAACGGCTATCAGAGGACATTTTAAATTTGATGATAGAACGAAAGGAATTGGTAAACCTGTGTATCCTAAAAAAGACTAGAGAAAATATAGTTAAACTAAAAAGGATTAAGTGTAAAATAAATAACGCTATACATAGAGCAAAAGAGGAATTCTGGAGACAAAAAGTGGATATGGCCACTGAAAACCCACGAGAGTTTTGGCGAACAATAAAAAAGTTACACGATCCAAAAGGGAACGAACATATTACCAAACTCTGGGATGAAGAGACAGGAAAATATTATACGGGTCCCGAAATAGTTAATTATTTAAATCAATTCCTCTCAGAAGTTGGTAATGACAAAACAGTCACCGAGGATGATATAGCCATAGAAAGAGTAAACCCTCCTGAAGAAGTGATAAATAATCTGCCAGGCATGGTCATAACTTTAACGCAGGTATATAATACGATCAAGGAGATTGATGAAAATAAATCAAGTGGACTACAGGGAATTAATGCAAAGGTACTAAAAGATGCTTTTATAGTAATCCCTGTTTCAAAATGTAATAAATTATGGAATTTTTCCTGTATCTTGGTCCTTGGCTACTATAATACCGATACCTAAAGATAAAGCTCCGAAAGAGCCTGGAGATCTACGACCCATTTCTTAACTGCCAGTTCCTGGAAAGATGATAGAACGTATCATACATAAATATATCTCAGATTTTATAGAATCAGAGAACATGTTTAACAATAATCAATATGGATTTAGGCAAGGCCGGGGTACTGTAGACGCTACTATGCAGCTGGTCAATGATTTATACACTAATAGGGATAATAAACGAATAACTCCATGTATTTTTGTAGACTTCAGTAAAGCATTTGACCGGGTTAATAGAAAATTAATAGTATGTAAATTAAGTCAAAATTTTGCAATAGGTAATAAAATGACCAGGTGCATAGCAGCCTATCTGAGTAATAGACAACAGCGTACTAGAGTCGGCAGCACTCTGCCCTCTATTTCAAATAATTTTTCGGGTGTCCCCCAAGGAAGTATTCTCGGACCTTTATTGTTTAATTGTTTTATCGATGATTTTAAATCTCTACCTTTGTTATGTAAGCATGTTTTTTATGCAGATGATTTAGTGGTTTATACTAGTGATTCAATTGTTGAAAGTAGTCTTACACGCTTGCAGCATGACATGTATTTAATAGAGCAATGGTGTGAAGATAACTTTATGAAGGTGAATGTTCATAAAACCAAAATATGTCTCTTCGGTTCAAGTCAGTTGTTAAAACTAAACGAAGAGAAAATAACGATAAAACAGATAAAAATTAATAACATGGTAATACCTAGATGTCATAGCTATAAATACCTCGGAATTGTTCTGGACGATATGTTAACTTGGAACCAAGCTGTTGCTGAGAACTTAAAGAAAATAAACCATAAACTTTTCCAGCTAGCAAAGGTTAGGAAAAATATTACTGAAAAGACCGGTATTAAAATATACAAGACACTAATTGCCCCGATATTCGATCATCTAGGTTATTTCCTGGTGGGAGCAAACAAGGTACTGTTAGAAAAACTTCAAAAAGCCCAGAACAGAGGATTATGGATCTGCACGAGAAAGCTACCGCGAGAAATTAGTGTCCAGGACCTTCACCAAAGATGTGAAGTTGAGTTATTGAGTTGCAGGAGGATATATCTCCTACACTTATACATGAGAAGATATGCTAAGGAACTAGAAACAAATAAAGACTCAAAAACTATAACACAAAATAAGAGAACAGTCAAGTTAAAAAGACCTCGGACTTCGTTCTTTAAACGTAACCCGTTATATAAGGGGATGACCTATTGGAATGCTCTGCCCCTTGAAATACAGGATACCGAATCTCTTTACCTGTATAGGAAAAATGTCTGTATCAGAAGTAGAAATTATGTAAGACAAGAAACGGATATTGATGATTGACATGTGGATAGTAACCAGTTTCTTTAATATGTTTGTACTTAAATATAAGCGGATTGTGTTGATAAACTTTGTATACATCCCATCCCATTACTATCATCTATGATCACCCGACACTGTTGTCGGAAACCTTGTAAGTAACGAATGTTGTTCCAGTTGTTGAAACTAATGACGCCCTACAGCGGTACATAAAACCTGCTAAATAGCAGACTGCCCTGTATCAGATTATAGTGAAATAACGTTTCAAGATACAGGGGAGGTGGGCTTCCAGTTATCCATTTGACGCTCACCTTGAAGCCGTGAGCACGCTGTCTGGTGAATGGTGGCCGCACTTCAGGCTAGGAATTAGCATGCCAGAAGCGTGAACCGAAATGTTTTGCTCCTCTGTAGGAACCGGCGCATGCGTACCACTAACAGCGCTGCACGGCGAGTGGGTTTTCCAGAGGTTCTAGTTCTCTGCTCCATATCTATGAATAACAACACCCATTAAAAATGTAAAACATGTCTAAGTCATGGAATACTCAACGGAAAATTGTGAAATTTTGGGAGTGGGTAAAATGGACATGGGCAATCCTTCGCTGTAATAATGGTTTAATTCAAATAAGTGTAAGATGTAGAATCTTGTATCTGGCAGGAAATAATCTCTATTGATCTCAGACAGTGTCCGTTTTAGCAGGGATCACCTCTGGCGCTCTGCGACCACGTATGAAAAAGACGTCCTTCCATTGATCATCCAAACGGTCTAACGATGGCTCTCCGATCTTAGGCATTCTATCAATTGTCACTACTGAACAAAAACCCCAGAATAATTAGGCAATGTAACACATCGTCCAATTGATGAACAATTCCAAAATAAGTTTTGACCAGAAGTTTAATTAGGGACAGAGTCTAAAGATCGTAAAGTACTGCTTAATATACTGGAACCCAGTATATCATAATTGCCATAGGGGTTGAAATGATCCCATAGATATTACTGCTGCCTAAATTTCAACAAGGTAAATGAGATCAAAATATGGCATTACAGCTAGTCCATACTAATCAATGGATGGTATTTCTTTACTTGGTCTGCCAGAGACTATGATAATTAGCGAGGAGACAAACCCGTGATTAATGGCATCATTAGACCACGTTCATTGGCCACAGCATGCTGGGAATACCTTCACAATCTTACCTTGGTCAGTACTCTAAGAACCGTAATGAATTCTGTGTTGCAAATTAACCACTGTGACACCACAGACGGCCTCGCATACGCTTTCTTTAAGTCACCAGAATCTGCCGTCCAGACACGCGTAGGTCACCAAGTCTTACTCCACGACTCTGCCTCCTACCTACCAATAAAACATACCCGGCCATCCGGTTTTGGAGCAGCCGTTGGCTGTGGCTACTTGAACCGATTTAAGATCAGCAGGCGTTTGGAGGTTCGCACGGATGGTCTTGGAGTGGGCACTAGGGAGAAATATCGGGCATGGAGTGGCTCGCCATGACTCTCATAGAGAAGAGTGTGGACGATTATCTTTACAGTGGAGTGGGTGGAAGACATTGAGCAGCTCCGGAAGAGGAGCAGACCCGGCACTTACAGCTTCATATTCCTCTCATTGTTGCTCGACTTTTATCGCGTGAGAAGATTTGATGCTATTGGAGCTGGCACCACAATATCTATTTCGCTTTTTATATGAAAGAGCCTTTTCTCAGTATAGGTGTCCACTGCCCACATCTCAGAACTTCCGCAGTGGCATATAACAATATTGGCAGAATTAGTTTTCGTCATGTAGTTATATCAAGTATAATTCAAGCAAAACAACTTTGATTCCAGTAGCCTTATCCCACTCTCCTAGCAGATATTCTACGCTCTACTTCCTGCGGCCGCTTGTATCTCTGCACCGACCTGCCTGTTTGGGACAAAATCTGTCCCATCTGCCAGTTTTTCAAATATCCTAAATCCTTAGCGCTTTGGGCAGTATTTTGGGTTCTACATGTATATAAAGATACAGGTATTACATGATAAATGATTTACGCTAGTTTCTGTAACTTAATATTTAAAATCAGACATATTATAAGGGATTACTTTCTTCAGTGGAAAGCACCACAGATGTGTGTTGCAGGGTTTTGTTTGTTAACATAATACATGTGCTCACTCGAAGGGGCAGTCTAATCAAGTGTGGATTCACATCATAAAGTGGTTAAAATCTTAAGAAGAAGCAGCTGGATTGTCTGTGAAGCTCCTTTAACAATCCCCATATTTCCCAACTCAAGATATATAAGTCGTTTGACTTTTATAACATTTGACAGTTGCCTTGTTTTGAATCTGAAATATTAGCTGGTCCCTACTGTCTTTAGTAGATACCCGGGGTACCTGCGTATGACGTCAGTGGGTCGGGGCAGAGATAAGAAAGCGCTAGCGCTGCGAAAGATCTGCTAGGAGACTGGCCTTATCCGAGGACTACCAAAAACTTGTCCATTGTAAACGATATGTGAGCGAGCCCTACTAGCGACAACAAATCAACCAATCAGATTGAGTTTTGTAGTCACATGATCACCTTTTGGCCGTAAAAAACCCAAACTTACTCGCCGATTTAGTGATCGCCATATATCAAACATCGCTCAAAATCGCTTTAAGCCGGGGACACACCAAGCGAGAAACATATCAATTTCCGCAATCGCCAACACAAAATGGCCGATATGTGAGCTATTATTTCATATTTCATCTGATTATTGCTTGTGATATGCTAAACTATCCGTGAGAGATATTCCTATGAAACAATATCTGACATATATATTAATTTGTATTGGCGATTCTAGAGATCGCCGCCTTGACTCGCTTGGTGTGTCCCCGGTATCACATAGCAGATGACCCAATACTGCAACCCAATTTTCAGTAAGGCCCGGCGTCCACCTACTACGATAGAATCGTAGACCTCCCGATATGGCACCGATACAAAATGTCAAAATCGGTGCCATATCGGGAAGGTGCAAAATCGTAGACACATGTCTAGACAAGCCAATACACTATGCGTTGTATGGGGTTTTTATCGGTGTCTAATCGCAGAAACGTGGTCTACTGCCCCGATATCAGGTAACCTTCCGACGCGATTTTGATTTTTTATCGGGAGGTGCATCGTAGACCATATCGGTGCCATATCGTAGTAGGTGGACGCCGGGCCTAATGGGATTCTGCACATTAGATCAAGGTGTCATCTTCAGACACGAAGGAAAAATGAAACAAATGCACCTTTTTACCCTTTTTAATTTTTTTTTATAGTAGATTCCTTTATTGACTTTGGCCGTAATTCAGATAATTCTGTGATTGTATGTCAAATATTGTATACATCAAGCAGTTGTTTTCAATAATTTCACGTTTGTCTTTCCCATGCGTACAATGATTAGTTTCATACATGCGGTTTACAGTGATTTCTGAAATATTTGGAGATAATGTACAATTGATGTTATGATACAAGTTTGAGTGCGATACAGATTATCAAATGATCCAGCAGAATCATCTCACTATGAAAACGAACCATTGTATACCTTGCGTTTGGCGACATCAGGTTTCGTACAATTATACATCCATGATTTTGCCGCAAGAACAACACTCGTAGCAACCAGGCCAGCAATATACTGCCTCCTCCCTTCAAAGCAGTAAAGGAAAGTAGAATGTACAGTTTTAGAGGCACACAAACGCCCTTTTATGACCTCTATAACCTCTCTGAAGGGAAAACCCTGTCCTCCAAACAAGGACAGCGCAGGTGGTTGGGCCAAGCGCCGTCCGTGCAAGTAGGAAGGACATGCACATAGCCAATTCTGCTGAACAGTGACGCCTGACCAGCATTCACATAGTTTGGTACCCCTTGAACATGGTGCTTATCATAATGAGAGAATTCCGCTGGGAAAGATAACTCGCCACTAACTGCTTGGTATCAAGTGCTAAAATTATTGTGATCCTCCGAGAGCCTTTATCAGGCCTAGTAACTGCGCAAAGATCATTGTGCCTCATTAATATTGTATGAGGTAAGCCCTTTCACATGTTAAGATAACGAGGACCTTTGAAAACCTCATCAACCGTCAGACTGTCTTTCAATGACCTTTGACCATAAGTGTCAGACTAGATCTGATGACCTTTTTCTCAGAAGATGAAAGAAATTCAATAAAGACGAATCCAGCAGTGCCTGCAAATAGAGACCTTTCAGGGACAGAGCAGAAAAAGACCTCTCCTTCGGCAACATACGTTTAAATAGGAATGTTTTTTTAACAAAAGAGTATGGCAACGAGGTATGCATGGATATTGCGTATTTTAGGAAATATCAGCATGGAATGCAATGGAGCACTACTTTATATACGAGGCACTTATTGATATTGAATTAGCCAGAGATGAGCAGAAAAGATAGGAGAGGTAATTGAATAGCTGTCAGATTTCATTGTCAATTCTGACATTGTTATATCACGTCTGATGCATCACACGTATACTTCATTTATTTACTGCATATTCCAAACGAACATTCTGGCATTGACCTGAAAGTGAATAAAAAGGGTAATCGGGGGGAGCCGTGAGACATGTGGCTTTGCATGACGCTATTACCTTGCCCGTAATTCTGTCCACTTAAAACAGCATTATCAAAAGTTACTACATTTACAATCAATAATCACATTGGACATTGAGTGACACACTAAATTCAACTCTTATCTGTGAGGGGAACCAATAAAAAATATCGTAATCTTATATCCGCTGAAGGCAGTCGTGGTATCACGAATGTCCATATAAAAAGATTATTCCTATTTTCTCAAATTTAACAGAAAAACAATGGATATAATGGTTCGGATATCAATAACAACTAGATTTTGTAAGTTGTAAAAATTTCTTCAATAATTCAATTTCATTGAAACACCAACTCCATCAATACGAACTTCGAAATGGAGTAAAGGACGATAGAAGTTTGAATGGATAATTCAGGATCTATACAACGAAGTGCATGTCATATTATGTAGAAAGACGGAAGAGCATAATGCACGACACCATTTCTCGTCTGGCCTCACTCACTGTGTACCTGATAAATGTCTCAATATAGATTAAACTATATGCCTTTTTGGATTTCAGAATATGATTTTATCACTTATCTTTCCTCATCACTCTTTTAATCTTCGGATATATTTCGAATTAAGATGACCACTTCATTGGCCTTATTGCATTGTGGCCAACTGGAGGAGGCTCAACCCAATCCTTACGAACCATTTTTGTGCTGCATCGTGTAGGCGGCGACCCCAGCTCACATTTATGGTCAGTAAGGGCGAGCGGCAAATTTCAGAAATGGTGTCACATGACATGGGTTGTGTCACCATGGTAACCATTTCAATATTTTTCAATAATTATATTGGTTATATTTAAATACATATTTTGTGTAAAAATGGTGTTACACTATTCAAAATTTCACGATTTATTAGCCTAAATTGTAAAATGTTAAATGATACCATTTGGCACCATTCGCCCATGGCTGGGGAATGCAATAGTGGCATCATTATCAAGGAAAGGATTAAAGACGATGAGTGGAAAACCTGCCCATGGTGCCATCTACCGCTTACCAGATACCATGACATCTGGCAGTTTCACAGCATTGGTGACCTCACGCCAGGGCTCCTGTCGACTCTTAAAAAAAATAGCATTTCTTTGAACTTTTGCCATGGATATCTCTAGCTTTTTGGGTTGTATTGTAGTGTTAGCACCGAAAATGCCGCTTGCAAAATCACCCCAAAGCTTACAAAGCGAACTAGAAGTGGAGAGGGGAGATCAGCCGGATTTGAGAAAAGATTAAACAACCTAGCATCTTAGGTCCTGTCATCGTGAGCAGGAACGCCACTTCAGGACCGCCACTTCAGGCCTGTCACGCCTAGAGGGCCGGTCTCACCTGACAATTCTACAACTTCAGTGTGGGGAAATTATATTCGGCCCGCATAACTGGGACCTGTTTCCCTAGTTTCGTGACATGTCTGCGACACCATACAGACATTGGGGTTATCTAGTTTCGTGACAACACAAGTAGCTGCCCTTAGGGAAAGACAGACCCCAAACATAAGAATCAGACAAATCTACACATCATAGACCTGTTTCACTAGTTTCGTCACAAAAGTGTTATACAGCTATAAAAAGCAGCACTAACAGTGCAAGCAAGAACGGACAAAACGAGGTCAAATGTCTAGTTCTTATGAAACCGGAAACACCATCTAGACATGTCACGAAACTAGTGAAACAGGTCCCAGATGCCTGCGTTTACGGCTACTATGGCTCCAACCACATCACAGATGAATGCTTTCACTTCTGGAATGATGTTGAATCCCTGGCTCTCCAGAGGTGCAGTCTCCTATGGCATCCCGTATCAGGATAAAGCCCTCAACCTCCAGGTACAGCGACCTCTGCAATCTACGGCCCATATCTTATGGCGAAACCAAAGTAAATTCCTGATTCATTGCCACTATATTTTGAAGGGAAATCAGAAGGAGTACATCCTGTTGAGCTCTGTAGATATGCAGGAGCATATCTGGGGTATCCTGCATATCATCCAGGATACCGAAGTGCCCCATGGTGTTAAACCTTTCATTCTGGCACAGTTGTAGAGGACTCCCTAGACTAAGATTTCATGGCAGTGGAGCAAGGATGGTTTTATAATGGTAAGGATGTTTTCATAATGGTAACCGAAGATAATGATCAAATCCAGAACCACAGAAAAGCCTTTTCCACTCGGAAGCCTCACATGTTTCCCATGAGGTGAAGCCATCGCACTAGGAATAGAAATCTTGTCACCAGGCCACTCAACCTCCCTGTGGTGTTTTTAATTCATGCTGCCAACGGGGGCACCATTGCTAATTGGTGTTCTTTCTGCCCTGAGAATTTCAACACAGCTCATGCTCATGCTTTCATCAACTGCCGTATACGAGGTTTCACGAGGCATCTCTCCAGGCTAAGTTGATGGCTTGGCCCTTTCGAGGAGAGGCAGGATCTGCCTCTTCTGCCTCTCCATCAGCCTGATCCCTCTCTGCTTGAGGGACACCCCCTGAAGGGCGGGGCAGACAAACTTCCCTGGGTCAGCCCTGAGACATGTCTCGATCGTTGGCATCCTTTGCCCCCCCCCCCCGACGAGTTCTACAGCCATTACTCAAACGAGGCAGGGAGGTGTGCTCCCATTGATGCAACAATCTTCTGCGGCACCCGTAGGTAAGTGCCATTGGATGTATGGGTCGACCTTTGAAATTATTTTCTATTTTCTTCTCAGGTATTACAATATTTGTCATTTTCTCGGTTTTGGAGGACTATTAAGTTACAACCAAGACAAGACAACCACTCACCGATCTCCCTTTTGGTCCGCTAACCCAAGTTTCCCCACTCACCCCAAAAAGGGGTGGGGGACGGGTACCACGTCATTCTGGACCTGTTTCCCCCGGAGGGTGTATCGCAAGAAGGAGGCTACCTACGCTCTCCCTACGATAGGCCCCCTTATTGAGGTGGTCATTGTAGCAGGTCTGGCTACATCTGGTCAGCGGTCTTGTCTGTAGCTGATCTAAGCGAGATCAAAGGCGGATTAACCGTTTATATTAATAGAAGACAACGTCACGCATCTAACGACCGCGCGGTTGCTAAGATACGTGACGACACCAAAGCGTGACGTGGATTAACATAGCTACCGTTACTTGGTGAGTAGCGTAGTGTTGTCTTGCGTCCTCACATATATTAATATATTGACATATATAGACATATATATATACATATATATATATTATAATATATTATATAATATATTAATATAAATGACGAATGGTATTATTTCCCTTATTAACTGCAATACTCTCTCCCTGTAGTATCCACGGTTATCACCACGCTTGATGCGGTAACTAGGGTAACCTTCCATTATTATCATCACGCTTCTCGGATTAACGGTCGTGGCTCACTCTTCTCTGCTCCTTCCAGCAGCTAACACGGCTCACCATTGTTGGTTGAGTTAATTTTTAATCTTGGCGGACTTGGATGGTTCTAAGTTATTATGGGAAGGAGAGGTAAGGCCAAGGTGGTCTCTAAGGAGACTATACTACAACAAACAGACTTTATTCAATTGATAATACAACGGGTATAAAAAACCCATAAACCTGCCACAATCATAGTACATCGATATGGGCTAAATCCCTTAAGATTAAAAATTTCACATTGATGTGCACACCTCTGCGGTTGCCATCCTGGCCAACAAGTTAAAGGTGGTGATCCACGTCTGTTACAACTGGGGTGACGGGTACCACATCACAAAGGTACAGGTTCAGTCTCTACTAGGCAAACTGGTGCATGTGGCACACTGTGTGAGGCATGCTTGCCGCTTCACGGAGCCCCTTTTTGCAGCTCTCAAGTCAAATTAGGTTGCAGCAATTATCGCCGTTGATCAGGCTATGCACTCCAACATTGCTGACATCGCCTGGTTTTGGGTCTACACCGAGGAGGTAAATGGCAGACATTTTTTCAGGGACCCACTGACCTACTGCACCTGGCCAAGGTTGGCGTGACAGCAGCCCTTGATGGTTGAGCTCTGTAATGGGAGTGGCTTTTCGGCGCTTGTGACTTCCCTCAGATCCTGCTTTACAGGGCACGTACGCTCTGGTGGTCATGCTCCACTTTCTCACCACCCCTGGTCATGCCAGGGCATGCCGTGCTGGCACCAGTACACTGGCTCCCCTTGTCCAGGAATTAATCCGCCAAGAGCTGGTTGCACTTGCCCCATCCACCCAATGTAACAAGGCCTCCTAGGCTCGGAGGTATGCAACATTCACAGTCAAACATGTCCGGGATCCCCTATGGCCCACTGTGCTCGATGTCTGCATCTTCATACAGACTTTTGCGGAAGGTCTCTCTTAACCGGGGGCCAATCAGGAACACCATCTTTGGAATGATGGCATGGCTCTCCTGTCAGGGACGACTCCGCGTTCATGACTTACCAGGTGGCAGCAGTACCGAAAAGTGCTTCACTGAACTCCTAACACATGAGCTCTCCATCAAGCGCCTCCCGCCACTATTGACAACCATTGTCACAGAGGTGGACCTAATCATTACAGGACTCTCATCAAAGCCATCCCATTGGTCAAGCCAAACCATCATTGGTCAGGCCATCTCCTTTGCCCATCCAACATCTTTGTTACACTGCTCAGGGCCAGATGGGCCCCTTACATGCTAAATCTGACGTGGTCCTCAAAGACTGTCTTTATCTCATGGTACGCTCTGCCCAAACTGTAGAATGAGGTTACAATGAGAGTCCGACGCCAACTGGACATTATGCCCTAGAGCATGGTGGGCTTATAAAATAAAGGGGTCGCCCCGCTGTCGCGACCGCTAGACCCCATGTTCCTCCTGAGACCTGCAGAGCCACTCACAGCTGCTCAGTTAACAGGGGTCGTCATATTACCCAATACCTATTCATGGCGGGCATTCCTGTCATGGAGGTGCAGCGATGCGGAACCTGGGCCTCTCCAGCTGCCATTAGTTTTACCTTCAGATACCATATCTAGATATCTAGTTCAAATGGTTAATAAACTCATTAAAAGCCTTTCTTGTGTGTGTCGGTCATTATTCTTTCTAAAGCAGTGATTCTAGGATGAGAGGTGCTGAGAGACAGAACGATGCAGCCTGGGCATGAATATTCTATATGTGTATAACTTTATTTTTATTGAATGAAACTTATATCATAAAGCCACGTCAAAGACCTTCCCCGGAGATGGATATTTATGACAATAGACACACAATCATAGAATATCCTTTGCATTGGTAACGAAATAGATCTTGTAATCTCTCATTGTTATGGCAGGTTCAACTAAAACAGCCTATGAGATGAACATTGACTTTTTCCTGCTTGTCATAATATAATATCCCAGGAAGGTTTGGTAACTGAACAAGTGGTCGACCGAGCTCTATCGATCTCAATCTTATTTGATCACTATCTGATTTGATGTCGATGTCATTCTCGACTCGACACAACTAAGGCATCATGAACGGACCCTATCAGTCATCCGTAATGGAGTTTTTTCGTCTGGTGTAAATGCCAAGACCATTCCCTGTCGACGACATTCTAAGCTGTCTTTCTCACCCGACCGTTACTCGACCCTCTTAGGCTGCACCCTACCTCAGGGCGGCCCAGGTCACTGAAGGCCTGCAAAAGGTGGTGCCAAGTGATACTAAACCATTCTGTCAAAATTAGAATTCAGCACCGGAACTATCGGAAAATATAGAATGATCAGGTGTCACAACTACCTCAATTTAAAAATAAAGGAGACATGAGGGATTTAAAAAAAATCATAGAATATACTTATAGTCCCAGATAAACGTGTGAAAGATTAGAGTGTTCGGAAATATCTATCCTGCAAATATCTATCCTGCTTTCTTTATAGGAGGACCAACATATTTGTATGAAAGTACGGAAATACACTTGACAAGTGGCACTCCATGATATGATGGCGACAAAAAGAAGACTTTAGAACCCCTTGTGGCGTGAAACCCATCGCCTCCCGTACGCGTCTTATGGGAGTGCCTGGTCTTGGTCACTCCACCAACAATTCACTTCCGGCACACAATACACTGTGGACACAGGATACCCATTACCGATCCCTTTGTGATAGCCTACCCAAGACCTGTACCGCTAGATAGTCGATGCTCTGGGTTTGCAAACGGAGTTTTCGACGGGCATCCTGCACAGCTAGATTTGATCATCGTTCTCCTCTACAATTGCAGCTGGAGGTTGATTATGGTGGATCACTAGAATTCTAAGGCCCAGCGTCCACCTACTACGATCGAATCATAGACCTCCCGATATGGCACCGATACAAATTGTCAAAATCGGTGCCATATCGGGAAGGTGCAAAATCGTAGACATATGTCTAGACATGCCAATCCACCACGCATTGTATGGGATTTTTATCGGTGTCTAATGGCAGAAACGTGGTCAACTGCCCCGATATTAGGTGACCTTCCTACGCGATTTTGATTTTTTATTGGGAAGTGCACCTGTTTGGCAAGAGAAGAGGAGTGAGTGACACCAGTCCTCGTGTTCCAAGCTCCTTCAGTCACAGCGAAACTTACTTTACTCGTATGTTTGGCTTGATCAACTACAACTAAAGTCATGAGGTCCAAGAATGAAGAAAATAATACCTGTGAGATAATTTGCAAGACAAAAGATGGCCAGTGTGCTATAGACAGTGTCTCAGCGCGGCACGGTCGATCGCCGCTAAAAATGTCATTGTCTAAGACAAGTATACAATTGTCTTATGCTCTATCATACCTCACTGTGCGTATATAGAGGATTTCCCATGCTTCCCATACGAATTTAGCACATACGAATTTTGCAATGACATTTTAACACGATTAAGGGTGACATGTAACCTATAATCGTATCAAATATGAAGAAGATCGTTCTCTTCTGTCAAGGTCGCCGCATAAATTAGCGGAGGCGTGCTCTGATGGTCTGGGAGATGGGAGATAGACACTGGCCACCAGAGCAGACGATTGCTATGACGAAATTCAAACGTGAACGGTGCGGCCGTTCTTCTTCATATTTGGGACGATTATAGGTTATATGTATCCCTTACTCATGTTAAAATTTCATTGCTTAATTCCTAGGGGAAGTGAAGTTGCGCATTCGGTACGTCTTAGGTCTAAGACAGTTTGTAAGACATTTTGAACCACGTGACCCTAAGATTGTCGTGTCTATAGCACACCTGGGAGGTGTTTTGCAGTAGTGACGATCGTGGATAGTGACCGTTTCCGTTGCACAGTCAAATTATCTTACCTCCACATGTATGGCTAAGCTATATCCAAATAGGTCTTAGACCATCAGTGATCATCTCAACCCAACAGGTCTATGCAACACCTTGTCTATAAAACACCTCCCTGGCGTCAGCAGTGCTACGGTCCGTCGGCGGTTCCTGACTGTATATCGGTGATGGCCAATGGAAATAGGCTATTAGGAGAACACAAAAAATCTACACAATGTTTGTCGGCCAATGGAAACAAGCCTATAGGGAGAAGATTTTACTCAGTGACAAAGCTTTCACTGAGTGGTGGGTGGTGCCACGTTGCATAATCTAAGCAGAAACGTCTTGGGTCATTTCACGAGATGGGTCGTTTCCATTGACCTATTTTGGATACGCAGTTCAAAAAGTCCGTCGGTAGTTCCTGGATGAAGGTCGGTGATGGAAAATCGGTCAATGGAAACGCGCCTTATCTCAGCTAATCTGGTCTATGGAAATAAGTAGCGTATCTTACTGCCTCCTTTAACCCTTTAACCACCGCACGCCTAAAACGAATCGGGAAATGTACCGTCACCCCCCCTACCACGTTCCTATGTATTACCGCTGCAGGCTTCTACAAGATGTACCCCTGAAACGCCGGCCCAACTTGTCCATAGGCCAGACTTGATCTGTGCATTATTTTTGTTTTCTCCGATTTCTACTTGCAATTCAACATCTCCATGGCACTATATAGACTCAAAACACACAAATACCCCGGTACATTGTTTTTAAACTGTTTTAGTTACATGTTGAAAATTTCTTAACCCTTTTGTGCTTAAATCAACTGAAATATGAATTTGAAAAAAATCTGAGTTTATGATGCGGCGGTTCACACGGGAATGCCTGTAGGCATCATGCGGCGGTAGTCATGGGAATGCCTCCAGGCATCATGCGGCAGTTTGCACGGGAATGCCTCCAGGCATCATGCGGCAGTGAAAGGGTTAAGTTATCTAAAAGAGATTTAATGCTAGACACTAGCAAAATAATATCGAGTGTCAGAATCTGAATGTTCAATCTGATTAAACCTGTCAGATTCTAGATCCACGCAAAATTACCATATACCACTACAAAACTACAATATGACAATATAAGATTGTGTAATAAAATGAAATTAAGGAAACTGAGTACAAGAATTGTGTATTTCCTCAGATGGTCACACCAATGATTACTCTCAGTGGCAAGATAAATTACACGGGGGAGGTGAATAGCATGACGTGATATCTCCCCAGAGAGATACGTATATATATATGTCTGCCGAGTCGTTCAAGCACTGTGTACACTGCTCTACCTACTCTCTTTTACAAGTCCCTCTGCTTCCCCCCATCTTCAATATACTTTACACTCGTCGGCCTCCCCATCGAACGTGTCGACGCCGCCGTGATGGATGTATTTCCAGACTTCCTCTGCTCAGTAGTTGATACCAGACTCCGCCATCGTAGCCCAGTATGGGGAGGGGATAGTATACCGCTTACATAAACATCATCTCCGTTACTGTCAGAGACAGGATACCCCCAACACACATACACAAAGTACATAAAAGGCAGTTGCATTAGCTTGTTGTTCATGGTCCCATCCCTAAAGTGCGCACGCAGCAAGCGATGGTCATATACTCAAGTGAAATTCCACCCCAAACCAGACAAATTTGAAAAAAAGGTACAGTTTGATCACTGAGCGTGATGGAAAATAATGTATCTATTTTGATCTTTATCTAACAAATTCAAGGTTCCTAGATCAGTATAATCCCTGACCTCAAAGCTTTCTGTAATTGTCCTTCTACAAGATGAAAAGCCAATAGTTGAAAATAGTCGCTGACATCCGAGCATCATAAGCCAATCAAATGTGAGGCATCTTCCTGAAGTTAACAAACCCAGAATGAGGTACGAGAGACTACTAACGGATTTAGCTCATAGTAAAGTTCCTCTAGAATCTCAATTATAACAGAATCTGCTTTAAATGGTAAACCCTTTGAATTAATGCCGCAATTTCCCGTGGTGTGATTTTCATGGCAGAGGAGCATCCAGTAATCGGGAACCCAATAATCAGTCCGGGGTTCGTCCCTTTAAAAAGAGCTGATGTAATAATCCGAGCCAATCCGATCTTCTGGGCCTAAACTCACTGGATTATGCCTGCTTGGCCTTTCCCTAGGAAAATTTAATTTTTTTCTGATATCAGCCAATGTGATGTTTTAAAAGCAATGATGACACACGGAGATAATTACCATTATCGGTTTGGCTTCTAGAGGCCTTCAGACATACCCCAAAAGATGGAAAACAGGTGCAATATTATACAATGACATCGATTGTCAATATAACGCATGGGTGGGAAGTACTGTTACCATGGCAGTTCAGTGCATTTCTGTGTATTAGATACGAACAAATACTGTTTAGCCACAAAGGATACATTTTCACTCCCTGCTCGATCTATTCAGTAAATCAGCCAAGGATGTACGCCTAGATGAAGCCATAACTCAATTGAAGTGTCACTGCAAAGTGTTAGTCATTAAAATGAATAAACGTATTACATAATCATAATATTGTTAACAGGGACAATTACCCTGCAAGTGTAAAAATATGAAGGGGTGATGTACTCATAGTAGTTGAAATAAATCTATACAATTCTAATAATACCAATGTCACATTAGTTTTTTCCAGAGCAGAGTTTATTAGATTTTCCTATTTCAGTTCATACAGTGATACTTGCAATTATACCTTCTAATAATAACCATTTTACATGCATGTGTAATTTCGGTATTGTGGTCTATGAACATGCTCAGGACTATTTCTTGTCGAAAGTGACATCAACTGTTTCTGCTTTAAGCACGATGCATTTAGTCTGCCGGATCTGGACACGTCCTGCTGCGCTGGGCTGGATGTGGGGGTCGTTTTATTTTCTACGCCAATGACGAATATAAACTTGTAATGTTAGAGGGACGACCCCAGTCCCAGTCTATGTCACCAGGGTGGTGTTCCCCTTGTTTTGTAGCCATCTCAAATAGTCTGAAAGTCATAGCTCTTTCTACTTCCCTGTGTTTTTTTAAATCTACAGAAAGATAATGTAGGTTGACTTTTCAGGATTGCAGTCAATCTTTTATCGTGGTTTCGATTGTTATCCAGTATCATCAGGCAAGTTGCGGCAGGCGGTTCCCTGTGGTCATTCCCCCTTGATAATAACTTTCAGGGAGAGGATATTGCAGCCCTAGATTTTTCCAGTGGATAAAATATTTTATTTTGGTTCTCTATTTTGTGTAATCCTAAGCCGTCACCTATCCCTAGTGTTAATATTTTGTTTGTAATTTTTTCGTTTCATTGATGTTTTGAGGTTTTGAGAAACGTCAGGGTTGGAAAGAATGTGTTTTAGAACTTAACAATCCTGTAACATTGAAACCATTAACTTCACACCAAAAGATGATCTCGACATGGAATAAACACATTTCAATACAAAATGTAATGTCCGAAAGTGTTCTTAATTTTACAAATTGCTCAGAAATCAAGAGACAATGAGCCAGTAGACGTCTTCCTTGGTCAGGTCAGTACTTTATCAAGATTGCATGTCCTTGTTTGTTCCCATTGGATCAACACATTGCGGATCAAGCTCAGTTTGTACCACGAAAAGGTCAGTACCTTCTTGTAGGCACTATAGCGAAGCAGAGGCAATTCATGAACATTGCGCAAACATTATTTAGCTGAAATTTGCCGCATACAAGTACTCTGACAGTTTCAAATCAATGACAATGAGAACCATAGATTCAGTTGCCAGTAATATAGAAAGAGGCCATGGCACCTTTATAAACAAGTATCGTATCGACATAGCACACTTTGCTACAACCAGTAAACAGCATTAAAACATTAAAACATAGTGTTTCCATAGACAATCGACATAGGATTTGCATTCTAAGCACATTTCTATTTTTATTCTCCCTTGAGGCCGTAGTAAATGTGTGATTGACACACGTCATCTGATACCTTGGGGCAAATGCCAGGATATCCATTAGCATAGGCTAATATTGAAAAGAGCTGAAGGAGACAAGGCTGCTGTTACGTAGGGTAGCGATGCAAAAAACAAAATACACCACCTTATTAGTCACATTTCTTACATAGAACCCCTAACATTTCATACATCATACATGTACACACAAGCACTCATAGACGCACATATATACTAAAATTCATGTTTTCCCTGTAGGTTATTGACTATATTCCAAGAACCACCCCCAAAAGAGGCCGGTGTATCAAGGTCAGACAGTATAATATGTGAAGCCATAGTTATGGTGACAATACGGGGAAGATTTTTGAGTTGCTTCGGAGAAATTCGTTCTGAATGAGCCTGTTCGGCGAGTTCAGAGCGAATTTCTCCGAAACAACGAGTAAATCTACCCCGTATTGGCACCATCACTATGGTTTCATATTATTACATACCTTAATTCGGTCTTAATTCGCTAAAACTGACCATAATTTGACGTCGAAGTCACTTTTTGCAACTCGCAAAGACGATGTGTACGTTAGCAGACATGCCGGAAGTTGACAACCGGAAGTGATCACCGTGCAGGCGCGAATACATTATGCCGCCGCATAAATTAACGCACGGTCACCCTGCTATGCTCGATCGTCCCGTCGGACAGCTATACTCGAGCGGTGCAGTGTCTCCGCTATTTGTTGACATCTACCCGTCACCCGCTCGGTTCGTGAACGTATCGAAATCGATTGATCCCACATATCTAAGCTTTATAACGTGTTTCACGTGATTCGTAATCGTATTCTACCTCGAAGTTTGATATATTTTCACACTAACTCGTTCCGTGGTTTCTGTACGACGCCACAGAACTCGCGAAGTGAAAGGATCCGCCATTTTTGAATCTTGCGCCTAGAATTCTGTTGTCGGCCTCTCGACCAATCAAAATGCGTTATTTCTTCAAAGCGTGCAATTTGTAGCTCAAAGCGTGCAGGTTAGGCTCAAAGCGTGCATTTTGTCACTCAAAGCGTGCAATCTGTTGGTATCCAAAGGCACCAGTACAACATTTCACAGCGTACAGTACAATCTGTGTATAGTTACTATACCCATAGGAGCAGTACATATTTACTCTGACTTTGTGCATAGGTATATAATAATATAAAAAAACATAAGTTTTGCCGTTCTGGCGTCATCAACATGTTTTTTTATTATTTTATACCTTAGATTGGTTATGATCCTCCGATATCGACTCTGTTGACACTATCACTGTCCATCAGCGCGGCAAGTACATCACGATACTCATCCGGAAGTTGATTACGCCTGCGCGAGTGACATTTGATCTTCGAACAGATCTTTGGTACAAATAGATAGCGTTAACGAACCTGTACTACGCTTGGAGAATGTGAAGTTACCCGGATTCACGTCGGGATTTCCCAGAGTGTAGGGAACCCCCGATAATGACGTCACACATATACGGCCGCCTTTGTTGATGCCCACTCGGCGAGTGCCGATGTTGTTATCGTTCAAATACGCCGTTTTAAGCAATTTAAACGGTATCAGGTGATTTCTAACCGTTAGTTGCCTCGAGATTTGGTCAATATACGTGATAATTCGTTGCGTTGCGCGTTTAAAATGCATCAGAACACGCAAAGTGAAGGGCGTCCGCCATTTGCAATTCTTCTGCCCAGAGTCGTGTTGTCGGCCTCTCGGCCAATCAGATTCCGTTATTTGTTCAAAGCACTCCGTAGTAAGCTCAAAGCACGCCGTAGTAAGCTCAAAGCACGCCATACTAAGGTTCAAAGCACGCAATCTGTATGTAAGTACGATGCTACACGGATTATCGCGCAATATGTACGTTACGAATGAACCCCCCAGCAGCGTACAGTAAGGTGTGTCACTTAGTGCATAGGTATATAATAATATAGATATATGATTGAGTTCCTTGGAAAAGAGAACATCCTATTACTATATACCTATAGGTGAATGTCTCACTTTTACTGACCAGTAGTAAAAATTCCGTTCGTCACTGAGTGACAAAAGAATATCCATACATCCCTCCACGTGGCCACTCATTCTACTATCTAATGAGTTTTAGGTATATAATAATAAAGAGACACGATATTTTGGTCAGAAATACTATTTTGGTCAGAAATACTCACCTCGTTCTTCGAACTCGGGGAGTTTTTCTGATCAAAATATCTATGAACAGATTCCATTCAGTCACACTAACTTTGTCTTTATATAATCTCAACCTCTAATCTGTTATCAATGTACTGCATACTGTGAGAAGTGTCGAAAACACAAGCATTATACCCCGGCCATAGCTTATATCCAAATTGACATTACACATGTAGGCAACATCTGTTTGTGGAATATAAATGGACAGTAGTGGACAAGGGCACCCGTGATTAGCAGCCAAACTTGCACCATCGGGTTTCCAGTCTGACAGGTCCCGTATTTTGTTTCTGGGAGAGGCGAAATGTCATCATTTCACCTGGCGACCCGGGATGTAGGGACGTAGTTCAATAACATTGTGCTGAGAGTTTCGACATCGTAGATAACCTTTTTAGAGACAGTGTCTTTCAGAAATATTTTAGATGTCTTTTCTTTATTAGGTATTAGATTCTTGGGTGACCGGTCAGTTTCATCCTTAGTATAATCACGCTTAGCCTTTAGAATCATACTTTTGGTAGCGTTTCGTTTCCAGTCTCGCATATGCCCAGTCTTTAGGCAAGCCTTCTTTCTTTCTTTCATATCTCGTTCTTCCCAAGGACGACCATAGATCAACCAGTCCCTGGAGAATAAAATCATTGTTATGAACGAGACTCGCGCAGGACGAGGATTTAGGGTTATTACACAAGACTGTCTTAAGACATATCGTACAACCATAAAATCTTGGTTGTCCAAATTATTCAACGAGCCCCAAGCTCCCTTATTTACCTTAAAGGGGGGCCTCCACCAACCACGACAAGGCTACGACAATGGCTTTCCGACAAGGTCCACGACAGGCCTACGATTGGAGGCCTTGTTGTAGCCTTGTCGTGGTTGGTGGACCCTAGTTCCCGACAAGAGTCTACGACAAGGCCACGACAGGCTGCGACTGGAAGCTTGTTGGGGGCCTTCCGACAACGCTACGACAATATCGAATATGTTCGATTTTTGCTATGACTGGACCTTTGTCGTGGAGTGTTGTTGTTTCCTCAATATCACTGTCGTAGTGTGTCGGAACCATGGGCGCCTTTTTTGCAGCAACCAACAACGTCTACGACACGCCCCGACACAGCTGTCCCGACACTGCTCTTCTCACGACAAGGCTGCGACAAAGCGCCGATAGGAACTTTCTTGTTTGCTCTTGTCGTAGCCTTGTCGTGATCGGTGGACGCCCCCCTTTACGTACTCGAACTAGCACACACAGCAAGGTATACATTAACGTTTCGGAATCGTGTGAGCAAGAAAGGTCTATGTGTCATATGTATAAAAGTCTTTCACAGAAAGAAGAATTAACACTCGAAATTGCTTATTAAAAGATTCAGATCGGCCATGTGATTCTTAGGTAAAGAAGCAAAATGATTCAGAGGCATCAGAAATGCTACACTATAAATATGCGCCTCTGTTGCAGACATGATATAAACCGAACATCACTAACTCAGACATGTATGTTTGTTCACAAGTGATAACGCTATGTGTGACATCGTCGGACGAAGTTATTCTTATTTGCCAAGTCTGTCGTCCAATTAAAAGGTTGCTGTTATGTAATGGTTTTCCAACATATTGTGAATGGGTATATATGAGTTTGATTGTGATAATATCGGGATCATAAGCTAATTAATGAAGATATTCTTTACTGCGACAATTCAGGTATTTGACATATTCTGTATTGGCAAAAGCACGAGTCTTTAAGAATTTACAAAAAACGAATACTATTGTATTCCTATCAAACATTTTCCCTATGTACCAAATAGGTTTCCAATTTCTACCTTACCACGTTAGGTAACCAGCAGAAAGTTCAAGTTCTTGTCAGGCAAAAATAATCTGCCCATTGAGGTGGAGCTGATCTAGCCCACGTGTTGATCGAAGGTGTCACTTTCCATTTTTCGCAATGCGTGGACATTTAGATGGGAATATATTGTGTTCCTCAGCTTAGCCGACCATGTACTATGTTCCCCCTTTACGAGGTCAGAGGTCTTAGGATTAACCTCATTTGGGATGGCATTTATACTGTATCTTTGTGCTCAGTACTCAGCCCTGTCTTGAGGAATGTCACATATATTATGTTTATTCCAAAGCCACGGACTGCAGTATTTTACCCTGAGTATAACCTATTTTAGGAGCCGTTGAGAAAATAATGAGATAAGCAATTAACACAGGGAGAGGACATTAGCTTATATTATCTATGTTAAACCTGCGTTGAAAATCTATATCACCTTATACTTTCCCTCTATTCCCTCCTTCCCCCAAGACACTGAGGGTGAAACTATGACTACTACCAAGACAACCAACAAGGTTTTAATGGCGTTATAAAACGTATTATGATGGTCGATGTATGACGTCTGTAAACGTCTTTCATCCACTATGTAGCGATGAATCATCTCATAATATTGTAAAACAGACAGAACAGCCGTATATTGACGATATCTCCAATAAGTCAGCTTGTACCACTTCTATAATGACATTGTGTGAAGGGGTAAAAGGGGTCTACCCATGCTGTTAAGATTATGTTACATTATTTCTGAAACGCTTTATGACAGGCTTATATACAGTGTAAAAAATATCCCATGAATTCTACGGTTTTCCCCTGGCACACCAGTTGCCAGGGAAATACCGTAAACTTTAGGGTTGTAAACCATAAATATAGAATTGCAAAACTATATAGATATACTGTACAAATAGCACATTAATATGCATACTCCATAAACCTTCTTACTGTGGGTCTCTAGAACCGTTTTTTGTTTGTCTAGTCCCTTAATAGAGAAGTGATTGGTTTGTCAATATCATTGATCATTGCAATCAATGTTATTTTAACATTCAAGTTTATTCAACTCTGATGTTGTCAGCGCAGACTATATCATAGGAGTGTTGATTTGAATTTTACACTGCAAGGTTGCATTTTATATAGTAGAATTAGGAGAAAACTGGCTAAGACTTCTGTTACACTATACACGTTTTGAAAATATTCATAGCCATTAGAATATCATTGAGTAGAAGGTGACGTATCATAGGTAAGCTATGTTATCTTTGAAATGGAAGTAAGTGCTTTCTGAAGATTTCCGCCATTGATGAGGCCCACATATCTTTTCTTAAGTCTACCCCACTTCATTTAGGTCTAAATGTTTTGAGAGTATTTAGATTTAAAGCGCGTACACACGTTCATGTATTGTTGAACTCTAGATAACCTAGAACAATATATTTGTCAATACAACTTGGAAGCGTTTAATCGAAATTTTCTTAACTAATTCACATTTATTTCCACATTGTTTAGTTACAGATAGTTCATAGATCCTTTATAGAGTTCCTAGTGGCTTTCATCTAGAAATGTCAAAGAATCAGCTGAAATTTTGTGGAAAATTGATGAATATGATTGATGAAAATCATCATTGTTCATACAAATACGTATAATAACTTGTGACTACAAAATGAGAGGTTAACAATGACAAAAATTTCAAACTCTGTATGGATACAAGTTTTAATAAAACTTTTTCCCGACTAGCCTCATTCCCGGGGGTGGGTGTGGGCGTGTTAGAATATATGTATGGATACAAGTTGGTATTAGGGTACGTGTATAACCATGGTAAGTCTGAGATATAATACCTGAATTGGTATTAGAAAACTATAGGGTTCTTACACATTGATTGAGGTGTTCATTTAGTTTCTCAGTCATCCCTTCATGCAGATTGGAAATGTCATCTTCTTCTTCACAGAAGAAGCATACCACTTTTGGAATGTCCACAGATTTTCTTCTCTTGCTTTGAGGCTCATCCATTACTCCGGAGGTGCTTGGCATAGCCCTCCTAGTTTGTGCTCTTTCTAACTTGAGGTTATTGAACAGCAATATTTACTCCTGTCAGTTTTTGTTATGGAAACTTCATCCATCATTCGATAGTAAGGGCAGAGAATTTATCCTTTTTCTGCCTTTTGCTCCCTTTTATGTATGGGACACAACTAGGTTCATGCAACTGTGCTATACCAAGACCGATCATTCATCCAATGTCATTTGAATCCCATGCAATCTGTACACCATCCAGTTAACTCCAAAAGCCCCTGTTACCCTTGGCTCATCTCTCCCACGTTGGCACTTCCTGTCAATTCAGGTAGGACTATCTAATATCTTAGGGGCTTATTAGATAGCATTTGAGATACTAAACTTGATGTTTAGCTGACATTCAACCCCATGCTTAGTTTCGCAGCAGTGTCTGTCACCAGTGTGCCCTGGTAGTGAGCGACATACACTCTCTTCATAATTCTCCATCTCCTTTCAATTTAAAACATTGCCTCCTTGATGAACTGCCACTATTCAGCCAATGAGCTTCATCTATCCAGAGCAACTGGTTTTGGGGTTCCAGAAACCCATCTTTCGCACCACCTCTATCTGCAAAATCACCCCTGCCCCGGGAAAGCTAGGGTGGACACTTGACTGCCAGAGGCTATGTGGTTCACAAGCCATTGGGGTATTTTGTAGGCAATCAGAGCTCATCCTCATTGTCACTCCAGCATTAGCAGTGCATTTTAGGGGCAGAACCTTTCAATACTGGTATCAGCTAAACCATAACATCTAGCTAGACCAATAATGGAATAAACCAACCAATTACTAGAGGCATTTTTATTATTTCCGAGGAGCATGGGCAGCCATCTTGAAAAGATTGCCACATATTGATTTTAGTTTTGTTGTTAACACTCTTTTCTGAAAGACTCCTGCCAATCTTTTTTTTATTATATTACAATTAGTACCATCGATTTTGAGAGGCCTATTTGGTGGCCATCTTGAAAAATGGCCACCATATTGAATTTTTTCAATGCTAGAATTTTATCAAAGAAAGTGACCTACAAGGAACATTCCTACCAAATTTCTTTTTTATATTATGATTTGTACTATGGTTTTGGGGCAAAACCACTAAGATCACTTTGCATTCGCTGGATAAACATGTATACACACTCTCCACCATGACTCTGAAATGTGACATTCCACTAACTAAACTTATGCAAGAGCGAGTGCAGGCGGGGTGGGGGGGGGGGGGGGATGTTTTTTCAGAAATGACAATCGTTAAAACCAATCCTTTCGAGGCGTCAGAGCCCTATTTGATGTTTTTGTTTTTGTTTTTGTTTATTCGGTAAATACCATTTCTGGCTTGGGAGCCAGTTCTTCCAAGGGAGTACCAGTACATTGTTGGTGACATTATGAGGAACAAAGCTAGTGCATAGTCAATGGAATTTGCGTGATGTAATTGTAGTTATGGTACATAGAACGAAGAGCAGTATTACTGCTAATGATAATAATAATGATAATAATAATAATAATAATTATGGTAATAATAGTAATAATAACAAAGGGATTGAAGTGCAGTGCCTTTTAGTGGGAACATTTATAAAAAAAACAAATACACACCATAGTAATCACAGACCTACGATCGTAGAGGTCCATCCAACGATCGCTGTATACGACACATATGGCGCTTTGGGGTGTGCTTTAGTAGTGACGATTGTAGGGTGTCAAAGGGTGAAATTGTAGCCCCTACGGTTGCAACAAATGACATGGACGGACATGGTGTCTAGGTTTCGTGGGTGGTTTATAACTGATTTTTTTTCAGATGCTAAAATCTGTTGATATAAACAATTATCTATAGGAGTGAATTCTATATGTATAGTATAACTAAATACCAAATTTCATAATTATCCTGTGGGTATTTCGATGTTTTAGTTGATAACTGTGGGCACTGCACCACGTTTGCAAAACATACTAAGATTTTCTAAGACAATCGTTAAAGGACGACCAATTTGGCGCCAATTTCTCATGGCACGCTACGACCGGGATTATAGGACACCTGCTGTCCTTTGTCGTCCAAACTGTCGTAAGTTAGACAATTGTTACTTGCGTTTGACATTACTGAAAGACATATCCCAGGATATACTAAAGGTGACCCCAGTCATTTAATACATGGCAGCCAAGACGCCTCCCCTAGTTGTGACTGACTAGGATCTACCTCTTTTTAAGGTAGGTTATGGTATTTTCTCATTTGTGAAGAAAGTGTTAGACCCCTGATGTATACACTCATTTGGATTAGCATTAAATTGACATGAAATTTGAATAATCTGCTATCTAATGAATGGATAGGACGATGCAGGAGGGAAGGAAGTGTTCCAACTCCAATACTACTCTGCCTACTGAATGTACCACCGCATAATGAGCGTGAACTGCGCCGAACACGTTATCATACATTTTGAAACTCTAGCTTTATTTACACAATATCCCTAAAGTAAATATCTTCAACTACACATATTTGTAGCGTTGATACTATAGGGGCAACATGCACGCACACACACACCAACCTACACACCCACGCGCGCGCGAGCGCTCGTGCAAACCCAAATACGCACTCACGACATATGCAGCCTAGAATCACTGAAGCTGACACCAGAAGCATAATTCTGGAATTGAGGAAACGTATCTACAATTAATAGCTTTATATCATTCACATCCCTTTGAAGATGATACGTAAGAGCCTGAATATATATCAAACCTTCTCTTATATGAAGCGATACCCCAACATCCATTGTAGCCGGTTAGGTTGCGCCGGGTAAATATTGCTCACGCGGCTGCTCGCTCCCGGAATGCACCTGGCGAGCTGCTCAAACCCAAGCTGATTCTTCTCACTGTTCTCTGCAGGCGCTAGCTCGTGGAAGCAGTCACAGCAGTGCCCGGCCTGGCCCACCGCAGCGCCATCCCGAGATCGGTCCAGGAACCAATGGGAAGGCTTATACCACGCTGGTTTTAACCGAGCGCCAGTCCGTCTGGTGACCGCTTGTGGTGTCACCGTGTGAGTGTAACAGTGCCCCTGACGCTCCTCTCATCACAGAACCAGGGGAGGATCGCTATCACACACATTTGTATTGAATAGCACTTTGTTGTATAACCTGAGGCGCTCATTTGTAAACATTTAGAGGCCACTTGATGAGATCTCTATTCTGGCTTTACATGCACATGCCGAACTAGGATATACATGTAATATCCGTTATACAAAGGTTATACTTCGCGAACTTTGTGTGGACATCTGCTGATGACATTATTTTTAATCAGCTGCTTTGACTATCATCATATCGACCACAGCAGATCGAAGAGTGGCCTGACCTGTTCAAGCAGGCGCTGAGGCAGTCGTGAAAACGATTAATCCTCTTTTATTGGACGAATCTCCTGTCAGCATCTCTGGTGCCTCGAGGGCAGACGACACCGGGCAGAGGACACCGGGCAGAAGACACCGGGCAGACGACACCGGGCAGACGACACCGGGCACACGACACCGGGCACACGACACCGGGCAAACAACAGGAAGGCGGCACACGCCTCCCTCCCGTCAAATGCTGAAAATGGTGCCTGTCGTCCCGCCCAGCAACCGTCAATGCGCATGCCTGTAACTGTCGGTAACAGCCATTTCCGGTGCCATCAGAACGCTCACACATCGCGCGGGGCTCCTGGAGTCACTCGCGCCGGAACGTCTGAGGAAGGGACGACCCATCGGAGAACCTCAGATACTCTAGCTCTTTCACTTATCTGCCACCTGTACTGCTTGAGGCAGTAAATGACCAACGGTGGAACCTATCGGGATATTGCTGGTAGGGCACCGAGCAGGAAACATTCGTTTAGCTAAGTTGTTTGCTATACGTTCCCGCTAGGCGGAGTGCTAGGCAAACATGAATATTCTTCTCGGAACATACCTGTTATTTTTCTCCTGTCGCTGTTTACATTGTCAAGGTAGGTTTATGATTATATACACTATCCATGCGATGCTATCAAAATATATGTATATTTGCTCGTATATCATATGAATGTAATTGACCAGGATTATATTTTGTCCAGTCATGTGGCGCATTATGAACAAAACGTAATTGCATTTGAATCCGTGGTTTTGTACTAGTACGCGAAACAGTCACCTAACAAGATGGCCTGGAAATGAAATGTTTCTGGATTCTGACATTTCCACCGGCTACTACTGATAAAGTATTATTAGTGGCGTTTGTTATAAACAAGGACTTTATTAATTTCATATTTCTCAAATAAAGGTGGCATGCTATTGACATAATCAGAAGTACCTACCAAGTTCCATCAGAAAGCAAAATTCTCATCTCTCCTTGGAGAATGCAGAATGCTAGAATTCCTTTCCCATGTAAACAATTTGGGGTCAGATAAATGATTAAAGCGAATAACATTACTGGATTTTAGGATCCCTTAAGCCATTAACGTTAACATATATAGCAGATCCAGTTAGGAGGATGTGCTCAGTTCCTGACTAAAAAATATAGTGGGAGCAAAGCCTGTTCATCCGGGCACAGCGCATAAAACAGTCGATTAGGCTACTCACCCTGCTTTCTGTGAAGTCGGACTGCGAAAAACAGTATTAAAACACAGACAATACTTTTAAGCAAGGACTTTCCCATTACCTTTTTCTGTGGTCACACAATTCTTTGTATGGATGTTTTCTTTATCTTAGGGATATGGCTGTTTCCTTTTAAATGAAGACATACTGCGTTTTTGTGCCAACCTTTACAGATAGATGGGTACACTTTCCATTCCAATAGATCTAATCGTAACGTATAACTTAGTTCTGTTATCCCATTCACCGAGGCAATTAATTTTCAAATTATAGTAACATTACATTACATAACATTACATAACATGAGTAACGATGTTCATAATGGGATTTATACCGTCGCTGTCGGTATGTCCAGCACTATATAATGATAACTACAACTTACGCCCTGCTGAGGATCCTCAGGTAAAACGGCACAGTGATGGGTAGTGATGGGATCCCCAGAGAAAATATGTCCCATAAAATATTCCAGCAAACTTCCGAAAAATGTCATAAGCTATACCCGTCAGCTGCCCCCGCAGTGCACAGTATGCTTCCCGCCTGTCCGCTTGACGGTCCGCTGTCCCAATCCACCAAGCTCCGTCAGGAGCATAATAATCCAAGTGGTGACACTATGCGCAGACAAACTATGTATCATAAAAACACGGGGAGATAGCCCGCCTATTCTGTAAGGATATCATAAAGCAGGTACAACCATGTTATAATAATGCACATTTAAGCTATTTAGATTTCTGGAACTCAAACACAGAATTACAGTTGAGAGTGAAATATCATTTCACATTGATATCCATACGGATTTGGAGCACCTGCTGTCCTACTATGTATAATATACATAAACAGAGGGCTCATGTCGACCTCGCATCAATAGAGGTTGTACTGTAGTTGTTAATCAGACCCATGTTTTGGTGCCGAATTTATAAAGCCTTTCCCATAGACCGAGATGCGCTTTTTATATACACCATGATGGGGTTACTAATGTCCTTAGACATTTACTAATGGTCTACTATCATTTGAAACAGCATACAACTGGTCCATTAAGCTTGTGCGACTACCAGCAGGGTGAATCTTATCTTCATGCGATTTATAGTTTCCGCAGACATTACTGGATTTTCAGCATTTGAAACCTTTCAAAGGTAGGTCTATTGACATGATCTACAGTATAGTCAAGGACCAATAAACATCCAACTCCGTGGTATTGAATAATCTTTAACACGACTGCGGCATCTCAATCCTACTCCTACAGCGAATATTTCAATATTACAGGTCTCCTAAGAGAGCATTAGTTCACACTGTCACAGCAAGATGGGCATAAGGTGTGTCCATACATAACTGCCAGAATTCCAGGAAGTGCCCTGAAAGGGGCAACTAGGGAGAAGCTCAGTCGCACCTTTACACTGCTCTGATGAGGAGAGGGCAGAGGGGTTGGTATCAGCCGCTCAGCCTTCCTACCCATCATTTCCAGTGAAAGGGACCCCTCTCCCTACTTCGTCTGGGGACAGAGGGCGGCCGATGGATAACCCGCATCCATTTGATCTCTACGTCAGATATATACTCGGAGATGCCGAAAGTACCATTCAGCGCACGTTCACCACTTCGGATACGGTTGCAATCTGTTTACCTTCTACTGATAGAAGGCCAATTTATGATAAGACCTTATGGCTGCTTGGTGGCTAGATTTACCTAGTTTTGCGCCGTTGAAATCGATAATTCAATGAAAACCGGACGATATGGTCGAAAAAACTATTATCTTGACAGCAACATGCAGAAACGTTTGCTTCATCGTAATGAGGTAGGTCAAAACTATTAAAGAACTGTAATCGTAATATAAACATGACTGTTAGCCTATATAATTAATACGGACACATTTGCTGAAATCATATGAGAATGATAAAAAAACAGTCGACGACAAGTTTCTTTCCTATGGATATATGACGAGATTATGTACAGTCTTTCTCTATGAGGTAGGGACTTATTCATGAAAGATTTAACTAATAAGGAGATGCTGGGGTCGGCGGGCGGGAGAAAACGTCAACAGTGTGTCAGCGGTCCTGTCCGAGATGAGTAAGGATTGCTCGTTATATATACAGGTCGTAACTTCGACGGTAGAATGTCGCTGGAATCTATTTTTGGCATTGGCATATACATGTATACGGCATATAGCCTATGATCCATGGGCGCCGCCATGACGCCCCCCGAGTAGGTGTTCTTCACTAAAGGAGGTGAAAAAGTAGCTGTTCTTCACTAATGGAGGTGCAAAAGAAGTGAGTGATAATTGGGAAATGTCACTTTTATTCTATTGCTCACATATTTAAATGAATTGTTCCATGTAAAAATCATCATGTCCTTGGTTTTAGCATGATATCTTCCTGCTCTGGGATCAGTGTAGAGAGTCAAAGGAACCTTGGTAAAACATTGAAAGGCAGCTGAGTTTCGTAAGAACAAAGAGCCAGAATACAGGCTTTGTCCCCCGACCACCTAGTGACTGCTTCATGAACTAACAATGGCTCTGTCCCCTATATATGCCAAACTGCCGACTCTCAGTGAATAATCTAAAAAAATAATAATGTGCAAAAGTATAAAATTGTCCGATTAAGTTATAAGGCAATTTAAGTTTACTATTAAATGAATATGGACACGTGCTGGAGATCCAAAGAAGCTGAGGGAAATGACCAACTCTTTAATATTCAATATTTTGGCGAAAATATGAGTCCAAAAGTTGATACCTGTTCAATTAACATCTGCTCACTAGGTGCATATCACAATTGTGATTATGTGCCTCTGCTTAGGAAAAATGTGGTGCACAGCAATGGTTATTATTTCCGACATTATGAAAATCGTTAAATATGCTTTGGCAGGCATGGCAGAGTCAACATTTTCCGATTCTATTTAGCGATAACACCGCTTTTAATTTACAGCTTAGATATCACAAAGAAGACCACAAGGGGATGTGTTTTGCGTAGAGTTCTACGTTAGTATATGCATACTGTTTCATATTTCTAGAAGCAATTGTATCAGGACCTGCAATAAGAATGTATTCCTTTTATCAATATGTACAGTGCAATTGGCGATTGTCATCTCACACAGTCTACGCTATTCACATTTGGCGGAACATACATTTATAACCACAGACGAGGAACTTTCGTTTAAATCTCTTTTACAGTGCTTTATGGAAAATCTATTGTAAATTACATAAATGTTAGAATCATATTCATGAGAAATTTAGAATAGATAAGATTCATTGACTACATTTAGAATAATGACCCGTAGAACTAGATAGGTTTCACCTCTGTACGACTGTCTGGGTGACTCCTTATCGCTATGAACACTATTTTACCGTTATCACCATGTTGGCGCTCGCAGCAATCCATTTTGTCAACACTACCGCTATCCACGTGCCACTATGTGATAACTCTTAAAGAGCCCCTCTTTTAGAATTACGAACTTTCAAAACTAAGAATATTACCATCCCGGAAATTCGAGATACTTTCGATATCAGGACTGCTACATCAATCATATTATATTCCTCTATCAATTATATTCATCTAAAAGTTGTGGGCTTATATAAAAATGAACTTCGTGTTATTGTTATACATAATAGCCAACAAATTCCCACATCGGGACCATCTCTTTTATAGACAATCGTGATGACATATAAAAATATATCTCTACGTACTCCTTTAGCAGATGAAGGTGTTTTTTCCAACATCGTTTTTAAACTGAATTACATGTGGCACTTTCCCCCCCGGATTTAATAACCTTTTCCGGCTTGCAGCTCAGAGGAGGTTCCATTGTTTCCCTTATCCCTACCTCCCTGCGTCCGGCAGTTGGTGATATGTTCGAGTCATTGAACACGAATCGCATACTTCAGCTGCATCGTGATTGTAATACAAACGCCACACTTCTTCACTGATCTCCCATTTAGTCCGGAGAGAATGGGGGATGTCATCACAGGGATTCCCACGTATTGTAACTATTGTTTAGGATGAACTATAAAATACGTTCCACACACAAGGAGGCTGCAGGTTCAATGGTCAAACAATAGGTGGAATATTCAACGGTTTCAATGTTTAGACTTACCCGCTAGTCCCAAGATCGCTGGAATCCGCATTTGAAACAGCCACTTACTTGCTAGTCGCATAGCCGTCTTGTCCTCACAGTCATAATGTGTAGAGTCCATTAGCAGTGCAAACATTTTTAATATAGTCATGGTTTAATTGGATGGGTTATTGGTATCATTTACATTTAGATAGAATTAGATACAAATCACAAAAGGGAAATTTACTTGAATGGCCCACTGCTTGTTTCTATTTCCAGGTAATCTTATCTGATAATGATTAAGGCGTATTCAGGGTTTGGAGAAAAGTGTATACCACTTATTTTTCACATGAGTATTGAGGACAGTTTTCTCCTTAAGTAGGTGATAAGTCATGTATATCATTTCGCACTATGAAAAGGGAATTTTTACATTAAAGAGTTTTAAGAGGAGACTCCAGGGTCCCTGAACCTAAAGTTCTGTAGGTGGTTGAATTGATTTCTGTTCTGAATGATAAAACAAGGTAGGTGTACATTCATTTTCCATCAATCTTAAATGCTTTCATTATCTAAGAATCTCTGCAAACCTATCTGGATTCATATTCACATAAGCGTGTCCTTGTGTCCTTATGAATACAACGTCTGCTATATGTACAGTGAACCTGCACCACATGGTTGATGGCTGACATCAGACAATCGTCTAGCGACAACCTCATTGTACTTATAGCTATGCCCAGCCCACAGCCATTGACTGCAGGGCTGCGAAAGAGGAAGGCACACGTATGTATACGATGCCGTCAAGGGCCATCATTTGGCCTAGCGGAATCACCCCTAGATGTGGAGATTAACTGTTCATTATGATTGCATCAAATTTAGAGCATAGCTATGTCTCAAATAGCAGAATCTTTGGTCTTTGGATAAATCTATTGGCCGCTATTTACACCCTTTAGGAAGAATTTGTTCTATTATAATTATTTAAGAGTCGGTTGGCAACGAACACTAAAACCAAGTCGATAGGTTTTCCAGATTTTTTTCCTTTTTTTCTCGAATGAGAAATATATATATTTTTTTTACAAAATCAATACCCACAAAGATACACTTACCACTACCAAATAAACCGAGATTGGAACTAATCTCAGTTCTATGGAACACAGAACAACTCAGACTAAGGCATCTTGACCAACCACAAGAGGGGACCAGGACGCGGACCTGGGAGAGAATTCTGGAACTTGATTTACTTGTGGTAGTGTTCACCATGAGGTCAACAGCCCCGTCTCATCCACAACTGGTATTCAAAGATGAGTTTCGCGCCCGCACCATCCTTTCCTTCTATCTTCTCATATCAGAAAATTTGCATACTATAAGATTCGACGATAATTTTGTCAGTGGATATACCACTTATAAAACGAACGTCACTGCATTGAGGTGACTGTCAGCATGGCTAAGGTGATAAGTTCCTTGTATTCACTCAGTGGTGAAGAATCCTTTTATATCGGTACCAAAGGAGACAAACCCACAGAAGGGAGACTATTGGCAAGATAAAAAACGTCGACACCAAATTCCTCTTATTCAGTGCTCCTATCAGCTAGGGAAATATGGACGTCCTAGTCACAAGTAACTTGGTACTTAGCGATTGAATCGAATTCTAGAAACGGCACTTGGCTTAGTCGTTCAGCTTTCACCCCCTCTCTCATAGCTACACACGTATGCTTTTTAGAGGGTGATCTACATACGTTGCCTATAAAAGGTTAGAGTGGTCACATACACTTTCAGCCCACTGAGAAAAGTCAATCCCTTCACTATCTACGTGCTATTCGCTGTGCTATATTGGATGAGGAGCAGGGTGCCAGTGTCTGAGGGACTTAAAGGCAACGTAGCATTTGCTCCTAGTATACAAGTGGCATAAAAAAGCACAGCCTATGTGTCATCATGAACTAAGGAGGAGCAAATAGAATGTTCATCATTGATGAATGAGCATGCAATCATGAATGAATAACAACTAACATTTTTGGGTTACATTCGTTTCTATGGGTAGTTTTCTATAACCCACTAGCATCGAGTCAACTTGCCGTTTCTGAAACTGACTGAGTCTGGAATCCGAACATATCAAGCACCAGTAGGTCAATTAGGTATTTCGGTGTTCAGTGATTGGTCATGGTCAGCCGGGCATATCTCAGAGACACTGAGACACCATATCACAGTGGATAGCACACAGATAGTGAAGGGATAGTTCTTTTACAGTACCCTGGAAGCCTATATATGACCACTCTAATCTTTAGGCAATGTACATAGGTCGTGCAAGCGCCCTCTAATAATCACGGGATGGATAGAATTTTACGTCTTAACCCTTTCCCTACCGCACCTAGCGTAGCGCGTAGTGCGTTAACAACCGCGCCCCCTGCCGCGAACGTTCCCACCACTACCCCACGTCGCACGTCGGACAGTCGTCTAAATACCGGCCCATTCTGCAGGCGTTAGAGAGAGACTCAAAGTGCAGGGGGGAGCGTCACTAATTAGCAAATTTGAATAACTTAGAGAAATAATTAGATGAATTGAATGATACCAAAAAAAAAGAAGAGACTTCAGGCTTTATTTCCATACCATTAATTATTAATTAGATGGATATTTGATAATTATATTAATATTTTCAAGTGCAGGAAGAATACAAGACTTTTTTGACACAAGCCTGTGGCTAGGCCCAATATAGCACAAGTTGAGCATACAAAGGTCTGTATCTTTTTTTTTTATCGCGATGACATACTGTTTTTTTTACGTTAATAATAACAGAAAAGTATGTTTTCCATATATACTGTTTAATTTTTTTGATTTGTCCATTATTTACTGAAATAATATAAAATATGTAATTATATGAATTAGCTGCCTCAAGGCAGCATCGGTATTCCCATGGTGCTGCCTCAAGGCAGCATCGGTATTCTCGTGGTGCTGCCTCAAGGCAGCCTCGGTATTCCCACGGTGCTGCCTCAAGGCAGCATCGGTAAGGAAAGGGTTAAAGAAGGTTTAGATGAAATAACTCGAAAGCTGTTTAATGTAGTCCATATATTCACTTTAGAGTATCTTTATAAAGTCCTGTTAGAAATTTAAGATTTTATTGAGGTAAAATCATGGAGATCATTAGTCTAGAGGGGGGTGAAGTGATGTGTAATAGGGAAACAATGCAACGTAGAATTGCTAATTATCAATAAGACCCGACATAGGAACGATTTTACCTCCATTCCCCAACTAATGCAACATTTTTCCATTAATAAGCACTGAAATTATGGTAATTATCTCAACTACTTCAGAGTCCTACTCCTTATACTATAAATTCTTTCCATGTCTTAATCATAATCTTTAACAGTTTGAAGGAATTACATTAAAATCTAATAAAAGGAATACAACTAGATTAGCATTGACATTGAAAAAGTGACACAAGAGGATGCTAGAAACCCCAACCTCCTCACTGCATTCAGGGGATAATTAAATACGCTGATAAGTTTAGTCTAATGCTGCCCTTAATCAACTTAGTTTCCAATTCAGATCTTTATCCGTTGCAGCAAAGAGGCATTCTTTTCAGCAAATATTCACCATGTAAGGTGAACATCTTGAGAAAGAATCTAAGAAATTGACACAGTGTTGCGAAAATATCTACATAGATAAGGATAATCTGTCTGGGCAGGGTAGATGTAAGGCCATTCCCGTAGGCTAGACTCATGTTCCCTGCAAAATAGATAATATGACAGGTAGAGGGATATTCTGAACAACCTTGATATTCAGGCCTCTCCTCTCACGAGATTCCTCCCCCCAATAACTGATTAACATAAGTTTAAAATGAATTTCAATACTAATTTAAAAAAAAATCAATGTCTGTCAGCCTCTCCCTATAATCCGACATATTTAGACAGCAGAACCATAACCTTTCAGTAGGTGTCATACAAGTAGTCTGTATGCAAGTTAAAGTAAATGCTTTCTTTTATGTTTTCTGTCCATCCCACACAATTGGTACTATTGAAATCGTTATCTGTGGCAATCGAAACATCATCAATGTAGCAAAACACATGGACAATACCTGATAATAGGTTGATACTTTCTTCTTCCCCCACGCTCAATCGTCGAGAAAGCAATTTTTCCTTGCCGACCGGGCCGAAACAACTCAGATCTATGCAATGATCACCAGGGCGTGGTGGGAGAAGAAAATTTTGACCAATTTCTCCAACGTCCACCCTATTCCTAGACCACTGAAGTGACCCAAAAACTGAAAGCTGCAGTAAAATTAGACATGAGATATCTTTGATATATATGTAGAGACCTGAAGAGATTTTCAGAATCGAAACTACTAGAAGGACACAGAGAATACCATATTCTCTATGTGCACAGGCAAAGAGTCCTATATGACTGACCTGCAACTTCAACGTTGCCTTTTTTCACTGACTGTATGACTAAAAATCATTTATTTGTATATGTGAACCATCTGCCAAATAACGCTTTTAAAAGAAAATGCATGCTCTGTATCGTCCCAGATAGAATAGGGAACGGGTCTACCTTCTGAAAAACAGGCTTAGCACTTTCCCTAAGCGTAACGCAAGCAGTGAACTCTTTAATACCTGTCTCATAATCATAAAACAACACATTATAATCACTCAATAATTTATGGAGTTTTTCTTTCATCATTCTGTTTCACATTACTTTGGCTTTTACCTTGCCTGGGTGTACTGTAAGTATTTCAGACCAGTTTAGTTTTATTTTGGACATCGGATCCCTATCCAGAAGAAAAGGTCCGTTACCCAAAACTACTACAGGAGAACCTCAGTGGTATTGGTTACATGAGCAGTGTAAATCGCAAACCTTACAAGTTCCAATAACTATGAGTTTCAGTCCTAAACAGTAATCCATGGTTGAATTTCAGTCTTGATATTATGCTTCCATAGTTTACGCTTCCATGATGGCTAATCCCCATCCTCAGTCTCCTTCATAGTCTCACAGTATCTCACACTCCGTGAATGTTTCTGAGTCCAATACTTGTGTAACTTGGGAGAGAGCAGAAAGCCGGTTTTCTGTTGAACACTCTTTCCAAGCCACACTGTAGAATTCCCTCAGCCAGCATCCCGCGAGGCCAGCGCTGATTGACACCACACCAGACCTCTCTCTCTCTCTCTCTCTCTCTCTCTCTCTCTCTCTCTGTCAGCCTGTGTACTGAGTAGGGAACCACAGAACAGAGTCTGCTACTATCCTCAAACTCCAATAAGCTCAATGCCTCCTTATCACATGACCAAGTGCTTCCAAATACAGAATACCCAGTACTTTTCCACTCCTTACACTTAACCCCAGTATCTTTCCACTGTACCTGTCCATTTCTACCTCGTTCACACTATACTGCATTATAGTGCATTCTTGTTCATTACAAAATTCATATACATACTTTTTATACAAGCATGTAGTGCACAAGAGTGAATTTCCATCTTGACACTGGAGGAATAACAGTTGACTGTGACAAAGTATGGCTCTACCCTATCTGAGTTGTATACTTTGACCTCAGCACAGCTGCACGGACACCGGCACGCTGAAGGCATTGAATATAAGCCATTTATCTCACCCCGATATTTTTTCTCCATAGACTTAACATTGGGAACTCGTATCTAACGCCCATTAGATATTTAGGAAAAATGTCCAATGGGGGATTATGTCACGCATTATAGCCCATTAATCCATGTTAAGGGTGAGATAAATTCAGAAACCCATTCGAGTTTAGCGTCAGAGCTCGATCCCATCTCGTTTGAATCACTATGTAATTCACGCGGCTTCGCCTTGTGAATTACTACATGATTCAAACTCGATGGGATACGAGCTCAGACCCTAAACTCTCATAGGTTTCCTTTATAATGCTTCATCTTTGGGTGAATCAGAGGCAGTGTCACTTTGGAAGTCATCCTCAGCATCCACATGTTTAGTGGAATGGCTGCATTGCTGGTAATTAGCCCCTTAACAGACCCCTTTGAAGTACAAGCACATTGGATGTGCCAAAGATCGTGGCCTTGCCACATTCTCACTCTCCCCCTGACAGCAGTCTGACAGTTGTGCCTCTCAGGGGGTTGAATCGCTGAAACACTAAACCTTAAGACCCTTAAGTCCAACACATACGATGTGCTCACTGCACATGCGCGGAAGTATGTTGATTAACTTCACTCTTCTTATCGTAGTCTCTTTGACTTGTGGTAAGCTTGAGTGAACATAACCTTGGCTAGGCGAGTAAATTTGACTTCCGATTAATCTTATGATCTAGTTCCCGCACCGGGTGAGAGTGACAGTGCCAACGGAGTCAAGTTACGGTCGATTTTGGTGATTTATAGACAATATGATAATAAAAAAACATAGTCATGATGCCAATACACATATCTATTTCAGGGTAGCTGAGAATTCATTCAGAACGAGTTCCCTTTATAGTCCTTAAAGGGACCAAAACTATTCTTATCTGCACTTGCCATTGTGAGAAACTATACCCTTTGTACACAGAATACAGAAAGAATATCAATGTACAGGTCCACTATCTTTTCACACCAGGTGTCCTTTTAGAGTCTACAGCTCTATTGAAAAATGACAATAAAAATACACCAGTTGCCCACCACTGTTTTTTTGCAATAGCCCACAGACTTAACAGGTTCTTTGCAATAACCCACAGTATTTCACTGGGATTCTGAACATACCTGCAAAACACAGGGGTCCTACTGTCAACAGTGGCACACTGGGTGACTCGCCACAAACACATCATTTACAGGACCTCTTGACTGGCCTGAGTTCCTTTATCAATCTGCCAGATACAGAGGCACTTCATCTTGCTCTTAGCACTTGGAAATGACCCAGCAAACCATAACTTATCGTCAGTTTGGTGTATTGATGCAGCAAATCAGATGAATACCATAGTTAGATTTAAACCGAATACCATATGTCTTTATTTCCATATGTTTACACAAGGCTGCACTGCAAGTTTGTGTATAAACTTTGTATCTTCTCAGTATACTCTCAAATCTGCATTGTATGATAACTATGAACGGAGAGAAATATATATTTCAAGAACTTGGTGTGTGGAAGACCGCGACCTCTGTAAGCGAACGTGCCAAATAAAAATAAAAAAATAATTTAAAAAAAAAGTGGCTGCTAAACACAACATCCACTTGATCCAATCCGAAGATTTCCATAATTTGTCATTGAGTATCTCATAAGTAAGACAGATTTCACTTTTAGATTGGGTGTTGTTGTTAGTTACAAATATGAAATTTGGGTTATAGGTATGCCAGATAATTAGAGCCCTTTACTCTAAATATCTTAGAATTTGAATAAGATTGAGCCTAAGATAGAATAAGTTACAACCACATATTAGACCCTTATGACAAGTCTGAAACTGGTATCAATAGTAACTGTTTGGGCGACCATTTGGGCTTAGATGATTAACGATCGTCACGACTGAAAAACATAATCGGGGGGGGGGGGGGGGTCAGTAATGACAATCGTTAATACAGACCAATTTTAAGGGACCAGTGTCCTAAAGACCTATGATCGTAGAGGAGCGGCCAATAATCGTTGGCTACGACACGTAGGGCGGTTTGAGGTGTGCTATAGTAGTGATAATTGTAGGGTATCATAGGTGGCATTGTAGCCCGAACGGTCGCAACTAATGACAGGGACATGTTGTACAGGTATAGTGGGTGGTTGTAACTCATTTTCTTCACATGCTAAAACTTGAGAATTGAATTAAAACCTACTGTAGTGCTCTCCTATGCATTGCCTATAACGATTGTCATTACTGAAAAACACCATGCCTATTTCTATGGTTTTTCTAAGATAAGCATTAAGAACCTTGTGACACGCTATGACTGGGTAAACAGGACACCTGTCGTCCGAACTGCCGTACATTCGATGGGCGATCCTAAACAATCGTAACCCACGATTGACATTATTGAAAAACACCACCTTGCCTTCAGGTGGGCCATCTGGCGGATCACATCTTCAGGTAGTCATGACACTACTCCCCTACGCCTTCAGTGCTCCCGAATATTCGTCTTCACCAACGGCATGGCTGTTACGGATAAGATTGCAATTGTTTGCATGAGTGACTCACTCCTCCAAGAGATGGCTTGGGGGTATAGCTGGTTGCGGCCGTTGGTTACTATGAACTGGACTGTGCCCACGTGCGAAGTCACGGGGGCGACAAGGCCCCTTTCTCCAAAGATGGTCCAGAGAGGAGTCCGCTGGCTCTAAACCCATACTATCGTAAAACTGGATGAGTTTTAATCTTGGCCACCGTATGCCATGACTGGAGTTGGGCATAGTAACTTCATGAGGCCAAGCCAAGTGAAGTCCGGAGCCCAAACTCCAGGTCTCCTAATATCGGGGCAGTTGACTACGTTTCTGCGATTAGGCAAAAGAAAACCCAACCCCTTACGATGCGTCGTGAATTGGCATGCCTAGACATATGTCTACGATTTTGCACCTTCCCGATATGTCTCTGATATTTGCTTTTTGTATCGGTGCCATATCGGTAGGTCTACATTTCTATCGTCGTCGTCGGACGCCAGGCCTTAACAGACTGGTGGCTCCTACATCGGCTCCCAGAGGGCACCACCTGCTAGCCGCTTCAGACACCACTCACATAATTTGAACCCACCCAACCTACACCAGATTTTTCAAACTATTTATACTAGGGCTTTATGCCTTATGCCCTCGATTCTTGTTACTACTCGTGATCAGAAAGATTTTATATACAATTTTGCTTCCAATTGTCCTCATTCAGTTAATAATCTCATATGTTGACCGAGAGGGGAGAATTGATGAATCAGTTTGCTGTCTTCGGAGAAACACATACCAGAGGGAACATAACTGCTAATATGGAGACACAACTGCATACCTTATTTGAACTCCTAGGAGGTGATATGCCTTCAGAATGCTGACATCTAGGGGAAGAGGTTTGACTAAATATAGTCGAGCAGTGTCCCTCCGCCATGCACATGTTCTCGACTCATGTATCGGACACCGAGACCCCATACTGCAAGCCTATGCTTTTATTGGGGGAACCTGTACATGTCAGGAACATATATGACAAACCAGGACAAGGAAACACAAACCCTTCCCCTATGCACCTTTTCGGTATTATATTACAGCATTCAGCCATACAACGCTCCAAATGTGAAAATATGAAGTCAAGCGAATATGATGGGTTTTTACTCGATCGCAGTAAGACTCTGCATGGTTGTAAACAATTTACCTCACGCGTTCATAAAGCTGAACGATAAAACAGTGATTAAAGCTCTATTGAATTGGATTATAACTATCATTTGTACACTTGACGCCATAATTTAATTTCAACTGTTCTATTTAAGTGTATACTTCGAATTTACAGTGAAATAGTTAAGGCCTGGTAGCATGGACTTGGAATCGACAATATAGTAACTTACTCTTCATAGCTGGCTTACTGAATCGTCTAATGTATGTCATAGTTATCTCTTCAGGAACAATGTTTGATCACCTGATATGATACGTTATTCTTACTTTTATCATTTGTTTTACCTAATAATGTTAACTATCATAATAATAGGTATATAGTCTCTGCAGGTGAATATCGATCCATTATTTCTTGATAAAAGAAATTATAATATTGTAAGGCATTGTCAAGGCATTACACTCCTGGGTTAAAAAGCGAACATTTCATTTGTATAAATCACAAGTTTCATACAGTGATTAGAGCCTAGATGAACAATTTGTACATAACATAAGCATGATATGAGCATACATGATAGAAAATCAATGGGAAATTCACTTTCGACGAGTCGCATTCCTCTGACATACACTCGTTCTAGCCTTTGAACTACCCAAGGCAGTAATGGAACAATTGTACTTGTATTTAGCCATCAGTAAATTAGAGGCTTATAGATATTCGTATAAATCTGAGACCAATGTTGACCATGCCGTGAAGTACAGACGGAAACATATTTAATCGGTAGAAATCGCACAAAGGTTTTTCCTGTCGCTCAAGTGACTTTGTTTCCATAGACTAAGGACTATCAGGAAATATGAAGCTTCATTTAAAATACGAGAATGGCAAAGTAATCAGAGCTAGAAGATGGTAATATGATCAGAATACTTGGGGTTAAGGTAATCCGGATAAATGACCAGATAAGTCGTCAGTAGCCAGACAGCAGGAAATGATTCGGCCTGGTCAACCATGCGAGTAAAACCAAAGCTGCCCCAACTCAATTTGTAACACATAGCCACTGGTCAGGGTAGCCAGATGGTATATTCGGTGTCACTTTTCAGCTATAGATCTATATTAAAGTCATAACGCACCCAATCTCGGTCATTTGCTACTGCTTTTAAAGATTCCTCGTGGTTGTGTATAATAAAGGGAAGCTATTTTTAAAAGCAGCACATTAACCTGGTATAAGATCACCCATTTTGGAGGGATCAGAGGATTTTGTCAAATTCTTTCAGAAACAAGAACGGGACCTATGAATTTAGCTACGAGAATGAAAAATCTAATTTCATATCTATAATTAGAATGCAAACGATAGCCTGGAAAGAGAGGATTACAAAGATTTTTGAATCTTAACAAGCTTAGCTTTTCTGTTTTTCAAATTGGTGATTGATGAAGTTGTTCTGATCATAGAAATTTCGTGCTAGCACTAAAGTGAAGCCCAGGATGTCCTTTGATTGGCTGAGTGCTTTGCACTTAAAGTGGCAGATCCTAACAGCAAATGGATGAATTGAACACTGTGTCTGACAGCAGTGGCCATGGAGCAGGGTGTAGACCCAGGCCAATCTTTCTTAGAAAAAGTCACAAAATTAAAAAAAGACATTGCACCTTTACTGCTATATTTATATGCACAGAAAAGCCCTCAATCCCAGTTTTAAGAAGGTATATTTTGATAATAGATGTGAAGAACGGGCGCTTGTGAAGAACTATTTGAAAAGCAAAATGTATTGTTTTCACTATGACTGACGGCCACTATGCGCGTTGCTAATGAATTTTAAAACTTAAATGTGTATTATTATATACCTATGCACTAACTCAGTGTAAATACGTACTGCTCCTGGGGGTATAGTTATTATACACAGAATGCACTGTACGCCGTGAAACGTTGTACCGGTGCCTTTGGGTAGTGACAGACTGCACGCTTTGACTGACAGACTGCATCCTTTGAGCCTTACCTGCACGCTTTGACTGACAGACTGCATCCTTTGAAAAAATAACGCAATCTGATTGGTCGAGAAGCCGACAACAGAATTCTAGGCACAAGATTCAAAAATGGCGGATCCCTTCACTTGGCGAGTTCTGAGGCTTCGTACAGAAACCACGGAACGAGTTAGTGTGAAAATACATCAAACATCGAGGTGGAATACGATAACTAACCACGTGATACACTTTAGATAGCTTAGATATGCGAGCAATATCTTTTTTGATACGTACACGGGCCGAGCGGGCGACTCGTCGATGTCAGCAAATGCAAAACCCCTGTGATACACTGCACCGCTAGAGTGGAGCTGTCCGACGGGACGGTCAAGCATAGCAGGGTGACCCTGCGTTAATTTATGCGGCGCTATAATGTATGCGCGCCTGCGCGGTGATCACTTCCGGTTGTCAACTTCCGCCATGTCTGCTCATGTACACGTCAAAATACACCTTCTGAAAGCTGAGATTCAGGGCTTTCCTGTGGATATACATATAGGAATAATAGAGGAACAATTTATTTAGATTTATCACTTGTTTTCAAGGGAATTGGCCTTGGCCTACACCCTGGTCCATGGCACCTGCTCTACCAGACACAGTGTTTAGTTCAATCATTTGCTGATAGGTTACACCACTTTAAATACAAAAGACTATTAGAGGACAATTAGAGGACACTTTGAGCTTCCCTTCAGGGCTAACACGAAATTTCTATGACCAAAATAAGTTGATCAAGCACCCACTTGAAAGAAGGAAACGCTTGTCACACAGACATGATTGAATAAAACAGTTTCGTGCCTACACCATTGTAAAGAGCATACATAGAGGATTAATTTGATGTATGACATGCCATAGTTTGATAGCTGTAAGAGGTCGGCATCTTATAATAGCTACACTGAAGAACTGAGTTTGGCAATTCTCTGATATCTAATATGCAAATTATCAATGAAGTCATCAATATACATAAAAATAGATATCTCCATTGGATTCAGCATGTACATATACCTATATATGCTAGATATCTTGTCCCTATCATCAATATCTAGAGAGCTATTATAATAAATCTGTTCATCTGTGCTAATCATTATGTGGTGCCATGCCCTGCTACTGTTTTCTATATACTTGAGTTACTCACATTAAATCTTAATTTGACTAGACTTTCCTCTGTAATTCTTGAACTACATGACCGATTTTTAAAATTCAAGTATCTTTGTAATCCTCTCGTTCAAGGCTATCTGTTGTATCATGTATCAATATAATTATAGATATAAAATTCAATTTTTCATTCGCGTAGCTAGCTCCTCTATACTGAGGAATAGAGTCTTTGTCGCGACGAAGTGATCTCCGCTCTCAGCCACCCACCGCATATATAACCATTCTGAGCACTGTGTATGGTTCAGTGGCCCTCTGAGTCTCTCTAAGAGATAGACAGATAGATAGATAGATAGAGAGAGAGACAGAGAGATATTGAGTGGTAGAGCAGTCAGCCCTGACAGGTACGTAGGCACCTTTTTGGATGATTCCGCCATAGCTCGTTGAGCCTGGTCTTTCATGTAATGTACATGATCATCCAGATGATCAATCCTGGCCAGTGTCTCAGTCTCACGCTGCGAGAGTTCTTCTAAGGCATGATGCAGTTTGGCTACTTCCTCAGCGATCTCCCGGTTGTGTGCTTCCAATTCCCGGCACATCTCTTGAGCTTTCCTTGTCTGATCAAACTCAGCAAGGAGTTCTGGCCCAATGAGACCTCCCGGGTTCTGCTCGGAGTCTACCTGGAAGGTATCCTCCTCGCCATCCTGGGGAGTATTTGATTCTCCAGGACTATCTGACTATCTATACCCAATTTTATCCAGTCCCTCCAGATCCCTTGTGGGGCAGTCTCGGCTACCTGCCATTGGACAAAAGTTCAGTAGAACCGTCGAGCTCAGATTCTGAGCAGCAGTTCTCTTTCGGACTTTACTTTTGCTGGACTTCTGGGTATTACCCCCTCCCTCCGAGTTCCATTCCAGGCCTGGAGATCGATTTGAGAAGTTACCTCCCCATCTTCGCTCTCCTGGGCAGCCTGGGATCTGGTTGTTACACCAGCTCTGTGCATTCACCGAAGATCCCGGGTTGTACAAGCAACCTAGGATCCTGGTCACAGCACCAATGTGATGGTCGCCGCCTGGCTAGTGGGTTGGAAGACCCCTTTCCGGAATGCTAGTTCCCGGGGGATTCCAACCTACAAACAATTACGTAGGTCGGTTCGGTTTTCGGTAGGTTTGAATGAACCTAGTAACACACAACACAACTCACGCGTTTAATAAACAGGAATGTTTATTAACAATAACTTCCCGGAAAGATCTGGATCTTTCCCACAAGTACAGTATCCCAGCACAGCATGTCGAGTAACACTGGAGAGGCTAATCTGAAAGACTGGCCTAACCACCAGGAAGGTTACGAGAACCCGCCTGCAAATTGAGGGTCCAAGGGTCCGCTCTCAGGGAGAGACGCACAAGAACAGCCTGTCGACCTACTGTGAACGCTGAGTATTTATACCCAGCGTTACGTAATCCCGGCCCCCACTGCGCCACTCTCGTGTGCGGCGTTGCCTGGAATCACCACACAGTAAGGATTGACTCTCCGTGCCACCTTCCTTAGAACGTCCGAAACACTGCTGGATTCCCGCCCCACTACACTTATATATGCCGGGCGCATATATAGGTAAAATGGTGGTTCTCGTGCAGTGTATTCTACTAAGTAGAATACAGCTTTCCGTATTCTACTCAGTAGTGATTGGTAGGTTCCATAGGGTTAGTATGGAGACTCCACATTAGGTGGGTAAGCTAAAAAGCCATATCAAGGTGTACTTGTACACTAATGGGCTGATAGAGACTGGTATAAGCACCAAAGTAGGTAAGAGAGTGGTATGCATATGGAAAAGATGCTGCATAATCTCCTCTACATCAATTCCCTGCCCCGACAAGAGATGATGCCTCCAGAGGAGATATAGCCTGCGGTCATTAGACGTCACACTGATAGCAGTGACAAAAACGATTGGATTTGAACACTCTCTTCAACATGGCAGATGTCTCAGACGGCACCTTTTACCAGAATATGATCCATCGTTCATTGCGATGGATGCTGCCAAGACGTTTTTTTATGTATCGAAAGTGATATGTACTGGTATGGCGACATGGAGAGTAATCTTAAGCAAAGTTTGTGAATGTCGAGTAATTGTTGACACACTGAATCTGAGATTTGTTATGAGGTCATCAATATTCTAATGATATATATTGCTTCCAAGGTTTTTTCCTAATTTCTTAATTGGTCGGGTCTTGGCCTGTTACGTGCAACTCCTTTTAATGCTTAATCTTAGACACATTAAAAAAAGAGATTTATTAACGATGAACAAATTCATATATGTGGTACACGATTTTCAACCGATCCCGTCAATTAGACACAGGACTCCTACAGCAACACAACAATAATCTGGGGGACATTACTGAATACATTTCTAAGGTCCGGCGTCGACCTACTTCGATAGAAATTTAGACCTACTGATATGGCTCCAATACAAAAAGTCAATATCAGAGACAAATCGGGAGGGTGCAAAATCATAGATATATGTCTAGACATGCCAATTCACCACGCATTGTATTTGGGTTTTTATCAGCGTCTAATCGCAGAAACGTAGTCAACTGCCCCGATACTAGGTGACCTTCCGACGCGATTTTGACTTTTTATCGGGAGGTGCATCGTAGACCATATCGGATTCAAATCGTTGTAGGTGGACGTCAGGCCTTACATAGCGTTGTGCAGGATAGAAAGTTGTAAATGATCCGTAATTGGATAACAACTATTTTTGATAGTTTCAGACATTCCCTAGGGCAGCCACAAAGTTACTAACATCAACTTATAGAATACTGCAGATAATATGAATGTATCTGCTTAAAATAACAATAGATACAAAGCAGACATTTGGTCATTAAAATGATGATAAAAATCAATACAAATGCTCAAATGACCTACGCTACCAATAATGGCACATCGATTAGAGCTAGTCCAGCTCCATTTACCAGTGCATAGTTGGTCATCAGCCATTTCGTGATAAGCAGATAATGGTCACTACAGCACTGAACATCGTTCGAGAGGGAATCGTACAACTTCATGTATACCATAATATAATGGGGACTTTTGAAATACCTCTGTGTTTAGTTTCCGCAATTTCAGTTTTACACTATCATGGCCTACGGGTTGCTCTAGCTCTTTCAACAACCAAATTCTCATCAGAGAAGGTAGAGGGATTGCTATACATTTCAATAATGAGATTGTCCCGTATTTCAAAGCAATTGAAAATTGGAGGATAGGAACAGACGACTATGATATAGTCACATGTAGATATAATTGTGTGAATTGAAAACAGATGCTTATTGTTAGAGTATATCGCCCATCTAATGGAAATATCAGGGAATGTTATATGGAACTAGACGAAATTTTGTCAGATGATAACCACAAAAATCATGAGATTTGGATATAGTTTGAGCTTACCATATCTTTTTTATACAGAAACTAACACACATATAAAATAATGAAAGATTTCACTAAGGACAATGGCCTGAGATTAAATTAGGGCCGACGTTTTATCATATCTATGGCAGATCTACAATCGATCACATGTACAACAGTTTTGAGCATGTGTTAACAAAGGATAACCAAAATGAAATGTACGCCAACCATATCCCAATATTTGCACAAAGAAAATTCAAAAGAGAGACAATACAAGGCATATTTAAGGCATATAGGAGGTCGTTGGAAAAAGATGCCGAGAGTCAAAGTGAAACTGGAAAACTGGGAAAGACAATGAATAAGATTCAGGAAAAGGGAAATTTTATCAAGCGTAAATTGAATGAATATAAAACTAAGCCAACAATCTTCAGGAAAGGGGACCAAGAATAGAAGGAGACAAAATGATTGAACATATTAAAAATGAAGATGGGCACACTGGACGAAAACCACTATTTTGCATATATATACGCCACTGCGATAACGCACGTATCGGCTGTATCGTGGCTTGTTTATACTTGTATACACCTCTTATACGCGTCTACGTTTCGGGCGTCTACGAGACAGTTTCCATATGTAGACGCGCGCGACTTGGCTGTCTTTCACGCCTGGCGTATTTAAGATAAAATGTACTCTGCGCAATATATATATACGCCAGGCGTATATATGATACCAAAAAAAAAAAAATTGCGACCCGCGGCCCGCCCGGGCCTGTGGGTGTTGGTAGAGGATACACCAACACTGACCCGCCACCCGCCACCTCCCAACCCCACCCCCTACCGCCCCCCCCGACACCCCACCACCCCATCACTCTACCCACAGTGAAGCCCTGGTACACAACCCCCGCCCCCTTTGTAGACGGATTAGCGGCCGCTCGGCGTGTGTTAGGTGTTTTCAGTCCTGAGTCGGCCGCATTCACAAGGCAGGGGCGGAGTCGGAGTCGGAGTCAGAGTCGGAGTCGGAGTCGGAGTCGGGAGTCGGACTTCAGGTGCACAGAGACACTGGGGGGAGGCGATTTATACTAAGCCTGACTGTCTACACATTGAAATGGTGTTTGAAAGTAAGATCTATTAGAAAACTATTAAAAAAACAACATAATGCAAGGTTTACTTTGTGTAATTAATCAATTTATATTTATTTAGGCTTTTATAAAATAAATTGGTAATATAAAATTGCAATTTTCATATAACACAGACTTGGATGGTTAATGGCAAATAAAATATGCTACCAGTAGTGTCCCCAAGTTGCAAAGATCGGAACTATTGGATGTTGGTGTATATACAACGGAATCAGGCGTATATATGACGTATATGAGACCGCACTATGGACATGTATATACGCCACTAGATAAGGCGTCTACGAGACGGATAACAGGTCTAACTTCTAGACGCAAAATCTTACTGTTAGACGCGTTTCGCATACATATGTAAAGCGGTAAGTTTCGTGCAGTGGCAGTTGGTCTATGGAAGCTTAATACCCAGACGATGAATGAGTATTTTGGTCTTATAGGACAGAAACTGACGAAAATTATTTCTAATAACAAGGAAACCGATAATGAAAATGACAATTTGATTGTAGAAACTAGAGAACTTGGAATAGAGAAGACGAAACAATATAATATTGACAATTGTCAAGCGAGTGGCAGTTGGTCTATGGAAGCTTAATACCCAGACGATGAATGAGTATTTTGGTCTTATAGGACAGAAACTGACGAAAATTATTTCTAATAACAAGGAAACCGATAATGAAAATGACAATTTGATTGTAGAAACTAGAGAACTTGGAATAGAGAAGACGAAACAATATAATATTGACAATTGTCAAGCGACCGAGTTGATTAAAGCAAGAGATATGAACAAAGCAACTGTTTTCACAAATATTGATGGGGAAAGAATTAAACTAGCGTTGTTGGCAAACCCGGCAGTACTGAGAAATAATATAAATTGTGTTTTATTTCCTAGTAACTTCCCAAAAACTTCGAAACGGGAACAGGTGACACCCTTATCAAAACAGGGGAATTTAGAAGAGTTGAACAACTGGAAACCAAGTAGTGTCCTACCGCTTTTTTCCCCAAATAAATTGACAAAGAATCATAAAAAGCAATTTGTACCTAGACTATAAAATCTAGACTTCTTTGTAAAAGAACAGAATGGGTTTTTACCTCCAGATCTACGGGACATGCTATATCTAAAGTATCTAACTTGTTACATAAGGCTCGTAATGAAGGAAATTTTGTATTACTGTTCTTCATCAATCTCTTCAAAGCCTTCGATTGTGTGAATCATGAAATGTTTTTAAAGGTTATAGAAAAAGGAGATTTTTGGAGACAGAGTTTGTAAAGATCTTTAGAAGGTTTTTAGCGGACAGGACTCAAGCGGTAAGAATAATGCCTTATTATCAGATTATATGAAAATTAAATGCCACTGTGTGTCATTTTTAATTATCATGGGATTGTCTTTGAGCAAATATACACTAGAAAAGAAGTTGCAAAATAACGGATAAAGTCAAATCGAGCTCTGATCACACTATCTAGTCGCACACATCAAAAGATCAGATATACATGTATGGCGACACAGGGACCATATTCTCGCGCTGCTACTAGTCAACATCTTTCTATCGCAGTAAACGGGTGAGATCGATTTGCTTTCAGAGTGTCTGATTCAAACCTGTCACCAACGCATATCCTGCAAAATTGGTGATAGCTAGTTCCCCAACCCGCTTATAACCCGTGCATTTATGGATCAGGCAGAAATAAAGACATGTACGACAATCGTGTCGAGGCAATGTAGCCGAAGCTTTGAAAGGAAAGGTTGCTAGTTGTGGCGCGGCATACTGAGCATAGTGACGGTCTAGGTTGGGGACCGGCCAAAGGCTGACCTGCGGTCTCTGGAGACAGTAACTCATGTTTACAGACGGACAGAGATTCTATCTCTGCACCGGAAGTTGATGTATAGAGAAGGGGACTTTGTATCAAGACTAGCAAGAAGATCTTCTTAGATGTGCAATAAGGATTCTGTGGTCAGCCTCTCTCAGGAAAAATAATGGTGTTTGGCAAATATAAACATGGGACGGTCAATGGGTTACGCCACCAGGGAAGGGGCAATTCTGAGCGAGGTCACTGGATGATCTATCTGCAATACTTTCCCGTTTCCAGTCTACGGGCATAGGGGGCCGGATGCCCGTCTATAGCTGTCCCATTTACTCGTCTTCCTGCTGCTTACATTACAATTATGGCCAGTGTCTACGTTCTATATCGTACCAATATACCAGAATATAAAAGGCAGCCTGTGACAAGGGTTTGTGATTAGGCCATGATTAAACTATAAAAGTACACATCGAATATAGGCAGTTACAAGCTGATATTAATTACACCCCAATAGAAGGTGTGTTTTGGGATAACCTGTCCCATACCTAATACTTTTTCATAGCATCGTTTATTGGCATCTAGAGGGTTGGGTTACATCGAGATATTCATGATATAATCGCTGCTGCTTTTTTCCATGGACGAGATTAATTAAAATTTGACAATACTGTCCAGATGTGTGCCTCTTGACATTATATATGTCAGATATCGACCATAACGGATTGAGGTACGTAATACCAAGAGGACTGTTCCAGAATGGCCCCAAGTAAATATATGTCTATACACATTCTAGATTGACAGGTCTCATTCAGAATTCTGTTGGTGTCAATCGATAAACTGATTGAACCCTGTCCGTTGCTTTTCTAGACTCAGATGTGCCACGACAACAGAAGGCCATCTCCTATATGCCAGACAGGTCACTACCTACTGTCTACTATATATATATACTCCTAGAACCCTCGGCAACCAAATACATCTGTCTCTCAAATTAGATCCGAGTCCAACGCCACACTCTCCTGATCCTTGTCTCGTGAACAATTCACAGTTCTAGACAATGTCTAAAATGATTTCATTCTGCCTGAAGAACTCATATAGAATTCATGTCTGTTTGTCGAACGATGAGGCATGTTGCAGAGATAGGGTTTATAGATGTATTTTAAGTATTTCTTTGCTTTTTTAATCAAGTTCTTTGTGGTCCTTTTATAGAGTTCGACAAGGGTAGATCTGAATGGAAGGGTCTGAACTCTATTTCAAGCAAGGCAATGTATATTCATTCTTTTATTGCAAATATATCCGAGGGATCTTTTTTTGTGAGATATCGTTATTTTATCTTTAACTGTGATGGTAGGGGCTGACGCTGCAATTTAGTGTTTCTATCCCCCATTTTCTTACCCATGGTTACGAAATCCCCATTGAAAATATATGGGACCACAGTAAACCATTCCCCATTGTTCATTAGTGGCCGTAAACAACGCTGCTTTCCCGAACACATTATTGAATTTCTAGAAATGGATATTACTATCAATGACCATGGGTAGGAAATACAACTATTGGACAGTCGGTTCTATAAACCACTCGAGGTTGACGACATAATACAATCGCTTTCGCTTGTGTATATCAATATATACCTGTGGCTGTATGAACTACGTATACTACCTGCTCCTACCCATGGCGTATTTATATTCGTACGCCACACTGTGACGTAGGGGTATGTGATCACATGACTAAATAAAATATCACCATTTTTAGGTATATAATAATATGAAAACAAACTGTCTTCGTACATCAAAAAAATGAAATTATTGATCACATACATCCCTCTGCATACGGCATGGGGATGTATGTGATCAATAATTTCACCACATACGAAGACAGTAAGCCAGTTTCCGTAAACTACACGTCAACCTTTCGTTGTTTACGGCCGCCCAACCAAATATTCATCGACTATTGTTTATTTCTTCAATGGATTGTAATTCCCAAGGCTACAGAACAATGTTTCTCCTAAAAGGGTAGAACGAAGTACTCACATATTTTCGGTTGCTCATCATGTAGAGATTTGAATTATTTCTACGCCGCCTGTAACTACTTCTTCTTTACAGCCATCTTATCGGCCTTCGTCGGTTATTTATGACCACTGATCTATCTCCGCTGACGCATTATGGTTATGGGTTTCATCATCTGACACTATGAGAGGACTGAGCTCATCGTAAACTGCACTACTCAGATAAATAGCGCTCTAGGATATATACCAGACCTGATTGGACACCATCTTTACAAATATGCCTTCGTCGTAGCTGTCTGGTACCCTTAGCTACGGATGTCAGTGCATGCTTTATTGGCGTTTTCTAAAATAATTATCCTAATCGAGAGACCATGAATAGATAATTTCAGTGATACAATATTACCATCATACCTGATAAGTTTAAGTCGGGATTTCGTTAAATCCACGACATGTGATGCTACATCTGAAATATGGCATCAATAAATGTATCAATTTACTTTATCATATTGTCGATACTCTGTTAGGATTACATCATGTAACAGATCACTGTTTTGTTGCCAGGGTATCTAAAGGTAATTCTACTTTAGGCTAGGTAGGATGTAATATTCATGATCATACGACCCAGGGCAAAGCAGTTGACTGATCATGCTGACTGCACAAGGTTCCCAGGCAACTTATCTACCAAAAGGGAAAAAAAACTGGATCTCTATTCTCATCTATCTGAGAAAATGGTTAGTAGAGATAATCTCATAAGTAATGTTAGGAACTACTCCCCTTTTAATCATACTAAAGTGTCGGTGAACCGATGGGTATTAGATGATCTCTTGCCCACTCAGGGTAAGGATATTTTTACAAGTACTAGTACGCCTTCAATTTAAAAGAATCGGCCAGCCATTGAATATAATAAATTTTAACAACGTTTTTCTAAAAGGAAAATAATAGTATGGGGAAGTAGGGTTATATTCTGACCATTATCTGCCGTTTATAAACGTCATTAGTAAACCACAATAATTTCTTTTTATACGAGCATTGCTCTTCTTTATTGATCAATTCAAACATCATACGAATGTTTCCTTTGTATGACATGTGTTCCGTTCACCGCCGAACACTGGTATATCCAACAGGCTATATGTGGTAATCCAACGAGGTTCTCTTAAAGTTATACTTGGTACAATTCAACATATATCATATACAGTTCTGTACCGTCTGTTCCTGTTCTACTGCTCCCACACTATATTCCCTTTGCCCTCCATGGGTTTTACCCGTCCTTCTGAGCTTCCTCTCTTTTTTAATATTTTACCTTTACCTGGACAAAACCTATATATATATACATTTATTTTGGACAAATTAGTTAAAATAATAAAAATCTGGCAAAATTAGACATTAATAGTAGAATCGGAGACATCACATGGCCAGTACTGTATCAGAATAAAGACAAATTATATCAAAGTGGGTCTTCTCAATCAATTATTGACGTTTCTTCTTCTGCCTTCTTCTTTTGTTCTTCTACCTTCATACGGATGTAACATCCTTACATTTCATTTGGGTGTTAACCAACACACTGGTTATTCTTCATTTGGGAAGTGTTTATCAATACCGTACTAGTTCTCCTATGGTGTTAAACAACACTGCCCTTCTCCGATATCATTTAGATACCCCCTAGCCCTCCCTTAATTATTACCCCCACCCCTAATAGAGTCGCGTCCCACCTATTACCTTCTTTTATGATAGTTCCCACAATAATAATGTAATATATTCATGCCATTATGTATTCATAGGGCTTAACACAGTGCGAAAAATCCGATTCACATATATACATATATACGTCCGGCGGATATAGCTATGATTTTGCGTAAACAAGTTAGTCCTATTTTCCATTGTGTATACACTTCATCTAACCTTTTTACTTTTTATCAGTATATATACGCCAAACGTAAATGATTTGTATACGACCAGCGTATACATGTCACATACAAGATATTTCTTCTCATATACGCCTGGCGGCAAATACGGCCATTACGCTTCCGTATACAACGAAAACCACATTTGTATGGCCACATACGCTGGCGTGATATTTGGACGTATATATATATATAAACATGAAAAAATATAAAACGGATACATGTATTTACGCGGTGGCGTATATGTAAGCTTCCTTTCCAGATTTATAGGGTGTTGGCCACAGGGGCTCCGTTTGCTATGCTTTTAGCTAGTCTGTTGCAGAGATACCAAAGGCCTGCAGTGGATCCAATGCACGGATTTGCATTTTAGATTCCTTGGCCATTGCCAGAATGGATTTTGTCAACAGCAAGAATGCAGATTGCCTACCACTTGTGCATTAATCGCTGCGATCATTTCTAGAGTAAAGTATATGTTTCTTGCGATCTAAAGATCTGTTATTTACATATGGAAATCTAGAAAGGTATTTCTATGGCATCTTCATGTACCTCATATGAATAATCTATTGTCAATTGTTGGTGGCTATAGCCCCCTAATTGTGATACAGAATATTCCGAATCCACGTTAACGACGTTCTTGCCATCCCAAAACATATCCAGATCAAAAGAAAATTGACTTTTTGATCTACATTGGATCGTACTTATTTTCCTCATTCCGTTCTACTTGCGGTTTAGGAATGTGGAACATAATTAGCTTGATGTAATTATCACCTATCTGGAGACATTGTAGTCTTGCATTTCATAATTGTCCCCATTTGGTACATCTGTTTTACTGTTGATAATTCAGAGTGATGTACTAAGCATCTGACATTACTACATTAAATGACATTCAATCAACGATTACAGTAATTCGAGGCTTCGTCGGAGACACTTGTTGAAATCCGGATTGTCAAAATTATTAAGGCCAATTACAATTTAATCCTTTAAACGAATCTTTGTCGGCCAGCAAAGCATTTAACATCACATTGCCATGTTTCGATATAAAGCCTGTGTTAGCCAATGAAGGGGCTATAGTGTCACCTTCGTGTTCGTGGCTGTTTTTCATCACTGCGTCCAATTGTTTGAACAAAGTTCCATCTGTATGTTTTCTTTTTGTTTTCTCTAATACAGCTTTAATATAGTTTTCATTTGATTTAACATGGATAATAGACATAGTCAATCACTAAACAATTTACAAAATAGCATAAATAATAAACATGGTAAATCATTGAATATTGGTTTACAGTTCAGGTTTTGCGAGATGCTTATAAATACTTATCGATGAAAAGGGGTAATTTAAGGCTTTCATTTATCTATACACGGAGAGCAAATATTTTTCACTATTACCTCTGATGGATTGAAGCTTCTTTTTATTATTTCCTTGAATCTAGTGTACGTTTCAGTATTACCAACAATGGCAGGCAAATTGTTCCGTAGAACCGCTCCTGCATACATAACCGAATGTGTATAGGCTTCACAGATTAGTTGGACTACTCGAATCACAGGTGCGCCTGCCATTCTTGTGGCATTATTTACATTAGCTAATTAACAGGCATCGCGTGGGATTTATGCATGACCATAATAGGAGATCGTCTATGGGATTTTAAACATAAGCGTATACAATGATTTTGTAAACTTGAAGTTTATCGAATTTTCTTTTTGATACATTGGTTTACAAAACATCCCCCTAATCTAAATACGTGAAGATCAAATTTTGGTAATTTCTAAGGCTGCATCTGTTTATCTCTAGGACGTTTTTCGATATACAGTGTTTAGCATAATGAAATGTTTGAATACAAAATGTTTAATTTAGGGATGTGTTAAACATTATGAGGTGATTGAATGCAAAGTGTTTAACTTAAGGACGTATTTATATAAAGAATGTTTCAAGCTGGCGTGCCTATAAATATTCATCACAGCTTTGAAGTTGTAAACACAACCACGACAAGGATAATTTATTTTAGGTTTAAATCTTATCAAAATGTATCAATGTAATCATTACCAAATAGAAACAAGGGAATGCGACTGAACCTCACGTTAATAATCAACAATCACTGCGTGAAAACTGCTTATCCCTTAAGGAAGTATTAAAAGGGGAAAAATAGAAACCCACATTACCAGTGATTCCTAACGATGGTGTTCTAGGATAAGGCCTGGAACCCACCAAACGCCAATGCGGAATTCAAACCTCCCGATGCATCCTAGGTAACGCCCGAGACTAAGCACCGGAAAATAAACTTGTTTACTGATGGTTATGAGAAAACCGGGGCCGAATCCTAAATTAATATAGGGATTCCTTAAGACCAGAAGAACAGTCTGAGCCATATCCGATCTCCGAAGAGAGGCAATGTTTACATAGTAGAGTAGAAATTAGCATCTGTGAGATGTACGGTCTGATTCTGGGAAATTTCAGGACTAGATTTAGGGACTCGGCCTAGTTCTATACATTCCTTTTGAATGTCCTATTGGAGGGAACTCTTGCCGGTTTCATTTTCAATATAGTACCATGCAATCAACTCTTGTTTGCATTGTGATCTCAAGTGCATGTACTCTGCTCGCACCTTTCCATAAAACCTTCACTATCTAAAAAAGAACATAACAAATTATCGCAATCAGAAGTTAATTGTCAGGGCAGCTACTCTCATAAAAAACATTGTTTGGTTAATCATTTCTTAGAAGGTCACTCTGAATTCAGAATCGGTTCTTTGAGGAACCCACCTATAATCAGGCATTCAGGGTGGAGAAATGCTCCATGATTAATAACGCCAGTGGACCTTCCTAGCCAAGTATTGGCGCTAGGAAACGGCACTAGTATTGATGAACAGCCACGACACAGGGGGAAAGTTCACACAAATGGATTCTTCTAGAATGTTCTTTAACGTCTATCTAGGCCATCGATTAACTCCGTTTGGACGCTGAACACGTTTGTGTGTGTTACGCTATTTGTTCAGTTGAGTAAATGATGTTTGATTCTCCTTTGACAAAACATGCGCACGATAGTCTGACATTCTGTCTGAGAATTCCCTTTAAGAACTATTCATCTGCCCTCCGTTTAACGTATATGCTATGCAATGAGACATTAACGATATAATGAAAGAGAAACAACAAAAAATGTGATCCATATGGTCAGAACCTTATGCATATTACCTCTTGCACACAAGCGTGGCCGTCGGTCGCCGTTATAATGGGTTGCGCTGGTCTCATGTAACTGCGCAACAGTCGCCGAAAACCAGCTTCACTACTGTGCTAAAGTGGGATTCACACAGGGGGCTTCACGTACCTCACAGGGTGTCTGAGACAAATCCTGCTGAGATTCTGTACTTGATCACAATCTCCTCGTCTGAATTGTATGGTTCCATTTCCCTGAGACAAGTATTTTCCCCTGCAATTGTCAGCGACAATTATTTCTAACAAGGTAGAGAATACCATGATATTTTGATTTTAAACCTGACCTTAAGTGGAATTCAAACGGTGGGAATCCTATACCTCATAGGGTTCAAAATCCCATGAGATTCTGTTCCTTTTTAGGGGTAAAAGGCGCCAACAATTACAGGGGAAAGCAAGTCTCAGGGAAATAGAACCCTACAATTTAGACGTGGAAATTGTGTTCAAATACAGAATCTCAGCATGATTTGTCTCAGAAAAACAGCCTGTTAGGTACAGGAATCCCATCGTGTGAATCACACTTTAGATAAGGTCATTTTGGTGAGCCAAATTGACCTGCTGTGACCTTGTACCTGCCCTAGCCAATAGGAGGCCAACAAGGATGACTACATGTTTGTGACATCCCTCACCTCATGGGTACCTGCCAGCTGCAGGGGGCCGTTGAATTATCTAGGATCTTACATAAAGACACTTCTCCGTACTTTTGTACAAAGGTTATCGGAAAAGGGTCTTTATGTAGGACCCTAGATTATTCAATGGGGCCCAGGGCACCGTTTAACAAATTTTGATCCTAGCAGAAGAATCCTCCTAGGATCATGCCATCAATCTAAGACATATCTTAGGATGAAAGACCTTTCCTATCTAACAAATGATGTCCCCCGTAGAGAGGAAAATCCTGCATAATTAGTCTCCTAGTACTGAATTCGGTCCCAGGCTAGGACAAAAACAGGCTTTAAGGCAACTGTGGGATCCCTATGTAGGAGAATTCCTAAGAACTGCAGGTAGTGCCACATAGTGGGGTTGTGGTAACTAATTTCATAATTTGTAATCAATCTGAATACTTAAGAAATTACCCCTCTAAAACTGCCATTTTGGATTACATACTATAATATACATATTTCCTCTAGTTAAACTAATAAATCCAGTTTTCTCTGTGAATTTGAATCATCTAAGACACCTATATAGGGCCTTGTTGGATAATTTTGTCTTACACTGGGATAGAAGCAGCAGAACTGTCAGCCCAGGGAAGATATTTTGTGGGAGAGTAGGCCTGTCCCGTTGAATAACACATATCCCTGCAAGGTAGGGAAATCCAGGGTACAAAGTGTCCTCTATGACCTCTCTTTGGGAAGGATTTTCTTAAGTTGTTTACTCACACAGGAAGGCTACATACTTCAGCTAGGACACCAATTTTGGTATCTAAGACACCTTTTTTCGGATTTATATTCATAAATGAAGTATTTTAGGGCTACAAGTTTCAGCTAGGACACCTATTTTGGTGCCTCCTGCTACGACACTTTTCAATAGGCCAAAGAGAGTCAAGGAAGATATGAGTCAATCTTATTCAACACCTATAGGCCAAACTATCAAAGGTCCTCCGCTAGGAGAGACTTGGGGAAGGATCTTCTATGTCATTCAACTGAAACTGTCTTAGGACATCTCTTTCGACTCTGAACTGTCTTTGGACAAAATTATTCAATAGGGCCCTGGGCCTTGTTGAATAATTTTGTCTTAAACTGGGACAAAAGCAGCAGAACTGTCAGCCCAGGGAAGACATTTTGTAGGAGAGTAGGCCTGTCCTGTTGAATAACACATGTCCCTGCAAGGTAGGGAAATCCTAGCTACAAAGTGTCCTCTATGAACTCTCTTTGGGTAGGACACGTCTTAGGCTGTTTACTGCAACAGGAAGGAGAATTTCTAGTGAATTCCCATTAGTTCACACACCAAATACAAATGTGACAGTACAAGATATTCAAATATTTTCACATTCTATTATTTCCTTCTATCATACTTTTCAATATCTATCATTTTTTACTTTTATAGGCATGTTCTAAAATAGTCAGACAAACTCTTAGAAGGGTCCTATACAAGGACTCTCCCTGACAAAGGTTGTCTTACATTTAAACCTTCTTGGGACATCTCCTACAGATATGCTCTACATATATACATAGTTAAACGCCCCTGGGCTACATACTTCAGCTACCATACCTATTTTGGTATCTAGGACACCTTTTTTTCGGATTTATATTCATAAATGAAGTAATTTAGGGCTACAAGTTTCAGCTAGGACACCCATTTTGGTGTCCCCTACTAAGAAACTTTTCAGTAGTCCTAAGAGAGTCAGGGAAGATATGGGTCAACCTTATTCAACACTTATGGGCCAAACCATCAATGGTCCTGCGCTAGGAGAGTCTTATGGAAGGACTATCTCTGTTATTCAACTCAAACTGTCCTAGGACGTCTCTTTAGGGTCCGAACTGTCTTTGAACATAATTATTCAACAGAGCCCAGGACAATCTGGCTAAGATCCTTATCTAAGACAATCCCTTGCTAAGATTCTCTCTATAGTTAACCGCGAACTATCCTAGGACCTTTCTTACAGGCATAACTCCCCCTGAGTTCCAGGGTGATTGTTCACTGTGACTAAGTGAGTTCTCCCATGTGAATCAAATTCGCCATCTTCCCTTGAGACTGATAAAAGCACTTTGGCATGAGAATTGTGTATCAACCAAGAATGGTCAGAGACTAGGGGAAGGTGTGAAGTACACCAGTCCCATGTATATGAATCATACTTAACCCAAATGCGACGTGATCTCTAGCCAAAGTCTCGACACAACAGCTCGATATCTGGGACCTGTTTCACTAGTTTCACTGGTGTGTCCGGTTTCATAAGAACTAGACATTAGACTTCGTTTTGTCCGTTCTTGCTTGCACTGTTGGTGCCGCTTTTCATGTCTGTCTAACACTTTTGTCACGAAACTAGTGAAACAGGTCCATGATGTGTAGATTTGTCTAATTCTTATGGGCAGCTACTTGTGTTGTCACGAAACTAGACAACCCCAATGTCTGTATGGTGTCAAAGACATGTCACGAAACTAGTGAAACAGGTCCCAGGAGAATTACTGTCAGCTAATAGATGATGGTTATATACAGCAGTCTGAATGTTAGAAAAGCGAATACACAGTACGAACGGAGTTGATTTCTAAACTAAAACAAATCCAAGTTTATTCAGATATTGCTTGCATTTTACTCACGAATATTAAAAAACTGGCAATAATTAAGGTATTTTCAAGTAACTGTGAGTAAAATTAGTCTGCTAGTGAAGGACTTATAAAGCGCTGCACTAGTACATATCGTTAACGTTATCAAACGTTATCAAAAGGTTGTAACACTGAATACAGGTCACCGTCACCCGCGCCACAATCACCCGGTCCTGAGCTCCCGTCGGCATAGCACCGACCCACGTGGCATCAGAATAGGAGTGGGGGTGGGGGGGTTGACTTGTCACCATGGGAAAATGTCAAAGTCTGATTTTTTAGCATGCAATGATGGCTAAACCCACGACTTTTTACTGTGGAAAAATGTCAGTCTGACTTTTTAGAGTGCAATGGTGGCTAACACTGCACGAAACTAATGCCTTTATTCATCAGTCGATATCCAGGCTATTTAATAGGGTTAATAGCAAGTCCGTCAGTGTCATCGGTTCTTTGTGGCACACCTTATCTCCCAACATCCTCCTGGCCCCCCACAGTATGAGATGAAGCTGATAGTTGTCTTTGAGGGGGTCGCATAAGAGTCACATATCTAATTAGAGTTTGATTGGATGCCGGGAAAGGTTCAAGAGAATAAACTCTGCAAAAGTCCAGATACTTTTTCCTGTGGCATGCGCAGGCTTTGTTGGTATTGTGGGCAAAGGCATTGTCCACAAGTGCCTTCGCCCTGCAGTCCAACTGAGTAATATCCATTTAACTTAATGCATTAGCCAAAGCTGTGTAGAGCGGTTCTAGCCTGTCCTCCTGGATACGGCTTGCTGCGTCAGCCAATATATTGTAGCGCCCCAGGTAGTAACTGGTCTTTTATACAGTGCTGACAACCAGAAAATCTGTCTTAGGCTCTCCATCACCCGGTAGTGTTTGGATGCTCCTTTGTTGATTATCGTCACTGCTGCCTGGTTATCTGAGTAAACATGCACCTGTCTGTTTCTCCATTGGTCGGCGAGGAGTCTGACAGCTGATTCTAGGGCCAGCACTGCTAAGTAATTAATTGGTAGGTCTCCAGGCAGTCTTCCCATCTGACATGGTACCAACGTCTGCCATACACCCCGCCCTCGCTCCACTGAGACAGGCGGCAATGGTTATGGGGGTGTAAACGCGCTACTCCAATAGCGGGACCTGGCCGTTGAACACGACCAGGAAGTCTGACCACCACTTGAGGTTGGCACGCATTGATGCAGTAATCCGTGTGCAGTGAGAGGGGACTCCTATTGCCACCATCCTGTCCATGAGTCATCTCGTGAACGACCTGCTTCTATAAACAATGCGCGATGTCCAGCTCAGCCTCCCCACCATGGATTCCAACACTTTGCAGGAAACTGTTCTGGCACTGAGCATATCGTTCACTCTGACTTGTAGATCCCACACTTTCTCTTGAGGGAGCCTGAACACATGTTTAATGGTGTCTATCTCCACCCCTAAGAAGGTCAGGCACGTGGTAGGCATAACCACTTTATTATAGTTCACTGCGAAGCCTAACCTCCTTAGGAGCCTGTGGAGCATATTGAGCACCTCAAGACATTCCTGTTTGGCTTTGCCTCTTACTAAGAAATCATCCAGGTAAGCACATACATCCTGGTAGCCTAGCAACCACATGATCCGATGAACACATTGGGTTAAGCGATTGAAAATGGATGCACTAAGGCATGCTCCAAACATGAGGCGTGTAGCATACAGATAAGTTGGTTCGCCTCCTCCGAAATCCCATTGCAGCCCTGCTAAGGGGAAGTCGTCTTGATGAATTTTAACACTGCGGTAAGCATTAGATAAGTCTATTTTTGCTAGATAGTCACCTTGCAAAATGAAGCCCTCCTCATCTTCTAGCGATTGATATCTGAAGCCTTTGTTAACTGCATAGGTGTTGAGTGCAGAGCCTAAAGGCCTGCTTCCATCATGAATGAGTCTAATACCTCCATCAGGCTTTGGGATAGTAGCCAGGGCAGAAACAATAAGTGGCTTGTCTTGGCAGGCCACATACCGGCCATTGTCCATTTCTATTTTTATTTGTTTCTGGACTAGCCCCTTTGTTTCCTGTTGGGTTGCTGATCTGTGGTTGGGTTGCTCCGCTCCTGCCCCTTCTATGCACAAGTTAGATATCCTGAATCCCTGTGTAACACCTGTGATAATAAAGTCTCTGTCATTATCGCTGTCCGGTACCAGTTGTTCCCAGGCCCCCGGTATCAGTGCTCTGTCTGTTATACGGGCCTGGGTGTCACAATCCTAGGTAGACTTGTGTTGAAATCTGCACTTGTCTCCATAAGGGCTGGCACACTTCCTCCGGATCATGCCCTTTCTCTTGCTTGGTTGGTCCGTGTTGCCCACCCTTCCTGTGCGGTTTGTTTGTATTCTTCATCGCAGGCACCAGTCTGATTGGTGGTCCAGCTTGCTTCCGTGGCACCAGGGCAAGGGCTTCAATGGATGACACCTTGTCCCCCCACCTATACCCGTTCTGGGCCTGGAGCTGCCGGTAGCGTGTATCGAGCCCTAACACCAACGTCCATTCGATCTTACATGCCAGCTCAAAGATGTACACCGTTTACGCCATGTAGTCCTCGAGGTTGGTTCTAGCTAGGTCGCCATCCCTCATCAGCTGCTACATCACCCTAATATTAACTGCACCCCACTCTGCTATGGTGATGTAGACCTGGGTTGTTTCGTCCAGGCCTAGTACCATCGTCCCGTCCTCTGCTTCTGTGAATCTGACAGTGTCCTTCTTCCTTTTTGCTATGCATAGCTTTACATGCTCCGGCACATAGATACCTTGAGGGCCTTTTTTTCCACCGAGGGTTTCTCACTGAGCGGGTGGCAGCGGGTGGTGGTAGCGGGTGGCGGCGAGGGGAGGGCTTCTTACTGAGGCCCAAGGGGGCGGCAGGTCAGTGTTGGCACATAGGTTGGTATCAAAACAGACCTTGTATTATATATACAGTATCCAAAGTATGACTTCAGAAGAGTGGTGTTTTAATTGTGTGTATAATCATAAAAAAATGGTAAAAAAAAAGATAAGAGAATGATGGGTTTATTATATGTAATTAATTAAATGATACTTATTAGGGTTTTAGAAAGATTTTATAATCAAAATTGATAATATAACATTGGATTTTCCATATACCAAGGACTTAATGACTAATGGCAAATGAAATATGCCAGTGTGGCGTTCCCAAGTAGCAGAAATCGGAACTATTGGATAGTGGTGTAAATACAACAGAATCAAGCGTATATATGAATCAGGTGTATACATGAATAAGGCACCTACAGGTGAGGCGTATACACACAGGGAATAGGACAACCTTGTATACGCAAAAGCATACCTATATACACCGGGTGCATCCATATGTAATATGGTGGTTTTCGTGCAGTGTAAGCCCTAACTTTTTCACTGTGGGAAAATGTCAAAGTCTGACATTCTAGTGTTCAATGATGGTTAAGCCTCGACCTTTCCTCATGGAAAAATGTCAAAGTCTGACTTTTTAGAGTGTAAAGGCCAGTCTCCACTGTGCGACTGAGGGCGCTTGCGATCCTGTACCTCCAGTCTCAGACTGGAGGTACCTGCTTGGCATACCGCATGTACCTCGGATCGCAAGGTATCATCGATTCTGTGTGGAGACACCCTCGCTTGCGACTGGAGGGCTTGCGATTCTAGGTACATAGGGTACGCCCAGTCTGAGACTAGGCGTACCAAATATCAAAAATGTTTGATATTTAAAAACGCTTGCGATCCGGGGTATATGCGGTGCCTCCAGTCTGAGACTGGGTGTACCGGTACGCAGAGGCGGCCTGCCAGGATCCCCCCCCGCCAACTCCCGCCTTTCAAATGGGGGATTCACACATCTTCCCTGCCCCCCACGGGTAGGTGCAGGCGGCGAAGCGCCTGCCAAGCGCCGATGGGTGAGGTTGTTACCGAGTCGGAACTCGTTCACATTCCCAAAGCATTTCATATCACTGGCACCACTAGAATATTCATAGAATCAATGCTACTCTGTTCCAAACTAATATTATAAATGGTTCCTTTTTATAAGTGTTTTAAATTTCATTTTCTTTCCTTAGTCCTGACGTTCATCCCTGTGTTTTCTCTTAACATATTACATATCTTATAGGAGAAGTGGAAGTGGCTTTCACTAAAGATTGAGTTTTGTAAAGCAGTTCTCATTGATCAGATAGCTTTATTTTAAATAAAATTTTATAGATTGCGTATTGAATGTAGATGACGTATACAAATGGTATCTACAAATATATCTTAATTGAACGAGGTTTTAGTTGGTGAAACCCCATATCTTATATGAATGCCATAGGCACCCACTGCACAGTGAAGCCACATCAGGGATCATGCCTCATTCTGGTATAAAATACTGGACGCTATTACAAGATGGTGATAGTGTTAAGATAGTGAAGGTTGCAACAGTAATTTCTAATCATCTTAACTTAACATTAGCATCGCACTCACAAATGTTTATTTCTGGTCCCCACCACCGTCCCTCACCCCACCCCTTATTTCTATTTGTTTTAACCCTCCTTTCTTTTCTGGCCTACTTTCCTTTTTTATTTTCCTTTTCTTTATCACCTATATCTTCTTCTTGTTGGCCAATTCTATTTTTTCGCATTTTTGCTAATCACCAAAATATTTGTGCTTATTTGATCGACTACATTTTAATAACAATAGAATTCTTGTATAAAGTTTATCAAATATACATTTTTAAGAAACTTTATTTACCCAAACCCCCCGCTAAGTTGTATTTCACCCGGGGGGGGGGGGGGGGGGTATCAAAAACTATTTCACATTAATGGTATGCTCTATGAAAGTTGTATCCGTGTACATTTGTCAATTCATATCAAACAACTTCTGAAATGGATATTCCCAAAATAGATAGAAGCGTCCAAATGCGCAGGGTTTTTCTTCAGTAAAATCCTCTTGTTTTCCCCTCCGCTCCTATACTAAGCCCATGCTTAGTACACACAGCTGCGCTAAAGAAGATGGATAACTCCCATTCTACTTTATCTCCGCCCTTTATGATCTAGTTGCAGAAATCAGATTGTCTTTGTCTATAAGCGACTTAAAACCCGCTCCACATGCAGACCGTTAACCGGCGTTTACACTAGACGATTGTTGAAGGTTAACCCTATCTAAACTACGGCTGAATGTATTATTTAACAAACGAACTTCGCAAGTGAATAAGGGTTAAATCAGAAATCGTGATCGTCGACACAGAACACTCGTATCTACCCAGAAGGCGAGTTGACGACTGGGTTTTTACAGAATCGTCAGGTGTCTATAGACGATTATTTCAAGCCGTTTTGCAATAGTCGTCGGCATCAAAACATTTGCATAATCGTCAGGTGGTGACAAATGTCACTAGTTTGGCGTTTATACCTCAGACGATCTCTAACTATTGATAGCGGAAACTCGTCAGGTGATGCTTGAGTCCAGATTTGTCGCCTATAATCGTTTAGCGTAAACGCTGAGTTAGTAGCTTCGAACCGTGACCCGCCCTTATCCTTCATACTTTGTCAATGGAGTGGTGTCTAGTGGGAGCCGCGCAAGTATGTGTGCGCCTAAGTGCTGGTGGGATTCTTTTGGTGTGCGGCGTGCCCTTGCGGTCTAATACTACATCCCTATTTAACCCCCTCGGATCAGCTTCAACACCAGTGGCCTCCTGGCTCTGCGCCTGTCGCGCCCGACAGCAGGCTCGAGCTTTGTCGCTTTGTGCGGGCTCCAGCTCGGTAACTTGTATTGATCTAGGATGCTGGCTCACTCAGGGCCTTCTCCTGGTCCCTCGTGAGGTCGGCTGGTCCCCTTGTATGACGCCTTGCGATCCCTTTAGACCAATCCATTGGAGGTCGTTGCCTCCATGACAGCCCAGCACATTATATATATGAATGTAGAGGGTATTGATCCGTTATCTTAACAGGTCGGTCCAAGCATGATAGGGCACAGACACGCAAAAGGCGAGGGGACATATTTGGTAAACGCTCAGTATTTTCGCAGTTTTATTCATAGATTGATTTTTAGTTACTACTCATGATGTCCATCGTATGAATGTTATCCTACCCAATCAAAAACCTTCAATGAATGCCAAACGGGACCACGATAAGTCAGTCACCCACGACTTAATATATAATGCATATACAGAATATTCAATATTCACTATATATATATCTATGTATATATGGAAGTATACGTATAATAAGTGTAAGTGTACACCTGGAAGTTTGGGTGGTGTGCTTTCCCCATGGCAGGGACGGGTTCCTCAGGTCACATGGACTCTGAAGAGAGGAATGCCGAATTAGCGTCGTCCTGATTGTAGTCCATGTCGGATTAGCTTACCCCACCTCCGCTCATCATTCAGCTAATTCTCAGTCTTTTTGTGCCATCACGTTCTGCCCACTTGACAAAGTAACCTTACCTCTTCTCAATGATTGTAATCACGATAATGCTTTTCATCATGGCTACAGTTCGGTATAATTACAGATTAATTACGACTTTCATCTGGAGAGCGCCAATTAAGCTTTTAAACAGGGATTTCTCAATGTCAAAAATGGTGAAGGCTCATCAGCGATTGGGAATTCTTTGGTCCCAGTTCGAAATTTAGCATGGTTATTAACTGGGATATGAAGGGGATAACTGTTACACGTGGGAACATGATATCAGTAATAGGAACTGATGGAATGAAATTGGTAATCCAACCATCACACTTTCAGATGCGACGAGCTCTACATTGAAAACACATAGAGAGTGATATTGACCGGATGGATTGACTCATTGCTGAAAATCCAGCAAATGAAAAAAGGAAATAGATCACGTGATCAAACCAGCCAATAGCGATCTAGTTCTGTTGAAAACTACTTCAATATTCAAGCCGGAGACATTGCTCTCAGGGTTGGAATCAGTCACTTGCTCAGAAGGTGCGTTGGCTGCCACGTCGAGCTATCATTGCTGAAAGAGACTGTGCGGTGACACCAATATTTTTACAGCACAAGAGTTTTAGTCCTGCGTTGTATTTTAGGGGCCGGGGCTGGGCCAGGGACCAGTGATGTGGGAAGGGGGGTTGGTGGTATGTTGCCAATCCCTTCCCTGACCCAGGCCCCGTCGCTGGCCCGTCTCCATGTAGCTCTAACATCATACACTGCTCTGCCTCAAGACGATGGTGTACCCAGCAAATGCACACTCAGGTGCATGAACTGGCAGCCATTTGGCAGCAAAACATATGTTTCATGAATGTCTGGAGCAGATTCATAAGGGCGGTTGAACGTTTGGATCAGCCCCCATAACCAATGGCAATGTGACCTAAGTTGCCGAAAGATTGTCTTCACTCTGGCCCACACTCGCCACAGCAGAGATGGTCATCCTCTCAAACATGGGTGTTCTGTCCAAAGCCGAGCCTTCAGCATGCAGTGTGTGATACCAGCCAGGCTCAAACAGGAATTGGAACTAGGCCTACATCCATTTTTTTCTCACTGTCAATATGTCCATACCTCAGCCTGACTTTCCAACAACTCACCGTATTTTACTCAGCTGGTTATACATACTTTCATACCATGCTTTTAGCCCCAAGGGTGTCCAGCCCATCAACTGCGAGCATGAGCATTAGAGGATTCTGGCTCAGTGTCAGTATCTGCTCCTGCCTGAGGATCTTCAAGTATCAATTCCTGCCAGAGTTCTGTTATGGCAGCAGTCTCTGGTGTATCTCTTGCATATTTGAGTATAATAACTCACATATATCTCCTATTGTGTTGACGATTCTGCAAATCACAGTGTTTCTCGCTTGATGTGTCTCCGGCTTAAGCCAGGTGGGAGTCGGGGGGACTACAGGCCAGTTCTATATAGGAATTGGAACAAGATAGAAGTGGGCCATGGAAAGGTAGTTCTGTAATCTTGAACATGGATTCCCTGTGAGTGCAGCCGTTTTATTTAGTGTAAGGAGTGTAGGGACATAACCAGAGTGATGAATAGACACACACAGACACAGGTATGCCAACGCAACATGGATACACAAAAATAAACATACACATGCAGATAATATAGAGAAACAGGCTTACTGTTTCCGTACGGATAAAATACGCGGTAAAATCGGCGATCAGATGAACCTCTGCCTCCGGCATCGGTTCATCTGATCGCCGATTTTACCAATTTTGGATTTCGGATTTTGGAGATTTTGGATTTCGCCACCGTACATGCCCCATACGCCACATACATACCCCGTACGTCACCTAGGTGTCGTACGGATATACATACGACATGGGTAGGAGCGGGCCTTATGTGTAGGATATACTACCACAGGTATATAATAATATCATATAGTCACATGTGATACACAGATTTCCAGACAAATGCCCCAGCCACCCACTACCACCAACACTAGCAGATCAGCCTTGAATGTACCTGTCATGGCTCACTGCTCAACCAGCCCTCTACCTGAGTATCTCTCTCTCTCTATCTCTCTATCTCTCAGTCTGTGTACGTATAAGGAAGCATGCCACACAAAGTAAACTCATCCTGTATGAATGTTCTTATACTTACACCACATATATGCCATGTAAGGTTGTTTTGTATACCAGCCTCACAAATTGCAGTGCTGTGTATGCTCTGACTGCCATACAATCAGTGAGCCGTAACATTGGAGGGGTCTAGTTATACCCATTGTGTCCTAGCAAGTGGCTGTCAGCTTGCCCTGAAGGTATTACTTACACTGGCCACCCGAGCTACACTACGTTAGCTCTGGTCACGTTGAATTGACAGGGGCCTTGACATGGCGTGGTAGCAGGTATCTCAAGCCATTGCAGTGGGTAAAGGAACTTCACTTTAGTTATTTTTCGGTTGGGAGTTAGGGGTTGGTATCTATTTTTACTCTGTGTATCTATTTTTACTCTGTATCTATTTTTATTCTGTGGTCCAACCGCCTTGATCCACTACCTGTATGTGTCTCTTACTCTCCCAGCAGATCCTTTATGTGACCTGGACCTATTCAATTCTCACTCTTGAAACCATTTTTCCATCTTTATATTTACCTTTGTGTGTATTTTTAATCAAATAAACATAAAGGTAGACTTTATTATCAATTTTGTCAGCTATGAATATTTCATAATGGGCTGGGCATAGCACGTATGTGATAGGCCGTCTCATTGCTGGTACCCTATACAACCCAAACCCCACCTGGTGTTTAATCATACAAGTAACACCAATCAACCTACCTTCACCCCACCTATTGGCAAAACCAATAGCCACCCTACCCAATCCAACCATAAACGTCCTTCTCCTATTCAACCTCAAACCCTACACACCTCATCTGTTCAACCAATTTTTCTTGGCCAAATTTCACCCGATATATATCATATATCCGGCCGAAAATTATATTCACAAAAACCTCAGGTGGTGGTGAATACAGGGCGTGGTAATACACGTCGACTCCGTGACGAAAAACCAGGGATTGAGACGGATTAGGAGAAGTAAAAATGAGTTGGCCATTGACTAGATCCAGGGGTATGCCCGATAGGGTGCCGGCGGTCAGTGCGAGATCTCCGGGGTCGAGGGGTCGACCCCCCCGGGATAACGCATCCGGACTGGAGGCATCCTATATCACAGTTGACGAGATACATGAATCGGATGATTCTCAAGGATCGGATTACGATGAAGCTGACCGTGAGGTTTCATTCCGCTACAACCGACGACTGACCTCAAGTCCTTCCGGCCGCAGCGAAGCAAGTACAGTCTCCACCGTATCGACCAAGCAAAGAGTCGCGAACCTGGAGAATGATATAGGAGCTGTGAAGGGTACTGTAAATGGCATAAGTTCAAAAATTGACATGCTCATTGAACAGTCTGCCCGTAGGCCCACTAGTGACGACGCGCGTGGACGACCCCATGTTGAGCGTCAACAGACACGTGAATGGTCCCCCCGCCCAGCCAACGCTTGCCAAAGAGTGCGATACAACGTCGGCGGACGGAAACGATATGTGGAAGAAGCTATGGCGAGGGAGGCCTACAAGCCACAAGAAACTGACGGTAGGATTGCACTCGGAACTGATATTTTCTCAGATAACCTAATTGCTAAGCCTTACATGTACGTGGATAGACAAAACTGTAGCACACTTAAGCAAAAAATGGATTTGAGATCTAGTATTGGCCCCCTGGAGTATATCCACGCTTCGCTCACGTTGCTTGGGGACCCAAGAGCAACAGACCCTAGTGATCGCCCCCTAATCACTGCTCATATTGCTGATGTTACCAGGGACGCCATGGATAGACCATGGCCCGGCATCCGACGTTGGACCCAAACGATATGGGACCGGGTAGAAAAGGGCAGCATCACGTGGTCAAGCTCACAGGAAATATATAATGAGAGGGTACGGATTGCAATGATGCCCCCTCCCCAGGCAGGGACGGCTTATCCGGCGTATGGAGACAGGCATCAGAATATCAAAGCTGAACAGCTGTGCATGGATTTCAACGGGCCTCGAGGCTGCAGGGAGAGCTCGCACCACACCACGGCGGGCAAGCGAGTGTTCCATTTCTGTTCTTACTGCTTGACCTCGGTGGGCAGAGAGTGCGCCCATGCCTCTAGAGTATGTGAGAGAAAGGCAAGACATGGTAACACAAAGCACACCCGTGACCGTGCTGGATACGGCAGTAACAACCAGGAACATCGTCAGCCTGAGTCTCATCCAAAAAACGCATAGTGGGGCCCCGGAACAGCGGACAAAGTGCCGTGGCCCCCACCGCTGATGACAGTACCTGTATACCCGGTGTTGACGGACAAGACACGTGCGGCGGTAGCAGACCGAGCCCCCACGTGCCTGTGTTGATCAACAAAGAGGGAATCATGGGAACACCCCGTGCGGAACCAGCAAAGAATACACAAACTGATGACGTCATGGGACTGGTGCACACATCAACACGACCGCACCACAACACACAAGGCACACAGTGGCCGGCCTCTGGACTAACAGGTACTTGTTTAGCCGATTTTGAAAGCGCCTGCCTTCAGTGGAATCAACGCGAGGTCGACTTAGACGAGATATTCGGCCCTGGAACCTCTCATAAGGTACAACCAGACGGGCACCGGATTGACAGTGAGGGCCCCCGCGCTCATGCGGCCGCCGACAGCGCTGCCCTTCATGCCACAACACATGCTGACTTTCAAGTGCCGATCACGGAAGTTGAGAAAGGTAAAGACATTGACTTCAACAAAATTCAACGTATGTGTAACGATGACGTGGTCAATTCTGATGTTGATATGTCCCCGTTGGCGTTTGCCCACCATAGGAGAGCGTGTTGGCCCCACGCTGCGCATGGTGCACTCAGCCACGAGTTGGCCGCGGTGTATGAGGCGGTTAGAGAAACCGGGGTCCCAAATGCCATGAAAGCTCGCATTGAATTGCCTACATCTCTCAACTTGGAGGCCTGGGATAGGCTGCTCCCTCTCGATCCAGACAGCCGGGAGCTAATGTCTTTCATTAGACATGGCTTCCCACTGGGGTACATGGGTCCGGTCAGTCATACTCCACATATCGATAACCACCCTAGTGCGACAAGCTACCCTAAAGAGGTTGAGGCCTTCATAGAAAAGGAGGTCGCCCTGGGTGGCCTCATCGGCCCCTCAAAGGTCCCCCCATTTGATGGCTGGTGTCATGTTTCCCCAATTATGACACGCCCAAAGCGAGAAAGTGCAAAAAGGCGAATAATAACGGATATGACATATCCTCAACAGACATCCGTCAATGCCTACATCTTCAAGAACACTACAATGGGTAGGGTCAGAAGCCATAACCTGCCTACCGTTGACCAGTTCACTGATAGGTTGGTGGGCGTGGGCAAGGCAGCCTTTATATCCAGCTTGGACATATCAAGGGCATACATAAACTTTCTTAGTGACCCCCTTGACTGGCCCCTACTTTGCCTGAGATGGGGCGCGGCTTACTACTGTGATATTACTGTGCCATTCGGAAGCCGCGCCTCATCCAATCATATGCAACGGATAGCCGAGGCTATAGTTGCCATCCTCAAGACACGTGGTATCGACGCTATGATGTATCTTGATGATTTGATTCTCCTTTCAGCCACTGAGGGCAAGGCCTGGCAAGACTTCAGGCATGCCAGAATGCTGCTCGCAGACCTGGGACTGCCAGAAGCGATTGAGAAAAGACAGACACCGACCAAGGTCGCAACGTGGCTGGGGGTCACTATTGACGTAGAGAAGATGCAGGTGTCCGTCCCGACTAGCAAGGTGAGGGAGGTCCTTCAAAAGGTGGAACTCTACTTAAAGAAGCGCTCTATGTCAAAGAGACACCTCCGTAGCCTTCTTGGTGTGTTGCTCCATGTCTCGAAGTGTGTGGGCCCCGCACGTCTATTTGTTTCCCGTCTGCTGGAGTCATTGCGTGCAATGAGAGGGTATTACTTAAAGGTTACTGCGGACATGAGAAGGGACCTCTCGTGGTTTAGGGAGTTCTTGCAGGGCTGGAACGGAATCTCTCTTCTTCCCCCGTTGGGCGTGGACAAGCACATTTACGTTGATGCATGCCTCTCTGGCATTGGTGGATGTGACGAGTCAAGTGCGTACAGTGGGCAGGTAACCCCCGTCGATGATGGCGTCGAAAATATTGCCCACCTTGAGGCAGTCAATGCTGTCATAGGTCTACATACCTTCCTCTCACAACGCGATAATGGGGCTCATGTCATGCTCCATTGTGATAACGAGGCCACGGTCAGCGTCATTCGGACCGGCCGTGGTCGTGATCCGGTCCTCCTTGAATGTGCCAGGAGTGTCTGGATGCTCCAAGCGGTGCTCAATATCAAGATCTCTTTCCAGTTCATTCCCGGTAAAGACAATATACTGGCCGACTCTCTTAGTAGGGCTCATATGTCTGCTCAACATTACAATGATGCTGTGAACACGATGACTAGGAAAAACATGAACATAGTCGATGCTTGCACGTATGTCTTTGATGCTATCGATGTTAATCTGTTTTCCAGATCCGGCATACCAATCTCTTCAGACTATGGCGAGTGCACGTCAGGAGCGAGCCCGAGCGCAGGGTACCCACAAAAATCGATGGTCGGCCGTATCGAAGTACCTCAAGTTCTGCTGCAGCATGAAGCTCCCACGGTATTCCCCGACCCATCAACAGGTCTGTGCGTTCCTGGTCTAGTCATGCAGTGCCTCTCCCCATTCACGGTAAGGAATATAATTTCCTCGCTAAGAGCGCACTTTGCCCTGGCAGAAGTCTCTGTGACTCCACTCACCCATCCAAGGGTCATACGAGCCCTCGAAGCCATCGACAGGACGGTACCAAGGAACGTCAGAGCCAAGCCGGCAGTACCCAAAGCAACGCTCGCGGCGGTGCTCGCGGCGTACCCAGATACACAAGTAGGGAGGGCGGCCCGAGCGGCCACACTCCTCATGTATGCAGCAATCCTCCGCCAGTCGGAGGTCCTTCCGCCCACAGTAAGAAAGTTCTCTTATACCAGCCACCTTTCAAGAGGCGATGTATCCATCCACGCGGACTACATCACAGTATACATCAAGACAGCCAAAAACATGCAACGCCACGACCAAACGAGGACAGTGACTGTCGTCGCGGCAGACAACCCGGAATCTTGCACAGTCGAAGCTATGAAGCAGGTGGTCGTAGAGGTGCCAACAAGGATGCCCACCGACCCAATGTTCATGTTCGCAGAATCAAGGGACCCAATACCCATACACATCGTCAGACAAATTTGGGCCGCTGCAATGAACTCAATTGGCGAAGCCCCAGCAACCTACTCCCTCCATTCACTGAGGAAAACAGCCGCAACAGCGGCGCACCTAGCGGGCCACGCTGAAATTGATATCAAGAAGTTTGGCGGCTGGTCGAGTGATGCATATAAGACTTACATTACAAATCAAAACCTTCACTCAGTCACAAGGACCATTTCTAACTATCTTAACTAATGTCTCATCATACGTATCAATACAAATACTTCATTATCTTGTCATTATTTTCCATCCCTCCCTATTCCCTTAATTTTCTTTGCTTTATTCCCTATTTTTCTTTATTCTTATTATTTTTTCTTTGGACATAATACCCCCCCTTTTTCTTTGTTTCCTTACACTTAATACATTTTACCTATTTTATCATACATTTTTCTTGGCCCATTTTATCCTCATCATCACATATTTTATCATACATCTTATTATATCAATTCATCAATTTTAATAAGATATATAAATTTATCAACTATACTTAATAAATTTTATTTACCCAAACCCCTTCCTATTCTCTTATTTATTTGTTAGGGTACATATAGTAATGAGGATCTTATCTCTAAAAATCCAAAAATAAAGAAAGCTACTTGGTCTGAGAGTGAGAATCCGTGGACACGACCAGGGTTTAACGTTACCAACCTCTTAGTTGGAACACAGTGTAGACAGAGGTGGTGGCCAATCTAGGTATTACTCTGACTTATAGTGCAAGCCGAGCTGTCATTAACTACCACTGCCTCAGTGGGAGCCACCGTAGTTGAAAGTAACCGGTCAGAGGCGGCTTCACTGTGCCTTATGAAGCACTCTAGTGAGAAATCTACCATTCTGCGCATGCCCGATGGCCATATACACGGGGCTTATTCTTTAGGACTAATTAACAGAGCTTAATTGATTTACATCAGCTTTAAAGCCCTGTCGCGCTCACTGCTGGGGATGTTCGTGGCAGTATTAACTCATCGGGTGGAGGCCTGTTGAGGTGAGTTGAGGTCTGTGGCAGAAGCCACGGTGACTTGAGGCTAACCCTGGTTCTCATTGGCCACGGGGGTTGCCGTGGCTGCCATGCTAGATTTTTTTCACAGAACTAAACTTTCCGCTGCTGGTACCAAGCAGCCAGGGCGACATACGTCTAGCAAATATGAATGCTTAAGGCATCTTCGGGCAGACGCGGCAAAGTACGGTGGTGATATACTGTGGCTACCGGGATTCTGGTGTAAACCGGGCAAAAGTCTATGGGCCTTTACATTATTATATCGTCTTTTCATGATTTCGGCAATATCTCGGTTCATAATTGACTGATCCGCACCAAATGTTAGGGAAATACTAATCAATATATGCTCTTTCAATATCTGAAGAGTTATCAACTCTACCATCTATTGAAAATATGATGTTTAAAAAGCAGTGAATCATATTAAATTATGCATTCAAAAATGGTACATCATAGCATATCTCTTGTGATAATTGATAGATATTGATGAAAATATGATATATATGTCTTTAACGACCGACGCTGTTACGCTTATGACGGATATACATTTGCTCCTTGTTAGAAATACCCCTCAGTCATTCCAACGAAAAGATCTACATTTTCCTTCAGAGATCTATAAAACAAAATTACTTCCATTTGTTTACTGTACACTGCCATATTGAATGAGCCTAACCAGAGACCAAATCCTGTTTATTATGGACATCCAAAGGCATCAATCAGGAGAAATACTTTGTTGGCCCATGCCCAAATAGGACCCATTTATCACTACAGCAGACCCTGCGTTTTCATTCATCAGTACAATACCGGTACATTAGGTGCTAAACCGCAGAATGTTGATGTGTTATTGCGTAATAGAAAAGACAACAGAGACTACACCTTGCAACACAATGGTATAGTTGTCCACATATATCTATGCTGGATATCAATGATATTTATATGACAGACAACTCAAAGTATGGCTATCAACACTAAGTGAACTTCCAATGAAACTAATGTGAAAATAACAGGAAATCTAAACGGTTCTCCGCGATAATGTTTGTCGAGCCTGCTGATGAATTGCCCATTTAGTGACTCATGATAAAAACGAGGTAATTGCGTTTCGTATAGAACTAGCTATAGATGGCTTTTTAAATTACAATGACGGAATTACTGTGTCAAATTGCCCTAGTATTATATCGGGTGATAAATTCACAAAGGACCTCTCTGAGTAAGAACTTCCCACTATATGCCTCTGTAGTTTTTTTCTCACGAATCAATTTGTGAATGGCGATATACTTCGGTTTACTGGCTATGTTGGATATCAGGCAGCATATCAACGTCAATCGTTCAATCAAGGGATTTTCCGACCTGGCCAGAAGTGCTGTTGGCTTTTTAGTTACTTAGAAGCTGGGTCTAACACGGACTGAGCGACATGTATTCTTTCACAGTAGAGGACTAGGTATAAAAGAGAAATCTATTTAATGTACATAGTTGAAGTGTTCAAAGGAGCAAAATTGCAATTGTATCTGGGTCTGTGAAATTTCAGTTCTTCTATATCTTCTATATGCGCTGCAAGTTACAGAGTCTTTTTTTTTTCCAGTGTAGGATCTCTAGTGATGTTCAGATCTGATTATCGACATAATTAATCAGAAATGGTATTGGAGATAAAATAGCTTTTATTTCTTATGGCATAGACTTATTTTGTCTTTAAAAGAGTTGATCACATTTTGTTGGTAAAAGAATCGACACGATACTGTTGGAACTGTTAGATCTTAGAACTGACTGCCCCATCTAATAAATCTACCTGGCGAGTCTATTATGGAATTTGAGATTTTTACTTCAATATTGGAGCTGAAGATTATGCACATCCCTTTTGAGTTAGATGAACCATGGAAGTATATCTTCTTCCCCATTAAGCCTGTCATATGTTGGAGGTTCCTGTCTGGCTTTGCGATTCTTGTACTAAACAGATGTAAAATCAATCACAGATGTCTCTATAAATAGCTCTCTTGACCCTTTGCCCAGCCCATTGACATTCAATTATACCAGTCTGAATTTGTTACCAATCATCAAAGACATCTTGGCAATACACCTACCCTTTTTTCTGTCATATAAGATAGTGAATGAGGGGAAGATTAACCTTCAAGTGGTCCATAAATAAATTGACAAATATCATATCAAACCTAGTGTTTCACCGTGACCCGGCAATGAAAAAAAAAGACCTGATGATTAACACTGGCATATCAAGAAAAATTTCCGAAGAAACATATAGACATATATTAAAATGTGAAGTACAGATATGTAATGAAGAGGAATTCTTTCTGTTGGAATCCTCCATTTCCTTATTTCTAGTTTTTTGAATATTAGAAGTGCAGCAGAGGCTGGGTAGGCTAATCCTCTTGTTTATCCCCATAGGAATATTAATACCATCCTACCCTAACACTCCTTCCAGCTATATGTAAAGGAAATACTGTATTAAGATATTATTCATAGGAGCACACTTCCTTGGTCTCCCTACTTAAGAGCGTACAGGTAGAATAGGTTCCGCCTTAAATGGTGCGGCACATTTTATGGGACAAATGAACTCTCGAGAATGGCCAGCCCTATGGACTTGTAACCATGTTCTTTTCCTTAAAACTTATAAATAAGCTGAATAGAGCTGAACCTAAGCTACCTGTTCACTCTTTTCACACCATGCCATATTTAGTATGTGATTTGATAGAAAGAGACGTGATGTATACACTTTGATGACTGCGTGTAAATATTTGATTATATATTAGGCAATATCAACAAAATGCTCTATATGAATATATTGAAAAGGGACACGTATCATTTGCACAAATAAAGGAGTTGAAAAGTCCACCATTCCACACTTGCAAATTCATATTGGCGGTAAATCTCATGCAAACAAAATATAAGAAAGAGGCCGACCCAGCCTACGATTGCCGTTGAGACTCTTTAGCGCCACAGGCATTGCAAAGGGGTTGACAATAATCTTCTGTGGTGTTGACACAAAGACAGAAATAAGCTCAATCACCTGCAGGCAAGGCACAATTCTAGTCGAGGGCTCTTCTGTAGGTTTGTGAAGTCGATTTTAAAGTAACTGGATGCCTCAAGAAGGATCATCACAGAAAGGTTATTCCATGCCTCTTGGAAAGTATTGTTGACAAAAAGAGACATTCATTCTCGGGGAAATTTTCAATAAACCTCTTATTCTTTATACCCCAATGCTTTGTATTATCCTTTTTATCTCTCAGTGGTATAATCTTTCAGCGAGTTATACAATGTAAACAAACCTAAGATGAGTTGGTATGCGACTGGTCAGCGATTGAAACTCTGAATTTCTGTGTCATAGCCTTGTCGTAGCGCTCATGTCGGAGCGTGTCGGAATGTGTTGTAACAGTTTTAGTGGAAATAAAATGGAGACCACAATAAGGTCCCGCAACCACTCCAAGAAGCTTTATGACACACTCCGACACAGAACACAGATGTTGTTGCACCTAAATCAGAGCGTGTATAGGAATGTGTCGTAACAGTTCTTTTTTGCTTTTTATTGTATTTTCTACAGAGAGCGGAAATTTTGTTTAATCCTATTACCCCCTTAGATAATTTAACTAACTGAATTACCTCCTGTCTGATTCTTCTTATCCTACTTTCCTGATTGCCACCCTTGTATTTTTCTTAACAGTTAATACTCACAGAATACTCAACGATGCTTATGACATTGAGCCACTGACATTTAATCAGGTATAAATAACGTAGACACCCTATAATACTGTTTTAGCCTGTCTTAGCAAACAAACTTAAATATTACCAAGCGATAACCCTTGTACAAAGGTATGGACAAGTGTCTTTATGTGTGATCCTAGATTATTCAGCGGCCCCATTTGTTAAGCGGGATAGATCTCTCATCCTAAGATATGTCTTAGATTGCTGGCATGATCCTCGGCTAGCTATCTACCCAATAACTTGGACAATTCAACAAGACATCATTATATGAACTTCAAGTCATTAAATGATCCACAATAGTCTTCCTCGTACAGAGTCCCAATACTAATATCATCATTACAAGAACCCCTCAACGGTACACTCCCACTCAAGGCCAATCGTAGACGGCTTTTAGGTCAGTTGACGCCGGGACGCCCAGTGAGTTGCCCTTACGTTGTAGAGAAAATGTGTTGTGAGAATTATCTATAAACGCTGCATATATGTGTATTCCAATATCTCTCCAGACAACCTAATGCTGAGCCTAGTGTTTGAGCCGTGCAAACCGTACAAGTGATGCTAGTGTCAAGAGAAGCCTGACTCAAGTAACCCCCACATTTCACTGAGAAGCGCACAGATGTACAGGCGACCCTAACCTAAGGCAACCCTGTCTCTACCCATTAGGCAATTCACAACTACTAAAAGAACCTTTGACACGAGTGCTATGGTCCAAAAGTGCAATCCTCCACTTGGAGGCCTGCCACCAACCAATCGAGTAATCCTGACAAAAAAACATTAACAATATATAGCTGAGAATATAACTAGTTGATTATGTCTAACTGGACAAGAGTCGCTTTTATTCACTATTAGTTAAGGATCTAAAATTGATAGTCATATCCTTAGGATTCCCTCGAATTTCCTCATATGCAGCTAAGGTATCATAGAATAAACTGATAGTGGCAACGGGCAATATGTAATCTCACTGCCGATGAATGTATTGTGAAGTTCTTCAACTGAATGAAAATAGAATTACTCCCGGAATAATGCCATTGTTGGCTTGCGCAAGATAACCAGGTACCTGTGGCAATAATGTCATTATGATAAAGTATTTCCAATATAAAAGCCATAGGAAGAACAATATCACAGTAAAGAAAGGGCAAGCCAGTAACCCTAATAGGATCATTGAAAATAATAGTGGATGAACCTATTCCAAAATATCAGACATAGAGCCTACACATAAGTTACGTTCACTTGTTGACATGCGGGAGCGTAATGAAGGTATCCATCTTCGATCGAAAGCTAGGAGGAACAGGCATTTGATCAAGTATATATATATGAACTGAATAGTATTTATAATCATGGAAGAAACAACTTTTTTCAGATATGTGTTATCTGAATTCTCTTTAATCAGACAGCACATATCTGAAAAAGCCTCTGTGACACCACAATCCTAACCACAAACCCAAACCACATACTGTCCAGTACTTGACCATCCTGACAGTCACACCAGAGTAAAAACTCACTAATAAATCGTTCAAGTAATTTGACAGGTGTTATATCGAAATCACAGAATATCATTGAAATAAGACATAGAAGGTCCGCACAGTACCTGAAGAGCCAGATGATGGAGAAACTGTGCATATGTTGATGAAATTTAGGCTGAAAACAATATCTACAACCACCAAGGACAGAGGTCAGGGGTGAAGGTATGGCAGGTCCAGTAACTTCCTGCACCCCCCACCAATCAGAGGGCCTAGACCACACTGTGCACATGCAACCACTGACAACCCTACACCCAACCGATGAAAATCAGATATGTCTCTGTAAAAGCGCCTAGTGCTTGGATATAGGGGTTGAAAACCGCTTAACCGGTCAACTGTGCAGTCGAACACGCCACGTTCTCTACCAGCATCTATAATCATGGTTTGATTTTGATATGCATCCAACTACGTACATCATTCATTACCTATCCAAATGTATACCAATAGCAACCAGTGGGTAAGATTGCTGTTCCTGTCTGACTCATATCTCAGGGGAAGTCATTTATCATCCACTATCAAAAGAGATCAAACGTCGGCTCTTGTTATCGAAAGCAATGATGAAGGCTGCTCTGTGTACAACTGTTGTTAAGAGAAATGCCAATACTTCCAACAAAAAGCGTCTTCACACAAGACGCATACAGGATGAATGGTATCAGATACTGTCTACATACGAATTTTGATGAAGTTCGATGCAATCGCTCCTTTAAGAAGCACCCGATGCCGGGTACAGACTTGAATCTGAGTTCAAAGCAGTCTTCAGTCAGTGGCATAACTGATATTTTGTCGGTAATACTATAAGTATTTAGCGAAAAAAAGGTCAAATACTCCTCAGAATGTAATTTTTGTGATACAGAAGATGATTTCATTCACTTCTTCTCAGAGTGTTTGAATGTCAAAAGATTTTGGATTTTACTGATAAAATGGCTAGAAAGTGTATTCAGGAAGTACAAACCTAATCTGGAGACCACAGAATTCCTGTTTAGAATTTTGGAAAGATTATATCTGTCCAATGTACTACTTTACTCGAAGACATATCTACACAGGCCAATGCTGTTTTATGGAAATCTGATTTATTTATTTTATTTAATTATTTATTTATTTAAAATAGGCACTTACCTAATCTTTAAGACTTAGTTCTATGCACTCTAGCTAGTGATCCATGGATAGATCTTGCAAAACTGAATGATTTTGCTTTTTGAAGCAAAGTTATGGCCATTCAAACACCTGGAATTCAGCCTATCGTTCTGCCACAATTAACCATATTTAAGAATTTGATTGTGATCCGAATTTTGTGATCCACCAAGCTGGTATCAAGAGTCATTCAATTACCTAAAATGCCTATTTGTCATGAACTATTGCAGCTAGAAATATGATTTAAAAAGTGGATTGAAGGTCATCACAAGGCGGATGTGACCATGCATGAGATGACCTTTTTCAAGGTCCAGGTCATTTTAAGGTCAAAGGTCAATGTTGGTATATTGTATATGTGAGGATGTTGGGGTTGCTTATAAAACATCGTGGGCCATGTCTAAATAGAAATGTTAAGGCATATTCTATACCATTTTTAACCGTAGAACATGTGCAAACTAGTTATTTTTATGTGCAACTTGATCTTCATACCATAAAATGCCTCTAAAGTTGGGCTTTAATTTCACTTGACCAAACCCTTATTTGTCTCTCATCTAATCATTGATATCTTATATGCATGTGATAGATCTCATCAAGCCCTTTAATATGACACCCTAATTGCCTTGATATTCCAATAAATAGCTTCAGAATCTACCTTTGAAGATAGGTGAGGTAAAAGGTTTCCTTCAAAAGGTTGATCACAATATGAGCGGCCGCGGCGGCAGACCCGCGAACGGGAGTTATGTAAGTGCCTAGGAAATGATTTCAGTTTCCCGAACCTTTTAACTAAACTGAAATACAGAATTATAATAGAAAGACAAGTGAGTATCTTCCTAAGCCAGGTTAGAAAATTCCATTATCCTGGCAAACTAGAGAAAGCACTATGAACTTATGCCCCGTGCTTTAATTGTGCACGCCCTTCATATCACAGTGTCTTGAAACACTCTGAAAATAAGGATTAGGCCTGGCGTCTACCTACTACGATAGAAATACAGGTGTTGTCGTTCAACGCCACCCAACGGTGAGTTCCTTAGTTAGGCCGCCGCTCGGACAAACACGGCCGAGTCCGCCCACATACGTATAGGAATATATATCATTCACAGATAGAGTGTGAACGGTGGGTGTGATTGCAGGAGTGTTGTTTTTTGACAGCTTAGATTGCTGGAACATACTAGGATGTTGTATCAACGAGTCTGGGCTGTCTAAACTTTATAGTTGATAATTATCTTGGCTTTAACTTGGAAATAAGATAGGCATATTATAGCTAGGTCTGTCAATGTGTTAGTATGTATGCAGTTTCAGTGTCCCTGCGTTATCTAAGGTATATCTAAAGAATTATTGAGGTGATATGCATGTATGATACATCAAATTAGAGCTGGAAAAAGGCCTATTCAGACATACCGATATGGCACTGATCCAAAAGCAACTACCGGAGACATATTGGAAAGGTGCAAAATCGTAGACATATATCTAGACACCACACATCGTAAGGATCTTTTTCGGTGCCTAATTGCAGGAACGTAGTCAACTGCCCCAATATTAGGTGACCTTCCAACGTGAATTTGATTTTTTTTATCGGGAGGTGCATCGTAAACCATATTGGAGTCATATCGTAGTAGGTGGACGCTGGGCCTAAAGCTGGGCTCACACTATGGAAAGTTCTTTGACTTGGCTATAATAAGAAATTTTCCAATCATAGAGCTATTAGAAGGGCTCTGTCAAAGTGTGTCGGTGTGTCTCGCAGTGCATCGGAAGGTGCTTAGCGGAAATAAAAAGAAGACCACGCCAATGACGCGTGGAACGCCATTCTGTCAGAACACTGTCGGAGTGTGTCAGAGTGTGTCGGAGTCCACATAAAACAGGTTCCACTGCTGCGATAAACCTATTCGTTCCAACAGAAAATTTGGTATTGTCATAGCGCTTGTCACAAGGCTATCATAGTATGTCGGAGCCCGGCCTAAATGGGCAGTTCCTAGGATGAGTCAATGAGGTTTACTCTCGATGTATTGATAATTAATGCTTAGTTGGTATTTTGAAAAGGAAAAAGCGACATAAAGTTATGTTAACATCCACCAAGGGCAAATGGAAAATGGTAAAGTGTAGTTGATTTGTGTCGTTTCGAACTGTTACTGAAAAATGACAATCGAACTGGAACTAAATCCAACCAGCTGGGAGAATACATGTGTGATTCTTCCCAAATCTAATTTTCTGTATGCTAAATTCAAGAAGGGCCACCTATAATCGCCTAGTGCATGACTGGAACCAACACCTGACGTCATAGAGCGCGTTGTAAGGCGCGTCGGTGCGCATCGGAAGCAATGTGGGTTCGGCCCTTTCGGGTTACTATTATTTTGAATCTTAAGATGAAATTTCCTCGATCGCTGCATTAAGATCTCCAGTTGATCCCACTTGATGTTTCCCCTATTTAAGACCACTTATCTGTGGAGCCGATAAGTGAAAAGTTTAGAAAGTCATACCGATACTTAAAACCAGGGAGTTCCTGTAATTAATCCTTAGAAGATTCCAAATAATAAGAATGAGATAATTGGGCAGGGATTTCTGGGAAACCCCCATCATGGGTTAACAATCATCACCAGCAGTGATGTAATTTGGTAGGTTTATTCTTGATAGGCCTCATCTTGATTTGCACATTTATCTCATCGCTCTTTGAGTAGTGTGCCAATCAAACTCTTGAATAGAAAGAAGGACTTATGATATGGGTTGGTTGGCTATTTAAACATAACATTATTTTCCACAACATGGCAGGACTTGAGCTGGGAGAGATTTGCTGTGGACCTGTAATTATGACCAATCGACCTGTGTTGATGCTGATGTAAGTGATACGTCAAAATACATCAATATTATGTAAATATCCTCACTTCCGATGTCCTATGGTTTGGGAAATACCTGAAATGTCCATTTGATCCTATGTTTACAGCATACGCCTTTCTTAAAGACAATTTTAACAATAAACTCTAAATTCCAGCGACCACTTAATAATTGAGCGTCCTAGACATTCTAGGACATTTTACCACGCAAGTTGGGCAAGCAGAATTTCGGTTCGATGAGAGGATATAAAACAGATTACACCTATAAATTTCAATAAATATCTCAATGCACCTAAGTGCCTTCAGTGTGAAAGCCTTTGATGGAGACAGATGAAGTGTTTATCAAACTATAGAAAGACTGTAATCCAATGATGGCTATCAACAATATTCTTTGTTTTGATGCCTAGTCATTTCATATACACTACGGCTTGATAGAGTTTTCCCAGCTATTAGTAATGCAGCACGGAATACTGATGATGGATTATACAAAGTAAAGTCACTTAGCTTAAAGAGGGCTCCTGTGTTTTATACAATAATAGGATATGAGAAGCCCAGGTGGGTGTTTGCAGCATTTGGCTAGTAAATTGGTCTGTTAGCTGGTGGAATCTATGGCATGCGAGGGGTGATAGACAGCACAGCGAAGAGGTGAGGAAATGAACTCCTCCTTTATAGCGCACGCTAGTGTATCGTTATTTTAGCCACCACTACACTGGTGCCATAGATCGCTGTAATGGATGGGAACTAGTCCCAAATAAATATTCTTCTCACTCTCGATTTGACGTTATTACGAGTTGCAGCTTACATAGAGTTCAGGTAGAATCTCAACGTGTATAGACTAAAGGCCTACGGCCACCAACGCCAATTCTGGTCCCTACTAGCCTTACCATTGATTTCCGACACGAAAACGATTCCGTCGTGAGGTCAGAAAAAATCTTGTCAGTGGAACACGTTTCTGCGGTTGACTCTAGAATATCTCTTGATTGCATACCGATAGGCTGCGACTGAAAACGCCAATCGTAGAGCTCCCGATAATTCCAAAATATTTGATTTCTCGTAGCCTATCGTAGCCCTATTGTAGCCCATCTAGTGGAAAAATATCTTCTGCGGGACAAATACTTGATAGAAAATCATGAAATTATGAAATTTGGTAGAGCGTATATAGATAGATAATTGCTACAAATTTGATATTATTTGAATAAGTCTAAGCGTCTGAAAATAATAGTATCATATCGAAATTCTGATTCTACCCTGGTTATATTCTTCATTTTGATTATTGTTTTAGTGTCTGAAAAATAATATCATAACATGTTGTGAACACGTATAGAAAATTATTTAGATTCATTCAACATCTGCAAAATTATAGTATATTCCAATATTAAAAGTCTGCCTTAAATCTGAATTGATACACCGATTGAATAGTGAGCTAATTGTGACCATGGTCTATGTTTTTGGTCTTCCAACGCTGTTCAGACGGTCTACACCCATGTCCACGATTTTAATTATCGGGGACCTGGCAATAGGCTAAGATATCGCCATTTCCAAGCGTAGCCTATCGGGAGGTCCATCGTAGACGATCGGCGCTGGTGGTGGTAAACCTATAATATATTAAAAAAGGCCCCGCCCTTTCTATACCAGCATTAATCATTGCTGTTTTAGAATTCTGGTGTCGCTTGCTAATAACCGGTTCAGCACCTGCTCCCCTCCCCATATAACGACTGAGGTGGCATGTAATTAAAAGCAGTGCCTCATAGAGGGACCAGCCATGGAAAAAGGGTAAGGTATTATGAATATTTGATGTAGGAGATGCCACATCGTAACTCGACAATAAATACATTCACTGAAAAATCATATATATATATATACATACATACATACATACATACATACATACATACATACATACATACATACATACATACATACATACATATATACATATATATATATATATATATATATATATATATATATATATATATATATATATATATAAGACGTAAATTGCTTTCAAAGGATCAAGGTTGGAAAAGAATTTGCCAGAGGGGAATTTATTGCTAATTAATTTTCCAAACAATATCATGAATAATTAGTATCATAAATACCCTAGTAGTTGAATATAGATTTAGAGCAATGTCGCTTCTCCCTTTTGACAAAATGCCCAGATTTATTCTACGCAATGTATACATCAAGGGAGAGATTTAAGCCGTCCGATCTGACACCATTCTAGTCAAATAAAGCATTATAGACGGTGGCCGATTGCATTTATCTTACTTAACTAGGGCTTTATTTGATTATATGTCTGTTTGATGGCCATGTATCATGCAAGCGAAATCCGGCATGGGAATTCAAGATATCCTTTTAGAAATGAGAAATGAAACTGGAAGGATGTTTTTTTTCCCGTTTTTCCCTATGCATTGGAGACATAAAAGAAAGATGAAACTTTATAAAGCTGAATTCAGCTTGAATGGGTATCGCTCTTACAGGTTTTCAGGGAGTAGCTCAGATGCGTTTTATCTAACAGCAAAACTTGCTATCCAGCATCCTCTTTTCAATAGCTCAGACGTATTGCTTGTCTTTTATCTAACAACAAGACGCGCTCTTCTTTGCAAGATCACATCTACATTTACCTGAAGTGTATGAGAACAAACTATATATTATATATAACCACAATTACTTATCATATTTTTATGACAGTTGCTACTCCAATTGAACTGCAACCGCAGAATACCATTTTCGGACATTTGTCGGAGGAGATATAGTGTGCCATATACTGCCTGTTTATATGATCAGGCTGCCAAGCATTCGACCAGTGTAGAGTATGCACTTGTACAAAAGTCAGCATGGCTCTAGACAAAATTGGGAATTGATTTTGCCTCCTCTAGCAGGTCTGGTATTCAGTTTATCTGGCTCCTGGTGGACCAAGGTCTGACATTTATATAGAACGTCCTGACCATGCAGTACAAGTCACAGAACAAAATGCTAATTTACAGTTTGAACGGACCGAGGCGTTTATGCCGTATTTCGGTGTACGGACCACTGGTCCGTACAGTATTTTTACGTCATACGCCGAAACGGTGCGCATTTACAGTATATACGGCATGGCTATAACGCGAATGCCATGTTGGTCAATCATCACATTCCCATCATTTCACCTTTGCATATCATTCCATCATATGTTGATTAAATGTCGGTTCGTTGACTAGTGTGAAATGTTATTTCGAAGAAAGTTGGCCACTGCAAAGTCTACTTTTAGCGCAATATAAAAGCCACTTCCATATAATAAAAATACTTTTTTAAGCCTTAACCGATATTTGATGGACTTAATGGATACCTTTAGGCTATTGTTTTCTAACTATCCTACTCTACCTTTCTCATCCTAGCTTAAAATAATATATAGCAGAAGGACCTGACGAAGGACGCTTTCTCAAGCTAAAACAACCATCCACAAAACTGCCATGACGAGCAATAGCAAAGGCCCCCTTCGGATAGCAGTGGGCAATTATCTTCATGCACGTCCATTCGTCATTTAGTGTGGCGATAATAATAAAACCAGGAATGGTCTAGACCTCGGGGACCTGCTGTCCTACTTTATTTACAACAGTGTTTTTTTTTCTGGATAACTGTGGCACAGTCGTGGATTTTTCCAGTTCCCATGGGGTTACTTGTGCTGCAGCAATTTGCTGTAAATCACAAGCTGAAGTTTAGGGTCAACCAGAAAACACCCACTTTAAAAACGAAGAAGAATGTTCTTTGGCAATATCATGTCCTGACCCTATAGTTGACACATCCCGTTTGCTTCATTTTCCTCACAGTCACTCTCTTTTATTTTTCTCTCGTTTTGTTTTTGTTATCTCTATTTGCATGCGCTTATTTTTATTATTCCATTTCCGCTCCTCATAATGGTGTGGGGAACACGCTGATCGCATTCTGTATGCGGGACATGTGGATAGAGAGCGTTTTCTGCTTGCGCCGGCTTGTGGCAATTATTGCCATACCTGGGTATTGATTTGATACTCGTCTGACACTCTGCCCACGAACCTTGCTTCCATCAATGACTATTCATCGCCAGAATCTCTCTCTATATGTGGAAGTGGGGGAGGGAGCTAAGATCTGTTTTATACTGTCCATATCGCGTTGCCATTCCTTACTCTCTCCTTAGGCTAGATAAGGGAAGGACTATACAGGACTTTCAGACCGAGGAGTATCGATCCGATGCCATCCACCTTGTAGTTGTTTGTTCCAAAGGAAAGTGGATTGTATAGTAAACCAGGAAATAATCTAGAGCGATCAAAGAGGATTTTTCCCTTCTCTGTCGATGGAACGGGTTCACCCTTTCTTTTACATATGGCATCAGATAACTGGTGACGTGCCACATTGTTTAATTCGTTACCAAGTATGGATTTAGTCGTCAAATACCTTTACATCAGATAATGCGAGATTAATGCATTCTATCTCTAAAACTTTAATCTGAACAATATCAATTTGATTACTGTAACGTGCACACCGGGCTTTCACTGGAAGAACTTTACCAGCAGAATAAAATAAGGATTGGAGAAAGCCCCTGGAGGTCAGTGATATAAATGTGATAAATACTATCCTGACAACCCAAAATAAGGGTTCGTTCCTTTTTAAAGAAAATTTTCACAATAAACATACACCAAAAAGTGGCCTCTGCAAAACAAGTATTCTGGACATTGTATCGGACATCGGATTGAAGGTCTTGACAGTAGCAACTCCTGCTGTTTTATGATAGTTAATTATTATACACGTTTGGAGAAGATGTGATGATAGGTATATATTAACGTCCAAGATTACACTGTGATGTCACCTATAAAATCTAAGGCCGAATCTTATAGACTAGCTTACATAACGATAAGAAAAGAGAATTCGGAATATCTTCCATTCTTTTTTTTGAATATCTTCCATTCTCAATAGAGACGACGAATACCGATACTCAGATGTGTATTTACAACATATCTTCTGAAGAACATTGTACACAGTTACATAAAACTTCTCACCAACATACATTCATATTTACTTGTGTTCATATCTATTTCATATAATATTAGTCTTCTTGGTTACAGCTGTACTCATAGTCTAGCAGCCCTCCTGATACTCCTTTCAGTAATTCTTCGAAGTCTCCTTAATTTGTGGATAGAGATGATCTATAAGCGGTGGTATATGGTGGTAGCAGTCAATAATCCAGAGTCAGGCCATGATCCATATTTCCTCCAGTGCTGGGTTGATAGTAACCTTCCATGGCTTAAGTACTACCCTCAGTATGGGTGTCTGTTCTTGTATTGCCTATAGAATGATGGTTTTCCAGCCTCCTCACTATATATATAGTGGTGGTAATGTTTAGCAGTCCTGGAGGTGTTGATAAAAAGATAGGGTATGGTTCAAATGTAAGCGGTGGCAGTCTAAAAAGTTGGACCTCAACCACTCTTTGGAACACCTACCTGTTAGGAAGCAATGTTATATCAAAGTAATGTTATATCAAAGTAAATATTTCACTCATGCGTGTTGTACAGCAATATTCTTATAAATGTAATTATTTTTTCAGGCAATTAATTCCTTTCAAGGCTTGAGAGTTCATGTCATGTATGTGTTTCACAGGAAGTATAATGAATGTTGGGGTCTCTCAGGCACCAACCATGGTTGATGAGTTATGTTCTGAAGTATCGGATGACACACTGGACTCTCTTTTGTTAGAGCGCCCAGTGTGGCCGTCCCAGTTGACAAAAGACCCATATCAGCAGGAGGGTGCTTCTACAGTTACAATGGCTCTGAGCAGCTATATCATGCTAAAATGACAGTATATAGTGCCATCACGTAACTCCTTATTCACCACCTTAAAGGGTTTCTTAGACTTCTCATGGACTGTGTCATGTGGGTATAGAGGTCCTTGTATAAGTGGCTGCCTACTTGGGGCTAGTATGGCAGAGGAGATAGGTGATGCATAGGTGCACTCCCTGTAATACATGCAGCGTAGATATTTATCCAGTCATCCATCCAAATTCATCATTTCCAGTATCCAGTATAGACACACGATGGTATATATATATAAGGAATATAAAGCCACCGGGTTTTATATGAGTATAAACGGAAGAGAGTCTCCTACAGCCCGCCAGAGGTCCTATGAGGTTATCCTGAGGTTCTCGTTGGAGCCACTGAGGCGCTAAAGTCAAGACACGTGAGGGAGTCGACCTGCTGAACGTAGACGAGCCTCAACCCCTCTTTCACCTCGCACCCTCAACCAGATCGGATGTATATCACTCAGCAGAAGAATTTTTTCTCTGTGATACCACAGGTTGGTCGTTCTGGTCTAAGTTGTTTCAACTCGTTTGCTGCTTTCAGCATTGTTTTGCTTTTTTGCAATGTTCTACTGTTTTCAGTGCTGTTAAACATTACTGTTGAAATGAGGCGTTGTGACAACTGCCACCGGGAATTCGATGCCCGTTCCCATAGGGACGGGTGCCCGTTTTGTCGAGTAGACGAAATAGAACAAGAACTTAAAGAAAGTTATCCAGAGGAAGAGGTGGAAGATAAAAGTAGAACAATTAGAATAGACCGCAAAATTTCGGCGGCCCCAGGTTGGCTTCAACCTATGACAGAAGATAATGAAAAATTACGAAAAGAGGTTTACGAATTAAGAAGTGAGGTTAGCTCACTCGTTAATTTGATAAAAGGCATTAAATTGCCCGAAGATAGAGCGACAGGTTTAGCAGAAGAAAGTTCTTCTAGAAACACACCTGACCAATTCAAATTGGGAACTGCTACTCCACTCCTTCCTAGAAGTGGTTTTAAACCAGTTTCGCCGGCTATTCGTGGTACCTTTTGTGCCCCGGAAACTCAAGGTCCGGAAAAACAAGACAAGTCAAGACACGTGAGGGAGTCGACCTGCTGAACGTAGACGAGCCTCAACCCCTCTTTCACCTCGCACCCTCAACCAGATCGGATGTATATCACTCAGCAGAAGAATTTTTTTTATCAGAGGATTTATTCAAATTCCTCATAGTTATCATGAATAAATTACTAAGCCAAACATATACACTCGTCAATTATTATTCATACTTGTTATTATCCTATCACTTATATATAATTACAGTTTATATATATATATATATATATATATATATATATATATATTTATATATATATATATATATATATATATATATATATATATATATATATTGCAAGTCTCAAATGGCATTCAAGTATAATATAAACGCAGATCGCTGTCCATATATATATATATATGTATATATATATATATATATATATGGACAGCGATTTATATATATATATATATATATATATATATATATATATATGGACAGCGATTTGCGTTTATATTATACTTGAATGCCATTTGAGACTTGCAATATTTGATGGTCGAAATCAGTGTTGAAGCAAGAGTAGAATGCACAGAGAGAGAAAGGCTGAAATACATTCGATAACCTTCAGCCACAGATCAGTAGATGCAGCATAGACGCAAGTATTGCCTGCAATACGCAGATTTATATAAGAGTTAAATTATATGATGAAGCTTCAGGTATTTCTTGTAGGGGGGGTAGTCTATGATAGACAATCAGGGCCATCTCAACTATAATAGATGGCGTTAATTCTTTTATTGGCGAAGAGCTAAATATATTTCTCACATACTATAAGACCATGAATTATACTGATTGCAGCATGCTACATGTGTCTGTTACCTCGGGCTAATGTAGAAGTATATGGATCCAGCCTCTGTGGACAGAACCACCCAAGCATATAACAAAGCTCAACCAGTTGTATAACTACATTGTAACGCCATCGATTCCATTTATGACTTGCGTGGGAGCCTCGCAACTAAGACGTTAGATCCTAAGACTTAATTCTGAAACTAGAAAGCAATTTTAGATAACTGAAAAATGTAAGGGGACCTATTTATGCTGCTTAAAGACAACAACGAATTTGAATCTTCTTTATTCACCCGAGGCTGTATCACTTCACCAGTAGGCCTTGCGTCCATCTACTACAATAGAAATTTAGACCCACCGATATGGCGCCGATACAAAAAGCAAATATCGGAGACATATCGGGAAGGTGCAAAATCGTAGACATATGCCTAGACATGCCAATTCACCACGCATCGTGGTGGGCTCTCCTGTGAAAAATGGTGATCATGGTTCCGATATGCCCCACGATATTACCAGGGCTTAAGTGGATATTTTGAGGTGGTATCTTCATTCTTAGATAAATGATACACTACAATTCAGGAAGTATCGCATCGATAATGTTTCCAAGGGAACATAGAATAACAATGTATATTTTTTCAGGCACTAAATGCTTTGTTCCAGGTCAGTCTAAGGAAATATAGATTAAAATACACACTTAAACCTTATCGAAAATCACAAAATTTGCAGGGCATATGAACATATAAATTGTCTATCTCATCCCAAAATTTAATAATTTTCTGATCAGTATCTCACACGTGAGAGTAATTTTCCCGGCAGAGTACTCTGCGATGCTCCAGATTAGCCACCGCAATTTTAATATGTTGAAATGTCATAGACACCCTATGATACACGTTTTTCATTGGTTCCAATTCGTGGACCCCCATTTTGTAACGGTGCCTTATCGCAGAGATGTGGTCAACTGCCCCAATATTAGGTGACCTTCCGACGCGATTTTGGTTTCGTATCGGTAGGTCCATCATAGACCATATCGGAACCATATCGTAATTGGTGGATGCTGGGCCTAAAGGTTCCTGGTGCCATTGCAGTGGATGATTGATCGATTGTCTATTCTCCGTTTATGTATACTGCTACACCCCGCCTTCCTGACCTGTATAAGTGACTAGAGCACCCTGAGCAGGCCTACACTGCCTCTGATAAATTGAGGGTGAGGACAGAGCACGTTGGTGGCTGAAGGCGCCAACAAGCACGGCCGCTCTAAAGTCGAGGTAATAAATTAAGATGACTCCACTTGGAAAAATATATATGTTTACGATTCGTGTTCATGGCAAAGCAAAGAAACAAACAGGAGTAATATATGGAGACAGGGTTAAGGTGGCTGAAATCTGTTCCAAGTTCTTTAGATGTGTTCAACCGATGAACGGGGCAGGAGCGCTTCGTAGTGGAATGATGTACATCGTATGGTGCATAGTTGAAACTTGTTTTCCTGCCACGATTTGAGCAACGATTCCGCCGTGATATCAATTTTGCATTGGAAAGTCAATATAAGTGTGCATCAGGAGCTTGGTGGACGCGCCCTTTCAGACCCGGCATCCACCTACGACTATGCACAAACGAAGGTCTGTATCATAGAGCAGCTTACAATTCGACCGGTATGCGCAGATGCAGATCGCAGGCAGCATTTTAAAGGCCAGCACCCACCTACCATGATTCTGGTCCCGATAGGCCTTACGGTTGCCTTCCCGACACAATACCGATTCTATCGTGAGGTCAGAAAAAATCGTGGTAGGTGGAATAGGTTTCTTCAATTTCTACAATACCTTATGATAGGCTGCGATAGAAAACGCCAATCGTAGAGCTCCCAATGAAATCCAACATGTTGGAATTTTCATAGCCTGTTGTAGGGTATTGTGTGTCATTTCTCATGAAAATATCTCTTGTTGGTGAAATACTTAGCGGAAAATTACCAAATTCTGGGATCAGGTAGAGCGCATAAGGCCTGGCGTCCACCTACTACGATAGAAATTTAGACCTACCGATATGGCACTGATACTAGAAGCAAATATCGGAGATGTAACGGGAAAGTGCAAAATCGTAGACCTATGTCTAGACATGCCAGTCTACCCCGCATTGTAAAGGGGGTATCCCACTCTCACGATTTGAGCCTCCGACACACTACGATAGCCTTGCGACAAGCGTTCCGATGAAAAAATGAAATTTTTGTCGGAAGGAACGGATCTATCGTGAAAGTGGGTTTTGTGTTCCGATGAGTACTACGACACACTCTGACACATTCCGATAGTGCTGCGATAGAAATGCCGTGTCGTAGGCCGTCCGACAAAATCGAACATGTTCGATTTGTCAGAGTGGTAAAATTCTATCGGAATGTGTCGTAGCGTGTCGGCAGGATATTGTAGAGTGCTATGATTGGAAATCATAGTGGAACCAGGCTTCCAACACGCTTCACGATAGCGTTCCGATATATGGGCAAGGTTCGAGGTTATACCCCCCCCCCCCCGACTCACTAGTCCTGACTCACCAGTCCTGACTCACCAGTCCTGACTAACCAGTCCTCATTCACCAGTCCTCATTCACCAGTCTGCACTCACCAGTCCTCACTCAACAGTCCTCAATCAACAGTCCTCAATCAACAGTACTCAATCAACAGTCCGCACTCAACAGTCCTCACTCACCAGTACTCACTCACAAGTCTGCACTCACCAGTACTCACTCACCAGTACTCACTCACCAGTACTCACTATTCCTATATACCTATGAGCGAACAACTTATGATTACTTAATGCTGCTGGGGGTGGAATAACTTTTGTTAACTGCCCAGGTTGAAGATACTGCCCAGGTTGATGTTTACTGCCCAGGTTGACGTTTACTGCGCAGGTTGACGTTCAGAGACATTCGGTTTTTATGGATATTAGCCAACAATTTTATATATAAGATATTATCCATATACTCAGTAAAAAGATTGGACAAAACTGTAAACCACAGGATGGTGATTGGATGTGAATATGGATGATGAAAACATTAATAAGGGGCATGGTTTAAAGATAGTCCATTATAATGCTTGTAGTCTATGGTCCAAGATTGACACTGTACACTGTTTACTAGTTGACTCTGATATTGACATACTCTGTATAACCGAAACATGGCTCAAGAACGATTTTCCCACCTTCCTGATCGACCTGCCTGGATATACCTTTATAAGAACTGATAGAAATTGGTGTGATCCTGGGAAAGACACTATTAAGATTGGAGGCGGGGTTGGGATATATTTTAAGAATAATTTAAAGGTGGACACTTTAAAACTATCATGTTACAATGAAAGTAACAGTAACAATGAATCGTTATGGATTGAAATTAGTCTACCCTTAACAAGGAAAATTATTATTAATGCTATCTACCGCCCACCAAAAGGTGACTGTGCTCGCTTTATATCCAGTACTGAGAAAGCCATTGATGAATTAACTAATAATCAGCAAATTGACTTAATCCTAATTGGAGAAATAAATATAGATTACCTAGATAAAAAAGACAAAAAATACGCTGACTTTAGACATTTTGAGAAAACAAACGGGCTGTCTCAGCTAATCAAAGAATCTACCAGACATGGGGAAAAGGACAGTTGCCTTGACCTTGTATTAATAAATTCAGATAACTATATTGAAGCGGGCTTAACAGGTACTAAACTAAGCGATCATGAGGGTATTTATATCATAAGATCTAAACCCAAACCTAAATTTGAGAAAATAAATTTTCATGGAAGATCTAGTAGGAAATATGATAAGGATGCTTATAAAACAAACCTGCAAAATGAGGATTGGACTGAATTCTACAAAACAGAAGATCCGAATCAATTATGGTATATAATGAAAGAAAAAATAATTTTTCACCTAGATCAGCTGTGTCCAATCAGAGAGTATAGGGTTAGGTCCATCAGGGAGGCGTGGATTACTAATGAAATATTGGAGATTATAAAAGATAAGGATCGTTTGCTAAAAAGAGCCAAAAGAACAAATCTTGATGTGGACTGGGGCAATGCAAGAAAGGCACGAAATCAAGCCAATAAAATGGTAAAAAAAGCTAAGGGTAATTATGTAAAGCAAACTCTTGAAGATAATCATAAAGACTCCAAGAAATTCTTGAATATTCTGGCAGGATTAGTAAAAGGATCAAAGAAATCACAGGAAGAAATTAAACTTAAACATCAAAATTCTGCAGAATATATTGATAACTCTAACGTCGCTGATCATATAAACAAATTTTTTACTGGAATCGGGCAGACTCTTGCAAAGTCCCACACAGAACCATGGAGTTATGAGGGTCGAATCAATGCCAACAATCTATCAGATATTGTATCTAAGGAAGATGAGATCTTTAAGATTATAAATTCTATAGATATTACCAAATCCTCAGCAATTGAGGGAATCTCATCTAGGTATCTTAAGGACGCTTTGTTGGCACTGTTAAGACAATTTACCTATTTGATAAATATGTCATTATCAACTGGAGTATTCCCGGAATTGTGGAAGCATGCTACTGTTATACCACTTAAGAAAGAAAGAAATAGTTATGACGTGAACAATCTAAGGCCCATCTCCCTCCTCCCTCTGCCAGGGAAATTAATAGAAAGAGTAATACACGAACATACTATGAAATTTTTTGATGAGAACAATTTACTTACCGAAAACCAAAACGGATTCAGAAAAAAACACTCGACTATAGATACTGTTACCAACCTATCAAATTTCATTTTTAATGCAATAAACAATAAAGAATTAACAGTATGTACTTATATTGATTTCAAGAAAGCATTTGACACTATTAATCACGATATTCTCATAAAAAAAACTTGGCATTTCTGGAAAAATTTTAAATTGGTACCGCAGCTACTTAACAAACAGAACTCAGACAACACTTGCAAATAATATCAAATCTAGCAGTGGATTGATCACCTGTGGGGTCCCATAGGGGTCAATTCTCGGCCCCATGTTGTTTATTGTGTATATTAATGATATTGAGTTCGGCTTGAGGAGGGAGATGGGCCGCGAGGACACCCACTGTTTACTGTATGCAGACGATACAGTGCTCTACAGATCAGGAGGCAATCTAAATGGCATTATTAAAGAGCTACAAAAGGACCTTGATAATATAGCAAAATGGTGTGCAGGGAATAAACTTACAATAAATACTAAAAAAACTAAATTAGTTTTATACAGAACCTCACACAGATTAGCTAGAAATAACCATGAGGATTGTACACTGAGACTGAATAATGAAATCATACAGTGGGTGCCCTCCTATAAGTATCTGGGTGTGACTCTCGATCAATGTATGAATTTTAAAGCTCATATAGGAAATCTGACCAGTCAAATTTTACATAAAATTTATCTCCTTAAAAAGATAAGACCTTATATTACTGAACTGGCAGCAAAATCGATTTATAACACTATGCTATTACCAATAATTGATTATGGAGATATCCTATATGCCAACTGTAGTCATTATGAGAGGAACAAGTTACAAGTACTGCAAAATGCAGCCTTGCGAACTATCCTACAGGTGCACCCACGTACTTGTATAGTCACACTACATAGTGTATTGCAGTTACCTTATTTGGAGGACCACAGAAGGACTCATGTATTAAACTATCTGTTTATGAAATCAAAGGACAATCAATTGCTCCAACAACAGCAAAGAGCCACCAGAGCAAATGTCGCTCCACTTTTTAAGATTGTTTTGCCACAATCAAACACTTACAAGCGTTCCATAATGTACCACGGAGCAGTTGCCTGGAACCAGCTCTCGCCAGACACAAGAAATATAGACTTACTTAAGGACTTTAAAAAGCTTCAAAAGACCCAGCTGCATGAGTTGGTGCCTTAACTACAGCCCTGAGTATAGACTTTCATACCAGCGATAACTTAAGGAGCTGTCCTTTGTTCTGACAAATTGATCTTCTTACATGCTCCTATAAAATAACAGTGATGATAATTATTCTTGGCATGAACCCATTTAAAGCAAGTTCCTGACCCTGGGGTCACTAAACGTATACCATCTCAGCATGTTAATTTCTTTATATATGTTGTATATATGTTGCCTCTGTGCCTAAAAAATCAATGAAATCTTTGTATACTCTAAAAACCCGCTGGGCGTGCATTGAAACCAATCGTAAGATTGAGCACGACCCAGGATAAATAAATGTTTAAAAAAAAAAAAAATTGAAGGTATATAGGAATAGGGAAACCAGGTACCAGTGGAAATAAGTCAAAGTTACTCGGTAAGGCTTGGAAAAATTACTGCCCGCGGCTTTGCCTTGGGCAGTAATTTTTCCAAGCCATACCTCGTAACTTTGACTTATTCCCACCGGAACATAGTTTCCCTCTATTCCTCACTCACCTATCCTCACTCACCAGTCCTCACTTACCAGTCCTCATTCACCAGTCTTCACTCAACAGTGACAGGAAATCAGCAAGAATATTAAGAAACCAATGTAACCAAACAATAAAAAAAGCCAGTGAGGATTATTTTACCAATACTCTAGACGAAAACTTAAATGACCACAAAAGATTTTGGAGGGTCACTGGTAATATTCTACCAGCGGCTACAGAAAAGAAAGTAAAGGAAATTAGGCTAAAAGACGAAGACCAAAATATTATCACGACGGGTGACACCCCTGACTATATCAATAACTATTTTACCAATATAGGGAAGGTGTTAGCTCAGGATTTCACTGCACCCTGGAAATTTTATGATCACCAAAATCAAAATCGTAGACTAGCTGATATAAAAACGGATATTGCCGAAGTGTAAAAGATAGCAAATGATATTAGACTAACTAAGCAGTCTCAACTTGAAGTCATAAATACAAGAACTTTTAGAGATGCACTGTTAATAATCCTTCATATTTTCGTAGATCTTTTCAACTTGTCTTTTAAAACCGCAAATATTCCTGAGGATTGGAAAAAATCAACTGTTGTCCCTCTGACTAAGAGCGGGGACCCTTTTTCTGTTGCCAACCTACGTCCAATCTCGCTACTTCCGATTGTTGGAAAATCATAGAAAAGATTGCTCATAATCATGTGACTGACTTTTTAAATGAGAACAATATTTTGTATGAAACCCAGTCCGGTTTTAGAAAGGGTAAATCGACTATCCAAGCTATTGCTCAATACACAGATCAAATTTTGTTAAATCGTAATATTGGTAATGATACACTTACGCTTTATATAGATTTAAAAAAAGCATTTGATACGGTCAATCGCGCCATATTATTAAAAAAGTTATCGTTATACGGTATAGTGGACAGAAATCTTTTGTGGTTTACCGACTACCTTAGTAATCAGCAACAGCAAGTTAGAGTAAATGATATGTTGTCATCATACAATCCGGTTATATGTGGTGTACCGCAAGGGTCCATTCTTGGACCTTTGCTGTTTCTTATTTATATCAATGACCTGAAAAAGATATTTGTAAACTCACATTTATGTTTGTATGCAGATGATACAGTAATATATCAACACGGTAAAGATCTGAATGTTGTACATACTTTATTGCAACAAGATATGGATAGGATGTATCAGTGGTGTTCAGAAAACAAGTTAACGATAAATGTACAAAAGACAAAGAGTATGCATTTCCACTCAAATTTTAGGCGTAGACAAAATTATATTCAAAATTTTAAAATTGGGGATTCTGAAATTCAACATGTACAAACTTTTAATTATCCGAATCTACCTAAACGCTAATTTAGATTATAGTACACACTTAAACCGAATGACAAAAACCATAGACTGTATCAACTAATTAAAATGAGGCCTTACTTAACAACACCCGCAGCGATTAGAATATATAAGTCATGTATTACCCCCTATTTTGATTATGGGGATATCCTGTTTATGAATGCAGCAAACAAATATTTACAAAAACTACAGGTCTTGCAAAACAGATGTCTGAAGATTTGTCTAAAGGCGAGGAGAACAACTCCCACTGCTGTATTACATGCGTTAACGCGTACTCCATATTTGAAGGACAGACGTTTATGTCAAGCAAGAAATTTTATGTTCCATAGAGCGCAAAATAATGAATATCTTGACAACACCCGAGTTCATACAAGATTGTATGATGCTCCAGTTTTGTAAATTTTTAAACCCAATTGCACAGCTTTTATGAACTCTGTACTGTATGCTGGCTCAAATGTATGGAATAATTTACATCCTGTTAATAGGAACATTGAGTCTTATATTACTTTTAAAAAGATATCAAAATGTAATCTTGAAAACTCAGTCCCAAAGATATAATAACTGGTATGGGTAAACGCTCAAAAGAGGAAAAGAGAGTTATTTTGTCAAATTACAAACCTAAATTGTGGTTTTGTGATTAAGTTAATGTGAATCAAATTACAGGGTTATTTCTCAAATCAGGTTATCTCATTGTTGTACTCCTAAACTCAGAATCATCATCTCACTTTCCGTCTCTAGAGTGATTATGTCACACGGATGGTTGTGTAAAATATTGATACTATGTGAAACCATAGTTATGGTGACAGTACGGGGTAGATTTATGAGTTGTTTCGGAGAAATTCGTTCTGAACGAGCCGGCACGGCGAGTTCAGAACGAATTTCTCCGAAACAACGAGTAAATCTACCCCGTACTGTCACCATCACTATGGTTTCATATTATTATATACCTTAATTCGGTCTTAATTCGCTAAAACTGACCGTAATTCGATGTCGAAGTCACATTTTACAACTCGCAAAGACGATGTGTATGTTAGCAGACACGCCGGATGTTGATAAACGGAAGTGATCACCGCGCAGGCGCGAATACATTATACCAACGCATAAATTAGCAAGCGATCACCCTGCTACGCTCGATCGAGCCGTCGGACAGCGTACTCGAGCAATGCAGTGTCAAAGACGTCACACGCGGTCTAGTTTAGACAGGTTTGACATCGATGAGTCCCCCGCTCGGCCCGTGAACGTATCAAAATCGGTATTTCCCGCATATCTAAGCTATCTAAAGTATATCACGTTGTTCGTTATCGTATTCCACCTCGATGTTTGATGTGTTTTCACACTAACTCGTTCCGTGGTTTCTGTACGAAGCCTCAGAACTCGCCAAGTGAAGGGATCCGCCATTTTTGAATCTTGCACCTAGAATTCTGTTGTCGGCCTCTCGGCCAATCAGATTGCGTTATTTTTTCAAAGGATGCAGTCTGTCACCCAAAGCGTGCCGGTGAGGGTCAAAGGATGCAGTCTGTCATCCAAAGGATGCAGTCTGTCACTATCCAAAGGCACCAGTACAACGATTCACGGCGTACAGTGCATTCTGTGTAAGATAACTATACCCCTAGCAGCAGTACGTATTTACACTGAGTTAGTGCATAGGTATATAATAATAGGTAGGCCTAGACGATGAAAACCAGCTATAAACAAGCTGACGTCATAGGGGCCCCTCTTGTTACTGTCACTGTGTTTAAATATGTGATTTCGAATCCCTTAAAACTGTAAAATATGGAAGGACAGAAATAAAAGAAATGAACAAAAAAAAAAAATTGCAGTAAGAACAGTAACGTGGTAATGGGGTTAGAAAGGTAACAAAATGATCATACCACGGTAAAATTAATGTGGAAATAGAGCTCGGTAATGGTAATACTTCTAATGTTCTGACATGGTAATGCGGTTAGAATGGTAACTCAGTAACCTGGATAAAACGATAACATGGTTAGAATAGTAGGTTGGTTATGAGTTAGAACTCAGTAACAGAGCTAGAATGGTAACGTGGTAATGATAATGCGGTAACAGGTTAGAATGGCAATGCGGTAACTAGGTTAAAATGGCAATGCACTAATAGACCGCAATAGTGTGACATCATTCTACCTGCCGAGGGTGGGGTTTCACTACGCTCTGGTGCCAAACTTTGGGATATCGCCTCACTCGTACGATGGTCGGCGATCACAAACATCTTGAATCATTTACTTTTGCAGTATATTTAACTGCACAATCGCAATAGAAAAGATACATACACAAAACAACTTTATCCTAATGGAACTTATTATTGTTGTCACACTTTCAAATATTTAAAGAACAACTTGACAAGACTGGGCTGGAAGGTTGGCACCAATGTTATGAAACCGAATATGGGACTGGCTTTATTGCTAACAGCGAATATACAGATATTCCAGTCACAGATCAGTTAGGAAACATGTTTCCTCTTAAATGTATTCGTCACTTACTTTACTTTTGCTGGATTATCACTAAAAACATTCATTGTTAGTCAGCAGCAGACCTGCCACAGTACTACGTTTATGTGGTGCTTCGCGGAGTTTTGACTTGTTTGGCATAAAAAAAATGCCACCTGGTATCGGGGAAATCCCGATGATGACGTCAACACTAATACGGTCTATGGTAACTTTGTAACTGGATTAGAATGATAACGCTGGACCCGGGTTAGAATGGAAATGCGGTAACCATATTAGAATGGTAATGCAGTAACGAGGTTAGAATGGTACTGCAGTAACTGGGTTAGAATGGTAACACGGTAAGTGTTTGCTGTTATGGGGTTATAACGGTAACTCGGTTAGAAGAAAAATGCGGTAACGGTAACATGATAACAGGGTTAGAATTGATTTTATATAATTATATAATTATGTCCACTGTGATATAGTTTTTTTTTATTTGAGCTTAGCTAATTGTTTGCCTGGGATTTGCATTGGCTGACCTCTTGAATCTTAGCGTGTGTCGGTACCGTGGTCTTTCTATTGCCGCTAAACCCGTTCCGACATACTGCGAAACACTCCGACAAAGCCGTCCCGATAGCTCTACGATTGAAATTTTTTTTATCGTAGCCCAATCGCAGCACTTTTTGTAGTGTATCGGGACAGTGGGAGCCCAGCTTAAGGGTTTGTTTTATCGGTGTCTAATCTCAGGAACGTGGTCAACTGCCCCGATATTAGGTAACCTTCCAACGCGATTTTTTTTATCGGAAGGTGCATTGTAGACCATATCGGAGCCGTATCGTATACAGTAGGTGGACGCCGGGCCTTAAGATATATAATTACTGTAAATATGGTATTAATTTGTTAGGTCTAAGGGTCTGCAAATAATAGTTTCATAACGGAATTATGATTCTACTACAGTTATATTTTTCATTTTGATTGTTTTTATAAGTGTCTGGAAAATAATATCATAATAACCTGATGAAGGATTTATAACAATCCGAAACGTTCTTATCTAAAATAAGCAAATAGATACCACCCTGCACTTTTACTTTATTTCACTCTCTTGAGTTGTGCCTTCCTTGCAAACAATCTAATATCATAATGTGTTGTCAATAACTCTAAGAGATTATTCAGATTCATTAGATCTTTCTAAAATTATAGTATATTTCATTATAAAAACTGTGCCTGAGATGTAAATTGATACACCGATTGAATCGTGAGGCAATCATGACCATTGTTTATGCTTTTAGTCCTCCAAAGGTGTTTCTACGCTCTACGATTTCAGGCCATGTCCACTATTTGAAACTATCGGGGACCCGATAGGTCATAATATGGGCATTTAAAATCGTAGCTATCGGGAAGTATGTCGTAGACCGTCGTGGTAGGTGGGGGCTGACCTTTATGTTAAAATATACTATAACTCAGGAAATATTGCATGGATATGAATAATCTGTTACCAGTGTACAATATCATAATTTTTCATACACTAAAACATTCAAATCGAAAAATATAACTGACAGCATCATAATCGGATATGAAATTATGGATTTTAGTGTTTTAAAATTGATCGGGAAGCATTTACAGTGACCATTTGTCTATATGTGTCGTACCTTATATCTTATGAGGTTATCATAATACATCGTAGGCCGAGCCAGTAAAACCTGGTCCATTACTACGAATTCACCTTAGTTTCCGACGCGATAAGATGTTTCATCGGGAAGCTTTACGATATGCTCTCGATGCCAAAATTCATAGTAGGTTGGTATCCTCCTTTAAGTGGGGTTTCCACCTTCTAAATATTGTATTATTTCCCCAGGTCTACTGACAAACTCAGACTAAAAGTTTCATATTATGATTCTGAAGCAGTTGTACTTTCTAATTTGTTTTATAGTGTCTGGCAAATGATAATTAAGATATAAAGAAATGCATGTATATTTCTCTAGACGGCAATTAAGTTGGCAGAAAGAATACTTGGGGTCAGTGGAATAATCTAGGATCCTATACTACAGAAATGTGTATTTATGTTAGAAACTAGATTCTGTTGAATAATCTACGGTCGTACATGAGGACCCTTTTCTGTACATCAACTAGACGATGTGGATCACCTTGATTTAACACTTATGGACAACCTTTGGCCAGTTAAGACGGTCAAAGTGAACGACCTTGAATAGTATCAAATGATGAACCTTTTACGAGCTAAACTTGTACCATGTAGCATGAATTATTCAGCTGGCCCCAAAGTATTTTGCCAGAACATGGCTTCATATCTTGGTCAATTTTCATTTTCCGAGGGCCAAAAAGGATAGCGGGCAATGTGCATGTAATCGAGGCAATGTTGTGCTGATGTTATGGAAAGATCTGTATTCACCGCAGAAATGGCTGCTGACTTAATTTACTATCTCGTGGGGCTTCCTAATGTTGCCTCTATTTTGAAATCAAATGATAGAAATCAGGACTTGGTTATGCAATGAGGAACACGTTGTGTGAAATGGTGGTAAATATACGTAGGGAAATGTCTAAATCTTTCGTTTAAATAGGAGAAATAATTTGTTTCTACATATGATTAGGCATGTTGTTAATACTTTTAGCACCAAGTGTCGGTTCAGGACATCCGCATACTTCTCGCATCTAGCGCAGAATCCCAAACATAGGCACACTCGATCCTTTATCTCAGTCACCCTCCTCCCTGACATTAATCTCTATTCATCTGACGGACTAAGCATCTGCAAAGCTGCTCTTATTTATAGGCTGAAAACAATCAAAGCAGCGTAGATAATGGAGGAGCTCCCACTGTATACTCGTCGTGCGTCACGTTGAAGAGGAATGGATGTTAGTTAGTGGACCAATGGTTCCTACTGACCTAACTGAGTTCCCCAACTGTGTGTGTTTATTTTTCATGTTAGCACGCTCAATATTTAACCACTTTGCACCAATGTTACTTTAGATGGAGCCTAATGGAATTTAACAGTGTTGGATATTTACATAATAGGCAAATTCCCCGTGTTCCTGCCTGAAACTTTATGCAGCAGATGCCATTTCAACATTAAACGCTTTCAAGAGTGCGTGATCCCTCATGGCACTGACAGCCGAAAACTTGTATCGGCAAGCTGCATAACACCTAGGGGGTTTCGATAGTCGATCATACTACAGTTCTAGCTAATCTTTCTATCTATACGAAATTCTACTCTATATATATATATATATATATATATATATATATATATATATATATATATATATATATATATATATATATATTCCCTTTAGAAATCTATACCATTTACATTGGAACACAAGATCTGCTCTTTTCCCTTACATTGTGAAATATGATATCCTTTAACCTTCTTTTATCTAATTTAGACTGTTCTAATTGGTACAGAAAAATACCATTTGAGCCTGCTTTATTGATTTCCTATTCATTCACCAACACGTCATAATGAACTTAATTGGAAGCTGGACGATATTAATGATTTTCATAAAGCACCCTTAACACTTTTTACCAGGATAACGCCACTGGGAATGCTACATCCTCTTAATTACACTATACACTTTTGTATAATCTTTTCGTATTTATATTTACTCTCATTGCAATTGTAAACCCATAATAGAACATTAATTTGCCTTTGATATTGACTGCTATAATAGCCCATTGTCTTAAAGGATTGGCTATGTCAACCTGAGTGGATAGGTTGTTTGAAATAGTCAGCTCTCAATCCATAGGATCTCTTACAACTAAGAGACCTCTGATGAATATAAATGATTAACCACGACTTTCATTTGAGCTCATTCTCATTCTTTTATATAGTTACACAACACATACTTGGTGCCCTATAGAAGAATGACAACAAACATTGTCATTTAAGAGCCAAGACAACCAAACATTTGATATAATAGACATTTTGAATATAACACATTTAGTGAATCTGTATTTTCCGTCATCCCAATATTGTGGAACTCTCCGATGTAAGGGTAGTAAAGGACACGCTAAATGGAACAATGGCGGCGCTGTGTTGCTGATTCACCCACACACTATGTAAGCATATATCACTATCATTCAAACAGTTAACCTTTAAGACTCAATGTACACATCATGACATCTAGTTTAACATCTCATTTCTTTGAATTCGCTTGATAACAATGAATCACTGATTATTGAAAGGTGGGACTATATTTCACTTTGATTTTGCAATTATAAGTCCATGCAGGGTGAGAAACCGAGTTTATAAGATGTCAAAAAAGCAATGTAACGTCAGATACTGCACTCCGGCATCCGCGATCTGTATGTCAGTGCGCAGCCGACTGTCCCACACTAATGGGAAACACTGATTTTATATGTAATTTTTTCACTCAATAACTACAATGGTCGGTGGGACATCGACCTGTGGACCAATATGTAAATCCAAAGAGGTCGTTTGTCCATCTGCGTCAACATAGTAAGGTAAACTTGGGTTGACATTAAGTGCAGGCTGGTTGTTCAAACGATGGCAAACGACGCATTGGACAAGCGGCAGGTGACAGCTGATATCAAATTAAATTGGCGTCTTCCCAGAGATTCCTGCAAGAGCCTTTGGCACCAAGCCGTAAATATGTTAGCAACAAATTAGATTTTCTTCGAATTCGTTTCCAGTTCAAGAACAGTCAAATAGATACGTAGAAGCATTCACATAACTACGAAAGGAATACGAATACCTCTAAAAGAGAGAGCACCTCTAAAGGCATGGTTTCTAAATTCATAACCTGTTGCTTCTACTAGCCTGATATTTCTAAGGTTATTTCTTGCTGGGTTGCCTTTATTCGATCTGAGTGTATATGGGGCGATTCTGGCAGAGTAGCCGCGTCTCTATCACAATACCACTGTTCGACAGCACTGAAACTTTCAGCTCTGCCTCCCTCGTAAATGTCTGAATGTGTCGATCGAACACAGCTCTCATGCATACGAGAAACAAGTAAAGCAATGGCATATCCCTTATGCGCATTACTATTCAAAACAGGACAGAATGGGCCGTGTCCACTGAGAAAATGGCTTCTCTGTTAGAATACTCTGTGCTGAACAGGTTCCAGCGCAAGGTCAAGTGGAATTCACATGGTGGGATTCATACACCTCACAGGGTTCAAAATCTCATGCGATTTTGTTCTCTATTGGGGTAAATATCGCAGGTGAAATCAACATATCTCAGGGAAATGGAACCCTACAATTTAGACGAAGACATTGTGTTCGAGTACAGAATCTCGGCAGGATTTGTCTCAGACAAACACCCTGTGAGGTACATGAAGTGTGTATTCCGCTTTATTCACTGCCACTCTTCGAGACGATTGCAAGTAGTACCTGGGCTAAGTGAGTGTAAAGATAGATTTATACGCACATGACCTTGGATTCATAATTCACGGTGTCAGCAGAACCATATACCGGGCAAGACAAACGGAGAATGGACGATGTATAAAAGTTGAGAGGTTGGTGCTCTCTGCCTGTATTGCAGCAGGTCCCGAATCTGATGAAAATTCATGCTGATGAAACACCATTTATATTTGGCCAGGTGGCGATTTTGGTATTTTTAGCGATGCGTGCCGATCTTCACCGAGTGCACCCGACTTCGCGAGAAGAAGTTGGAGAGTTGCTCCACCTCACTGAGCCACAAAAGTGTGGTGGCTAGATGTTCCAACTTCTCAACTAATCATCATCTTAGACAATCTTAAATCTTTCTGCTGGGGAATCGGTTTGGTCGAATACCAGGTTAATAATTAAGTTGCAAGTGACCCAAACCAATTTAGATTTCCGTGTTTGCATAGGATGGTTGAAACTAAAACAGAAAACAAGAACCTTTCTCCTTCAATCCAATGCCGACTCTCATATGGTCAGGAATCTGAAATGATAAATGACCAATTGGTTGGCCTATATGTGATAGATAGATATCATGCATCGTGCTTCAGGATATTATACTAGCTGGGAAGCGTCATGCACGGGTTACGCCATAGTACCTTTGAAAAAATAACCCCGCTACCTTTGAGGTGGTTTGTAAAACAAAATATCAGACGAAACTAGTTAATTTACTAGTTTACTATGATTTAGTATCGTATCTGTAAAAGCTTGCAGTGTGCCGTTTTTGTGGATTGGCTCAATTAGGAAGGCAGCGAACCAAGGGGCAGAGCAGATAGCCCACCTCAGATTTCCCGAAAGAGTTATTACCAAAGCACCTGGTGATAATCCCTAAGGAAGGGGCAGCTGTAAATCATGTAGCAGTGAGGAGGTGGGAGACGGAGGTTCTTGACTAAACATTTCGATTAGTACGGTAGTCACGGAAACACATTTAGGGGACAACCTTGTCTGGGTTGATATATTACGAGCAGAGAAAACCTAACAAATCATAATTAAAGAATATTGTGGCGAAACTGTGACTAGTAATGGTGGGCACAGGGGAGGGCCTGCTGGTTCGCTCCAGCATCTGCCATCCAGGCAAGCCCGGAGCACGTGACCGACCTTTGCTCCCGGCCCCATTCTCGGGTGTATTTTTAATCCCCGTGACACATTACATCTTAAACTGCATTGACCCTCGCTCCACCACCATGAAATGCGGGCTCGATGATCAGATTGACTACTCGTAAGTAAGACCCCTAAAAAGAACCCTCTGGGCGAGGGATAACAAGCAACAATTGAATGGAGGTGGGACGAGGTCGCGGAGCAGATGGTTAGCGTTACAGACACCATTTTCGCCCTGCCACACGCAATGCCAATTAGGCAGATTGGGGCGACCATAACCCCGCCGAGCGACCAAGGAGCCAGAACGTACCACTGGGTCTTGTTTCAAAATATTTTGGTCCTAGCGGATGAATCCTCCTAGGATCATGCCAGCAATCCGAGACATAGTATTACCGTAGGAGGAGAGAGCAATTCCCGTTTAACAAATGGTGTCCCCGTAGAGAGAGAAATACTGCCTAATTAGTCTCCTATGGCTGAATTCGGTCTTTGGCTAGGATAGATAGGCTGCCAGACAGGTTTGGGGGTCCCCATGGAGGAGAGCTCCTAAGAACTGCAGGTAACTAATTTCGTCAATTTTAATTATCATCAAGTCTAACTGAATATTTAGGATATTTCCTCTTTAACACTGCCGTTATGTATTACATACCATAATATACATATTTCCTCTAGTTAAATTGATAACTAAGGCTGTTCTTTTTTAATCTAAATACTCTAGGAGACCTCAGGGGGTATCTCCTGCTAAGACCCTTTTCTGTCAGTGTAAGAGAATGTGTAGGATATAGGTTAATTTTATCAAACATTTATGGGGATTGTTGAATAATTTCCGTCTTACTATGGGACAGAAGCGAGAGAATTGTCGCCCCAGGGAAGACATTAATTTTTATGGGATAGTAGGCCTGTCCCGTTGAATAACACATGTTCCCACAAGGTAGAGAAATCTCGGGTACAAAGTATCCGACAATTGACGCAAATCTTCCTCTATGACCTCTCTTTGGGAAGGACATGTCTTAGGTGTTTACTATTACAGGAAGGAGAAATTCTAGTGAATTCTCATTGGTTCACACATCGAATGTTTACATGATAATCAAAGATATTCAGCTATTCTCACATTTTATCATTTCTTTCTATCATACTTTTCCATATTTACCATTTTTCTACTTTTGTAGGCATGTTACAAAAAAGTCATGCAAACTCTTTGATCTTAGATGGGACCTGTGAAAGGACAGCCCCTGACCAAGATTGTCTTACATTTAAACCCTAAGTCTCATAGGAGATCTCCTACAGATATACCCTACACAGACACAGACACACAGACACAGACACACAGACACAGACACAGACACACAGACACAGACACACACACACACACACCTACACACACACACACACACACACACACACACACACACACACACACACACACACACACACACACATATATATATATATATAAATAAATAAATATATTATATATATATGTATATATATATATATATATATATAGTTAAATGGCCCTAGGCTATTGGACACCTGTTTTGGTAACCAGGACCTTATTTTGTTTATGCTCAGAAATCAAGTACCTCAGGGTACAAGTTTCAGCTAGGACACCTATTTTGGTGTCCTCTGCTAGGACACTTCTCTGGAGGCATAGGAGAGTCAGGGAAGATGTGGCTCAATTCTATTCAACACCTATGGGTGAAAACATCAAAGGTTGTATGCTAGGACAGTTTTGGGGGAGGACCTTCTACACTATTCAACGGCGTCCATCCTAGGAGGTGTCCTTGGACTGCATACTTTCCTTGGCAAAGGTAATTTAATAGAGCCATTGACATTCTGGGGCCCGTTTAATAATCTAAGTTCGTACAGGAAGACTATTTTCTGTACCTCGTACAAAGCTTATCGTTTAATAATATTTCAGTCTGATCCCATTGGCCAGCTCATCAGGGTGGCGGCTGTGCAGAGAACTTCTCTCTTGAGGTTAGGGCCCACTCTGACTTATTGGTCTGCCCAGTGAAGGCATTGGGATCTTATATGACGGTTGAGCCAGGGAAACCGTTGGACCCCGCTTCCTGCTCTGACAGAATGAGCCTTTCTCAGCTCATCAGTTCATCTCGGTTGTGTGCCTCCTACTACATAGAGAGGGAGTTCATAACGCCAACGAGGATATGGTCCCCTCATTCCAGAACGGCGGTGCCTAGCATCTCATCAGCAGATTCGTGCCGCTCCTTCAGGTTCAGGCCCAAGGCACCTAGTCATCGCCCGTGGCCATGGCTCCCTATCTGCATTGGTGATAACCGTTCTGGGTGATGACTGTTCTGGTTTGGCGAATGTTTCTCTCTTTCCTTTTTAAATTTCTATTTGACTGTTCAAAATTTGACTGTAGGCATTGTAACAAACTAGAGAGCAGTAAAGGTCGGCACATGGGAGTGTAGGGAATGTCACGCCACTTGGGGCTTCCCTAACCAGGCATGCCCAGAGCATGTTAAGAACCTTCCCTCCCGGCCCCATACTCTCACCAGGTCTATTTGTAACCGCCCACGATCCCGACAAAAAAGAAGTGAGCACTCAGAACTGTCTGATCTTTGTTCCAACTGGATTTATCACACTATGCGTTTTAAATCTCTATTTGACTGTTCACAGTTACAACTCAGACTGTTCTCTTTTTTCAGGACTGAATAAATCATATTTTTAGCCACTCCCGCGTTTGCCTGATCATTATGCCTCTATACGACTTCAGACTCAACTGGGATTTGAGCAGAGTCTTGTTTCATAAAGTTTCTCTCATGGTGAAGAGCCTTTCTTGTCCCTAAGCCCATTTCTCTAATCAATATATAAGTTTCGCCAATTTCTGCGAGCTCCACAACCTGTACACACTTGTGATCCACACTGATTTTTTCAATTTACATAATGGAGAAGTTAAAAGTGTATTTGCCTGTGAAACAACATACTGCTTTATTGGTGTCGGTCCTTAATGTTATATCGCATACTGCTGCATTGGTGGAGGTGTTTAAGGCTCAGGGCCCTGTTCGGGTATCATTTTACTTTCCCTACGTACCCTCCGGGGTGTTCTTGTCTTTACAGAATCTCCAATGACTCTAACCCTATATAGTGTGATCAGAGTATATCAACAATCTAGACATCTCATCCCTCACTCATGCTCAGACCGTGACCGCCTTCCGTGGTACTGCCACCTCTTAAACATAGACCTAACATTGTGACAGGGTCTTTACCTTCCGTATTTCCAGCCCCTTGGATACTTCCCCCAATAGTGTTTACCCCCCCCCCCCATGGTCTTTGAACCCCTTGTTTATCTACACAAACAGTATTTTACCAGCCAGCAGCTCATATCTATAGATCTCTATAAGAAAACTGTATTATCAAACTCCTGACACACACGCAGATTATCTATAAATAGCATCCCGGCAACACAACTCACAGTAATTCTTCTAAAAATATAAGCTTTAATTTGATCATAAATATGCAATCAAAGTCATGTACGTGTACATGTATTTGTAATGAGGGAAATCGCATCCTCACCGTTAGCGGATATTGTATTCCAGATTCATCCTCCTGCAGTAATAAACATCCATTAGCCACACAGATTTCTTTCGAATTGATAACCTACTCAGGGAACACAGTAAGCATAATTTACATAACGTCCATCATGCGTTACATTGTAGACAGCCATGACAGACAGCCGGAGATCAGGCTTCATACGGCTAGAAATATTGATCACGAGTGAATCGCTCACCAAATATGCATCACGGAGCAAGTCAGACATTGGTGCTCTGAGTATGATTCGGTTTCTATATTGATCTGTGTATAGGGTGTTGGCAGGCAAAAATATGCATTGACATACACTAATACCAAGAATCTATAACCAAGTGTATCAAAAGTAAATTTAATCCCAGAACAGGGTATTCCGTACTGGCCTCTTGTGGACAGCCAAATTGAATCGTATATAATTGTGTTTGTATGATATATAGTACAGTATAATATCATAGCTATTGTATTGGAGTACTGCATATATATTTGAATGTTGATTATGACTGTATCATCCCTTATGTTTGTGTTACTATTGTGTGTTGTTAATGTTACTATTATAGGTAGAGAATGTCAGTATACTAGCATATACACACCGAGCTACCTGCGAGTAGCAGAACTAAACGAGCTTGACGAAATGGAGTGCGGACCAAGTTGTTTCCATTGAGTGGGTTTCTGATTTTATCTCACCCCGTATAACATTATCAATTGTAAAAAGAGACCACCCAATTAGCCATTGAGTATTGGCTAATGTTAAGCTTATAGGAGAAAAATACTGGGGTGACATAAATACGGATATGTTATAAAGGAGCACCATCTGCTTGACATAATCCAGTATGAATTCCCCAAGCTTCCATTAGACCATGCAGCACGTATTGGCAGTCTGCCGTCTGTGAAACGGAAATGCATGGCCGACAATTCCCTCTGACGGTCTATTTCCATCATGAATATCCATCCTAAAAGGGCCACTAACGGTCAGCAAGGAAAAACATCACTGAATCGATCCTGCTTAGCTTTGGCTCATAAAACATTACAAAATATATAATGTATTTTTGAGCGCAGTATGAAACATCTCATTTTCGAAATTCTACTTTAATCAATGCCTCACTTTAGCTTCATAGTTAACATTATCATAGTTAACATGCGGGTGGTTATCCTATTATTGCATTATCATCCAATTTACTATTTATTCTTGAACTACGAAAGAAATTGCTGAGTGACACTCAGGAATGCTTTTAAACATTAGCTGAGAGCTTTTGTGGCAGGTTTGATTCCTTAAAGATTGCTGGCCTATAGTGTTGGAACAGATCTGCTATACTGGGTCATTATCCTTACTCTCTAGGGGAGAGCTGATGCTGGTTTTAAATCGATCAGGAGCTCCTGGGCCAACACAGCTGTGGGGTGATAAATCTACCAGACGGATGCTTAACGACCGTGATCCACCCAACTGCTTCCCTCTATCCAGCAAGCACACTCGGAAAGGCCCCAACACACTATATTCAAATTTTAGGTATTTTTGTGCCAGCCGAGAAGTCATGAATATTCAGTTTGAATAAGGAGCCCATAAAAACATAATGTTAATATGTAGACTATATTGACTTAATGAGGTATTTGTTTGCGCTGTCGCTGAGGGCATAGACTGGGAGATGAAGTGTCTCAGATGTATCATCTACAAAATGAAATCAATGGGCCTGGTTGCCTGGTTGGGTGACCTTTGTAGTGCGACCTTGGAGCTTTGGGCAGAGAGCCACTGCAACAGAGCAGCATGTGTGACCAGACTCCACATCCCCATAAGAGCACATCGGGGACCACTCAACAAAACGAAGAATCATCCGGAAATGGTTCTCCTGCCACTTGGAGGAGCAGGGGACCAAAGCCCTGGGACTAATGAGAAAAAGGGGACATTACTGGCACGCAGGTTCAAATTTATCAGTTTTAGAGCTTTGTTCAATGTACATGTACTTATTGTGTGAAGCTGCATTGACAGCCTCTGATTACTTTTCAACAGGCACAACCTATCTAACGTCAAATTACTGTCATGTAAAAAGGTATCCCTTTCCCTCATCCCTTTCCCTCATCCCTAGATGATCATGGTCAGGGGTCAAGCCCAGTAGTATATAGATTGGGCATGATACTATCCATATCATTATCAAGCATATGTACATGAAAAATCGTCCCAAAAGGGAGTAAAACAAACATCTGCTCTGACATATAGAATGGTAATGCACACGTTACACTATTCTCTCCCCAATACATTTCTATATATAATATGGATACTTTTAGTAACCGTTTTACAATTCGAAATTTTCTCTGACTGAATTATGATTTCTATACGATTTTAATTTGTTATAAACTGCACAATTTGTTTTCAGTATTACTACAGCACATCCTTTGTCATCCTCAGGCTGCACTCAGCATAAAGTGGTTCGCTTCTGTTAGTGCTATATCCTAGATGCTTCGAGAAATTAAAGAGCAGTCTGCATCTTCATTCGATATATGCATCAAATGATTTATACTGCTCTTTGATTTCTCCGAGAATGAACATTTACCGATTGCTATGCCCTTGTAGAGAGTAAGCAGTGCTGATATCAGTATCAAAAGTAGCGCTGAAAACCTTTCCACTAATAGAAGGCCTGGCCAGAGAAGTCGCTAGTTGTCTTTTTTTCATTTCATTAAAACAGCTCTTTCTTGAGAAGGATCTTCCAATGTAGTTATAACACCTTAACCCTGGCTTACAATAGAACATCTAGATAGAAGACATCGATAATCAACAATATGATAACAACAATTTTTAGCAAAAACAAGACACAGGGATCCAGTTAATATTGCTATTTCACCCGGAGATTGCACTAGACGTCTAAAACGTGAGGAGACTGTAGATAGTCTAGCCAATAGTCGTCAGGTTGTGCTCCATTACACAATATCAGCCGCAATAATCATCAGCCCAAGAACTTCCTTTTGACCGATTGAGCCATTGGATATGAAGGTGTAAGTGTGTTAGGAGTGGGGTGTATAGCTAACACATAGTAATGAATGTTTCCGACACAGTCTAGTCCCTACAATAAATCAATCATGTTCGATTATGTCAGAATGCCTGCAACCATGGACATAAAACTCTAACGCAGCCATTCTGTCGGAATCATGTCAGAGTCTGTCGGAGTCCGTCGGAAACTGCATCGGAATACCAAATCCACTGCTGCCAGAAACCCGTTCATTCTGACAATATAGGTGATTCTGTGTCAGAACCATTTAGAACCCTTGTTGTAGTGTGTTGGAAGCATATACTGGGAGCCCAGCTTAAAAGATGTTTCCCTGGCTTCCCGATGATGGTAATTATAGCAAGGTAACCAGGGACCTGTTTCACTAGTTTCGTGACATGTCTAGATGGCGTCTAGATGTTGTGTCCGGTTTCATAAGAACTAGACATTAGACTTCGTTTTGTTCGTTCTTGCTTGCACTGTTGGTGCCGCTTTTCATGTCTGTCTAACACTTTTGTCACGAAACTAGGGAAACAGGTCCATGATGTGTAGATATGTCTAATTCTTATGTTTGGGGTCTGTCTTTTCCTAAGGACAGCTACTTGTGTTGTCACGAAACTAGACAACCCCAATGTCTGTATGGTGTCACAGACATGTCACAAGACTAGTGAAACAGGTCCCAGGGGAATGCCTGGAGGCATCATGCTTTAAGGATGCATTTCTAGATTCCTATGCCTATTAGGGTGTGATACTAAGACGTGGGACCTGCTTCAGTAGTTTCGTGACATGTCTATATGGCGTCTATGACACCATACGGACAGATCAACACAAGTTGCGGGACTTAGGACAAAACTCCGCGTAGGAATTAAGCAATGAAACTTTAACACGAGTAAGGGATATATATAACCGTTCCAAATATGAAGAAAATTGGTCGCTCCAGTCCGCTGATATTTGACATTAACTGTGACATGCGTTTTTGAAACCTGACAACAAATTTTCCGCTGTTGCTTGCACTATTGGTGCCGCTGTTGATGTCTGTCTAGGCCTAATGTCACGAAACTACTGAAACAGGTCCCTGGGGTCCATCTACTACGATAGAAATTTACACCTACCGATATGGCACTGATACAAAAAATAGATACAGGAGACGGGAAGGTGCAATATTGTAGACATATGTCTAGAAATGCCAATTCATCACGCATCGCAATGGGTTATATTGGGGGAAAAAGATGACAACGGTCCTGATATGCCCCATGATACAACCAGGGCTAAAGTGCATATCTTGAGGTGTTATATTAACTTTTAGATATATGATACATTATAATTCAGGAAATATCGCATCGATAATGTTTCTCAGGCACAAAGAACAAAAATGCATATCTTTTCAGGCACTGAAAGCTTTGCCCCAAGTCAAACTAAGAAAATATTGATTTGAGACAACTAAACCTAATAAAAAATCATTAAATTTGTAGGGCTTACGGACATAAAATATTCTCCAAAATTTCATAATTTTCTGATCAGTATCTCAAATGGGAGACCGATTTTCCCGGCAGTTTACTCTGCGTTGCTCCAAATTAGGCACCGCAATTTAAATATGTTTAAATGTCATAGATGACGCACGTTTTTCTTCAGAACAAACTCGTAGACCCCATTTTGTATTGGTGCCTAATCACAGAGACATGGTCAACAGTCCCGATATTAGGTGTCCTTCAGACGCGATTTTGATTTTAGACCATATGTAGACCATATCGTAGTAGGTGGACGCCGGGCCTGACATAAGTATCAAATTTGGCACTAAAAACCTTTCCACATAGTATAGAAGACTACCTTTCGTTAAGGCGCTGACTTATGCAGTTTGTGTAAAGTCAATATGTATTTATTATGGATCCATCGTATACAAAGCTCCCATTGAAAATGTATGGGGACTCAGTAAACCACTACCCATTGTATAAAACCTGTCAGATACCATAACTGTGGTATACGGATTCACATCTGTGGTTTACGGCCTCCAAACCATGGTATGCGGGAAAAATAGTCCCTTTTGCTATAGAGCAAAGAAATAGTTCCTATTGTTATACCCGCTAATATGGCAATTACTGGGTTTAATTTATTAAAAAAGATGGATAATAAATACAACAAACGATGATTTTGTGGACAGGCAACTTTGTAAACCACCCGCGGTTGACCTCGTAATACACTCGCTAGCGCTCGTGTATTACTACGCGTCAACCTCTCGTGGTTTACGGCCGCCTGTCCACAAAACCATCGATTATTGTCTATGTATACCCATGGGAAGAGAAATCGCTGGTTGTCATCCTCTTTAATGTTTTGCTGGCTCCGATGATGGCAATTAAAGCAGCTGGGGATGCAAATAGATATTTGTCATTGATATTCTGAGCGTATGAGCTATGAAAGGAGAAATTAAGCCATTTTGCCTTCAGCTTTATGTAGAACCATAGCCCGATGGTTGGGGGAACCATACATCATTACCCCTTTACCCGCAACACAAAAGTATAAGTCAGAGGTTGGGCAAATAAAATTTATTTTAATTTTATGAGCGAAAAGAGAAGATATTAATACGTGATAGTAATATCTTAAAGATAACAAGATACATATGGAAGATATGTTATGTTATATGATAACATATTGGTAGATATGATACATATATGGTAATATGGTATATGTTATACGTGATAAGGTATAAGGTATTACATATGTTGATATGTAATAGTATAATACATATGGATATACATGTATAAAGTATAATGGTATATATGAATATACAGTGTGTATAAAAACGCCCTACGAGAGTAGGAAGATATAGGAGAGGGTGGGTGGGAGAAAATTGGAGTGCGTCTGAACGTAGTGAAGCGCGAGAAGAGAGTGAGAGAGAGTGTGAGAGCGTGCTTCACCACGTGACCTAATAGTTCACGTGATTCGCACGAGGGGGCGCGCAGGGAGCGCGAGTACAGAGGGAGTGCGCTAGGTGGAGCAATGACCGCCCCTGACCCTACGGCCATGGGCTACCCATTACCCCTTTACCCGCAACACAAAAGTATAAGTCAGAGGTTGGGCAAATAAAATTTATTTTAATTTTATGAGCGAAAAGAGAAGATATTAATACGTGATAGTAATATCTTAAAGATAACAAGATACATATGGAAGATATGTTATGTTATATGATAACATATTGGTAGATATGATACATATATGGTAATATGGTATATGTTATACGTGATAAGGTATAAGGTATTACATATGTTGATATGTAATAGTATAATACATATGGATATACATGTATAAAGTATAATGGTATATATGAATATACAGTGTGTATAAAAACGCCAAAAATCCATGAAGGAAGTTGCGTGGAGGGTGGGAAAAAGGTTCGAGTCACTTGTTAATTGACTTGATCAGAGAGTCGTTAACCTGAGTGGCACTCGACACTCGGATGTAGCTCCTGTGAGCGTTCGAGCGCCACCCCCCGTATCTCTGGATGGAGAGTTCGGGGACCCCGGCCTGGAAGGCCTGAGTGGCCGCGGCCTTTCTCAGGCTGTGCAACGTATACGTTTTCGCCGGGATCCCCGCCATAGCCGTAAGTCTGTCCCATTCCCTGGTCAGCGACCTGGTCGTTATCGGTGACCGATCAGCGTTCATCAGGAACGGGTCTCGGTCGCTAGACGTGGGAACGGCCGCGATCATCTCTCTCACGGCTTGCATAGGGCACGACCTCCGGTCGGGAGAGGGCTGGAGAGCCACGTGCTTCTCCTCTCCAACACACTGGAGGTTTTTCGCCGCTTTTACCCTGACGGTGACATGAGCTGACGTGACTTTCACGTCCCCGCGAGTTAGGTGCCTGTCCGGATCGAATCCTCGGACGGATGGTGGGGCGACCTCGCTCTGCCGCAGGGCCGCGAAGAACATCAGCAGGCAGGCCGCTCTGGTGGACCGGTCGAGGGGCGTGGCCGTTAGTCCACCGAGGACGCTCCTGAGGGCCTGCATCGGGATGGGCGGTTTGATGTTCGGCGTGTAGGACTTGTCCCTCTTCATCGCGTCGATGGCCCTCTTTACTCTCGCGTCCTCGGTCGCCGCGACGTTGCCCCCGGACAGGCGCAAGTGCGACCGTAGGTGCGACAAGTGGTTGGCCACGGTCGCGGGCGAGGGGGCGTGGTCCCGGACGTACTCCAGATACGACGTGACGAGGCTGACCGATGGCTGTTGCGGGTCCATACCCGTCCTCCGGCAGAATGCGATGTAGGTCGATACGGCGCTTCGCTGGTTCGCGACCGTGCCGGGGGCACGCGCCGCGGCTTGCCGCGCAGATGCCCTCTGCTGGAGACAACGTAGCGCCGGATCTGCAGGAGAGCCGGAGGACAGGCACAAATGAGGCGTGGTTACAAGGCACAACAGACATGAGATTATGAAATGACATGTAACGTTCAGCTCTAGCATTGTCTCTGGAGGTGAGGTGCGACCGGCTGAGGGCGTCCGCGACCGAGTTGAGGACCCCCGGGATGTGGGTGTACAGGAGGTCCACCTGTAATTTCGCCTGTACCATCCAGGCCTGGCGCGCGCACTCGGCGAGGACCCGGTTGCGTGCCCGCCCCGACGTGAGTGCCTGGACAGTCCCCATATTGTCGCAGAACACCTCCACCCTCGTGCCTCGGTCACGGTCCGTGAGGAACGTGTTGAGGGCGTAGATGGTATTGAGGGCTTCGAGCTCCGAGATACACTCCACCGGGTCCCCGACCGGGCAGACCTGACCGGAGTACGCTAGGCGGCCGTCTGTCCCACCCCGTGAGGCAGGCGTCTACGGTGATACACTTCGTCGGGGGGCCCCTGGGGATCAAGGCACGTCCATTCCACCCGTCAGCGAATCTCGAGAACCAGTCGAGGTCCTGCCGCATGTCCGACGAGATGTTGATGTAGAATCCGGACATGCCTCGCAGGGCCTCGAGGAGCTTGCTGACGAATGCCCTTGCCGGCCGGATGCACTTCGCGACGTGTAGTATTTTCCCCAGTATCGACTGGAGCTGCCGCTTCGTGAGGGACCGCTTCCGGGAGACGGCCTTCCGGGATCGATAGCGTCATCGTCGCGGCATCGATGTCGATCCCTAGCCAGCGGACCACCTGCGACGGTTCCTGTGCTTTGTCCCGGGCCTCGGGGAGACCCAGTTCGCGGAAGAGCTCCCGGGCGGTCGCGAAGTCCGCCGCGGCTTTCTCCTTCGACGGCGATATGATGATTAGGTCGTCGAGCTCCCTCGACCCCCTTGCCGGCCAGAATCTCCACTATGGTATCTGCTACGCACTGCATGTGGTAGGAGGACGCGCGGGCACCGAACGGCATGGCCGTATCACAATAGTACCCGCCGTCCCACATGAAACATAGGAGGGGCCAGTCCAGGGGGTCGCAGCGAAAGTTCTTGTATGCCCTCGCGATGTCGATCAAGGCCATATAGGCCCCGGGGCCCGACCTGAGGAGGCGGGAGACGAACCCGTCGATGGTAGGGAGGCTGTGCTCCCTTTCCTCCCCGTAGACCGAGTTCTTCATCACGAAGGCATTGACGCTCTGTTGCCGCGGGAACGTCATGTCCGTTATTACTCTCCGGGCCTCGGAGTCCCGCTTCTCCCGCGACATCAGGGGAGACACGTGGCACCACGGGCTGAACGGGGCGTCGGAGAACGGGCCGAGCAGATTGGAGAACGACAGCTCCTTTTTCACAAACTGCCCCACCTCGGTCGGATACCCGGTGGCACTGGGGTGGTTAGGCACCCCTCTGGTATCCGTCGCGGGACCGAGGTATTCTAGCCCAGCAGCTCCTGCTTCCCCCGCATGCCCGTGAGGTATTTCTCCCACGCCCGTAATCGTAGGTCCGTGGGGAGAGTAATCTTGCTACACATCGCGTTGGGCAGGCCCGAGGCCCGCACTGCCTCGTAGATGTGGCCGTGCGCCGGCGGGGCGCCGTCCTGCATCCGCGGCCATTCCGCGCACCGATGTGCCCTGAGCGCCTCCGGGTCCGTACGAGTCCCGGCGGCAATAATCCCGGTCCGACACACTTCCTCGAGCCTAGCGAAGTCCGGGGGCGTGCAAGGAGGGGCTCCGTCCTCGGTCACGTGGCCGGTCGTGCCCGCGTGGGGGACGCCCACCGGCACGGCCACGTGGTCCCGCGGAGTTGTGTTGTTATTGTTGTTGTGTATTGCCTCCCTGTCACGTGGGGGAATCCTCACTCCTTGTGTGACGTCACGTGTCGGGGTGGCCTCACGTGGGGGAGAGCCGACCGGGAGTCGGCCGCTGACCACCTGTGCCCACGTGGCCGTTGGCAGTTTCCTGTCCTGTGTTGTTTCAGCACTGGACGTCTCTGTGATCTCACGTGCCGCGAACCCTTTGACCCCGGGAGCCCGGGTGGGGGGTGCACGTGAACATCCTGTAGTCGGGTGCGCTCCGGTTACTCTCGGGGCGCACCGTGCCCGTTTTTTGCCGGCTGCGGAAGTCCATGTTGGTAGAGGGCATCCGGTCCAGGGTCGGCCGCCCGCATCGTGTATCCGGCCTGCGGGGTGTATCCGCCCTGCTGTCCGCGGCGTGTTGGTTGAGGGGCTACCGGCTGGGACTCGTAACCCATGGTGTACCCCAGTTTACGGTTGCAGGCATGGAGCGAGTGCCCGCACTGTTTCCCCACCGAATCGCAGAACGAGCAAATGTGAACCCATTTCACGGGCCCGTCCTCGTGCCCGCTCCGATGCCTGCACCCTCTCTCCGAATTAAACTGCCGGCACGGCAGCTCCCTAGCTTTGTCCTTCCCTGCGTTGTCCGGTCCGGCCGACCGGGTCGAGGTCGTCATGGCGAGCCGGACTCGCTCCTCCTGTATCAGACCGTAGTCGGACCAGCTAAGCCTGCCGGCCTCGATTTGGTCGAACACAAATTGGCTCCATCGCCTCACCCCCGCCCACGGTCGAGACTGGGCATCGATGGATACCTGGTGGAGATGCTTAAACATGTGGTCCCGGTCGGCGGGCTCCACGGCTCGGTCGTCCCCCAGCAGACCGAGGAACGCGCTAACGTATTCCATCGGCCCTAGGGACCCCCGCACCTCCAGCTTCTGAGACAGTGTAAATACGCCCTCGCGGTCCACAAACATAAATGGCTTTGAGGTCAACCGAGAGATGTTTAAGTCCGAATGGAGCTTACCCGTAGTCCTGTCGTGTCTGATGGCCTCACGGTCCAGCTCGCGTTGGATGTAGGAGTCGGCCGCATACCGCTCCCTCAACTGACGTGGCGGAGGCAGGACCCGTGCGGCCTGGTCCATGGCCCACTCGTTGGTGCGTCGATCCACGGCCGACTGGACGGAAGGTGGCCGTGAGGCCCGGTCGTTGGTCCTTTGTTCCGCCAGCCGGTTGATCGCGGCCAGGACTCCCCCGATCTGATCTTTCACGTCGTTTTTGAAGTCGGCGAGGCCTTTCTCCACGGCCACGAGCCTAACCGTCTTTACACTGCCTACCTCGGAGGCCGAGTCCACGTGTTCCTCCGACGGCCGTTGGGTAGATTCCGACGTTACTTCAGCCTCTGCATCGGCGTCCGATGTGCTGGGGCCTGCTCGTGTCTTCGGCATCCTCACGTTGTTCTGGCGGTCAATTACCCGTACTTTTAAACCTTAACGACCTCGGGCCGATACTCGTGGAGTATCCGGTGCCGCGAGCGATGTAGGCCAAAAATAGCGGAGAAAATTGGAGTGCGTCTGAACGTAGTGAAGCGCGAGAAGAGAGTAAGAGAGAGTGTGAGAGCGTGCTTCACCACGTGACCTAATAGTTCACGTGATTCGCACGAGGGGGCGCGCAGGGAGCGCGAGTACAGAGGGAGTGCGCTAGGTGGAGCAATGACCGCCCCTGACCCTACGGCCATGGGCTACCATTCCTCCTCAAATTACTGCATTATGCATAAACAAACTATAGCTGGAACCTGATAGCTAGAACTCTGCCAACTCGCGTCAGGGGCCAGTCACAAAGGGGATCAGTCACAGAATCTTCATTTTACAAATTGGTGTGGCATGGCACGTATGTGTCAGGGCGGCTCATTGCGTGCTCCCCCCACCTGCCGTCAAATAGCCCAACTAACACACATACACTGCCCCCTATACATATATATCACACTACACATATCCCATCATTCCCTCTTCCTTCTTAATCCCGCCATTACACTCTCAACACCATTTTCATATCCTTTATTTCTTGGCCCAAAATACTACATCTATAACCTCGCGAAATCCTCCCAAAATCTGCTAAAAGTGTATCTGGACCACCGGTTTACACCAGCGATATCACAAGGACCACTGACACCAGCTGTGGGCCACGGATCATCTGGATTGAAATGTCAAATATGAGGCGCCCTGTCACGAGATCAGCCACACGGGGTGACATGCACAACGCGACCAGCGATGGGGGCCCAGGGCCGAGGGGTCAACCCCCCCCGTATGTCACCGTGGATAACATCGTTTGTGTCAGAGACAAGTCAGTGCCAGAGCGAAGTGACATTTCACCGAAGGCACCGCGGACGCCAGGATCGCATCAATGACAGCCAGACTACCGAGGCATCGACTGCTTCGACTAAGGACAGAGTCGCCAGCCTGGAGGGAGAGATCCGGAATGTCAAGGGGTTGATAAACGGGATCAGCTCAAAAATTGACATGCTGGTCGAGCAGACGTTGGCCAGGGCACCCTGGGCCGCGCAGAGTACACCCCCCAGGGAACGCCATGATCGTAGCATAGATGCCGGCTATACACATAGGACGGAGGAGCGGCGCCGGGCACCGCGAGGCGACACGCTGCGCGCCATAGGCATCACGGGAATGACGGATATGTAGAGCATCACCTCGCTAGGGAGAAGTTCCATCATCAACCCACAGACGGTAAGGGCTCCCTTAGTGTCGACCTGTTCTCAAACATGTTAATCGCAAAACCCTATATGTACATCGACCGCCCCTCGGCCGGCACACTCAAACAAAAGCTTGACGTCAGAGGCAGCATGTCTGCACTGGAATATATACACGCCAGCCTAACCCTCCTGTGAGACCACCGTGCTACGGAACCCTCCGATAGACCCCTTATAGTCTCACACGTAGCGGACGTAGCAAGGGACGCCATGGACCGCCCCTGGCCGGGAGTCCGACGATGGTCTCAACGTGTGTGGGACTGCATCGAGACGGGCAGCCTCACCTGGTCATCTACACAAGAAATCTACAACGAAAGAGTGCGAATCGCTATGATGCCCCCGGGCCACACATCACAAGCCCAGGGACAGGACCGGGACAGGACCCAGTCGAACATTAGGCTCGATCAGCTGTGCCACGACTTCAACGGGGCCAGGGGCTGCCGCGAACGCACACACCACAACAACTGCGCCAAACGGGTTTACCACTACTGTACCTACTGCCTGTCAGCCACGGGCCGTGAATGTGGTCATAGTGTCAAGGTATGTGAACGGAAAGCCCGGCACGGTGGCGCACAGGGACAAGCCGATGCCGGCCAACACCCGACCGCCCAGCAGACTGCATAAAAAAAAGCATAGTGGGGCCCCGCACTCACAACGTGATTGATGCCGTGCCCCAGTGCTACACAGTGTGCACGAAGCACAACAGCCAACACGTGGCCGTGTTGGTAAACAACGACTCCCCCACTGCGCATGCAGCGGAGGATGCGCCCACGCCAGACACGGAAAGCAGTGACGTAAGACACACACATCCAACATGGCGGCAGGAAATAACAAACGAGCCCTCTGTCAACTGGGAAGCGGAGCAGGCTGCCCTTCTAAATGGAACAGAGGTCCACCCTCCACTGAGCTTCGACACTGCACCTCCCACGGTTGACCTGGACTCCATGTTTGGCCCTGGCACGGAGAGGAAAGCCCAAACTGCGAGCATCCATGCGATATGGCCTAGCTCGCAGACGCCACGGGATCCAGTGCAAGGTAAACACATAAAATTTGACAACATCCTGGCCATGTGTGCTAACGACACAGTCAATCAATCGGTAGACATGTCACCTGATGCATTTTCTGAACATAGACGTAAACACTGGCCCAGGGCGGATGCTGAGGCCCTTGGCAACACGCGCTACGGTATATATGAGGCTGTATGCCACTCTGGCCTACCAAATGCCTGTGCCGCACGAATCCCACTTCACACCAATCTGAACATCGATGCTTGGGACCGCCTCCTCCCTAACGATACGGACGACCGCCAACTGTTCACCTATATTAAATACGGTTTCCCCCTCGGCTATATGGGACCGACAAGCCCAACAGATGACATTGGAAACCACCCCAGCGCCACTAATCATGCCGAACATGTAGATCGTTTTATTGAAAAAGAAATGAGCCTAGGTGGCCTCATAGGCCCATCGGCCAGCCCCCTATTCAGGGAGTAGGCCATGTCTCTTCCCTTAAAAGATATGGAAACGCACGGAGAGTAATAAGTGACATGACTAACCCACGTGAGTCTTCTGTAAATGCCTTCATATTTAAGAACTCGGTTATGGGCCAGGTACGTACACACAAGTTGCCTACAGTCGATGAGCTTACCGAGGAATTGGTCACCCGCGGAGCCGGCGCATATATGGCGAGCGTAGACATTTCTCCCCAGCGACCCCCTTGATTGGCCTCTATTGTGCCTTAAATGGGGCTCGTCTTATTACTGTGATGTTACGGTCCCCTTTGGCAGCAGAGCGTCCTCCAACCACATGCAACGGATCGCGGACGCAATCGTTGCCATTCTCGACACTAAGGGAATATTTTCTCGAATGTACCTTGATGATCTGATACTACTTGCAGACAACCGATAGGAGGCCGAAGCACATTTCAAGACAGTCATCGCTCTACTATCCGAACTCGGGCTCCCTGAGCCAGTGGAGAAGCGACAACCACCCACACGCGTCGCCACCTGGCTCGGCGTAACCATTGATGCCGAAAAGATGACCGTGTCCGTACCCCCAACGAAGGTGAGCGAAATCAAACAGAAAGTGGAACATTACCTTAAACGGCGCACACTATCAAAGAAAGACTTACGTAGCGTCCTCGGTGTCCTGTTGCATGTATCCAAATGTGTCGCACCTGGCCGCCTATTTGTCTCGAGACTCCTGGAGGCCCTCCGCCACATGAAAGGCTTCTACACAAAAGTCACACATGATATGAGGCAGGACTTAAGGTGGTTTAGCGAGTTCCTTGATGGGTGGAACGGCATCAGCCTCCTCCCACCAGCCACTATTACAGGCCATATCTACGCAGACGCCTGCCTGTCAGGTATTGGCACATCTGACAGCGCCTGTGCATACGCCCGACAGGTCACACCCATACACGAAGGGGTCCAAAATATCGCCCACCTAGAGGTGGTCAATCTCGTGGTCGCCCTTCATACGTTCATGTCTCCCCGTCATCACGGTAGTCATATCATGATACACTGTGATAACCAGGCGATGGTCAGCGTCCTACAGTCGGGCAGGAGGAGAGACCCTGTCCTCCTTGAATGCGCAAGAAGCGTCTGGATGCTCCAGGCTGTCCTCGACGTCAAGCTTTCATTTGAATTTGTCGAGGGCCGTCATAATGTTCTCGCCGACTGCCTCAGCCGGGCCCACATGTCCAGTTTTCATCATGATAAGGCTGCCCGAATTATGAAAGATTACCACATTGAACTCGTGCCTGCATGCACATACATATTTGACTCTGTACCTGTGTCTTCCAGATCTGGAATACCAATCACTGCAGGACATGGCGGCTGTGCGTCAGAGGACGGCTCGAGCCCCAGGAACCCACAAGAATCAGCGGGCTGCGGTAGGTCGCTACATCACATTCTCCCGCAGCATAGGTCTTCAGCCATACACCCCGACATACCAGCACATATGCGCGTTCACTCTCCCCATACACGGTGAAGAACGTCATCTCGTTGCTCCGCGCACACTTCGTGTTGGTAGGGGCAGACCACGCCACGCTCTCCCACCCGAGAGTACTCAGGGCAATCGATGCGATCGAACAGACACCATCATGCCCGTCCAAGGCAAAGCCACCAGTGCCCCCACAGATTATAAAGGCGGCGCTCGACGCCTACCTAGACACACACCCTGGGCGGGCGGCAAGGAGTGCCACCCTGCTGATGTATGCAGCCGTCCTCCGCCAGTCAGAGGTGCTCCTGCCATCGGTCAAGGCCTACTCAAGTATAGACCACCTTTCAAGAGGAGACTTGGTAGTGTATCCCAACTACGCAACGGTACAGATCAAGAAGGCAAAGATCCTACAGAAACACCACCAGACAAAGACTATCACAGTGGCGGCCGCACAAAACATCACATACTGCCCAGTCCCTGCAATAAAAACCACGCTGCTGGACGTCCCAACAACGGACCCAACCAAACCCCTCTTCATGTTCGCCACTACAAGGCACCCGATTCCGCTGCACGTAGTGAAAGACATGTGGGAGACAGCAATGACAGTGATTGGAGAGGAACGGCGAAAATACTCCCTGCATTCACTACGCAAGTCAGCTGCGACGGCAGCACATCTCGATGGAAACCCAGAGATCGAGATCCAGAGGTTCGGTGGCTGGTCAAGCCACGCATATAAGACTTACATTGACACTCACAACCTCAACGCGGTCACATCTTCAATCTTCAATTATCTAAAACCCAATACTCCCTCCTCCCCAACCCCCCCACCACATTCCCCCCCCCCACACCTCATATCATAATAATTCCATGGCCCACTATAACTTAACAACAATTTCTCTTGGCCCTTTTATATATATTTTATTTTATCACTTATAATAAATACTCTTACTACCTCGTATGTATTAACCATTTTACCATTCTTATAAAATTTATCAACTACAACTAATAAATTTTATTTACCCAAACCTCTCTCCATCTTTTCATTTCGGCAGCAGGGGGGGGGGGGGAGCACATAGTAATGTTAATGATTTTTCATATTGATTTTGTCATTGGAATAAGTCTCTTTGGATGGATTTAATTTCGTATCATGTTTTTATTGCTGCCGATTCACTACAATCGACCTCCTGATACACTAAGATTAAAAATCGCAAAATCGTGTTATATATCGGGATGTCATAGTGTATAGGTTTGTATCATAGTTTGATGATAGGCCTCCTGGCCAAATTGAATATGTTCGAGTTATCGTAGCGTATCGCAGTGTATCGGGAACCTTTTTGACCGAAGAATCTTTCTCACATGTGAAATACTAGACAACAAATTAAGAAAGTTAATGACACCTATGGAAAAGCCTTTACTCGAGATACAGTTTCATTTAATTGAATCTAATGGTCTTAAATCAATAGTTTCATATCGGAATTACGATGTACCAACTCTAATAATTTTCAATAAATATGTATATTTGTATATATATATATATATACATATATATATATGATTTCTATGATATTAGAGCTAATCAACCCGCAGACAAGATACACACACAAGCAATCAGTGTGCTGATAATAACAATAAGAGGCTAGCCTAAATGGGTTTCCTAGGTAATAAATCATTAGTCTTATTGCATATATAAGAACCTCATATGGGTACCTTCTATTCTAGCAAGTAATGATTAAGTAATGTATGCATTAATTAAATAAAACGAAATTGCACTTGATATTGGCATGGTGTTATGACCTTTATCTCACCCCGGTATTTTTCTCCATAGGCTTAACATTAGGAACTCGTACTCCACGTCCGTGAGGTTCGTGTACCCAATAATCAGTGGCTAATTGGGTGATTCATTTCATCAATAATTAATGTTATATACAGGGTGAGATAAAATCAGAAACCCACTCGGTGAAAATAACTTGGTCCGTACTCCACCTCGTTTGACCGCAGAGTAATTCACTCAGTTTCGCTTCGTGAATTACTCTGCAGTCAAACTCGGTGGAGTACGGCCAAACTATTTTCATCTCGTGGGTTTCCTTCTAAGTATTTCACTGTAGGCGAAACCATTTTTGTTCGTGGTCAATTACGGAAAATATACGGCCTGACGCCGTAGTGCTTAGGATGTTTGCTTATTATTATATACCTTAAAATATTCTAAAACGCCATTTTAATCACTTAAGAAATCGTCAAATAACAGCCTATCCCACGATTGATGCTAAGGCTCAATCCTTACGACACGCTGTCACTTAACACTGATTTTCCGATTAACCTCTAGGAGGCGCGCCGATTCACGACGATTGAAAGTTTAGTTCCTCCATTATCTTCGTAATTTTGAAATTTTTTTTTATTTACCTTTGCCTTGAGGCATTCCCCAGCATAGACCGGATAATGCTTTGAGGCATTCCCCTGCAGAGACCGGATAATGCCTTGAGGCATTATTTACAAAATTTAGTAATATTTACCATTTCATTGTTTATGAAGAAATAATTGATATGATATAGTATTTGATATTATTTGGTAAAACAAATAATATAAATAAGAATGATGTGTCATATCACGTGATCAAATAATGGAATATGGGTTTAGACAAAATTTGACCTGTCCCCTGGAGTTATACCAATTCAAAGTACCTGCCACAGACCCCCGTCTTTAAAGGGTTAAACATATCAGAAATTAATTAATAATGGAACAATAATGTGTCATGTTTGGTAATATTTTCTGACCGTAATTTCCTATATTTATGTCATTTTCATTGCTAAAAAGCTAAATATTTTCGTAACCTTTAAAAAAAGCCTTTCGCCTTATTAAATTTTTGAAGCGACACACGCGATCCGCCATTTTGTATTTGACATTGTCATGTAAACGAGATCTCGTTCTTTCGACGTTATTCTACCGTTAGTGCGACATATTAATTCACAGCGGGCACGAACATTATTATTAATGTACCCCTAGTAGCGGGTAGTATTTCTTACATATTCGTGCATAGGAATATAATAATATCATTTCGTTTTGATGGATATGAGATTGATAATGCCAAACATACACCTTTTGCACAAACATCAGTTTCAAAGCTTTTTCGGATAAGGCCTTGATCAGTACTGATGAAATATTCTTTGAAAAGCAATGACCTTCAGATTAACCTCTTTGTATCTGCTTCGAAGAAAATAGTAGGGAATATTTAAGTGACAATCAGGGTAAACTTATTTTCTGAAGGAATCGTGGATAGAATAAAGATTTTGTGCTGGATTCAATTTACTTTCTGCCTTCACCCTCTGTCTCTGATGAGTCTATCGGTGACACCCAAATGAAATGAAATAACCAGGTCATAAAACATGGCAGATCACTACATTTTCCCGGTCCGTATCCATTAACATCTTTAAGGGTTCGTTAATGGAGTTACATTTCACCTGCCATTGAACGAATTGAAATGCGTTGACTTGCTGCTGTGTCTTGTTTTGGGTGAAGGAGACCAGTTAAAGGCGATGATGTCCTCGATTTCGGTGATTCAGATGTCAATAAACTTGATAAAGGCGAACTACTAGAAGAAACCAATCATACCAAATCTAGGAAGCTGACATTGAGGTGTACTTGTTATACCATTTGGTTCTGAGATTGCCATTGTTACACTTCAGCTGTTACACCCTCCACAACAAAAACCAAAAAAATATATATTTAGTAGGAACTAAAAGAACTGAAACTGTATACCAGAAAGAAACACCAACTATACATAAAACCAATACTATTTGTAGGCAGAATGTAAATGGTACATCTAGATCTAATTTCCAAACCGATTGGTTGATTTCAGTTTGGATGGATGATGATGATCAAGTCCACGACCCGACGCCAAGTAACCCGGGCCTAACATCCACACTGGGCAACGGCGCGCGGCCCGAGAACCACACCCGTTACCCGCCCGACCTCTACCTCGGCGTAGGCAAAGAGTGTCGCGAACGCTTCAAAAACCTCACCACCGTCTACAACTTCACTCACTCAGACTTCATGTGTCTCTGTGTTAAGATCTGCCCGCATCGTGAGTTGTCAGCTGATGAGGTGGCCGATAGGAAGCTATTGAATACCAAGATGAAGGAGGCGCGAATTAGCTCCCATGCCATCGAGTATGCCATCGTCGTCGTGGGCGCCGGACTCATAACCATCGTCGGCTTTGTCGGTGAGTACTGATTTATTCATTCCACCTGTAGTTTCAACACTGTTGATCCATTTCATCGTGAACACGGGGAATGCCTGTTGAATACATAGAATTTGGAATAAAATTGGATTCAATCGTTCCTGAACAAACCGAAACATATTGGACACTCGCTTATCATTAGAGAGATTTCCACACCACGGGAAACACCTGCAGAACCTCTGAATAAACACACATTCGTCGGGATTCAGGCCCTTTATTGCCACTCATTACACGGTGAGACGGATAGAAAGGACGTGAATGGTGGTGGTCTACGATAAAAAACACCAATGGTTGTGTCATTGTTACTGCTTCTTGACAGACAATGTGTTCTGGGAAGGTGTTTTTTCTTTTTAACAAATCCCTCCCTACATCAAGTAATGACACATTTCTTCAGGTGTAGTTTTGCTGAATTAAATCCAAAGTCTTAACTTTAAATATTCATGTCAAATTTAGAAACATCAGTTGCCAGATTTACCTGTTTAAAATATTAGGTTAAAGAACATGTTACTCATCCTCTATGTAATCCGATTATGAACCATTTCGCCATCTGATTTTCTAAATCCTCAAACGATCAATAGCAGTTGTAAAACCTTTCTATTGTAATGTCCTAGCGCTAGGCATGGGAACTGTTACAGATGATGCCTATAGGAACTTACCTAGTGTGACTAAACTATGATGGCAACGAACTAGTACCACTTGTAAACGCATCTTCCCTTTATCCTCACTTACCATACTTAAGAAATCGCTTCTTTTTTCTGCTAACGATTCCTGCTAATGCCTCTTTTCAAAAGGATTCTAATAGCTTTAGCCGACCTCTATGATTCCTTTTGAGTGTAAGAAAAGGATCTTACTGTGCAATTCCGAACACACTCTGCCATTGATCCAGCATTAAGGCTGAGTGGTTTCGTGTGAACACGTGATCAGAATGTTGTAATCACCAACTGTCGATTGTGGGAGCCAGGGCCACCTGAGGTAATTGCTATCCAGCAGATTAAAACACCTGATGGGAAAAACGGTTTGAAAAAGATTCCCATACAAAGCGCGGAAACAGTGCATAATGCTCTACACGTTGGCAAATAAATGATAATGACGTAACATGACCACTAACCTAGCTTATAATGCATAATCTGATATAAATAAACATTGCACAGGAGTTGCAGGTACAGGATCTTCCTGAATTTCCACTAGGGAATAATTTCCTACGAATGTTCTTATGGCTAGATGACTTGAAAGTGAAAACGCATGATTTTAGCAGGTAATCTAAATGCAGAACATTCACCCACCTCTTGATGGGTAATGACTCCCCAAAATTCTTCAGTATTGAATACAAGGTTCTTATTTGAAATATGCCATTCTATTTTATCAGTTAGCTTGCTATTATTCGATAATCAATAGATTCTCATTTTGTTGTCTATTTTTACCTCAAGATCTTTTTAGAATATGGTTATTGTGAATGGTGAATTCATTACAACAAAAACGTAATCTGATACAGCAACTCCTCCATATTTCTAAGCCATTTTCTGGGTTCGGATTGTTATCACGCCTTTCATCGGTTCGAAGGGAAGGTTGCTCTAAGCCTTAGCCTCGACGTCGTAGATCTCCGTCCCACCCTAAATACTAGGAACCTACTCATTGGTGTCAGGTTTATGAGACTACTATGTCACCATAGCAACTCAGTCTCTTAATCGTAAGAAGCCAACAGTCAAACAACTTCAACCCTGCGTGACTTCCTTTATTAGCACTTTGATTTGCGCACGGTGTCATTCCTTCGGCAGTGTTATCTACATCATTGACTGAGACATATAACTTCAATAGAGCTTATACTTTTATTATAATTATCATGAAACTATCATCTTTGTGAGATATGGATATCCTCACCTTAAAAGAGTAAACTCTCCACACACAAAATGTGTATTCTTTCTCAATTCATAACATACCTAAGCAAAACCACAGATGAATAGAAGTATACCTAACCGAAACTCCGTCTTAAATTACTTTAACAATTTTTATCATTTGATCTTAAGTCAGCTTGTATTGTAAAACCATCTTCTATCATTTGTAAGAGGGGTTCCCATTGTCTACCCCCGTGGCAACAACTGAAACTATTCACACATGAAGAGCACTGTCCCAACCATACACATATATTATTATATACCTATGCACTAACTCAGTGTAAATACACACTGGTGCTAGGGGTATAGTTATCGTACACAGATTGCACTGTACGCCGTGAAACTATGTACAGGTGCCTTTGGATACCTACAGACTGCATGCTTTGGCTGACAGACTGCATCCTTTGAGCCTCACCGGCACGCTTTGACTGACAGACTGCACGCTTTGAAGAAATAACGCAATCTGATTGGCCGAGAGGCCGACAACAGAATTCTAGGTGCAAGATTCAAAAATGGCTGATCGCTTCACTTCGCGAGTTCTGTGTCGTCGTACAGTAACCACGGAGCGAGTTCGTGCGAAAATACATCGTTGTGCGAAAATACATCAAACATCGAGGTGGAATACGATAACGAACCACGTGATATACTTTAGATAGCTTAGATATTCGAGAAACATCGATTTCGATACATTCACGGGCCGAGCGGGCGACTCGTCGATGTCAACAAATGCAAAACCCCTGTGATACACTGCACCGCTCGAGTACAGCTGTCCGACGGCTCGATCGAGTGTAGCAGGGTGATCGCTTGCTAATTTATGCAGCGCTATAATGTATTCGCGCCTGCGTGGTGATCATTTCCGGTTGTCAACTTCCGCGGTGTCTGCTCATGTACACATCGTCTTTGCAAGTTGTAAAAAGTGACTTCGAAGTCAAATTACGGTCAGTTTTAGCGAATTAAGACTGAATTAAGGTATATAATAATATGAAACCTTAGTGATGGTGCCAGTACGGGGTAGATTTACTCGTTGTTTCGGAGAAATTCGTTCTGAACTCGCCGTGCCGGCTCGTTCAGAACGAATTTCTCCGAAACAACTCATAAATCTACCCCGTACTGTCATCATAACTATGGTTTCACATACTACTGCACTTCCGAATACTAACTCACTGCACTACCATCTTCAACATACAATCGACTTTAATTATTACCCCCACGTGTAACACCATAATTTCGAATAATCATTTTTCCTTCATTCCTTGCTATTCAATCTTTTACCAAATTTCTGTTATGATTTCACATATTTATCGACTATTTGTTCATACGTAAATCATTCTCACTACACAACATAATTACGTTATGATTCTCTCAGCCTCTCTTCTAGTGGTTCTGTGGCTGGGTGGGTTGGCTGACATTACGTCACGAACCTAGACAATCATTAATAATTATTTCCTGACCCAGTAGGAAAATTAGAAATGATATTCGGTTTGAGAGTTTGATATGCAACCATATATCCTACTCAAGGAAGGTTTTCCTACTTTGTATACCGTGCGCATTGTCGGTAACAGCTTCGAGGTGCCAAACTGATGAAATCATTTATCAAGGTGCCTGGAATTGACAATCCGGTTTAATGTCCATAACTTTGATGTATTCCAGATGTCTTTAAAGACCACTTCAATAAATGTAAATTGCCCAGTATTGGATATTTTATGCACCTGTGAGTTAGCCTCCCCTCTCTAAATCAGACCTAATGCCTTATTATGCGTCGCGTCGCGTCATCTGCTGTTCCCATCACCATCACATCTGCCTGCGCATCATTACATTTGATTATTCAGGGCATTTCTCTCCTACTTGGTCAGCTGAACATGCATATCACAGTCTATTGGTAGGCAATCCTGACAGATTTTATCTGTATATTGCAGCATTAATTCCGGTCTGGCTGTCTTCCATCGTTATTTCTTGGATTCTCCATATTACCTGTCTAACGGTTAAAAAGGCGATTCTTATTCGTTGGCCTGAGGACTCATACAATACATGCAATCATAAAACATATATACGTCTTTTTCTACGTGAGATAAGGCCATTATGGTTATCATGGGGAGTTCGTTCCCAATCAGTCTGTAAAACATAGGGATATCAGGCTCAATCTAATTCCTATCTCCATAGCCAATACCAGGGGCTCTATCCAAGAGCATGGGCATTTATCAAAATTCCAGACTTTACCGTTTACTTTTGTGAAATCCCAAAAGTACAGAGCAAAACCTAATATGAGAGAAGTAGTCCAGTCAAAATAAGGTTTGACCGGCCACAAAAAGCAATAGATTTAATTCCAGTGCCATTCATCTCAGAATACCTTACATATTACCAGAATGAAAATTGAAATTAATCCAAGTAGTGGAAGTAGGTCAAATTAGCATAAATCCAATATGGCCTACCCAAATATATGAAACTCCATAATTTTGGTTTGAATTGAGATAGAAACATGATTTAAAATGCTCAATATATGTTTTCTGGGGTGGGGAATCCATACAAATCACAAGTGAAATCATATCTTTTTAATAAATTAGCGTAAATTCAATATGGCTGCCTGAATTCTATGAAATACTATAGTTTGGGTTTCAATGAAGATATAAACATTATTTAAAATGCTAAACATATGTTTTCTGGGGTGGGGAATTCATATAAATAACGAGAGAAGACCTAAAAACAGAGTACATCAGTGTAAATCGAATATGACTGATTGAGTTCCACGAAATACCCTAATTTAAGTTTGAAAAAGATGTTTAAAAAAGCTAAACAGCTGTTTTCCTAGCTGAGAAACACATATATATCACACCAGGGAAGTCCTATCTTTCTAGTAAACAGGTGGAACAATGAAATGTCCAATATGGCTGCTTTGTATCCAATGATTTTCATGGCGATGCCACAAAAACAATGCCAACACTTGCTAAGGAACAGGATACATTTGATTTTTCAGAAGCAAGAGGACAATCAAATCCAAAATATAAGTTGTACTATTAGAGATAATCATATCTGCAAGGGATTAATTGGTTTTCAATTTTTCTTCTGAATTGAGAGAAAACTGCAACCAAAATCTTTGTTTCCTTTTTTTGTGTTACAATAACTGAAAATAACATTCAATGGTTATGGTTCTTACAATGAAAACAGTGATGCAGACCCTCCTGTATTTTAACCCATTTGCTATGCCATGATGCTTGGATGCATTCCCAGGGCTAGTATGCTATGATGCCTTGAGGCATTCCCAGGCCTAGTATGCTATGATTCAGGACTTGGGGCATCCTTCTTGGAAATTTCAGTAAATTTTCCATCTTTTTAAAGAAATAAGGTAAAGATTTTAATGAAATTTTCTAAAATTATCAAAAACAATACATTGATTCATATCATCAAAAAATTATGTTGTGATTTCACAATGGTTATGTTGAAAAAATACTGAAAATAGCTGTAAAATCGCTTTAAAATTGTTTTATACATGCGAGGTTAATCGCTAAAGAAACTAAACAAAATATTCAGCCCATTTGGTTCAGAGTATTCAGGTGATTGAAAAAGACCTAACAGATAATGTTACAGAATTACTTCAAGGCGTCCTAGAACAGCTTGATACACTTATATCAGGATCAACCATAGCGGATCTTGAAGACACTGAATTGCAACTGAGCTAATGTAATTTGTTGTTATTCCTAAATTTTATTTGAAAAGGGAAATAACTGAAAAGCTCTGGTTCCATTACCTGGATATGGTAAATATACTCTTTTGGGCTTGTTAGATTTGAAGACACTGGGCATTAGCAATGGGCATAATAATTATACAATAGATGTCCCAACCAGGGGTAAAAGAATAATAGAAAACTTGTCTTCTACAGTCTGTTCTGATATCAACATGGCAATACAAGTTTTACTGGTTGCAAGTGAAATGAAAATATTGATAGTTCAATAACATAATGTTTATCAATGCAACACTATTATGATGATATCTTTGATGTGTAAATCATTGGTAAACCAACTGCCCTAATGTTGATCAAGAAGAACAATGCTTTCAAAGCTATAGCTGAAGTGTTCATGGGATGAAATTGATATTATACTCTCATATTTCACCCACTCTCTGCAAGTCTCCCTGTAAGCCCAGGTCAACAAATTCTAGTAGTTCTGATTGAGTTCTATGGTGGTTTTGGACATAGGGGCCATCACTATTTTTTTTGTCATTATAGGGAGACTAACAACTTTCTCTGAACTTAATTTAGGCCACATATATAAATATATAACCAGAATCCTTATAGGGTTTGTATAGAGGGAGTAGAAGAGGTTAAATTGGGTGTGGGATACATGGACATATAGGATACATGGCATACAGGACTTGGACAGGCAGGTGGGACTCACAAGGATTCTGAAAAACCTTTTATAATAATATAGACTAACATCTATATCAGGGGAATTATATTAATGTTTATGCAGTGCAGTGAATATGGTATTTAAGCTGAGATTAAAACATGAAAAACCTCTAAATATCATTGTGCCATAATTGGGAGTTAATCGGAGTAACTGACAATAATTCACAGAGGCACCACCTATCGATGAACACTGGAATTATGCGATGCCATCTGGACATCTCTGGCAATATTTGAGCACCACAACTAGCTAGAAGCAACCTTCAGAGTTTTAACCCACCCACCCACACTACTACTTAATGTTTAAAGAAGGACAAGTGAAAATTCATAAGATGCCTTATGCCCCATGCTGCAAGGATTATCATGTTCAACTTGTAAAAATTATCATCCATGATATTATTCACATCGATGAATTTGAAATTGTCTCCAAACCTGCTTCCAATTTGATTGCAGCTATATGGTATGATGAGGGGGTGGTAATAGCCAAGGTTGGAGGACTGTTGGGGTTCAAGTCCCACTACAGCCACTCTTCTCTTTCACCTCCAGCAGTGGTGACTTTACAAATATATCAAAGGCCAATCACGAGTACTACATAATGTTCCCGTAGCTGGAAAGTCTATGTCTGCCATTATATACTGCTGTATCATTTTTTAAAGGCCACTATGATATACCCCACCTAAGAAAACATATATTTTACAATTTAAATCATGTTTATATCTTTATTCAAACTCAGATTAGGGTATTTTGTAGAACTCAAGCAGCCATATTGGATTTACACTAATGTACTTTGTGGATAGGTCTTTTTGGTTATTTATATGAATTCCCCACCCCAGAAAACATTTGTTTAGCATTTTAAATCATGTTTATATCCTTATTCAAGCCCAAATTATGGTATTTCATAGAATTCAGCCACCATATTGAATTTATGCTAATTTATTCAAGAGATATGGTTTCACTTGTGATTTGTATGGATTCCCCACACCAGAAAACATATGTTGAGCATTTTAAATCATGTTTCTACCTCAATTCAAACCAGAATTATGGAGTTTCATATATTTGGGGTGGCCATATTGGATCTTTGCTAATTTGACCTACTTCCACTACTTGGATTAATTTCGATTTTCATTCTGGTAATAAGTAAGGTATTCTGAGGTGATTGCCACTGGAATTGAATCTATTGCTTTTTGTGGCCGGTTTGGCCCTTTTTTTTGCTTATTTTGACTGGACTAAAGCTGAGTGAGGAACGTACTTCGATTGACTCCTGAATTATATCTTCTTATATTACATTTTTGGTTTGCAAGAGTTTTCATGTTATATTTGGAAGGCTAGGAAAGAACTAGTGACATAAAGGACCATAATGGAAAAATGTTCCTATCCTACCTCCAACGAGCGCAAATCCCACAGAAGCTACACCCACTAGCCGCAAACAATGTAGACTGGGCGGCTTTGGGGCAGACTCAAAGTGAAAAGTCCTCTGCAGACGATGCCACAGGCCTGGGCAGCATCCGAATCCCGCGGTCGATAACAACGTCTAATGGAGTCAGGCTGGGACGTCCCCCGCGTTTCTCCCTAGCACTATTTCCTACATTCAGTCCTACAGTTCAGGCACCTGTCTTTTTAAAGGCACATCCATCCGGGCATTCAATGTGCAAACTGAAATAGAGGAATTTCCTATTTAAATTATTGGCTTTGTAATCTGAACCGATGTTTGCTCGCACAAGAATGGATGTCACCATTAAGGGACGATATGGAATTATCAACAACGACCACCAGTAGAACCAGGAAAATCCATTCGGGAGATACGTTGATAAGTGTAATATAAATACGAATCTAGTAATACAGCATCAAAAAGATATGAATCCACACAGATCTGATAGTTAACCCAAACAAAATGAAGATCTTTTATTGGGCCCGGGAAGTCCAGACATTTATAGGAAAACACAGAACGATTGTAAAACCTATGATCCATAGCATCAGAACGCAAGTGAAGTGAGTGAAGGCGACGATCATTCGGGGATACCTCTTCGTGCACGTGTTTGGTTACGGTTAAATTAGATTTAATGTTGTTTACTTAACAATACTTAACAGGCTAGATATCCCTTTCTGCGGCGTCATATTTGTTTGTGTGATGATCCCCACGGACTTGGATAAGTCCGTGCTGACACTTATAAAACCAAAATAATGTTTTACATTCATAGGTATTTTCCGAACACAATGGTTTTTTTTCCATTATATAAAAGCTATTTGAGTATCGTTTGGTTGATGGAACGCTCAGGAATTTGTCAGGACACGAAACTAGGAATAACATGAACGTGGTGAGGGGAGATCAGACGTGGAAAAGTCTCTCTATTAGAGCCTCATCCGGGATATTTTTCCATTAGCGCACCGCGGGAATTGTCAATTTCCAGGTGAATCAGGGCCTAAAATCCTTATCTTGTCTGGGTTAATAGTACGTGGACGAGCTTTAATTGAGGTCACATTATCGCAGGACAGTTATCTGCACTCGAGGCTCATGAGCCCATTATGACCCATAAAATGGCAATGTTTGTAAAATGAGGTGTAGCGATCCTACCTCCTCCATCATCATAATTACCAACGACTAATTGTGAATATGAGATACACCGTGCTTTTACCATGATGCCAATTTCTCACGTCATGTAAAGATATATCGGGTCTTCTACAACACGAACGGACACATTAAATCCGCCACTCTAATGAAGGAGACTGAATATATTGTCGATATTCAGAATAGCACGTCACTGCAGTGCCATATCAACTAGTGAATTATATTTTAGGGGATACATATCTGAATCCTCGATGGTTCAGATCGAAGGATATATATTCTTAGTTTTAAGTATACAGAGATGCCTTTCTCAGTATTTGGTAAATCAATCTGGTTATCAAAAAGGTTAAGTAATTTGCAATTCGTAATTTCTATACAATTCTCACAAAGAAACCATGTTGTAATCCTTTAACTTATCTTCGATTGATTTTAACATCATTGGATATAAACAGAAGTAGATAACAAACGTGCAATCCGTTGTCTCTTTTTGTTACCTATAGCTAAATGTTCTATATCCCAGATATTTAGGATTCATCCGTTTACACATCATCCAATCGACAATTTTCTCTGTAACTGAAGGACATGCAATTGGCAAGGGTATTGTCCGTCTTACAATACTGTCTAAATCCCGAAGGCGGTATGTATTGTGCGGCAAGACATGTCAGTGCTACAACGGTAGGTAGGCAATCCCGGGGCCCAATGGAATCACTTTCTTCGCTCTGATCACATAGGCAATATAAAGAATACCATCCTGGATCCTCCCGTCAGTAAATTAAGTTTATCATATACGATTACTACATTCCTAAGGTGGTGCTGTAGTCTGCGGCCAACGACCCGCTAGGGATGATTCCTTTTACCAAAGATATTAAATGCACGGTCTGGAGCTGGAGATTTCTAGATGTCCTATTGAATTAGGAATGGCGTTTCCCGCCTCCTCTTCTATATTGTTAGCGGTATGCCGGTGTCTGATGAAGCAGGAGATGACTTATGTCTTCTTGAATGAAAGCAAAGCGATGTTTGCCTAGCGATTTTATGACAAAAGGGATAAGAAGACAATATGTATATGCTTTCATGGCTGTCAGTAGTACAAACTTAATGTCAATCATTACTCTTTAGTTGCAGGAAGTTTAGCATCTCTAGCCTGCTAAATATCCAAAAATAGAAGAGCCACCAACATTTCTTAGAAAACCTAAGAATCGTTTCGAAAATCCTTATTATTTCATTTATATGATCATGTAGTAGCTCAAATCAAAGGCATAACTGAGATGCATTACCTTACACTAGTTTCGTGGTTGTCATGACAATTTGGTTACCATTGCAACCAAAATTCAATGAAAAAATCAACTATTCAACAATCAAATTACTGTATTTAGAAAAAGAGCAAAAATGGAAAACACAGTTATCATGCATCTATAGTTAAACATTTATTCATTTGATTCAGTATACATTTCTGCCTTTTCTATAGTGATTAAACAGATAGTGTATTATAGTATATCGTATTTATTATACTTTGGTAAGTTTTTATACGTAGTATAACAATTTATGAACAGTAATACCAGTGAGTAATACAAAGTTTGGGTATTACGAGGTGTAGTTAAATTGTTAATAACATGAATTGGAATACTGAATGTATTCCAGGATACATGGTAATTATACATGTAGTTTTAAAGTTGATAGAGAACATGTGATAATTGATATACGATAATCGGTGAATTTATCAAATACTAAGACCAACCGGAACGTTGATAAAGTCACTTGTTGAGGTATGTAGCCAACGTCTTTGGAGAAGACCAAGTTCCGCGTTGACAAAGGGCGGATGTTGAAAGTCCCGATGCTGAAGCATGTTGGCCCCCTCCCCCTCCTGAAGGAGTGTGGAGTGAAGGAGAGGGGGTTTGGGACTTGGATGCGGAGCCGTAGAATACAGAGGATGCGTGTGAAAGCATCGGCTGTGAAAGGTAATCCGGGTTTAACAAGAAGATTGGGGTCCAGTGGGGCCGTAGGGGCTGCCACTCTATAAGACTCCCATAATTCTACTGGGCAGTACCTGGGGTCAGGGGCCGCAGGGACCATGATGACTTGAGGGAAGGCCGAAGGCCTGATGGTCTTGGATGAAAGTATCCTGATATGGAGTGAGGAAGCGATACGGGAGATATCGCCCCTAGAGATGACATGCGAGGGTCGAGGAGATACTGGAGCGAAGAGGTTCGATGCTCGAAGAAGTGAATAAAAGGCCAAGACTGCAGCGGTCTTGAATAACAGGCCTACATTAAGCCCGTCGGCTAAGTCACAGATCCGATGGAGAATATCCAGAGTGATGGGGGGGGGGGGGGGGGCTGACGAGTGACATGGCCGGTGAGTATCGCGGCCCCTCGAAGTACAGATGCGGCTTGAGGGGAGATAAAAGCCGAAATATCGCCCCCGTGGTCTTGAATCCTAGTCTTGGTACCTGCGATATAATTCCTTACCGCCCCTGGAGAGGCGAACTTGTTAGCCAGCACTTGAATGTAGAGACACGCCTCCAGGATCATAGGTCTTATGGGATCGGTAATATGAGCTCCAGCCAACTGTAGATAAAACGTCGCTTGCGAAGACTTGTTCCTCAGGGTTGAGGGGGCGGAGGCGGCGTTGAAAGATGCGGACATCTGGCGATGCAGGAGGAGATCCGTACCTGAAATCAGGTGAAATCACTTAGTACCGCATCCATGGGGTGTGCGGTCGACGTGAAGACAATAAGAACAAAGTTCATTAAAGTATGTATCCCAACGAGGAGAGTAGCCATAGGATGCAGGGACTCAGCCTATGCCGCGTACCTCGTCCATCAAGGGGCATAGCCAGGAACAGTGTGCAACCACTGGTCAAAGGGTGTGACAGCTTCTCGCCAGGGTGGGCATGTCGCTCTCTCCAGCCGTGGCCACCAGACTGTCCACGACGATAGAAGGTATTGACAGGACGACCTAGTACGACCCCCCCCCCTCCCGGAAATACCGGCCATGCCCTTTGTGCTCCTGATGCATGTGCTGGTAGCATTCCCAGAGAATCCCGATGGGCAATTGGTCAAGACGGTCATGCACTGGCTCGTCTACAGCACCCTCTGACGGTCAGAAGTAGCGTCCCCAACTATAAAGGCATTCAACCCCGAGAAACATCTCACCCGAGCCGACGTCGAGCACCAGGGGGGCGCACTGCGAATGAGGATCAAGCATGCAAAGAACCCCTAACATTACGACAAGCGACAAGAGAGACCACAGACCCCTGTGGTCGGTCTGTGCCCGTGCGTAGCCGTCGCAGAGACAGTCGCAAGGAATCTGCAGTACAACCTGTCCGACCCGCTATTGGTATTTCAGGACACCATGAGACCCGACTACCTACCTCGAGGCCCAGGAAGCTTTGAAAGGCGGCTGCAACCAAGGCCTTCAAACCCGGCCACTCCGAATTCGAGGTGCAGAGATTTGGGCTGTTGAAGTCAGACACCTACAGAGACTACAGCCACATAAGTACCGCAAGGTTGGTCTGCAAGTCACTCATACAGATCATCACTAGATAATTCTCTTACCAACAAACTTTTCTGAGCACCTCTCTCATAACTTGTTCCAGGCTTTAACTCTATTGCTATAAGACTTCTCATTCGTATATGGTGAGAATCTTCTCTAAGTACGTATGGTGTGAGACGTTATGAGAGGGTCTTCTCAAAACTTCCTTCAAGCAGTACCGGATCGTTTCAATCATGAATTGCTGTGATTTATCAGGTAACAGAAAATGAAACTCAAACAACTGCTAGAATTTGAAAAAGAGCACCAGCAATGTAACCTAATCGACAGTGAACATGGTACTGTCAGCCCCAAAAGCAACGCCCTACAATACTTATGAGTTTCTGCCAAATAGGCCCACGCCTATGAAGAGTGTGATAAGGATTTGATTGATGAAAATATCGTAATGTTTGTAAATGAGCCACCAGATGAAAATAGCAAAGAACTTGAGTTTGATCAGATTGGTTAATAATGAGGAGATACTGGAAATCGTTAAAAACATAGGCATCCACTAAGGCATTTATACACCGCCAAAGACTTTTTTACGCAAATGACCTAGACTGGTTGCAGTTCCTGAGGGAACTGAAATATAAGCTATCCGTGGAAAGGCAGACATGTTATTTGGAAAACAAAATGTATAAATTTCATCATCTTTCTCATATAAGGAAGAGTTTGTAATCTGGTGCTGCTAAAAGGCTCTCCAGGTGTTATGTCCTTGTTATTGGTCCTGTTTGTCTATTGTTGTTTTTTCTTGGTGTAAGGGTTGTGCTTATGAAGGTAGTGGTTTGGGAAAGCACTCAGTTAGTATGGTAATTGTTATGAATAATTCTTTGTATATATGTTACCTCCAGAAATTAGAGGCTGGTTGGACTACTTGATTGTGTGATTGATAGTATCTAAGAGCCAGAGGAAGGGACTGACAAGAATTAAGATAATCTATGGAATAATATGCCTATATTGAAGAGAGCAGGAGGTGGAAAAGCATGAAGAAGAGGAAAACAGACGATGTCACCCAAGGAGAAGGAGACTAACGAGAACAGATAGAATATTCCTGAAAATCAAATATTGAATGTCTGATAAATATATGGAGAATCAGCAGAGTAGTAGATTTGAAAAATGGTGGCAATCTAGAATAGGAAGACCTGAAGGTTGTAGTCCAGTAAGGGGTAGAGGTATACCAGGTAACCATGTAATTATAAAGTTAAAATATAAAAAAAAGGAGCAAGACGAAAGATGTGTGTAAGAGACTGCTACAAGTTTACAGTCAGATAGATATGAGAACAAGACAACAAAGAAATAATGCAATGTACTGTATGCTGTATACTGGAAAATAAATGCTGTGCTCTATTAAAAAAAAAACAAAAAAAAACATAGGCATCCACAAAACTTCTGGTGTAAAGAATGCTCCTACCAGAGCTATTAAAGATGCAATACAGATATTTGTGGCAGAGTTCAAATTCCGATTTAATTGCTCACTGTTCACAGGCAAAATACCAGAATTGTGGACATTTTGGAAAGTCGCGCCCATAACGAAGGTGGGCGATAGAACTAATGTCAGCAACTGGAGACCTATAACTATCACATAATGAAAATGTCTCTTTGCATATGTTTACATTCCGTGTGTACAAGTCCCCTCGGGCGTAAATAAGGTCCTCTAATTTGGCATCATATATACGCCTGATTCTGTACTTATATGGTGCTGGGCCAGATGGTTTTGCATATTACACCCACTTTACATATGTATACACCCGCCGTATATAGGTATGCTTATGCATATATATACAAGGTTGTCTCGGATGTAATTTATGACATGTTGCAACAGGGAAGGAGCACTGCACCATGCTTTAATCTTATCAGCTGGCAAAATGATCTTTACCACGTTCTATTGCCATATCACTGTAGTTGGAGAGGGTGTGTCATTGTCCTCCCCCTGATGGTAGAATAACCACACAAATTACACCATATACTAGCGCCACTTCCAGCGCACACCATCAACTACAGAAGCACCTCAATCCGACTCACTTCACCATCACAATTGGTACACTCCAGACAACCATTTATCTTCTCGACCAAATCTTCAATCATTATCTCTCAAAGGTTGCAAGCTGAACTTTCACTCTAGCACGATTTCACAGGCTGATATCATAACCTTACCTTTTTATATCGATTTCCAACCAACCCACCCATCACTTGATACATACTTTTATTCCCCATTTTACATTATTTGGCAATTTTGACCCATTTTATTAATTCATTCATCAGCTATTACTATACTTCTATTTACCAAATATTCTACTGTATGATTTTAATAAATATCAATGAATATTAATTCCCCCAAGACTGCCTTTCTTGTAGTCCTTCCAGGGGATGTAGATCGTGTTGGTCAGAAATTGTGCAACGGTCAACGTATAAAGTTATATAGAAGTTCGTTTAGTGGTTCATAGCTTTTGTCGCAGCCAAAGTGTTATCAAAAGGGAAGGAAGCCAGAAGGCACTGTTAAAGCTTGGTAAATAAGACTGCAATTCACGACACAATACATTGAGCACTACAAATTAATGTGTACAGGACTGATAAAGAGAGAAACTGACCCATATAGAATCAAATCTATTGGGGATTCCTTCCTTCTCAAGACTGGCCAGAAGTTAGACTGGGAGTCTTGTGAGAAATTGTGAAGCTCAAGTTTAGCCAGGATAAAGTTCTTGCTAGTATTTTGGACAAATCAGGTCATAAAAAGCTAGCAGAGGCTACGCTTGACAAATTCTGGGCAGCTAGCCAGTCGCTACGAGAGTTATGTAGCAACGCAACTTTCCGAGGTGCCATCAATCTAGGGAAGATCCTTGAGGAAGTATGGACTGAACTACTGAATGACATAAATGAGCAATGTTCAAGGGCCTACTTATCAACACTGACTTTTGCATGATCAACCATAGTACAAGGTTCATTATTGATTCACTTGGACAGTGCACCTACGTCTAACCTGTGTTTGTGACTAAGGGCTAAGGACTATCATTGCATGAGCCTGATCTTAACCCAACTGATGGACTCTCTGAGCCACAAATTTCTCAACAGGGGGAATATGGGCTCAATTGTGAATATGCTTTCATCCAAAAAGAACCCCACCCCTCTCTACAATAGGGGGGATGAGGAGCATGACAGTCACTCATGACCTCTATGAATGACTCTGTCAGTGATCCAACTCAATAGACAATTCCTATTTATTCTGTTTAATCACTATGGCTGACTTGATCCATGTTCTGTTTGTCTCACTCTTATAATTGTGAAAGGTTACAATGTTCTATTTCTATGATATTCTAAGCTTCTATGATTTTTTTTTACTAAGTTTCAACACTTTTATTTTTCATTGTGGATTTTGTCATATTGTCATGCCTAGTCTAATCATGCTTAAAAACAACATATTCTATGGAAATATAATCTGGGTATTGACTTTTTTGACTGTGGTGAGTGATTCTGCAGGTTGGCCATGTCTCAGGCAGTATCTATGATGACATCTATCATACACTTTCTTTCCTTCATTTATTACATAATCTAAAGCCATCTGAGAGTGGCCCCCAGACGTCTCATTGCTAGATAGTTTTACCAAATGGCAGCATGCTTGCTTACTGTCCCATACTTGGGCCTACCTCATTCTCCATTGTGGCCAACTTGTTGACGTTAATGCGGCAGACAAGACACTATTGGACTCCCCCTCCCCTCCTCCTCTCCTCCCCCTCATCCGACCCCCACCTGACCTCCTTTCAAACCTCTACCTTCCTCACTCACTCCCGGACTCCCGTCGGATTCAGAACCCTCTCCACGCCGCTCTCCTACCTTGGTTTTTACCTCGGATTCCCTTCAAAACATCATGGGAACCGGGTGAAACGATAAGAGCGAGTTTACAAAAACTCGGGAGCAGGGACCCGGGAACGAGCAATAATGCAGAAAAATACCCAAACTCAGAACACGTCAGACAATGCACCCCTGCACCCGCTCCCTCGTGGTATGCTCACCTACCACGTGGGCCGCGAGCGCACAAGGGAATGGCAATACTCTCAGCCCGAGACCTCTCCATCTCTGCAAAACTCGCTCCAACATCATGAGAGTTTCGAAGAAACACCTCTACACCAAAGTACTCGCTCCCGCTGGTCGCAATGATCTGGACTCAACCATTGTGGACTAATTGTAAATTGGTTTTAATTTTGAAGACTGGCGCCACCTAGTGTAACTATTCTTAACCTACTCTCACACACCACGTGAGACCTTCAGTTCACTCCTACACACTGAACTGTCCGGACCTATTACACTTTCGGTGGACATTTTATCAGTCTTCATTTATCAACTATTCTCCACAAAAAGTCTACGTAATAGGTAATGCCCTGAAAACAACCACTCTCAGTTCAGAAGAAATGGAGGAACTTTGAAAGAACAGCTCTCGCACTCAAGAAGATGCAGGCTGCCGAATCACAGGCGAACCAGAATGGCGGCCATGACAGTGCGCCGGCAAAACCGGCAAAGCCCTCAGCGAAAGAAAACGCAGCAGCCATAAACTCTGTGGCTGGACGCGTGGACGCTATGGCGGGTCGTGTTGACACCATAGACAGTCGCCTTGATTGGATAAGCGGCATGTTATCCCAACTCGTGCAAGGGAAACAGGCCGATGAGCAGCGGACTCCGGAATGCACACCAATCAACCGTGACCGTGACCACCGGCAGAGACGCTCTCCCCCGAGCCTGGACTCACGCAGGACGGTCTACTATCACCCCAACCATGCGGCGCGCACGACAACTCCGATGCCGCAACGCATGGCTGACTTCAATCTTCAAGACGACGCGGCGGATCGGGTCGCACAGGTGCTTAAACAAGCACTACAACCCGAGGTAAAAGGTACGGGTAACATGCCACACCACCATGTATTTAGGGGGCCGAAACGTATAAAGGCTACTCTTGATGATCTATCTCTGGCAGAGTTTGTTTTCGCCTTTCTTCAGATGATCAAGACAGCCCCAGATGAGGAAACACGTGAAGCAATGCAGAACCACTTGGAAACAGTAGCTGACGATGCCCGCACTTTCCCTTAGCAAAATGTACGTACATTTAGCGAGGAGGTGTGCACACGTATCGCTGCTGGACGCATCGACCGGACGAGCACCTACGAAATTGACCGCTTGCACACTAGGTACTCACATATGCCCGGCCACGCGGCACGACCTGACAAGTCAACAAAACAGAGCACGGGATTAGACATGCCGCCGCATGTTTTAAAAGCCAGACCTGGACCACCGTGCTCGGCGTTTCAAAAAGACGAGTGCCCTGAAGCTGGACATCACGTCGTGAACGGCGTACGCCGCTTACACATATGCACAGCATGCCTTGGTACTAAGGCCGCCATGTACCCTCATAGTCAAGCAGCTTGCCGATCCGCACCCAAAAAACAACAGCCGGGGTTTGGAAAGTAAAGCGACAAGACACTAGGAGATACCCTACCAGAACATTCTATAACTCAAGCAGACAACACAGAGACGATGTAAGCAAAGCTAATACTCTAAATCTCAAATTGCAAACACATGCTGGCCTCACACTCGCACGTGGCAGTGTTGTGGTTGAAAAGGTAAACATAAACAGACACATGCGCACAAGTCGCATCCGGTCACCGTGTCAAAACACGGCCGGGCACAGGACTGAGGTTAGTGGACATACTAACATGTCTCAAAAGGTAGAATGCATTACAATGTCTAGCAATAAGATTGATGTTTGTGATAATATGTATGTTGTACAAACCGGGTTTTCAGATATATGTGCACAACCCCCCAACCTCGGACAAGCCGAGAGCCGCCAGGCTATCAGAGCACCTGTCCCGGTCACCGGGATCCCGTATAGGGATGAAGACCATGTTAGGCGGCCAGGAACTAAGCTCATAGACCGGTTCTCTCATGCGGCGGAACACTGCGGTCAGCCTGGAGGTACCATGGGACAGGGTGGTGCCATCAATGAGATAGACAATGTGTCGAGCGTCGAACCATGTGGGCGTCGGCCTTGTGATAGCCACAGCGTGGTAGCTCATCCTCTACTGGGACCGACAATCGAGGCTACTGCAATCGACGCCGTGTCCGCCCTGGAGGAGGATGACCACTACTGGAGCAACACCGGGTTGACTCGTCCCAGGACCAGCACCCCTGCTAAACACTCTCGACAAGCCAAGACTCTAGACCAGGAAGCTGACTCACATGTAAAAACTCCAATCGAGGAAGAGGCACACCCGGAGTTAGTAACACCGAAGCAGTACATGGAAATGGTCCTGAAGAACTGGCCTTCCCCCACAACTGGGGCGAAGGAAACCGCGCTGTTCTACATGGACACTTATGCTGCCGTGAGAGCTACAGGACTTCCCAACTATCTCTCAGCGAAGATCGACATCCCTTCTAAAATGAAATGCGACACATGGCAAAAGTACTTGACGGGTTATCATGACGCCGAAATCTGCATGTACTTACGCTACGGCTGGCCGTCATCTTATAGCGCGCAGACGCTCCCGACTTCTAGCTCAGTGAACCACGCGTCTGCCAGAGAGCACCCAACTGCCGTCGCCAACTTCATAAAAAAAGAGATGCACGAAGGAGCCATGTTGGGTCCGTTTACTACTAAGCCCTTTGCTCCCTGGACTCAGGTGAGCCCTCTCCTCACTAGGCCCAAGCCAAATACGACAGAAAAACGCGTAATAATGGACTTGAGTTACCCCCCTGGAGAAGGTGTAAACGCGGGCATTCCGAAACATGTCTTTCAAGGAAACGAGATAAGCTACACACTTCCAACTGTAAGCGACCTCGCCGCCCTTGTCATGCAGGCAGGGAGGGGAGCACTGCTTTGGAAAGCTGACTTGCGCAGAGCGTATAGACAATTGCGAATAGATCCACTCGATTACCCACTGCTGGGTCTCCAACACGACAACAAGTACTATGTTGATATATGCCCCTCGTTCGGGTGCCGCTTTTCGGGCAGCGCCCAACAACAGGTTTCTAACGCCATGTGCTGGTTAATGAACACCAGACAAGAAGCAGTTACGCACTGCTTCTCTACTTTCATCCGGGGATAGGGTAATGACGCTGGCATACGTCGATGACTTTATCGGTATACATCCTGACTTTAACGCGGCCGAAGGCGCTTTCGCCGCGTTCGAGCAGATGTGTGAAGACTTAGGCGTCGAGCTTGCGCGCGAAAAGTCGGTGTTCCCATGTACTCGTCTGGACTGGTTGGGGATAACGATCGACACAATCGACATGGAGCTAACAATCCCGAAAGAGAAACTAGACGCGGCAATTCAAGAATGCAGCGCCTGGATGAAGAGAAGTTGGACTACAAGGTCCCAACTCCAATCCCTGTGCAGAAAACTGAGTCACATTAGTCAATGCATCAGACCGGCGAGACGATATATGTCACGCATCCTGGACACCCTGCGGGGCACGGAAAACGGAAAACAGGTGCATCTGAGTGACGAGTGTAAGAAGGATATACTCTGGTTCGTGCACTATGCGTCACAGTCAAATGGAAAAAGCTTGATGACGCGCACCCGCCCAGTTTCCGTCATCGAATGTGACGCATGCCCGTGCGGACTGGGAGCCTTCTGCAAAGACACAGGCGAATACTACAGCAGCCCTCTGCCTGAAATCTACCGACAGAGATATCATATATCTCAAATCGAGGCCATCAATGCCCTACTAGCGGCCAAGACCTTCATCCCAAAGAACTTCAGGGGTCATGCATTTTTTTTTCAAGATTCTTTATTGGTCTCATGGTATACAGAAATTTGCATTGCATGTAATGACGGATAATATGGCTAGCGCCCAGGTCTTATACACGGGTAAGACGCACGATACAGTCCTCGCAGCATGCGCGCATGAAGTCGCGCTCCTTGAGGCTGTACATGACATCGAAATACGCTTCTACCATGTCCCCGGAAGGGAACTCGTCCTGGCTGACGCCCTGTCCCGGGCCCATTTCGATGACGGGAAGACAAAGCTCGCACTTGAAATGGTTCATAACTATGGCTTAGAAAGATGTGACCCGGCTAAATTAGATTATGTACTATCTCCAACGTAACTCTCATGGTATTGTCTCGCATCTATACTGATTTAATCTTTTCAGAAAACATCAACCCCTCCTTGGCTCGCCAGCTAGAAACAACATGGGCCGCAGGCATCGCACCTGGAATGACGCAGAACATACGTCGACAAGCAGAAGCATACATCAAATTCATGCTGGTTCACCACTTTGACTATCTACAACCCTCCCCAACTCACTTCTCATTATTTATACAGTTTTTGGCGAACTCCTTCAAAAGCCCCGCATCGACCCGTAACTACCTTTCGGGGCCAAGACATTCCTGCGCACGATCGGCGGGAACATCGACGCATTCACTACCCCACTTCCGTTACGTGCACTCGCGCGTTGCCAGCTAGAACACTCCTCCTGATCGGATATTCATCAATGCTCAGACAATCCAACCTACTGGTAACAAGCACCGCCGGCCCATCTCAACACACGATCCGCCGTGCAGACGTCGCCGAGGTACCAGGCGGCCTCTCTGTCACCATACACTCAACAAAAACTACGACCGGCCACGCTGCCGCCTTCTCTATCCCTATATACGAAAACAGGGGTAGGTACTGCCCGGTGGCGGCTTGGAAGGACTACCGTAAAGAATTTCCTGTCCCCCCTACAGCACCAGCCTTCGTGGACAAGTCGGGAAGACCCATCCGGCCAGACGCTCCGACAGCTCTATATAGGGCTGCTCTACAGGCCGCACGCCACCCGGAAGCAGATACCTTCACCCTCCACAGTCTGAGGCGGATGGCGGCCCGCCAGGCCGCCTCCTGTGGGGTTCCCGAAAAACTCATTATGCAGCACGGAGCCTGGAGCTCCGTCCCGGGACTACGGGCATATGTCCCAAAATCCGTCCCCGGATCTACAGCAACCGCTCTCGCCTCTTCCTTGGCACCAAAAATGTCTTAATTCGCAATTATTCAATGCTCTTAACATACCAATTAACTTATATCGTTTCCTGTATCTTATCATGTTTTATCACTGTAATAAAACATTCTTTTATTGGCAAACCAGTCTTTTACATAATTGTGGACTAATTGTAAATTGGTTTTAATTTTGACGACTGGTGCCACCTAGTGTAACTATTCTTAACCTACTCTCACACATCACGTGAGACCTTCAGTTCACTCCTACACACTGAACTGTCCGGACCTATTACACTTTCGGTGGACATTTTATCACCCACCCACCCACTCCATAAGACTTGTCTTAGTGTTAGTAATACGATTGTACGTACAACTCTACATTTCCTCATATTAATTTGTATACACCAAAAATGTCTTAATTCACAATTATTCAATGCTCTTAACAAACCAGTTAACTTATATCGTTTCCTGTATCTTATCATGTTTTATCACTGTAATAAAACATTCTTTTATTGGCAAACCAGTCTTTTACATAATTATTCACATTGAGTTGCAATACTATACAGTACTTTGTGTATTGTGTCATACACTGAATCGATAGACCAGACAAGACAGAACGGGACAGTGATACATTACTAGACATTACATGGTGCATTGGGTTTTGATACTTAAAACTTCTTCAAGCAGTTTATACAATAGATCAAGATGTTTCGGCTTGTGCAATTTGTTCTCCATCTTACAGATATATCTATCTGCTTGTACCTTCGCCTTCACTTCTGTGAGGAATATGAACTGGGATTATTTGAAATTTAGAATAAAAGAATTTACAATAGCCTATTCAAAACGAGCTAACATCGACCTTCAGAAAAGTCTGAAAGAAAACAATAGGATACTTAGGGAACTGACTAAAAGGTTTGATGTAGGTGAAGAGGATGTATTAGATGAGCTTAATGGTGTAAAGAAAGACATCACCCTTGAAGACAGGAAGAGGGTTTTGTACTCTATGTTAGATCCAAAGCAAATTGGGTACATCTCGCTGAGAAACCTACTAAGTATTTCCTTAATATTAAAAAAAGACAGCACAATGACCACCTGATCACACAGCTAATTACTGGTGAGGATGATATTATTTCTGACCCGAAGGACATCCTAGACGAACAAAGGTCCTTCCACGAATCCTTATACACTTCTAAAGCTAATGACTATTCATCCCCATTTGACCTATCTGAACTAGTGCCCCAGACAAGATATTAAAAATTAGCTCATCTGAAAAGGAAAAATTGGACAGGCCTATTTTTAAGCAAGAAGTGCTAGAAGCTTTAAAAGAATTGAACTGCAACGAATGCCCAGGAACCGACGGTCTAACAGCTGAGTTCTACAAGTATTTTTGGGAACATATTCCTGACTCTCTATTATCCTCATACTGTTATAGCATTCTAAGAGATACACTTTCAACTGAACAGAGACGTGGAGTGATAAAATTAATTCCCCAAAAGAATTCTAATAGATTGTGACTTACTAATTGGCGCCCTATATCACTACTCATACAATGTATACTATGAATTTCCAACAGAAACTTTAAAATGTAGGCATATTTGTAGCTGTTGGACTAATCATTCCCTATCCCTCAAGGGCAAGATGACAATTGTCAACAATGTTATAATCATTGTGATGCTTTATGTTTGTACTGTTTTATCCACACCTTAGCAGGTATTCACTGAATTGAAAAAAAACACTAATGATTTCAGCTAATATTAGGGTAATGTACCAGCTGATGAGGGATGGTGACCTAGCTAGAACCAGCATCGAGGACTACCTGGAGTACATGGTGTACATTTTTGAGCTGGCGTGTAAGTTTGAATGGACGTCGGTGTTAGGGCTCGATACACGCTACTGGGAGCTCCAGGCCCAGAACGGGTATAGGTGGGGGGACAAGGTGTCAACCATCAAAGCCCTTGCACTTGTGCCATGGAAACAATCCGGACCACCACCCAGACTGGTGCCTGCTATGAAGAATACGAGCAAACCGCACAGGAAGGGTGGCCAACACGGACCAACCAAGCAAGAGAAAGGGCATGATCCAGAGGAAGTGTGCCAGCTCTTTGCAAACAGCGGTGAGTGCCCTTATGGAGACAAGTGCAGATTCCAACACAAGTCTGCCTAGGATTGTGATTCAAGATATCGAACTTGTGCACAGAAGGGGCTGGAGCAGAGCAACCCAACCACAGATCAGCAACCCAACAGGAAACAAAGGGGCTAGTCCAGAAACAAATAAAAATTGAAATGGACAATGGCTGGTATGTGACCTGCCAAGACAAGCCACTTATTGTTTCTGCCCTGGCCGCTATCCCAAAGCCTGATGGAGGTATTAGACTCATTCATGATGGAAGCAGGCCTTTAGGCTCTGCACTCAACACCTATGCGGGTAACGAAGGCTTCAGATATCAATCGCTAGAAGATGCGACGGACTTCATTTCGCAAGGTGATTTTTTAGCAAAAATAAACTTATCTAATGCTTGCCGCAATATTAAAATTCATCGAGATGACTTCCCCTTAGCAGGGCTGCAATGGGATTTCGGAGGAGGCGAACCAACGTAGCTGTATGATACGCCTCATGTTTGGAGCACGCCTAGGTGCATCCATTTTTAATCGCTTAACCCAATGTGTTTGTCAGATAATGCGGTTGCTAGGCTACCAGGATGTATGCGCATACCTGGATGATTTCTTAGTAAGAGGCAAAACCGAACAGGAATGTCTTGAGACGCTCAATACGCTCCACAAGCTCCTAAGAGAGTTAGGCCTCGCAGTGAACTATAATAAAGTGGTTATGCCTACCATGTGCCTCACCTTCTTAGGGGTGGAGACACCATTAAACTTGTGTTCAGGCTCCCTCAAGAGAAAGTGCAGGATCTACAAGTCCAAGTAAACAATATGCTCAGTGCCAGAACAGTTTCCCGCAAGGCGTTAGAGTCCATGGTGGGGAGGCTGAGCTGGGCATCGCGCATTGTTTATGGTGGTGCTAGGAGCCCCCTCTCACCGCACACGGATTACTGCATCGATGCGTGCCGACCTCTAGTGGTGGTCAGATTTCCTGGTCATGTTCAACGGCCAGGTCCAGCTATTGGAAAAGCGCAGAAACCCCCATAGCCATTGATGCCTGTCTCAGTGGAGCGGGGGGGGGGGGGGGGGGGGGGGGGGGGAGGGGGGGAGGTGTATGACAGACGCTGGTACCATGTCAGATGGGAGGACTGCCCAGATGTAAGAGACCTGCTATTAATTACATAGAGGTGCTGGCCCTAGAACCAGCTGTCAGACTCTTCACTGACCAATGGAGAAACTGCATGTTTACTCGGATAACCAGGCAGCAGTGGCGATAATCAACAAAGGAGCATCCAAACACTACCGGGTGATGGAGAGCCTATGGCAGATTTTCTGGTTGTCAGCACTTTATAATTTCTGACTGAAGGCCAGTTATTACCCGGGGCGTTACAATATATTAGCAGACGCAGCAAGCCACATCCAGGAGGACCGGCTAGAACCGCTCTACACAGCTTTGGCTAATGCCTTAAGTTAAATGAATATTATTCAGTTGGACCATAGGGCGAAGGCACTAGTGGACAATGCCTTTGCCCACAATACCAACAAAGCCTACATATCCCACAGGAAAAGTATCTGGACTATTGCAGAGTTTATTCCCTTGAACATTTCCCGGCATCCAATCAAACTCTAATTAGGTATGTGGCTTATCTCTCAACATGCCTGAAGTTCTCCTCCCTGAGACAGTATTTGGGAGCAATATCCCACTTACACAAAGAGAGACTGTTATGCGACCCCCTCAAAGACAACTACCAGCTTCATCTCATACTGAGGAGGGCCAGGAGGATGTTGGGAGATAAGGTGTGCCGCAGAGAACTGATGACACCGGACTTGCTATTAACCCTATTAAATAGCCTGGATATCGCATCACCAAGGATGGCGGCCATCTGGGCAGCAGCCTTAATGATGTTCTTCAGCCTCCTGAGACGATCAAATGTGCTCCCGTTGTCAGATAAGGCTGTTGACCTGGCCCGCCATTTACAGCGCAAGGACGTGGTGTTAACACCAGGTGGCCTATCCATCACCATCAGGTAGTCCAAGACAGACCAGTTCCAAACAAGGACATGTATTCTCCCACTTCCAGTTATCAATAACCACCGCCTGTGCCTGGCGAAGGCTTATCTTCACTCCTTCCACCTTCCACCAGATGCCCCTCTGGATGGCCCGGCATTGGTCATTAATGAGGCGCACCCCCTGACCCCTCTCACAGCCACCGCATTTATGACTGCGGTTTTTACTGCGCTCCGGGAGAGCGGGGTAGATACCTCCCCCCTCGGCTCCCATAGCTTCAGAAGAGGGGGAGCAAGCTTCCTATGGGGGGCAGGGGTACCAGAGGCATGGATTAAGGACCTGGGGGACTGAGCGTCCAACGCCTCAACCCTTTACACCATTTCTCCCCCGCTAGCGCTGGCCCAGCTAACCACCCATATGGCAGAGGCTATGCCCACTTCCAAACAGTTTCTGTTGTGACTACATTACTACTACTACCCATGTGGGGACTGAGGGAGATGTCACACAGTTGAACAGAGTGGATTATGCTGCATATGGACGAATTACCTTATTCAGTTAATTATGTCTTATAAGTCAAAGTAACCTCTTTATGCTTTGACCCAGGACTTATTCAACCTCTTTTTTTTATCATTTGATTACGTAATGTTTGTCTAGTATTAAAGAAGATGTCATGCGTGGATCAGGTTACATAACCTCATTAACTGATCATGTTAATTACCTTAAGCGCTTACCAGGTCATTGTTTAACAATTAGGAGTTGTTCATATATGTAACAACTTGCGCAGCGCACTTTTAGTGTAATAAAACTTTTCCTCCAATGAAGCCTCATCATTTAAAGTGTTAGGTTACTGTGGTCCGCTGACTTCATGCGGCAAGAATGAAAAGCTCAACTAATACAGCAGATAAATAGTAGTTGACCCAGACTACAATGCCCCTATCTTACAATTTCCTGGCAGATGATGGAAGAAAGGGCAATTACTCTGTTCCCCATCCTCAGTATACACTTAACATGTACCTGTTTTAAACTGCTTAAACTGCATTGGGCCTTTTATATAATTTATGACCAGTATAAGTAAGTTTAAAGAATGCGTGGGACCAGCGACACCAATGCCACCTATCAGTTTGCTCAGCACTTCAACAAATCACTACCGACGTCAACACTATCGATGCCTTCTCCACAGGTTGTGAATTCCTACCCGCCAACATTTCTAACGAACCTTTTCCTCCGATAAACTGTGGTTTTCCTCCTCAGGTTTCTGGAACATATACTTTATATGATGAACCATTCTTCGTTTACATGTTCATTATTGTATGAATACATTGAATGTATACCTGTATCAGACTACTTAAACTGCCGCTGGCCCTCTCGTCTTATTCATAATACAACCCATTACCACAGAAAATCATTAAAATAAAAATTCAGTGACTAATGAATATTTGTGTAGCCGGGGGAGTGGTATGTGCATGATCTCATTTCATAGATGGCCGAATAGGTGTGAAACATTATTTTTCAGCTTCCATGGTACGAATAGCAGATGCATTTCCCCTACGGTAGGTGACATTTGGCGTGTCTTTTATTGTCGCCAGTATTGTCCTACGGATGTGAGACCATGGTTCCACGGGGAGTTGGCTTGACACAGGGAAAGTAATGATAACAGCGAGAAATTGCCGCCTTGACAGATTAGGCAGCTCTTTGTAAGAGGCCATAGTGCGAAAGCAGAACATAATACAGGTACACACTGCATATAAAATAAGTTATAGGGACATCTCTAGTGGTCCTGATTTCACCTCTCAGCGGCTTCAATGACCAGCGGCAGCTATATTAATGCGGATTTCATCCCAAGCCATTCAAGGACTAATATTTGCACATAAACCTTACCGAGAGTTACCTCCCACCCAATGTTTGGTGTATCTCTAGGCATTATGACTTAAAAAGAAAAGATTAATCCAAGAAGGGGTTCTCTGAGGGTAGTTCCTGTATTCGGTTATCACAGTGGAATTTCAGTTTAAAAGGAATCTCAGAGGCTACACGCTAAGATGGGATGGACACACAGAACGTTATACCCCTTTGCCGAGTAAATTAATCTCGATAATCCAGCAATTGCATGTATTGCAAAAAGAAAGACGAGAAACCCATCACAAAACTGATAATCTCTATTGATATAAGGAAAGTAATAAATTTCCATGAGTTCCCTGCTACTAATCGAGGTAAATGTGTTTTAATCCTGTTTTATAGAGGTACAGTCGATGTTTAGGAGACACTTATTGTGATAATCCGTCGTGACTGAAAGACTCCGGCATACTGCACGGCAGCCTGCTATTAGACACTGCTAAAGGCCGCGCTCCCATGTAGGGCACTTAAAAGTACTTATTCTTGACTTGGTATACAAGGATTCTCATAACTTGGGCTGTAAAAGATACTCATTAGCAAAGTTACCGTACCATATTAAACCTAGGATTATTGGCTGCAGTGTCATTTTGTGATATGTCAAAACAACGTCGTGGTGTGCAAGAAATGGAGGAAAAAAGGCTTAATTGGCAATATTTGATATTTTAATTTTCTTTTTATTATTATATAAAACAAATGCTTACCTAAACTAATTAGATATGCATAATAAATCAATCTATAGGAATTTTTTCAGAAAAATAACTAGATACCGTATCCTGCCAAAGTTCCTGATATGCCTTTCTGGCATTACAATCAAACCATATAATGTCTTTAATCGAGATTTATAACTGCCGCTTCAATCTGAATTGCTAATTGAATCATATCGGTCTAATATTAGCTTGCATATATCCATATCACATTTACATATCAGAACCTTTCCTAGCTTGCCATCTAGGGGTTTGTCACCCAGACTTGTCTTCTGGATGATTCCCACCTGAATCTATACGCTGCCTAAAATAATAACAATACAAAAAGGAGTATATATTTCAACCAGAAATGTAATTTCGTATAGAATCACACCACACGGCTGCCGTGATTGGCTATTGCTGGTGGTGCTATTGGACAACATCCATACATTATGAGTACAGATGTGATAACGTAATACATGTAGTGTAGACGTGTAGATGGAGGTCTAGAAATCTTAAGGGGAGGTGCTTGGCCAAGTATACCCTGTCTCATTTCCGTCAGAGCGCGCAACGGTAAAATAGATTGCTATATAGAATATACAACATAAAGATGCCATGAGAAAAAACTAAAGAAAGCACAACACTGATGGGAGAGATTCTTTTACCAGCCTTTGTATTTAAAGAAATACGAAATATTCAGGTCGCTTTTCTACAAAGGCTTTGCCTTGTAGAGCATTTATCACAAATATTTGTATACCTGATGAATGGGGTCTAACCCTACACCAACCCTGCACCAACCCTGCACCAACGTTGTGTCAAACATCTAATCATATATTGGTGATTTGATAAAATTCCAAATCAGCTGAAACCCCAGGAGTCGTTGTTTAGTGATTGATATTACAAAAGCTTAAGTTCATAATAATACGTTGTCAAGAAAATAAGAATGTGTAACTCCATTATGACAGACTGCTGAATCCCTCATTTTGATAGACCTCTTAAATTTTCATATTGCTCAAGGGTGCACGTATGGCCACACCAAAGGATGACTCGACCTCTAGGATACAGCGTGAAAAGAGGGGGCACGGGTCACATACAACGACATTTTATTTCTTAAGTAACCTACTCAGCTCATTAGAGAAGACTAAGGTATTGTTTCCCCCCATGTACTTTACTGTATCATATGTGACGTTCTATGCTATAGTATGTATTGTTTCTCTCCCTTACTGCAGAAACACAATAGCAAAAACTAAACTCACCATGTGTTATCAAAAGGAATAAAAGAGAACAAGATAACCCTACATCCAGGGAAATTCTAATGAGTGCTGCAATTAAAATAGGTATGCTGTGACCGAACACAAACCGTGTCTTTAAAATACTGACACTGTTATTGTTTAATTATATGTAATTGATCCTCTTTGTATGGCATCAGGAATGGTGCCGTTGATGGGTACTATCTTCCATTCTTGGTACACATTTCAATAAGCCATGATTAAATTAGATATTTGTAAAACCAAAATAAAAAGGCCGGAATATTGTCCGGTTGGATGCGTGAAACCTTTCTAGATGTGAAGCGTGCACCATAACGCCTCGCCATATCTACTCAGCAATTAGGTAAACAATACGTTCCCTTTGATACACATTGCTTACATACTACTAGGGCAATTCTTCCTCTTTGAACAACTGTTTTATTTGTATTGATCTTTTTTGGTATTCATTGTTATACATTGGTAGAAAATTGATAATATTTCATGTCGCAACATATGTTCATCATTTTCGTTTATAGCTTTAGTATGTTTGTTACTGACTGATTATTTGGTTAGACGTATTTCAGATGGTATATCATATGGGAAACCTAGGAAAGTTTACGGTCAGAGCTTGTATTCCATCGAGATTGAGTAGCATAATAATTCACAAGGTGAAGCACCATGAATTACGAGATGGGATACGCTCTAACCATAAACTTGAATAGATTTCTGAATTCATATCACCCGTCAAATTATTAATTGGCTAACACTTGTGACGTAATCCTCAATCGAGTATTTTTTCGAAATGCTTAAAGGGCACTGAGGAAGAGTTTGCAATGTTAAGACTATGGGAAAAAATACCAGGGGTGAAATTATGAAAGTGTGTTTCTTCAACAGTACCGGGATTGCCGTACAAAGTCTTTTGGATTATATAGGCTAACAGTTTTTGAGCTAGTTAATCTTCCATACTTTCAACTTCTACCTTTCTCTGCAGTTCAGTTTCAACTATTCGTTTAGAGCCGGTACGTTGTGCCTCGATATTGAATTTGCTCCAAAGAATGATGATCTTCTAAAATTTTCAGATTTGGGTCCAATAACTGTAAACGGTCGATTTTAGTCTGTGGCTAAGAAAATTCGCATATTCACTGTCCTACCTCTTGAACATAGATAATAAAGCTGCGGAGAGTGCTAAGGAATATCCTGACGTATGAAATGGGATTTCGGGCAGCAGAAGTAGACAGGCTATGGAGATTTATGTGAGGGGTAGGATGATATGATGTCCTACACCAAGAACACGTTTACAACATAATACCGCATATATCGGGTACTTAGAAAAAGTTTGTAATTGGAAGTCACGTTCCTTATAATCGTAGGTTATCATATTCTTCTCTTGCGGAATGAGGATATCATACACAGCCTGGGAGCCGCATCTTTTAAGATTGGGGACTGCCTTTTCGTATGCATTTTCAGATAGAAAACCTTCCACCCACAGATAAAAATAAACTATGAGCAGTGGCAAACACGCTCATGATATTATCTCGAGGCCGTTGAACAGACAACAACCATACATCTAAAAATAATGTTTTAACTTAATACCATCTAACGTTGTTAATTTATAGAATACTCTGGCAAAATCTCATTGATAAGTAAATTACTGGTAACGTTATGACAGGGAGGAAAATCTAAATTATTGGAGTCGTTCGTAAGAGTAAATACACTCTCCCGGCTGCAAATCTAGGTACCAGGCATCCTACCACTTAGAGTTCTAACACGTCTTAAATCAAACGTGTGTCAAGACTCAGCCCTGGAGGTACTGGGCCTGTAGAGATTCTCACTATAAGGATGGATGGGGCAATGTAATCAAAAGCATTCCGAGTGGTAGTAGATAGACAGATAAGTAGATGAAAGGACACGACAATAAGAACTAGACAAGGGACCTTTGGTAAGAGATATTGATAGAACAGCGATATGGTTGGGATAGTATGACGTGTATGAGCTTTGATAAATGTGTTCATAAATGAATTAACAAGATGGTAAGTCGTACTTCGTCTTTACGAATACCAGTCAGTACTATTTATCATAAGAGGTCAGATTACTTGATTTGTTTATGATCGACGAGATCGTCACCATAGTAAACTGAAAATTCGATAAATTGCCTTTTGCTTGATGAAGCTTCGTTGAAATATGAATTCTACTAGGACATGTATAACCATTGTCTTTTTGGCACATAAGCCATTGATAGCATGATTGTATCCTCTATGCCCTCGGCAGATTGATTTGATACCTCAATGAGCTAGAATATTGATGCACATTAATGTATCCGGTTCCTATTATGAGACAATTCGCCTGCAGCGTTAGAGAACCCTACACCCGTGTTAAGTCAACAGCCATATTGATGTCCGCTTCCCTGTGTCTGTTACCCGGACACCCGGGGCAGATTCAGAATGCTTGATAAAACCATTTTTTGCATCGATATATTGAGCATCACCATTATGATGTCAAAAGTTGTAGTATGTTTTCACCGTAGCTTGGAATTTCAAATTCGACAGGTATTGTTCAGATATTTTACACATAGGAATAATTCTTGAACTCTACTGTTTTGGGCTTTGGAACCTCATATAATGTTTATAATACGGAATAGAGGGAAACTATGTTCCGGTGAACTTTTGCATACCGGTACTTGGTTTCCCTATTCCTATATACCTTCAAATTGCATTAAAAATGGAGATTTCCATACCTGCGATGGTCTAAGGAGCACTGGCCACCCTTATCGAATAACAGCAACCGCTATGTTTCGTCCCGGCCGTTTCCCGACCGTTTTCATAGCATCTATGCGTGTTTCTATGTGTGTTGCTATGCGACAACGTCACAGCGACGTCACAGTGTTAACATTGTTCAGCCCGGGACGAAAACGTCAGCCTCGATACATAACTTATTATTACTGTACCCCTAGCAGCGGTATGTAACTATAGAGTGTTCGGAAACGGGTATATAGGAATACGTTTTCTGGATATTGTTTATAAGGGAAAACAGCTGAGAACATGAACAGCACGTTCTGATTGACCCGCTCGTTCACACACACACCAATTCCCCGCCACGCCAAGGACTAGGAGACGGCAGATAAATTACTACTATAGAATGGAAACACGTAGTGTCAGCCGAGGTCGGGCAGTTGGAGTAAACCATAAAGAGCCCCGACAATGACCGCCACTCCTGTAATGATTTACTCGCGTGCTCACCGCCTGTCAGACAATACTCTGACCTTTTTTCTCCTTCGATGGTCTACTTTGACGAGCAGCTCATGGCCAAGCCTCACCAGACACAAGACCGCCATAGTCCGCCTCGTCACTTTTCTCTTTTCCCTCAGAGGGTAACAGAACTATTATGTACTGATTCCTGTAACATTTGGAATGGGTTTCTGCACTTGAACAGAATGGCAGCTGGAAGGAGGTTAATGAACTCAGAAGCAATTGCTTCAGAGTTGCTTTAGCCATAAACAGAAGGATGTGAGTGTTCCTACAATAGTGAAATATCAGAATCATAAAGAACAACGTCTGAAACTCTAGACTATACCGATTCCTATAATATGGGAGAACTATGTAATTATACCTGTATGGAATGATTACCGACTTTTAGATCGGTGAAAATACCCACCGACGTCGGAGACGGAGGTGGGTATTTACACAAATCGAAAAGAGGTAATCATGGAATACAGGTATAATCACATTGTTCTCCTATTATTATATTCCTCAAACTGTCCGTAGATATTCAAATTATACCATAATTAGCCGTTTATCACACTGCCATTCTGTCAAGTTTACTACGAAAGGCGCCCTGTACAAGAAATTACGAAGCGGATGTTTATTTCCAATCCACAGTGCATCCGCAGTTTGTGCCACACTTGCCTCGCACAGCCTCTACCTACCATGAATCTCTCGTCGACCTCACCCTAGCAGCAGCCTCTGCTTGGCGATTAAAAATTGTCATTCTGGTTGCGAAAGCCAACTACAGGCGGTAGTGTAGTGGTTAAAACCTCTGCTTTCAGATCTAAAGGTCTGAGGTACGATCCCTGCTCATGGCCAATACTTTTTTCCTTTTTCTTTTTAGATAAAAAGAAAAATGCTAGTGCAGAGATAGCCACTACAAACTATATAAACAAATTTAAAATCTATTCTGAATTATATTAGTTTTATGTGTAAACAATGTGCCCTTCGTTGTTTGTTTACATTTTGTTGCTTTGTTTACATTATGGGCTAACTGAAGAGTTGGACTTTAATGCTAAATTAAGCACGGTAGTTAGGGACTGACTACTCGTCGTTAGGGACTCCCTCAACCCGTTCCGGTCACGTGACGCTCACGTGGTCACCTCACGCCAACCCGTCGACGTTCACTTCAACCCTGGGCAGCCAACGAGAAGAAACCACCCACCCACCCTACAAACTTTCCAACTTTTTCTTTTCCTTCTCTCCTTCTCCGTAGGGCTCATCAATAGCTCCTGAACTATCATCTTATTTGGAATGTATGTTATGATGGACCTCTAAAACTTATCTCGTATCTCCAATATACTCAATGAATTTTATGTCCATACCCCTGCTTTGTCATTATGCATGCTCACTTCCAATCAGGTGCCTCTGGTAGTCAAGACATTGACTCTAAGTGTCCATAAGATCAGTTATAACGCTTTTTATGATGATTCCTTTTGTATTTCGGAGTAATTCTATAATTCATGTTTGGATTATGTATGTCAATGTCCTACATGCCGTAGTTCATGATAACTGGCCTCTAAATATTGCCGTATTCGAAGTGATGTCATCCGTCCGCCATTTTTGAATTTCCCGCTGACCCTTTTCTGTCAAACTCTCGTCCAATCGGATCGCGTTATTTCACGTTGAAAGCACTCCGTACTGCCGCCCCAGAGGCGACCTGTACAAGAAATTATGGAGTACCTCGCCCGTATGATAGATATAATACACCCGAAGCATCAGTCCGTATTCGTAGTGAGTTTGTGCATAGGTATATAATAAAATATGAGAGACGTTAATCCCTTATTTGACACACTTTCTGTACTTAAGGTTATGATCGATATATTTTGGGGGCTGAAAATACTTGTCGGGAGGGTGACCCCTCCTCCCAATGGTGGTATGGGGACCTCCTTTAATCCAATTGAAAAAGAAATCGCCACTTGAGTTGATTGCTGTCTCACTTTATATTTAGGATTGTCATGCTGAAGCCACTGAAACAATCCTTCTATTTTCAAACACTAATTGTTTGATATTGCTATGCCTGGATCACAAAACACTTTCTTAGGAGCAAAACAACACTATGTAATAACACCGAAAATACATTAGACCAGTACGTACAGGGGTATCGCCTGAGTGTATCAACTACAAGATTAATGTAGCCTTTTAGATAATGGAGTAAAAAAACCAAAGGGTGTGCTGCTCGCCAACAAAAGGAAAGCCTCCTAAGTCAGGCAGGGTCTTGTTGCCGTGAGTGGTATGGGAAAAACATGCGGAAATAGAGGTATTGACCAAACTTCGCTCTGGAATGGTGACAATAAATTTGCTTGTACCGCCGCCCTGGCTATTTCAGGAGCACCAGGGCCATCGTAGGAATAGGAAATTAAGGTTAGTTGGACGGGTTATTCAGGATTTTCACTGCACGAAAACCACCATTTTACATATATATACGCCATCGCGATAACGCACGTATGGGCTGTATCGTGGCCTGTTTATACTTGTATACACCTCTTATATGCGTCTGCGTTTCGGGCGTCTACGAGACAGTTTCCATATGTAGACGCGCGCGACTTGGCTGTCTTTCACGCCTGGCGTATTTAAGATAAAACATACTCTGCGCAATATATATACGCCAGGCGTATATATGATACCCAAAAAAAAAATTGCGACCCACGGCCCGCCTCGTACTGTGGGTGTTGGTAGAGGATGCACCAACACTGCCCCACCACCCGCGACCTCCCAACACCACCCCCCACTGCCCCCCCCCGACACCCCACCACCCCACCACCCTACAATCACTCTACCCACAGTGAAGTCCTGGTACACGCCCCCCGCCTCCCTGCAGACGGATTAGCAGCCGCTCGGGGTGTGAAAGATGATTTCAGTCCTGAGGGCGGGCGGCTGAGCGGGTGGCTGTGAGGGTGGCGGCGGCATTCACACTACTTCTAACAAGGCGGGGGCGGAGTCGGAGTCGGAGTCGGGAGGAGGACTTCAGGCGCACAGAGACACTGGGGGGAGGTGATTATATAGTAAGCTTGACTGGCCACACATTGAAATGGTGTTTTAAAGTTTTTAAAAAATCGGTAAAAAACAACTTAATGCATGGTTTATTATGTGTAATTAATCAATTTATACTCAATCAAGTATTATAAAGGTTTTATAAAATAAATTGGTAATATAAGATTGCAATTTTCATATAATACAGACTTGGATGGTTAATGGCAAATGGAATATGCTACCACTGATGTCCCCAAGTGGCAGAGGTCGGAATTATTGGATAGTGGCGTAAATAAATAGAATCAGGCGTATATATGACGTTTATAAGACCGCACCATGGACATGTATATACGCCACTAGATAAGGCGTCTACGAGACGTCTAATAGGTCTAACTTCTAGACGCAAAATCCTACTGTTAGACGCGTTTCGAATACATATGTAAAGTGGTAAGTTTCGTGCAGTGTTTGTACTTGGGGTATCTAGATTGGCCATCCCGTATAGGCAGTGCTAATGGTTGGAAATTAGATTATGGTCTACACTGCATGATTGTATAAAAACCCATGATCTTATAGGTTCTGCATCACTGGTTTATATAATCTTTTTTCCGCCTTTTGCCTATAGGGAAATAGGAAGTAAACCAATTTTTATTGATTCTGAGGTTGTTCAAGTGTGCGCCGAAAATGATTACTTTAAAATTTTGAAGGAGAGTATTGCGAGATATATACACAATATCAACTGGTTGCATTTACAAGCGACCGTAATATTTGGGGACTAGACGCGTAATAATATCCAAGCGAATGCTAGGATATTACATAGAATCTAGTCCAAGGAGATTACGACCGTTCTTATCTGAAACCAGTTTATATTGTATTCATCATTCAGCATTGCAAATGTAGGTTACCAAAGATAGGTCGAAATCAATGCCAATCTTCTTACGCACTATTATGTAATCAAGAGACTTCCTTCTGTAATCTCCGCTCTATGTTGGGCAGAGATTACGATCACCAGCCCGGTGAATTACACCCCCATAGGTCTAGTATGGAAACTTCGTAAATAGTGGATAATAAAGTAAGAGTCTCCTTCTGTTCATCTAACATCCTCAGCTGTCACTTTTATTTGAGTCATTATCACTCTCATTTAGATCATTCCCAACGTCGCCATTCGTGAATTAGGCATACGCATGAACCTAGGTGATCTATAACAAGAATAGTACTTTTTAGGTAGTCCTTGTTTACTCTTTCGAATACTTTGAATGATTCTATATTACGAGTGATGGGAGCCAGCCAATTCCATATCGAATGTCCGTAGCAACTCTATTTATACATAGAAATATTTGGTGTGTTAATACATATCAGCGGAGCAGCATACCCTCTGGTAGACAAGGATCTGCGATCCACATATAAACCTTTTTTCAGTCTTAGAAAGAAATAATTCAACATGTGATTTCTCGTTCTCTCATGTAAATAGCTAGGTGATAGAGGCATTGCCATGAAGAGTGATATTTTATCCTCGCACAGTGGTTCTGATGAAAACATATCCGCAAGCATTTGCTTTGGGCCTTTTAGAGTTTATCTAGCATATTTCTGGAGCATTCATTGTACAAAAGATCCCCTTGATCCAAGTAGGGTAGGATTGTGGCCTTATATAGGTAAATCGCTGTTTTTGTATTAATCAAATCATTCTAAATAGCTGGTACGTTCTGTTAGCAGTTTTTAAACATTTCATTCATGTGGAGTTTAAAATCCAAATTTTCTTCCAAAAAGACACCAAGATATTTACAACTATAAACTTTCTTCACATCAGCTTAGTTTTAGAGGCAGTTACTGTGAACTTGTTTTGCTCTGACCAAAGCTCAAAACGATCAAAGGCCTGTTGTAGCTTTCGCTGCAAATCATGTTGATCACGTCCTTTAAGATACATAACGGTATCGTCCGCATACAACATAAGTTTCACTTCTTTGAGGCAATCTGCCATGTCATTCACATAACATTGGAGGCCCCTGTCACGTACAGTAGCCTAATCTTATCGACTAGCTAACCCAGTGACAAGAAAAGAGAATACAGAATATCTTCTATGCTAAATGAAGAAGACAGATAACCATACACAGATATGTATTAATAACATATATTATAACAAAGTATACAGTTACATAACAATTCTCATCAACATACAAAATCATATACACTTCTGTAGTGTTCATATAATATAAGTCATCTTGGTCAAAGCAGTACTCACAGTCTATCACTCTCAGTTATTGTTCAATGTCTCCTTGACTTGTGGATATAGATGATCCAAAGTAGTGGTAGCAGTCATCAGTGTCTTTTCCTCCAGTGCTGGGGTGATAGTAGCTTATGGAGAAGCCCAATCCTCAGTAAAGGCCTCTATAGCCTAGTGTTCTATGGTGTTTCAAGCCTGACACTGCAGTGGTGGTAATGCTGAGCAGCATGGAGATGTTGACGCCACGGTGTCTGGGTTCCAAGTGAGCTCTGAGTTGAAATCTGCTTCCTTATATACCCTATCGGGGGGGGGGGGTCAGTCCAAACGAAGACAGGGGATGGTTCAAACGCTGGGGGTGGCAGTCCAAATGGTTAGGCCTTAACCTCTATCTGGAGCGAGGACCTGTTAGGAAGCACCCTGTGATATTCTCAATACATACATCACACCTCCCTCCTTAAACAAAGAAAAAGATTTTTCTTTTTTTTTCTAACCTCATACATCAAGAAATATGTTATACAATATGATATATGGCATTCTGCAACATACATTTGCCTTTTGTCAAAATTACATTTATTACCTTTTACCATCTTTGGGTAATAACACTTGAAATCATAGTATGTACATAATCAAAGAAAACATTTAAGAAGCTCATGACAATGCATCAGCACAGACATTGTCTACACCTCGTACATGAAAAATCTCAAGATTGTATACTTGCAACAACAAACTCCAGTTCAACAATCGCCTGTTTTTGTTTTTCATCTTCTGCAAGAATGTCAGGGGGTTGTGATCTGTATACACAAGTACTGGATCTAGAGGGTATGACACATAAACACTGAAGTTTTGTAAGGCCAATACTAATGCCAAAGTTTTCAACTGTTGAATAGTTCTTTAGTGACAAGTGAACTTCTTGGAAAAGTAGCATACAGGGTGCTGAACACCATTGTCATCATTATGCAGTAACACTGCACCTACCCCATGGTCACTTGCATCAACCATCAGAACAAACTTCTTGCCAAAGTCTGGAGCCATCAAAACAGGTCCAGAACACAAAATAGATTTCAGTTTCTTAAAAGCATCATCACAGTCTTTGGACCAAATGAAGTTTTCCTTTTTCTTTAACAGATTTGTAAGTGGAGCAGTTATGTCAGAGAAATTCTTACAGAACTTCCTGTAATATCCAGCCATGCCAAGAAATCTCATTAAACTTCTCTTGTTTGTTGGAACTGTATATTCAACAATACTCTTGATTTTGGCTTCAACTGGTGCTACCTGACCTAGACCAACAACATGTCCAAGATAAATCACCTTTGCCTGTCCAAACTCATTTTTTGTCAGGTTTACAGTTAGGTTTGCTTGTTTGAGCCTCTCTAACACAGATTGCAGCCTACACAAATGCTCTTCCCAGGTGTCACTGTAAACCACAATATCATCAACATACACTTCCACACCTGGCAGACCTTTCAAACACTGGTTCATCATTCTTTAAAAAGTTGCTGGAGCATTCTTCATACCAAATGGCATCACTTTGTATTGATACAAGCCATCAGGAGTAACAAAAGCAGACACTCGCTTTGCTCTGTCACTCAAAGGAACCGCCCAGTAACCTTTGAGTAAGTCACACTTGGTGATATACTTTGCTTTGCCAATTTTGTCAATGCAGTCATCTATTCTTGGAATAGGATATGAGTCCGTCTTGCTGAGATCATTCACTTTGCGAAAATCAGTGCAAAATCTAACAGAACCATCTGGCTTGGGAACAAGTATACAAGGTAATGACCAGTCACTGTTGCTTGGTTCAATGATGTTATTCTCTAACATGTAAGATACCTCTTTGCTCATTTTCTCAGGCTTGTCTGGGCTAACTCTGTAAGGATGTTGTTTGATGGGGAGAGCTTCTCCCACATCTACATCATGGATAGCAATATTTGTTTGGCTAGGAACATCAGGAAAGACATCCTTATACTCTCTGAGCAATGTGCTCAATTCCTCTTTCTGTACTGGAGGCAGGTGCCCTAACTTGGCATCTAGATTTGCAAGAACATTTGAGTTGTTCAGTTTTACACTGTAGTCTGTAGGTACAAAATCAGTTGTTTCTCCCTCATCACTCAGTGCATTCATACAACAGCCAACAGTCTTGACACTGTCAGAACTTTCTCTGTCATAATAAGGCTTCAACATGTTGATGTGAGATAACTGGGTAGATTGCCTTCGGTCAGGAGTTTTAACAACATAGTTCACCTCTCCAATTCTTTAGACTACCTCATAAGGACCATGGTAGCGAGCCTTGAGTGTATGCCCAGTAATGGGTAGCAACACCAGGACCTTGTCTCCCACAGAGAATATACGCTCTTGGGATTTCATGTCAAACTGGTCTATCATCTTTCTTTGAGCTTCTTTCAGATTCTCACGTGCTAACTCACAAAACAAGAACTAGCCTAGTTCTAACTTTGGAAACATAATCCAAGACATTGTTGTTTTCAGGGTTACCTCCTAACCAATGTTCCTTCAATACCTTCAATGGACCTCGTACACTGTGGCCAAAAACCAGTTCAAATGGACTGAATCCTAAGGATTCTTGAACAGACTCTCGAGCAGGAAATAACAGCATACCAATACCTTCATCCCAATCTTTCTCATTCTCAAAGAAGTAAGTCTGCATCATGTTTTTGAGAGTGCAGTGGAATCTTTCCAATGCACCTTGAGACTCGGGATGGTAAGCACTGGACTTCACCTGTTTTATACCTAGTTCGTGAACTACTTGCTGGAACAAGCCAGACATGAAGTTTGAGCCTTGATCAGACTGAATCTCTCGTGGAAGTCCAACCAATGAGAAGAAATTAATCAAAGCTTTGACTATCTTTGGAGCTGAGATATTTCTCAGTGGTATAGCCTCAGGAAATCTTGTAGAAGCATATCATCCTTAAAGAAGTACCCTGTGGAGACTTTGTCAAGCTCCTCATCTGAGAGAGCATGGTGGGTAAGTGATAAAACCTCAGGATCTTGCCTTTGTTTAGCAATCAACTTACTCCTGCCAAGAGGGACCTCATCCTCCAAGTTAGTCTTGTCGTCATTTTGACTTGACCTCTCCAAGAGTGGACATTTCATGCAAAGATGTTACTTTCTTTTCATCAAGATACGTTTTGAGAGCACTGTATGTGCAACGCTTAAATTCCTCCACAAGACACAGTTGCCTGAGTTTATCAAAGCTATCTTCCACTTCCATAGATTTACACCATCTTTCAAAGTACACTTCCTTTTCATGAGCAAACTCTACATAGGTTTGATTATCTTGCTTACGGTAACTCCTAAACTTCTGACGATATGCCTCAGGAACCAGTTCATAAGCTTTGAGAACAGCAGCTTTGACCTTTTCATAAGCTAAACTGTCATGCAAAGATAGTGCTGAATAAGCTTCCTGAGCTTTACCCCTCAAAACACTCTGTAACATCAGTGCCCACTTCTCTTTCAGCCATTTCATGCTTTGGGCAACCTTTTCAAAATGTTGAAAGTACTTATCAACCTCATTTTCATTGAATGGTGGCACTAACCATACATCTTTACTAACATCACAAATGTTTCGTTGATTTGTCAGAAGCAAGCTGTAGTTCCATTTCCTTAAGCCTAAGTTCTTTGTCAGCCTGAATACATGCAAGCTCTCTCTCTTTTTCAGCCTGGACTTGAGCAAGCTCTTTTTCAGCCTGAATTTGAGCAAGCTCTTTTTCAGTTTGAAGTCGTGCATGCTCTATTTCTGGTTGTTTGAGTTTGATCTCTCTCTCTGAAACTTCTTTACGACCTGCTTCTGAGGAACCACTAGTATCCAATTCATGTAACACATCTTCTGGCAATAACTCATCATCAACCAATATTTCAACAATAGCTCTTTTCAGTTCAGCTATTTTGATAGACCTTTTCACATCTAGTTCTAACTCCCTAGCAATTGCTAACAATCCATCCCTTCTGAACTGTTCTAGTTCCTCTATAGAGGGTGACTGTAGAAAAGCTTGGTACTTAGACATTTTGATTTGTTGTACTTATCATCACCAAGAGAACAATTTTTCAGATCCCGGACAAGCCCCCAATTTCTGTCACGTACAGTAGCCTAATCTTATCGACTAGCTAACCCAGTGACAAGAAAAGAGAATTCAGAATATCTTCTATGCTAAATGAAGAACACAGATAACCATACACAGATATGTATTAATAACATATATTATAACAAAGTATACAGTTACATAACAATTCTCATCAACATACAAAATCATATACACTTCTGTAGTGTTCATATAATATAAGTCCTCTTGGTCAAAGCAGTACTCACAGTCTATCACTCTCAGTTATTGTTCAATGTCTCCTTGACTTGTGGAGATAGATGATCCAAAGTAGTGGTCATCAGTGTCTTTTCCTCCAGTGCTGGGGTGATAGTAGCTTATGGAGAAGCCCAATCCTCAGTAAAGGCCTCTATAGCCTAGTGTCCTATGGTGTTTCAAGCCTGACACTGCAGTGGCAATGCTGAGCAGCATGGAGATGTTGACGCCACGGTGTCTGGGTTCCAAGTGAGCTCTGAGTTGAAATCTTGAAATCTGCTTCCTTATATACCCTATCGGGGGGGGGGGGGGGGGGGGGGGGGTCAGTCCAAACGAAGACAGGGGGTGGTTCAAACGCTGGGGGTGGCAGTCCAAACGGTTAGGCCTTGACCTCTATCTGGAGCGAAGACCTGTTAGGAAGCACCCTGTGATATTCTCAATACATACATCACACCCCAGATTGGATCCCTGGGGGACGCCGCGTGCCACCTCACCCTCCCCAGAGGGTAACTTTTTTTCCTTTGAATACGTATTTCACTGTATTTTCTATTCCCATCTTCTTATTAACAGACATCATTTGGTCGTCACTAATATTTGCTTCAAGTAGATACATGATTAGTTTTAGTAAAAATCAAGTATTTCGTGGTATTGGCTTCCGAAAAACAAGTCATATATGTGATCAGCTGATTGTATCCAAGTTGCGTTAGTGTATTTGATAAATCATTTCTATATATATCTTCTTTTTGTCTAATATCAATATCTATGTCACCCAATATGTAACTTTCTTTGTATGTGTTTTTGGCTTGTGGTCATTTTAAAAGTTTCTATAAGTACTTCTTTATTTCCCGGGAGAGGTCGATAGAAGTTAATCACAATAATATTTTTCATTTTGTCTTGGTCAATTTCTATTTTCTGCATCTCGATATTCTTCGTGTTTATATAATAATTTGCATACAGATAATTGTCAAATTTCAAGGTATTTTTGATAAGTGTTAATAATCGTTCTCGTCTGCCACGACCAGCCATGTCTCCGACAGTGTCAAAATATAAATAGGCTTCGTTGCTAATTCAACTCGTATTCTCTCATATTTAGCTTTACAGCTATACACACATAATTTAGCAAGGGTCGTATCTTTTAGTCTACCAGATAATTAATTGTTGCTACTTAATTCTCAATTTAAAGAAAGTCCCTTTCGGTGGTGAGTATACAAGTAATCAATATCATCAAAACAAATAGGTACTTTCCTCTTCCACGATTAAGTTTCATTTGGTAGAACGAGTCAGAAACCACTACGCCATTTAAATTCATAACAATAGTCATATGAGATTCATTCATATAAAACATACAGATATTCCATGTCAAACCTTGACAGTCATGGTCGTTGAACATGGGTATGCATGACATACAACATGGTCGTTAGTTGACTTGCAAAACAACATTAACCACATTCTCTATTGAATTCAAATGGAGGTCAGGATGAGCATTATTAATATTCAAATCAATCGTATTTATCAATATCAGTAGAAGACTGCATCCGGGATGATTTATACAGAGTAGCAGGACCTAGTAACAAAGGGAGATCTCAATTTGCACTACTGTATCCCTCATTATCGCTCAGTGGAAGTATATCGAACTGTTAATTGACTGTAGGACGTACACATGCCATGGTCTCTGTCTATGTAGCCTAGGTGATAATGTTCCTGAGAAAGAAATCGATGAACATATGGTCTGTATCCCCGTGCACCATAGGGTTTGGAGCTCCCATGGATATGGACAAGGTGATAGGAGAGTGAATATTCTGAAACGCTCCCAACGAGATGGCTGATGGGGATACAGATCAATACAAATCTGTTTCCGATTTTATCTTAGCATGGACCACTTTATAAGTTAATAGCACATTGAGTATGGGTTAGCATGCTCACAAGCCTGTTGGGTAAGAGTTCCTAACGTTAAACCTATTATACCAGGCTAAGATAAATGGTGCTACAACTCATACTTTCCCCATACGTGTCAAGGGCTGGTGTAGGAGACAACGTGAAGTGGTCGGGTGTGTATAGTGCAGGATGAGGTGTGATTGGGTGGTACGAAAAGCACACATGGGACGCCTCAACAACGAGAGACAACAGCTCCGAGCCAACATCACCAGGGTGTCCAGTATGTTGACTTAGTTGCAGTCCGCTAGATCATAGTTACGGAAGAAAATTCCCAATAACAATAAACGCTACTACGTCAACATAGCCATGAAACTATAGATGATATGATATACTAATTGAATGTGATAATAGTGTAGTTTTCGTGGTCGATGGAGCATATTACTTAATGACAGGATCTCTTCAGTTTTAGCATCCAATCAGCCAGTTGTATTCCATTTTCAACAAAATGAATTGTGATGTGCAACTTGATTCAAGCAGTTTGATATTTCCAATATAATTGCATTCAGTGGTAGTATTGCCATTAGTACGGGATATAGGAGCGATGTGAGAAAGGCGTGAGGTGAGAGTAAGTTGAAAATCATAGTGCTGAAGATGTGAGGATAGAATGATAGAAATGATAGAAACATTCATCATATAGCCGTTAGATATCCCTATATATAATTTCACGGTAGTAAATGTTTCCAACAATATTTGCCTCCAGGTTATGGGACACCTTCTCTTGATACATATGGTTCACGGAGGTGCAGAACATTAATCAACATCTCCAAGTTCACAACCGATTCCGGCCAGAAACAGTAACCTTATCCGCCACCTGATAACACAATCTGTCAAGTCACATTTGAGGTTATGGACAGTCACATCTTCTAGAATTACGTTATTCTCGGGCACTTAATTAAACAATTAAAGAGAGGTGTTGCTTACATTCCTTTCCAGTTCTGAATTCATCTGGGTTTCAAATTGAAGGATTCATATTTCAGTAAGACTTGAAAGCCAGTAAAATAAAGGCTGTCTTTCATATAGCCACTGCCTGGTCCAGCACTCTCTGGGCCGATTCACACCCGGGATTTGCCTGGAGGTGTCTTCCATACACCCGGGAGGTATGCTACATACACCCAGGCCTATCCAGGACTCCCAAAATAGGTATGACGATATGCATAAAAGTATTTTGAACTGAGAAGCTAGCTTATATTGTCATTGTATAAAAATGAGACACATAATTCTGCCACTGCGAGAAAACCTGTATGTTTTATCTTATATACGCCAGGCGTGAAAGACAGCCAAGTCGCGCGCGTCTATATATGGAAACTGTCTAGTAGACGCCCGAAACGCAGACGCGTATAAGAGGTGTATACAAGTATAAACAAGCCACGATACAGCCGATACGTGCGTTATCGCGATGGCGTATATATATGTAAAATGGAAGTTTTCGTGCAGTGGTAGTGGCAGTGGCGGTGGCACCAGTGGCAGTTGTATGGCGGTAGTTGATGCAGTAGGGTGTACCTGCACCAACACTGAAGCCCTCGTCCATGATTCTTGTACCGATTCCGAGCCAAAGCCAAAGCCCAAGCCTGACCCTGACCCCGACTGTGACCCAAGTCTATAACCCCAAATCTTATACAGCATGCCGTATAAACACACATCCTGAAACATACAGAGTGATGATGTTTTGAAAGTATGAACTATAAAAAAACTGGTAAAAAAGACAAAAGAATGCTGGGTTTATCATATGTAATTAATGAAATAATACTCATTAGAGTTTTAGAAAGATTTTATAATCAAAATTGATGATATAATATTGGATTTTCTATATACCAAGGACTTAATAAACATAGATGAAGCGTATACACGATGGAAAATAGGACTTATTTACGCAAAATTATAGCTATATGAATATGCCGGACGTACATATATGTAAATTAGGGTATTTTGCACTGTTTGTGCAATGGTGTCAGCGCAACAATGTTCTGACGAAGCAATTGGAGTGCAGGTTAGAATATTGATCCATAATTGATTTACTTCCAAAGCAAATTCCTGAATAACATTCAGGAACCTTTACGTAATCAACTATAAAATGCCATCAGTTCTGGTAAATGATGAATCGGACACAGTTATCTTAGAACCTGTGTGGATATTTAATCACACAGATTGCATGGAATCTTAATACCCACTCCAATCGGTAGACTGAGAATTAGAAAATAAAATTACCTTGGAATCGATCAGATTGAAGACCGAAAATATCATCATTGCAATATTCTACTCGGCTGGATCACCAGGGCTGATGGAGTTCAGCCCGCTTTTCGTCTAAGGTTTTCAAACTGATATCAGGGTAAGGCATATATTACGCACACAAATTGTATTTCTAAGGTAGCAATACAAAATTGTGATGTTATCTGGCATGGAATCATTAGAGCTAAGTGTGACCCGTTGGATCAGAAGTGAAATACATCTTCTCAGACTGAACTGGTCAACACGTTCAAATACACACACAAGCGGCCGTACCTCCCAGTGATTATCCGAGCGATTAGCGAAGATATTATGTGGTCAACCACGAAGGGATACGGTCACTCGTATACAAAACCAGTCTATTGTATTCATTACCCACCAACCAAGATTAATTACAAGTCTGGTTATTGCAATTAAAAAGTTTCTGCAAGATGTTTAGTTCCAGAAACCACAGCACTGTCAATTGTGTTATGAGAGTGATTTCAGATGGTTAATGGGATTATCATGATCGATTCTAAATAATTAACATTAAATGAACATTCAATAAACTTATTTCGAAGTACATGTTGATTTGACCACATTATGGACAGGACTATTTTCCCGGAATCTCCGGGTAGCTTATTCCAGGTGCCCCATACATATCCTATGGAGACTACGTAAAAGTTGAGTAATAAATACCAACAATGAATGACCGGTCTTGTGTACAAGCGGCCATAGTCTACGAGAGGTCAACGCGTAATAATTTCCGACGGACAACAAGGATATTACGTCATCAACTACGAGGAGATTACAGCAACTCGTAGATAAAACCAGTCGTCATTGTGTTTATTATGCACCTGCCCGATTCACAACAAGTCATTGCAATAAAAGGTTTATTGCAAGATATGCTTACTTCAAGATCACGCCAGTACTGTCAAGCATGGTAGTAACTCGGTGTATGTCTACGCCAGTATATATAGGTCGCTATTTTTCTGTGTTTTTAGCATGCACAATTATTTATGACAGTGAATTCTAATGAATTATAAATGAGATCATTATAACTGATTCTAAATAATTGATATTGAATGAATATAAAAGAAACTTATTTGAACTACATGATTATTTGGTCTAATAATGGATGGGACTATTTTCCCGGAGATTCTGACGTATCTATATCTCCTATGGAGACTTCATAATAGGTGGATAATAGATACACAATTTTGCCATGATTTTGATCTGGGAGGCCATATACTCTCTGCACAGTTGACACATAGTAAAACTCAGAGCGATAGGAAGGAGTATTGCGTTGTGTCAATAGGCCTTTTTCCACTGTCCGGTGTCGCACCTTATCTGCTTGGTTACCCAATGCCTGCAGCCAAACAAGCCCCTGGCAACATATTCTTTAGCATTGAATCACTCAGTATATGAGCGTAATACGTTCATAATACCAGTGTATATCATTTGCAGAGAAATAACAGTGATTGCATCATATTCTATGGTATTCCAGTTCCAATTCGATGTATCATGCATGTATATCACCTCACTGATACTTGAGATATAGCTTAGATAACACGGGATCACCGAAATTGAATATACATTAATACATTGGCAGGCCTAGCTATTATGTGCTTATCTTTCTCCAAATTAAAACCAAAACAATTATCAACTATAAAGTTTTGATAGTCCAGACTGGTTGATACAATGCCATTAATTTTTCTAGCAGTCCAATCTCTCCAAAAACAACGCTCCTGTAATCACACCAACCATTCACACTTTAGGTGTGATTGCTGTGTTCTCTATACACATATAGCCAGACTCGGCCAGGTTTGTCCGAGCGGCCGCATAACTAAGCAGTGGGCCGTTAGGCGGCGCTGAACGGCAACACCTGTATTATAACACGGACCTCTATATGGGTCATCCAAGTCCGTGATTACAAGTAGAATACGACCACGCAGTTCAAATTCATGGTGATCTTATATCTATTACCCACCTTTTGATTAATTGTCAGATAGAAAATCATATGAATGATTAGAAACCCAACGTAAGGGATAGCGATTCATACAAGGGATATATGGAAAAGTATTGAGCTGCTCATGGAAGAGCTAACTAGAAATCTGTGACGTGCGACATAAGTTCCATTAGGATAAATTGGGTCACATATATCGAAAATCCTGCAGGTGATTATTATTCATAAAACCTAGATGTTTTTTTTCAATTTCGTTGGATGGGCAAGGAACCATTCTTTTTCTCCAATAACCGAAGGAAATAGGGGAAACAGCAAGAAGTTGTGGATGATTGGATGATTAAAGAATAAGAAATGGTTGGAATTTTAAGTCAAGTTTGATGTAAACAAAACCTCTTGTGGAGATGGTGAGCCTCAAGTACCTTGAGCGCTCTCAGAGTGTTTGTAAACCTTTTCACAGTCATTGTGAACTGCCTGATGAGTTGATGTAGATATATAGCTTTTAGATCTATAGCTTGTAGATATAGAGTCTTAAACAAAGCCTGGTGAATAAATCATGACATTATATAAGCTAACAGATACTCCACATCCATGACCTGAATTATGAGGCAAATCGCGTGCTAGTTTCTCCAGTACTGCCGTTATGATTAATATTCTAGCCTTGCACCCTTTACTTTAAATCTTCCAATCACGACAGTAGTCTAGTGTGATGTTATGGAAAGCAAAAGCAAACATAGAGAAGTTCAACCTATACGACGCGTTGATGGCTGCTGCTGTTATACCCAAAATAAAATGACTACTAAAGGGGGCACCCCATCTCTCATTTGATAAATGAATTGGTCTTCTTCGTCTAAACTCAGAACTTCAATTGAAGAGCAACAGTCTATGATCAGACATTATATCAGAATCTTCTGAAAGGTCCAATCAGCCTCGCCCGCTGCATTATCGTTCTGGTTAACGTTTTACAGAGACACATTTCCTAGAAAGCGTAACATGATTTGAGGGAATCTATTCATTGCCTATGCTGCGCCGTCTCTAACAAACTAGGACACGAACAAAGCCTCTTCTCATTAGCATTATCAAATGTCTCCTCCACCCGTGCCTCCTTTCTCACTTAGAAGTACGCGTTTGCGGTATTGTTGTTATTCTATTGCATTCATTGATTTTATTCATGGCATTTGATGATAGATCAAGCAGGTATTAATAAAACAGCCATTGCCCCAGGGAATAAAACAGAATTTATACGAAAAGGGATTTATGGAATCAATTGAGGGCGTTCTTTATTATTGATAATGAAAATCTTTCCCCTCCGATGGCGCATCTGCAACTGTTTAAGGTCAAAAGGCAACAAAAAAAATGGTCCTTATGAATGAACCCAATTATTCTTATCCGCCCTGCCCCCTGGTTATCATTTTTAGGTTCCACTTTTCAGTATCTTTCATTATCTTTTATCCTTTTTGTGTGATGTTAATTAATTAGGTTGCTTTTTATATAGAGTACCGACGTTCGAAACGAACGTCGGGTAAATATTACATACGAAACATCGGGTAAACATTACATACGAAAGGGGTATTACTTATAATCAATAGGGTCGAGACACAGGCCGATTCTTTCCCAATTTCAATGCAACATCCTCTTGTACTATTTTGAGAAACTTTGTATTGTTATGTTTATAGTGACAGTTCGGCCCAGAAGTTCCCTGGTGCCGGCCGTGGTGTACCTCGGTTAAAGAAGTATCTAGGCAGATGTAGAACTAATAGGTTTCCCCTGCAGTGGAATACGCTGTTTGCAGCTTTGGAAACCGATATCAACCGACAAAGAAGCGCATATAATACTTGAGGATAGACAATATACATTGAACCAGCCCTAGTCTTGACGGATAACACGCATTGATCAACCTTTTCCTACAAAGGGTTTCTGTACTAAAAAGACATCAGCGAAACTTACCAGAGCAGCCGTGTGTCAGTTCTAGCCGCAAGCGGGGATATAGGTATCTTTTACTTTCCTAGAGTACACAACACATGGCCACATTCCCTGATTCTAACCGTACGAATATCTCCCTCAGACAGCGCCATCCTCTGATATGCGGCGGCAAAATGCCCGACGAAGCGTTACCGATCGATGCGACATCGAGAACTCGCTTAAGGAGGCGGCGAATCCAATCACCGGCTTACACCGGACCATGCATATTCCCAGCTGGCCTTGCCGCCCCGGCGCTGTGGCACTGGGTCCTCCACTGGAGACCTTCATTAGAATCTTCCTCAGCCTGACCCGTACATCGTCCAGCCTACTCTCTGTTGCGGATTATGCGCAAACCGCCAGGGATCAAGCCCACAGTCTGGGAGGTAGCCGTGGAAAGTTAGGGCATTAGTCAACTAAGTGCACGTCTACCGATCGGGACTAATTTTCCCTGAAAAGTAGACGGAGCCTGAGATAAATGATACTAGGGTTGGGTATGCAGAGAGCTGGATTGGGATCCCCCGGCAATTAAATGGTGGCTTCATACTTCTTTGCACATAATTGCCGGATATCACTTTTGAGGAATTGTCAACCAATAAAGTGTAATACGTTTCCATATTCAAATCTTCTGCATATTAACCTCATTAATGAAGGTGAACCTAATTTCGTATCACAATCCTCTTGAAAGGGCTGGCTCACCACCGGGTAATAATGCGTACAAGTTTAATACTATTCGGATAGGTAGGTTGATAAATCTTCAAAATAAAACCTTCCTCCGTCCTCCAGGCCTTCATGATATTGGTGTAAAAGTGCGTAATTCAAACCTACCTTCAATAGCAGCAAGAATTGAACAATTCTCCATTGTTTACGAAATACCCTAATTTTTATTCATATTCATTCACCCATTCTATCGGGATCCCCAAGACGGCTCGTCTGTTTTAAAGCTTATATAAAGCAATTAATCTCTATTAATTAATTCAAAAGAATAGGCCCCGCCCTCCACATGGCTGAGCATGTGCAGAACGGGACCACCTAGGGCATTTATTCACTGGGAGTAGCGTGGGGCGCTGTCATGCCTTGTGTACATGTACCCTGGACAACTTTGAGGCAATGGTCGTCTATGGGAGCTCTGCTCCAATGCTAAAGCATGGGAGTAGTGTTAGGGCATTGTTACCTGCGCCGACAGTCAGACTGGAGCTATAAAACCGACACCCAGACAGCTGAGGGCAGTCAGTCAGATCTGACACTCAGCAGTGTACACACAGCCGTGATTACCGACCCTGACAAGCACAATAGGCATAACAATGACCACAAGAAAATATGGTAACTAAAACAGTATATGCTCAATATCTATGTATATCTGTGTACCTGTATCTGTGTATCTATATTTACTCAGGTTAATATCACTGTATTTTGCACACTTTGTAATGAATATGCAAGGCCAGGTGAGAGAAAGTTAGCAGGGCAGTGAGCCATGACATGGGGGTCAAGGCTGGACTGGTCCTGTATAGGTTATTTGTAAACATGATATTTGTTGGAGGGAGGGAAGGTATCTATATAACTCTGTGTATCATGTCTCTCTCTATATATCTGTATGTGTATCTGTATGGAAAACTATTTATAATACTGCATGTAATAACTGCACTCTCTGGGGATTCATGTAATATAAGATCTACCCTCCATACTTCACCTGTCGCTCCCACCCTGTGCACTGACCACCATGACCCTGAGTGTGGCTCCTATATACCCCCACACAGCGCAGACTGCGACATGGGGATCGCGTGAGCGGTCAGTGGCAGGTGCTTCACACACAGGCCACTCTCTCACACAGTGAGAGGGCGGCGTTATATTTTTTGAAATTATCATTAAGATTAGTTCCTGTATTTCAGCTTTAACTGAACAGCAAACGAGGTGAAACCGGGGTTGTGTTTGGGGTATGCAATTGTCTGACGCTTGTTGTTTGTCCGTGCCACCTAGTTGTGATCATGTTTGTTCGTACCACAATTTATGCAGATTGCCCTTGATATATATATTCATGAGATTTAGCGCCAACAAATTTCAAATTATAAAATACAGACTGATAGATTGGCAGGGACTTTCCATAGGTGATTGATTAGATATCTCTCCTAAATACGAGCAATTATCAAACTTTTCTTATTGCCATTGTAATCCTAGATTGACCTCTACCTAAACCAGTCTGTCTATAGTCCTAAGCGTTTAATATGGGACAAAAAACTTTTGTTCCTAACTTGAAAAATGTAAATGGCGCTATCGTTGTGAATAACAGTCCGATATTTACAAATGAAATATCATTAGAAAGCTAGGACTTGGGCCGATGCATCAGTATAAATATTAAATGTTATAGTTATCTTATCATTGTCTTAACACCGGGAATTTCAAAGTAAAAACCCAAAACATGCTCCCTGACCTTATCCACTTTGGTTTTGATGAAAATCTGTCGCGACGACCTATACATATAGATATTCCATATTATGAAGCATTAAGGACATGGGCAGGGAAAGTATGAAAAACAGGCTATTTAGGCCTGATACTTACCCGACCTTTGTTGATGTTAGATACACAAATGACATGTAAACACGTATAACAATACTGTACTTATATATGAAATGTATACCAATTAAAAGAGGGTCTGCGTGAACATTATGAAACACTGATGTGAAACAATGAGAAGAGGAATTGTAAACAATTCAACGAAGTTTATTGTATACCAGCTTACATCAATAAAGACAAAGTTCAGAAAAAAAGACGAATAAAATGATATCTATATTGCTGGGTACTGTTGGAAATGATCTGAACTAATCAACTATGAGGACGAATTACAAAGTATAGTGGAAATTTATGGTGAAAAGAAATCAAGTTACTCAAGTTAATTAAGTGCACAAATGACCAATTTCTATTTGCCTTACCGTGACAACAGTTTACTGAGTATATAAAATAAGATCCCATTCCCTCACATGTGAAACTACAAAGTGTAATACTGGCAAGTGAAATGAATGCACATACAAAACGTTTATAGGCCTACCTTTTCAGGACGACAGTTGATGAAGACTGTGACCTTGACATTGTCATGTCAAAACTAAGTGCTGAGGTGAATATATCATTTCTGTACTTTATACAGTTGGTTAACTTACAAAACATGTACATTAAAAAACCGATATTTAACAATGTGACATGACAGGGAACAACATTGTAGTACGCCTGAATCCATAGAGTAGCACAAAATATTTGCTGTTTATCATAATAGTTGGCACCACCTTGGGTTGAACAGAGAAATGAAAGCTTAAAACTTGAGTTGACATACTCTGCCACCTGGAGAAAGAACCTCCTTCGATCGACAAGTCGGGAGTGGATTCTCCTGTTGGGATTATCATTATGTATGATAATGAACGATCATTTTAGAATAATCTGCTGGGGATATAGGATAAAGGTGGCTGCAGTGGCACTCAAACCCACAAAGTCCAAGAACCTTGATATTACGAGTCAAGAGCTCTTTACCACTGAGCTAACTTCCCAACCCCATATAGGTCTACTGTATCATTTCTGCTTTGATATCGAGTCTATATCATACTTACTATTTCTATTGACGTATTCTAGTATAACAGAAGAAAAACCCGTTTGATGGTATTAGAGGTGTGCTCAAGGCATATAGAATAATCATATTGTGAAAGTTGAGTTATCTAAATCTCTAATTCTCTTTGATCGTATCCATAGTTATCAAGTCGCCAGAAGTGATAAATAGGTGTTGTAGAGACAAGAACCGGGCAGGAACTGACATTCATTTATCATTGACCGTCGCAGATGTACAGATCGTCCATTTTTAATCATTCACAAAGAACCATAAGGACAACGCCTATAGGGGTGTGAAGCTAGAAAGAGGTCTACCAGGGTCTTCCGCTGGCGTGAAATATGGGTGTATATATGTCACTATATAACTTATTATATATATATAAATTAATTAACCGCCTACCGCGTGGGACTCGACAAGTCTAGTTCGAGTATATTATACGCCCCAGCTGTTTTCTCGGGTGCGTGTATCTAGGTTACGGGGTCACCAAGGTATCACGTGACGTCACGTTCTCCGCAACGGTTATTCCGCTGCCTCAAATCATCAACACGAGTCGTGTTTTAGTCTGTCCGGTTTATATCGGTTTATATCGGTGAAATTCGTTGCAAGATGGGCCGCCCGAAGAAGAATAAGACATCAAAGAGATCCCAGAACGTTGACACCTCGTTTGAGGATGTTTCTGGCGGTTTGAGATCGGAATCTGAGGCTACAGTCGCGGATGCTTCACCTCACGATGAGGAGCGCAATGCTGAGACGGCCGAGACTACATCGAGATCCAGCCGTCTGTTGATGACCGAAGGATGTCAAGACAGAGGAGCTGCATCGTCCAGATTGGATTATACTTCGCCGAAAGTTGATGAACGTTTGAATGGTCTTGAATCTTCACTCGCGACGATAATGCAGATGCTGTCAACGCCAAGCCGCGAGGGTCGGAAAAACAGTGTCAAGACTAGAAGGACTTCTGAAAGGCACGTTCGCAGCTCGTCAAGTTCATCTGACAGTACAGACAGTGTATCGAGATCAAGAAGCAAGTCTCGTCATGCCAGAAGAGGTAAATACGATCACTATCACTTTGTTGACAAAGATGAGAAAATTACGTCTTATGAGGGGCTGTCACTCGTGAATTTAAAATTGTTACGCGAACTGTATGAGCAAGGTAGGGATTTGACAGGCCTGATTGACCATATGACACTTTTGGCTGAGAAAGCCAAGACTAAAGTGTTCCAGTATGAAGCATTAATCAAATATGATGTTTCTGTTAAAACCAGGGCAGGCAAGAAAGGCTTATCGGCAATCGAAGTTATTGATCCGAGTGAAATCATAAAATTTTTGTCTTATGACGGGACTCTAAGTTCAAACAAACGCAACCATGTAAATGCTGTCAACGTTTGTCATGCTTTCAACAAATCGGATGGGGGATGTACTTTTACTGCTTGTAAATATCGTCACGCCTGTAGTTCTTGCAATTCCAATAGTCATGGTGCCTATTGCTGTAACTCAAAGAGGTCAACGAATAGCCAGAAATGATGCCAGAAGGCGAATTGTTTTGAAGTTGGGGCTGTCACTAATAGTAAATTCCTAGATATGGATCGTAGGGGTGTTGACAGTGACTGTGAAAACAGTGCTCCAAAGGTGTCAAATGTAGTTGATATGGGGGAAAACCTCAAAACAATTAATAAGAACAGTGTAATTGATGATATCTCTGGCAAAAGTGCTAGGATAACGGTTAATGACTCAGGTTTTTTTGAAGTAAATACTTGTGTTGTTTTTGATAAACCAGACTTTAGTTCTGGTGATGATCTACATGAAGAAAATGTAGAATTTTGTACTGACAGTGTATACAGCCCTATCCATACTGTTGAGAGTCTTGCTGTTGATGACGAATCTAGTCTCTGTTCTGGAAATGGTCTACATATTGAAAATTTTGAAGTGTATGATGGTACTGAATTTGAAATTGCTGGTTATGGTCAAGATATTGAGGTTGTAAATACTGATGTAAAGGTGAACACTGATTTTTCTCCCCTTTACACTGTCAATAGTAAAGCTGGCAAAATTGAGATATACAATGAGTGTATCTTGGGTAAATGTGACTGCACATTTTTTATTGGTGAATCACCAGTCCAATTAAAACCATGTCGTAATGCTGCTAGTCTCTGTTTTGAGAATACGGGTACTATTTTGAGTGAGTATGACAAAGAATTTATTTGGGATGGTTTGACTGTAGGATTTCAAATTGTAGATAATGACTACACATCTGACTACTCTTGCCCGAATTACAACTCCATTTTGGAGGATAGTGTGTGTCAAGAAATGACCGAAATAATCGAGTCTGAGTTGTTCAGCGGTAAAGTGTCCGTTGTTAACTCAAAACCAAAATGCATACACTCACTTGGTGCGGTTATTAAAAGCAATGGGAAGTTACGCCCAATAACCGATTGTTCCCAACCTGAGGGAATTAGTATAAACAACTACATGAGCACTACATTTGAGAGCTTCAGTTATAATACAGTTTATTCAGCAGTTGATGATTTTGTCGGAGGCGAGTACATGTGTGTAGTAGATATACAGTCTGCCTACCGGTCTGTGAATATACGCGCAGACCAGACTAAACTACAGGGTTTTGTCTGGGATACAGGAGTTGGTGAAAGATTTTTCGAAGATAACCGTTTATGTTTTGGTCTCAAGTGTGCGCCAAACATCTTTACTAGACTTTCAAACTATGTGGTTGACTTAGCACACCAGAAGGGCTTGGATAGAATAACAAGTTACTTGGATGATTTTTTAGTGGTTGGAAACACGGAGATGGATTGTTTAGAAAAAAGGGATACTTTAATCTCTATTCTTGAACATGTGGGTTTTGTAGTAGCTGAACCTAAAGTTACCTATCCGTCTCAGAGTACTGTTTTCCTGGGTATTTGCATCTATACAATTGATATGTCCCTCTCTTTGCCCATGGCAAAAATTGAAAAATTATCTGGGGTTATTAGCAATATTCTTCAAGCAAACAAAGTGAACAAGAAACAGCTAGAGAAACTAGGGGGTCTAGTATCATTCTGTTCCCAAGTGGTACGAGGTGGCAGAACGTTCAGTAGACGTATTATCGACACGGCAGCCACTATCTCTAGGCACAAAACTATCCCTCTAAACGATGAGATTACAGCAGATCTACACTGGTGGAGAGATTTCTGTATGACCTTTAATGGCAGGGAAATAATCCAAAAGTCATGTCATTTTTGTCCTATAGTAACTGATGCTTCAAGCCTGGGTTTTGGAGGTTGGGCTGGCCTTGATTACTTTTACGGCACGTGGAACTCTGTAAAATGCGATAGTTTTGATGATCATCACTTTGTCGAGTCACCTCAGATGGATAGCTATGAGGCTAACATCAACCTTTATGAATTATGGCCTGTGCTTGTGGGTGTAAAACGTTGGTCAAGTAATTATAGGAATTCAAAAATTAATATCATTACAGACAACATGCAGGTCTTAGCTATGGTGAACACTGGAAGAAGCAGAAACAAGTGCTGTATGTCCTGGCTAAGGGACTTATTCTGGACATGCTTTGTTTTTAACATTAGCTTACATGCCACATACATTCGTTCAGAAGAAAATGTGTTAGCGGACTGTCTATCTCGGATACAATACAAAGGTTTTCCCGAGAAATGTATCAACGTCTTACTTAATGGTAACATGTGTTGCTCATCTTACAGACATCGAACTGGAGAAGCTGAGGGTAAAGCAGAATGTAATATTGGATTCTTGTCTAGCATACAACACCAAACAGGTCAGAGCGAAGCAGCTTGAATGTTATTTAAGATTTACGGATCTAAGGTCATGGCGACCTTTTCCTACTACTTCTGACCATTTGTCAGTCTATTGTACTTACCTGACTAGTTTCCTTAAACCATCTTCTATAAGGAATTATCTTTCGGCAGTCAATTTTTACAACAAATTGTATGGCTATACGGATATGTCAACTGATTTCAAGGTCAAGATGACCATAAAGGGTATTGAAAGACTATTCCATGTAGACACTACTACACGTTACCCCATCTCTGTTAATGACATGAAATTGTTATTTACCAAGTTGGATATGAAGTCAGAGTTGGATAATGTTTTCTGGCTGTGCCTACTTTTGGGCTTCAGGGGACTTCTAAGGAAATCCCATTATACCTTCTCGTCCCACACTATTAAAAGGAAGGATATCTTTGTTTACAGTGACCACGTTGAGTTAGTGGTTCGTACGTCTAAAACTGACCAGTTGGGTTCCAGGAAACAAATCTTGAGATTTGATGATATTGTTTCTTCTCCATTCTGTATAAAACCATATCTAAACAATGTAATTCGACTTCAGGAACCAGGTTCAGATGATTACCTACTCAGATTCAGGAGTGGGAACACACTCCTACCTCTGACTTATCAGAGGATAAACAATAGGTTAAAAAGCCTATCTAGTGCTTTAGGTTTTGGTAATGGCTCAGTCACGTGTCACTCTCTTAGACATGGTGGGGCTACCTTTTTAAAGGACCTGGGTCTGCCTACGTCAGACATCAAGGTCAGAGGTAATTGGGTGTCTGGTGTGGTAAACACTTATCTACACCAGACTTCTGCCACAGTGAAGTATTCTGATCTTTTGGCAGCTAATCACTTGAAATTATTGAATTGATCTCTCAATTGTGGCTGGCGGGTTTTTGCCCATGTTTATATATATTTACCGCCATCCCTGTTTCGTGTTCAATCCATTCACCTATTATTATAGGTTAATATTATTTATGTCACTATATAACTTATTATATATATATAAATTAATTAACCGCCTACCGCGTGGGACTCGACAAGTCTAGTTCGAGTATATTATACGCCCCAGCTGTTTTCTCGGGTGCGTGTATCTAGGTTACGGGGTCACCAAGGTATCACGTGACGTCACATTCTCCGCAACGGTTATTCCGCTGCCTCAAATCATCAACACGAGTCATGTTTTAGTCTTACTTTTAGGCTTAGCCTATTATATGTATCGATCTAGATGTTCAGGCTTATTGTAAATGTGTTAATAAACCCATGTTTATATATATTTACCGCCATCCCTGTTTCGTGTTCAATCCATTCACCTATTATTATAGGTTAATATTATTTATATGAAAACAAGTTAATATTCAGCCGACACATGCACTTTCGCGATGGCGTATATATATAGCAATAAACTGGTGGTTTTCACGCAGTGATAGAAATTGTCTTCTGATCGTCCTAGGGCCAATGTCTTTGTATAAGCCCTTTGGTCTTAGAGCTAGGAGAGTTCAAGGATATGAAATGTTGTTGTATAAATATATTGTACTACATCGTACTCATTTTTCCTCCATATTGTCCTGAGTTGTCTAAAATGCTCCGACACCAAGGACACCTATAGGGCTGTCGTACATTTACTTTGTTTTTTAAATACAGTATAATAAGTGGTGATTTTAATCATATTCAGCGTTTTTTTAAAAACAAAATGGCTGGTCATGGGGGAAGAGAAAGGAATGTGCATCATTTAAAGGATGGAAAGAGGTTCAGGAGGAGCTGGATAATCATAAGTTTATTCAGCACTTCCTAGAACATGTGGCCTGTTGAATAATCCAGGATCAAGGCATCACCCGGCCATCCCCGGATCATTTACAAAATAATAAATTTGAAAATAATGGCTCAATAAACATGAAACTTTCGGAGAATGTAGATATAACATCATTTTTTATATTTCTAGGTGAAATAAAAACTAGTAATAAGTATCACGTGTCATGTCACGTGATCCAAAACTAAAATTTTCAAAATAGGCCTATGTATCCGTCCTCTTGCCGCATTCATTGGCACTAGTACCCGGTTATATGCATGTAGCCCGGCCGTGGGTACCCGGCGCGATAGGGTTAAACAGGCCATGTATGACGGCCCACTGAATTAAGGCGAAGTATGGTCAAGTCCGGTCAAGTATATGGCAGTCCTGATTCTCATTAGCCATGGGGGGCTGCCGGGGATTGCCATGACTGTCGTGCTGGATTCCTTGGCAGAACTAAACATTCCATGGCATCATCTCGGCAGCCAGGGTGACTTACGGTTAGAAGTCCTGCAGATGAGTTAGTGTGGACTATGGCAGACCCAGCAAAGTATGGTGGTGACCTACCAGGGCTGCTGGGACTGACAGGGTTCTTGAGTAAACTTAGCATAATGTGTGTAGGAGCGTCTGACATGCCACGCAGTACCCAAATTAATAACATTGCCACCACCTGACTACTATAACATTGCTTTTTTATATACCATAGGCTTTGATAACTAATGGCAAATGATATAAACAACAGTGGTGTCCCCAAGTGGCAGAGATCAGAACTATTCAGCTACAGAGTCAGGCGTATATATGACGCATAGAGTATCTTTTCGAAAATATGTTTTTGAATGGCTGGAGAGGACAATATCCTCTTTCCGGTACTTCGAAAAGATACTCCATTCATTGACAAAACGAAGATAATCGGGAACTGACGGGACAACAATACAGAGGATCAAAAAGGATTTGGGGAATCTAGTCTCTCTGAAACACAGGCCGGAGAGAGAATGACCACACACCAAGGAATCTAAACTTTCACGGCACCACACCGCACCTGACGAGACCTAAAATTGGGTTGAAACCACCACCACATGGAGGGCCGTTTCTGACACGAAAAAACCCCAAACCCGCACATGACAAGGAAATAATACACCAAGGAAGCAAAAGGAAGAAAGAAAGAGAAAAATGGGGAAAGAGGAGGCAAGATATGGAAAACGATGTCAAGGGCCCCACGCCCCTTATGATACACGGTCTAAACCACATTACTGATCAAAATAGAGGGAAAGAAAAAAAGAAAAAAGAAAAAAGATACCAGTGGCAGGGTCCGCATATATGGTTGCACACTTTTGCAAAATCCCCGGTAAATAAGGACGGAGAAGCAGAATCTATTTGACCTGCTTTCCACACCAACTGCTCGAAAATAAAATAAAAAATGAAAAACTCACAACACCACAAGAGAAACATAAAAGAACCACTCACACATGACCCATCACATACCCCACACACACTTCTCACACACACTAAACACAACAAAAACACATACACACTAAACACAACATGTTTACCCACTATCGGGAGAGAGCCAGTCCTTCAAATTGACAGAAACCACAACAGGAACACAACTCCCAATAACCACCTACGAACCACAAACCCGGGAACGAACTGCTACAGTACGGCTCCATTTTCGACAACCCCCGACGAACCTCACACGCCAGAACGGGGTCATGACCCTGAACGGCGGGACGCTGCTGACGAATCACGGGCCGGTTGACAAGACACACCGACGGCCCAACCAATCAGAAACGCGCTCACGGGACTATATTCGAGGAGCTAGCCCGATCCCCTGTATAGTGGTCCTGGAGTTTTGGCTCTGGATATCACTCGGCTCCGCTGTAGTGCCAAAAACGGTTACCCTGCCAAAAATGGTAATTATCGCCCACCCAATACGCGAATGCGTCTACACACGCTCTTCTGGTCAGATTTCATGGAACAATCGGAAGTACTACTATTTTGATGTGGTTTTAATGTAGATAAATGAAAAGAGTAGTATTTAGACATGAGAATTACATGTCGTGATATGCTTAATTTCGGCAAATTTCATCACTGCGTATGTTCGCGCATGCGCACAAGATACTAGTGGGCGATAATTACCATTTTTGGCAGAGTAACTGTTTTTGGCACTACACCGCCTCGTGATATCATTGCGCCAAACTCCGGTCGTCGCATACGGTAAAACTCATCCGGTTTTACGATAGTATACCCAAAAGCATACCTAAATATGGCGGCCGCATTCATATGTAAAAGTTTTCGTGCAGTGTATATACGCCGGGGGCATATATATGTAAAATGGTGGTTCTTATGCAGTGACCATGATTTTCTTTAATTAACCCCTAATGGAAAAATGCAAAGAAAGTTAGCCCCCTACCCCCAGAGTCACCAGAAAAAGTCCTCTGCCCCATGGAAATACACCAACCACACACACACCCACAGAGGCACCTGAATAAAACTGCCCACCCCTTGTTTTTTGTTTTAAAAGCCCCCCAGGAAATATATGGAAAAAAGATGAGCACCATCCCATGATTTATAAAAGGAAAGAAGCCCCCCTTAGAAAAATGAACATGAACTAAGCAACACCCTTCCCAGTTCCCAATATAAATCCCCGCCCCAAAGAATACAGCTCTAGTGCTTGCTTAATGAATAACCCTGGAGAAATGTCTAATGAGTGTATTGTGCAATGCCAAAAAGCGTATCATTAGGTAGCAAATGAATGAGGTAGAAAAGTTTTAGGAAATATGCTCATTTTATGCCCCAGTCACACTGGCGTAAAAAACGGCGTTTTTCCGTGTACGCACCTCTACGGTCTTCTACGCATTTTGAAATTTACAAATGCGCCGCAATGCGCGGGAAAACGCGGAGATGCGTAAATGAAAGTCGGAATGCGCCGAAAAACGCCACAATACGTACACAAGCGTAAAGAAGCGTTGATGAACGTTGAGAAGCGTACTAAAACGTTGAAGGAAAGCAAACAAATGCGTTCCAAATCCGTAGCTAATACGTACTCCCCACCAATTTAAATACGTAGAAGAAACGCCGAAATTTACGCCAGTGTGACTGGGGCATATATAGCAGTATGTGATTCTTCTTGTTCATATCTGAATAATGCGCTACGATAGTCCTTATGATGCATCTCACGATCGATAAAAAATCTATATCGCATCGGAAAGCCAGCATTAAGCCATAGACGTTACACCTGGGGATGCACACCGATGCATGCATCGTAAGGTCTATCGTAGTGTATCAGGAGCTCAGTGGACGCAGGTCCTTTCAAGGAACATTAGCGCCAATAATCTAGTCCGCCTCTCGGATGTGCATTATTGGCGTTCACTTTAGATGGTATCGATCGAGGCGTGTTTACTGTTCTTTGCAAACTGAAAAATTCAATTCGTTGTATGATGTTCTTACAGCAAAGCGCTTTTGTTGATATTGTAGGTTTAGTTGTTGGTCGTTTACTCATGACGTCTATCTATAGTAGAACTACCGGTATGCTTCTGGAAGAGATCACGAACCTAATTTCCTCCATGCGGAATCTACTGCAGTTAATCCGGGCTTAGATTGATGGCAATCTGATTGAATATCAGGTCAGAGTTTTGACAAGTGCAATTTTAGTGTATATTGACCGTAAAAATTATGGACAGAAAGCATCCACATATCTACGGAAATTGCAGGTAAGACCTGATTGGAAAAGCCGATATTCACGATTGATCAAAATCTTATTTTTGAAATGAAGCTCCTTCTTTGACAGTCTATAGTGGGTAAACATAGCCACTCGTCATCAACCTGAGCCATGTGAATTATTTGAAAAACATATCAAACCTCAACTTTCAAATCAATTAATAGGAGGCCTACGAGAAATATTAAATTCTATCAGAAGAGAGAAATTGAGACAAGATATGATTTTTATCCAGAGAAAAATTGAAGACATACATTTGAAAAAACGTTTCCTGGTATGATAATTAGATAAAGTGTTATTAAATCTTGCATTACTATCGATGAAGAAAAAGTCCAGGAAGGCTCTAGCCGGCCTTAGTTTCAGGTAGGTCAGTATATTACTCACTGGTCTTAAAACTATAACTTTTGTCGAAACCATAGAAACGGAACATAAGCTAACTTGCTATACTTTCACTGCACGAAAACCACTATTTTACATATGTATACGAAACGCGTCTAACAGTAGGATTTTGCGTCTAGAAGTTCGACCTATTAGACATCTCGTAGACGCCTTATCTAGTGGCGTATATACGTGTCCATGGTGCGGTCTTATATACGTCATATATACGCCTGATTCTGTTTATTTACGCCACTCTCCAATAATTCCGACCTCTGCTTGGGACATCAGTGGAAGCATATTTCATTTGCCATGAGTCATTAAGTCCTTGGTTTATGGAAAATACAATGTTATATCATCAATTTTGTTTATAAAATTGTTCTAAAATCCTATTTATTATCTTTTCATTAAATACATATAATAAACCAAGCGTTTTTTGTTTTTTAAAACTTTTTTTAACGTTTTTAAGGTTTTTCAAAACACCACTCTTCTGAAGTCATACCTTGGGTACTGTATATATAACACAAGGTCTAGTCAGTTATCAACCTACGACCCCAAGTGCCTCCACACATCTGCTGCCGACGCCACTTTGACACCTGCCGCTTTGACACCTGCCGCTTTGACACCCGTCTGCACACAGCCATGCGCCCGCCTGCCCAGAGACAATAGGGGAACAGGGCTTCACTGAGAGCTCCCGCCTAAAGTGCTAAAACAACACACAGCAGCGGCGGGTGCTGGGGGTGGAGGACTTCCTTTTTTATTTTCTATCGCTATACGTATACGCCCGGCGTATATATGTCACGCAGAGTATGTTTTATCTTAAATACGCCAGGCGTGAAAGACAGCCAAGTCGCGCACGTCTACATATGGAAACTGTCTCGTAGACGCCCGAAACGCAGACGCGTATAAGAGGTGTAAACAAGTATAAACAATCCACGATACAGCCGATACGTGCGTTATCGCAATGGCGTATATATATATGTAAAATAGTGGTTTTCGTGCAGTGTTTGGCGTTTAATTCCCACCCCCTCAAAAAACGTAAAATTATACCTGATTGCTTTCTGCGTTCAGCTGTGGCTCTGGTATTACTGTGCTGGTAGGCATATGAATCAACGATAAGGTCTGTTTCCATTGGCCGATGAAAAGGGTGTAGATTTTTTTAGTTACCCAGAAAATCTGTCGGTTGTGCCACTGACTGCGTTGATATAGAAGGGTAGTAGATTTCACTCAGTGACCAAACTTTTACTCACTAGGGGTGATGCTACATTGCATAATCTAAGCAGAATAAGTCTTGCGTCATTTCACGAGCTGGGTCGTTTCCATTGACCGATTTAAGGTCAGCATTGCAAAAGGTCCGTCGATGGTTCCTGACCGTAGATCGGTGACGGCAAATCGGACAATGGAAACAAGCCTATAGGGAGAGGTATATGCTATACCCTGGAATTTCACATCAGACCCACTGCTAGTCATATCCAGGATAAGGGATGAGCAATCTATCGATGCAGACGTTCCTATTGACATTTACTATATCTCTGTCATAGAAAAGTTACTGCTATTATTCATAGAGGAGGAAATACACATTCAATAGCCCATGAGGTACAACAGCTGTGGGACTTGGGAGGATTCGGAAGCATTCTTCTAGGTGTTCTACATGTGTTTTTTCAAGGTTGATGCGATAAAGGTATAAACGGAAGCTGTTACAAGACAAAGGGAGAAATTAATGGACTTAAAGGTGTTGTTTAAAAAAAGATTATTTATGACCATCTTGACATCGTTTAGGTCAAGTGAAAAGTGGAACCTTAATGAATGCCTGAAGATATTCTCACCTCCAAGAGACATGCTGCCTAAATTATCTGCTCTAAACTTATGGACTTGCGCCGATTCAGTCTCTCCCGTGGATAAGGACCTTAAATCATTTGCCCTGAAGCTACCACTGCCCATCGACCTGCTCATAGGAGCATGGCTATTTTTGATACCCGCATGACTGTCTGGTACGGGCTGAGGTTTTGGGAGTATTGCCATTTGAGGGCAATAAACGGTCTCGATGAGACGGATGTGTTAATCTGGTGGGATTCAGCCGAGGACAGGGATTAAAGGAGAAACCAACCAGTTTTGGTCAAAGTCGTCGTTTTCCACGAGTTTGATTTTTAAAAAAAAATTTTTTATTTGCATGTAACAGAGTACATAAGTGACCTCTGCCAAGGCAGGTATTCTGGCCATTCCACGAACAGTTTATACAATTGACCAAGAATCTTTTTCCTCCTTATAATTATATTACATATGTGCAAAAATGATGAGTTGATGAGGTTGGGTACTAGAGCGGAAGGTTTTACCAATACTGTTACTTACTGATATGTGGGGTTACATTTACGTTGAATGAGAAGAAAGAGAAAAACAAAAACAAAAACAAAAAGGAAAGATCAGCGAAAACAAACAGGAAAGATCAACGACGCCAGTCCTAAAGTCATCTTGACATTTCTTGAAGGTATTTTGATGGAATTAATTTGACACTTTTTGTTTGATAAACTTTTTATAACTATATAAAGAACCTTCCTGGACTGACAGTGGAAGATCGTTCAAAGAATCTTTGTTCATATACAATGGACTTCTTTTAAAAAACGAAGTCAGAGGACGCTGGAGTTTTATCAGTCGTTTACTCTGACCTCGAGTTTTGGTACCTTCCGGCTCTATACCTTGTGCCATTTTACGCATAAATAATAAGTCTAGATAAGTAAGCCTACTATCCAATGTCTGTACATTACACTGGTCATGTAATAACTTGATTGATATCTCACCGACGTTCAACCGAGTGCAGACTCTTAGACCCCTGTTCTGGGCTTTTTGGAGCTTGGACAAAAGATTTTTTGTTGCTCCCCCCACGAAGTAGCCGGAGCAATCAAAAACGGGTGTTATCATACTTTTGTAAATCCTAATACTTAGTTCCTTCGAGATGTATCTTCTTATTTTAGATAATTTAAATAATCTATAATTTACTCGTTTCAAGGTGTCGTTAATACTCTTCTGCCATGACAGTGTTTCATCTATGGTGATACCCAAATAATTATAGCTTGAACAGGCAGCTATTTGTACATTTTTAAGGAATAACTTATTTTCAGGTAAGGTTTGGTTTAATTTATTTAGTTTTATCCTGGACCCAATAGTGCACAATTTAGTTTTCTTAACATTGATCAGCATGTGATTAGTAGTACACCAATCATCAAGTTTGGAGAGGTCATGCTGTAGTCTATTTATTTCAGGAGAGTATTGTTGACCAGAAGTGTATAAGACAAGGTCGTCTGCATAAAAAATGTGAGAACTAAGGAAGCCAATGTCTTTGATATCATTAATGAAGCAGTTAAATAAAAGAGGGCCTAAAATGCTACCCTGGGGTACGCCTATCTTGATTGTGGAGCTGGTAGACAAAGAATTGCCTATCCGAACTCTTTGTTGTCGGTTGTGTAAGTAACTAGTTAACCATCTCAGAATAGTGTCAGTTATACCTAGGATCTTAAGCTTATGAAGGAGAATAGAATGTGACACTCGGTCGAACGCCTTGCTGAAATCGATGAAGAGGCACGAAGACAAACGACCTCTATCCCTATTTGAGTAGACAGCCTGGACCAGCTCCATAACCGCATCAGTGGTCCCTCTGTTCTTCATGAACCCAAACTGTTTGGTATCCAGTAATTCATTTTCATCTAAAAAATCAGTAATCTCTCGGTGAACAAGCTTTTCGAGAATTTCTCAAAAGTGATATCGGACGCCAGTTATTGATCGAGTCCAGCTGTCCTCCTTTAGGGATGGGTATAACAATCACATTAGTCCATTTCCAACGAATTTTGATAAAGATGTCTTAGTTGATCTAACAATATCCTGAGGGCATCTTTTAGTACGGCAGAATTTATGTGTGGTACACCACTACTCTTGTGTATATCGATATCATTAACGGCTTTATGCACATCCCCAATAGATATAGTAATTTTACTGCGCACATTATCTGTTGGTACAGTGTAAACATTGTCTTCGTTAAGCTCATTACTGTCTGGTACCGCCTGGTGTTCACTTTCTAACTCATCCAAAATTAAACTGTTTTTAGACGATGACTCGCCTAAGGAAATAAAGTAGTTATTTATATAATCGGGTAAGTCATTACATGGAACCGTTTTATTGGTTTGGCTGTCTATTATGTTCACAGGGACATCATTACTAGTAGGGTCATATAATTTTTTAATGTTATGCCAGAACTTTTTCGGGTTATGCATGGTTTCCTCCATTTGTATATTCCAAAAATCTTTCTTAGCTTTAGATATTTCCCGGTTAATCTTCTTAGTTACGACTTTTATTCTGTTCAGAAAAACTTGGGTGCCATATTATTTATAATCCTGCAAGTACTCTTTACGCTCAATCATTAGGTCTTGGATAAGATCAGTGATCCAGTATGATTTCTTTCTTTTAAAAAACATACTCTTCAAGGGACAGTGTAGATCAAGATATTCTTCGATAATGGCTATCAGATAATCCCATTGTACATTAGGATCTGTTTGCTTATAATAATTGTTCCAGTTATGCATATTAAGATGATTTTGAAATTCCTGCAGGCAATAACGTTTGTAACTCCTGCCAATAAATTTAGTACTTACTTTAGGTGGACTGATTCGTTTCCTATTTGCAACAACCGCCAAGTGATCACTTAGCAAATGTGTGTCAACTTGTGGGTTATACGAATACGTAGAATTGGTTAATATATGGTCAAGACAGGTCTTTCTTTCTGGGCGTGTTATATCAGTTATCAGATTATGTAGTAAGTTATCCCTACAAAATTCGCTCAGGGCCAAGGAATCGCGGGAATTTCTAACTCTTGTATTAATATTATCGTCACCTAATAACCATTTTTCACAATTTTTATATTTCGGTAAGTTCAAGATGCTCTGAAGATTTTCAAGAAACATTTCCAGATTTGTTTCGGGCGGCTTATAATAAAAGATAAACAACATTCTACGATTATTTGGTTTCTCCAGAAAAATAGTCAGGATATCATGGTTAACAGTTGAACAGGAAGTGTCATGATCAAAAGTACAATACTTCACCCATGAATCAGTAATGTAACAACAGACCCCACCCCCAATACCATGCTGGCGATCCTGCCTGAACAAAGTCTTGCCCGGCTGATACAACATAGCATCCGTAAATTTATCCGATAGCCAACTTTCTCCGTACCCCATCAAGTCATAGTCACGATATAAGAAGCTAACCTCGCTTAGGTGTCTGTAAAGACTACAATATTCATATATCCAATACTTAAACCATTCTTTGTAGTTTGATCCATGGAAGGTCGTATAAATGTAAATAGATTCTACTTACAATTTTCGGAGGCCTAGCCAGACAATCAGTAAAACGGTAGATAGAGGATGAGGTAATAATGATGCAGTCCGTCAGGGCGGGTGAAAAGTTGTCCGGCCCTGAGGGTGTGAGCATGTCACGAACAGCAGGATGAAGAGAGTCTGCGTTGCATGGCATGGTGATTTGTAGTAGGTGGTAAGGTTGTAAAGGTGGCCGGTGCTCCACAGGATGGTCGTAGTTATAAATTTATAATTGTAGAGAGAAAAAAGCATAACATGAGTTACTTGGATTTTAGTGAAACCTTAAGAAGATTAAGAATTCAAAAAATTTAAGAAAACTAGAAAAATTCGAAAATACGGCACTACAGTCCTGATTTACCATGACCAGCGAGTAGTTTGCCAGAATTGTAATTGTGAACATTAGCATAATCTGTCCATTCTACGATTTTGTCAAACCATAGAGATATTGCAGTTTTCTATCGTATATGGGTATAATACAAAAGTCAGAGACAATGATCAGTTATAGCTAATGTATGAGAATTTAATTTAAGTACAGGTCGCTTAAAGTTGTAGGTTAATAGTTGTGCCATTTCGTGGCTATAGTAGATGCAGTATAATTTTCAAAACCAATAGTTCCTATATCACAGATAAGTATAGATATAATAGTAAGTTAACGTAACATCCATGCAATATTAAATTAGATTAGATTAGCAGTCATATCCAATTCAATCAATTCAATCGGCTCAACCAGATCTGGTCCACGATTTTGACAAACCATGGGACTATAGTGATCTGTTTAGATAACAAGGGTCTACAATATTGGGGTAGAAGATAAGGTAATGAATACATAATGAATACAGGTCGTAAACTATTATTAGATTATCCGTGTACCACAGGTCAATACATGATGGAATTAACAGGAAAGAAAAGATTTGGTCTATACTGATTTGGCCAGCTCAAAGAAAGCAATCATGACTAAGAATAGCCTAAATGCATTATTGATGACGATTATTTTGAAGATTGTTGAGTAGTGCTCGGGTTATCAAGTCCACCATTTTCTTGGCGTACTGGCCAGAAGCATGGCACCCATCCTCCATTTTGTTGAGTGAATGAGTATATCCCTTACGGGAGCACCTATATCGGTGGATTATATGGTGAATTCTGGGCGTAAAAAGATTGTCATTATCATTCAGTTTACCTAGCTCAGCATTCAGTCGAAGTACCCTGGAATTGATGATGTGCTGCTGGTAGTCAAAGGATCCGTCCCCTTTGTTGTACTTATGCAGATCGATCGTGTAAGTGGTGATGAAAATGGTCTTCACTCCCGGATTTGCAGCATCCACCTCCCTCTGTATTTCGCGGCATTGGAACAAGGACCTTCGCAACATCTCATCCTCATCTTCATTTTGTAACGAGACCAGTATAGTCGAGTGATTTTTAGAGGTAATATCTGTGATACCACAGGACACATACACCGTCCGCACATCGTCGAGCACACCTCGATTAACCAGGTATTGTCGTACTCGTTGGAAATTAGCACCCTTTAAAGAGATTACCACAAAGTTCTGTAGTATTCTAAGATCTTGTTTTAGAAATCTGGCACGTGAATCACCTATCAGCATTCTGATCATGATGACTTACTTCTCTCTCAGGTCCAGAAAGAACTTTTCTCGAACACGTTCTAAGATTTTCCCAGTCTGGTTCTGGCCAGTAGGTGCGCGTGTGTCATAGGCCATGTCTGTATAGCGAAAGCCGCCTCCCCAAAATGGGTCGGGGGTAGCTTCGATTAAAGGCGAGGGATGGGTGGCTAGTAGTCGATCACTTAGTGCGCGGTTTTGTGTGAACTTTGCTGAGACTATTGCCTCCAGTACCCCGACCTTCACTTCAGCCCAGTTTTGTGGTTCTACTTCTTTCCCCATGTTTTTCATTTCACGTGGATCTGTGGATGAAAGAACTGTTTCACCTAGAATGTGATTCCCTTCGAGGCCCGCCTTTGCATATACATATGCTTGTTCCGCACTCGAAAAGATGTTAGATTTTTCGATTTCATAGATTAGCTTTCCTTTAGAATCGTAGGTTCCCCAGGGGACAGTTAATTTTATGTCGGCACGAAAGAAGTTGCTTAAGAACGAGGTCTCACCACTAAAGAGAATGGCCCCAGAGGCACTTTTCCTCGTTCCTCCCTCTACAGTTTTGTTCACATCGCTGCTAACTACTTTGGGTATGTTCAGAACAGCTGACGGCACGGTTGAGTGGGTCAAGGGTGTTGATTTCACCTCATTTTCATGGAGCTGTGCTATTGGTTTATTTATGTTTTCAGATTCATGCACCTGCTGCGCATTGGGGGTCGGGACTGCTTTCGGCTGCATCTCGGGTGGTGGTGTGTCGTTCATGGGTTCAGACTGTTTTGGCGCAGTCATCGATAGCTTACTTGAGATTTCACTAATGATTTGTTGTCTGTACGCGGGGTCTCTTACTGAGGGTCGATTCACTTGTTTACTCTGGGAGTTTCGGTCCGGTGCCCAATCAGGGGGGAACAAGTCAGCAGGCAGCGTGTCAATGTCTGCAAAGTTATAGACTTTACCACATATTCTGGCCCCTTCAACAACCAGTTCTGCGTCCCTGCCTATCCTATATTGATAACCAACAACCATACGTAGTATACCCCGTGCCCTTCTGACCGGCCAGGGTTCATCTGGGCGTATCTGAATTCTCAATGAAGGGTCCAAGTTCTGGATTTTGTGAGCTTGTTTCATGAAGCGCTCTTGCGCGGCAAGGTTGCTAAAGGACACCAGTTACGGCCTCGACGAGTTGTTATTCCTGTGTCTAGAGTTATTCACACCTCCACCCCCTCCCATTCTGACCACGTCTAACACATCATCACGTTTGTAGTGTTGACCTGTTTTGAGTACTAGATCATGTAAAATAAAGTGGGTATCTTCATCCTCAGCGTACGGTATCCCTAGGATAACTGCATTTCTTTCCTTGCTGGTACAGAAAAAGCGAGTAAAACGATCTGTGGGGATTGGCCCACCGGCAAGTACCGATGCGTATGTTTCTGAGCTATGTTTATTACTTGTTGAGACTGAGGAAGCAGACGGGGTCCCGCCACGACCTTGCTCAAGCGTGTATAGAAAATCAAGTTTCCCCTTTACTATATTCAGCTCCTTATTCATCTTGCTCTGGGAATTAACTAGATCTCGCTGAATATCTTCAACGCCTTTGACTTTTTCGTTCATAGATATTTGCATGTTTTTTAGTTCGGTGGCCAATTCGCCACTTATATCATTTCGCATTTCCGCAATCTTCATGCTCATCATGGTCTCCATTTTAGAGGTTATTTCAACGGTTTGACTAGACATACTAGATTTTAACTCAAGGACCAGATTTCTAAGGTCTGTGTAGTGTTGATCCCCCATGCTAGTTGATTTATGCTCTGGCTGCGTAACAGCGCATGGTTGTGCCTGTGTGGAATGGGCCTGTGGCCCGTCTTCAATAATCATTATACTGCTGTCCACATTGGGAGTATCATTTATTGCAGACTTTAGCCTTTTAGGATCAGCCTTATTACTTGGAGAAGTGATTGTGACCTCCTTTGACACTGTACAGTTTCTTTTCTTACTAGTTTTCTCAGTCGGGGCGGTAGTCGACTGTGAACGGTCTATGGATTTGCCTCTGGATTGTTTACGTCCTTTACCACGACCATGATTTGTCATTACGCAGGTAAAGTAGTTCGTTACAGTGATCGGTTACAGCCAAATATATACCAAAAATCACCAACCTGCCAACTTAGGTCACATCTAGTAATGTTCACCGTGTGTTCCTAGAGATATCTATGCCATTTGATCGTTCGTAGGTAGTCCTAGACCAGTTAATTTGGCCAATATCTGCGGAGCACCGAGCCACACACGTCCATTCACGCAGTCGCCATATTGCATCCTTGATGCGGTGTGATATGAACGAGGCGACAGTTCATATGGACAGTGAATATCATGTAGCATTCAAACGAGTTGGAGGACGACTTCTTAGACCAAAACGAGTTGCTTTCTGTATTTATCTCACCCCTGTACACACTAGAAGAATGGACAGCACACTAGATACAGACCATGGAGAACGGACTGTAAAACTTGTAGGGGCATGGAGAACGAGTTACCAATGTTAAGCCTATGGACATTTATTCTAGGAGTGAGATAATAGTGATGTCTGTTATGAAGACATACGGAAGTGCACGATGGGCAGATATGTTATTATCCTACCCCTAATATAAAATCCCATAGGCTTAAAATTGGGTTTCCGTATGCCACGCTGACTGGCATATGGAGTTTTATATGCCACTAGTGGCATACAGCATTGTTATCACGTAATATTCCAAAATCAAGGAGATAGGGTAGGATAAAATCAAAACCTGATTCGTTTTAATCTTGGCCACCGCATTCCACTCCTGAAGTTTTGGCTCCGGACTTCACTCGGCTTCGCCTCATGAAGTCACTTTGCCAAACTCCAGTCGTGGAATACGGTGGCAAAGATTAAACCTCATCCAGTTTTACGATACTAACAAGTATAATTAATTAGGAAAAGAGTTGAGAACTCCGCCTTTTCATCATTAAAACATTACACTTGGCAATAAATCTGTCGTCATCCAGTTCATCGATATGATATCATCGCAACCTACAAAACCTGACACAACTTACGCTGATGTACGCACATGCGCCCCCACCCTGGTTCATACACGCACTACCTTCACCTCTGACTTTCACCTATACAACATGTCCTCTATGTTACACGACACCACACCGCGCCACACACCACCAAAATTGTATTACCAACCCACCAACATACCTAAATAATGTGAACACTCACATTCATTCATACTCATTCCTTCCACCATCATCTTATATTGTATCTCAATATCAATAGAGATACAATATCAATATCCCAAATAATCTGTGGTCATGATCGCTTTCCCGTCCCCAAATCTCAAGTTCCCCCTGTAACGCACGCTGGAGACGGTTAATGATTATAAGTAGCCTTATTATTTCTACTTGCCGACACACCACCGGAGGCTGCTATAGGAACTTGAGACAGGGGGGAAAAACTCTTTGGACTAATTATTGACAGAAGAGCTTCTACCGGCTGAATGGATGTATATCCTTTTTCACATCATTATATATATATTTTGAAATACATCTACAAATATACAATGATGTAAGGATTCCATACTAAATCTTGATATTTCTATAACTGCATATATAACGATAAACTGAACATGGAAAACAAGGAATTACAAAATTGCAAAAGGTGAAAGATTTATGGATATAATGTTTAGTAAGTAATCACTGGATGACAAGTGAACAATACAATTTATCACTATCTGGATGTTCATGGAGTGAATATCAGTGTATAAAAAGTCTAAGTCTCTGAGGGACCCACCATTTCTAAAGGGCATTGAGCCTTGGACTGTGGTGCCAGCTGAACATATATATCTGTGGCCGAACTTTAACCACAGATCTGCAGTCGCGAACCACCAATCGTTTATTTGGGAATACCGACTCAAGATCGTTGAGTAGAAATAATCTAGCATTTAAAATGACCGATTATTATAGCGAAGATAACGCAATTAGGTCACTACACCACCGACCTACTTGGGCAACGACCGACGAAATCAAAACTCTTTAATTTCACCATGAAGCTCAAGGTTTTAGGGGGAAATCTACATCGGAAATTGAAAATGTAGTTGAAACGACGCGTACACTGCACCATCACCGGTTTTTATACCGATGTTCAGTCCGGGGCACCACCAACAGGTTTTAAACGGAACTCAGTTAAACGGTGCCGTTTCCCCTGGCTGATGGAAAATTGCCTTTAATCCCGATACCCTTGTACCGATTCAGGGATGAACGATTAGTTCCAAAATCATATATACGAGTCGGTGAACTTGTCACAGTCAAACTATGTAACCTCTCCCTCGGCCTGCGGCCCTCCAAGAGAGGGTGTGGTGGGTGTTTGTCCTAAGCAAATCAGTTTACACTTATTAACAGATATACGATTATGTACCCCCGGCCTACAGAGTTAGGATTTGGGAACAGTCCCTAAGTCGTTGGTCTTCGTGTCTACACCATTTTTCACCGTTCCGTTGTTGGCAACTAGATTTATCAACATGTTGATAAACTTTAAGCCGCCGATTTTGAAACATAGAAACCACAACTTGTCAGCAACAAAAGGATGTTTGAAGGAGGTGGTTCATTAATCAGTGGCTCACCCTTGCCTAGCTGTCCCACATCTACCAACTTCCGCAGACTCCGTTACGATGCCTTGGCTGAGAAAAATTACCTGGCGTTTGTCACAGACATAAATGTTCCGAAAATGGTAGATGGGCATTGGGCTTTACAGTCTTTGTACGTGCTGGGTTGCACTGGGTTGAAGGGTGCATGGTTTGGGGTCCGTTTAATCGTGGGGGAAGATTTCACTAGGGATTACGCATAGTAGTAGAGGTTCATTTCATCAGCCCCATAATCATTTGTAGGCTACCAATTTCATAGGGTTGTTTCTAGGACAGTTCTTTATTTATTCTATTTGGGTCCAACCCCCGGTAAGTGTGGTGAATTTGATAGCCAATAAGTCAAAATAGTCGCGGAAAATAGAATAAAAACACATTGAATTTGTTGTTTCCTACAAATATAGACTTGTGACACCTCAAAATGACCTTCTCGCAATCATTTTCCTACAGTTTGATTCATTAGGTTCGATTACCATGGCAAATCGGCTATTTTCATATAATTATATCTGAATAGGTTTATTAGTCTCAACATTTGGTCTTTCCTACAGATATATACATATGACACCTTAAAATGACCATATCTAAGAAAATTTATGATTGCCATCATTCTCACCCTAGTTTGATTAATTGCCATCTCAACCAAATTTCGGTTTATAGGGTTTTATGCACAGAGGTGCCACGGGTTCGCTCCTTGTTACTTGACTCGCCTTGTATATAAGGCCGGATCGCAGCTGGGTTTGCAGGTCACTTGGACCAAGTTAGTGCGGTAAATCATACATTGTGCCAGTCAGAGTACATTACTATTTCAAAGGAGTATATATTCGTTTGCTCTCACTGGGCATTCTGCTGCTGCTCAACGGTATATATAGCAGCGACTGAAATGAAATGAATACCATGTTTGCTCAATTGTTAGGAGCTAAATATTAAATGGTCTGTCAGTAAAGGACATGATTTAATATCGTTTTGCATCCAACTTTTAGTAAAGTTAATATTTTTCTCTTTCATGCAGGTAACGGCCTCGTCCTGGTCACAATTTTCGCCCACTTACCACGAGGCCATGTCACCAATATATTCATATCAAGTCTGGCTGTCGGCGACCTTCTCGTAGTCACCATCTGTGCCCCTGTCAGAGTAAGTTAAACAAATCATTTACAATGGGGGTTTTCCCTGACGTATGGAAAGATGCCATTGTGATACCGTTGAAAAAAGAGCGAAATAGTTGTGATGTGAACAACTTGCGGCCCATCTTCCTCCTCCCCTTACCTGGGAAAATCATAGAGAAAGTAATGCATGAACGGACCATAAACCATCTGGACCATAATAAACTACTCACAAATATACAAAATGGATTTCGTAAAAATAGATCGACGATAAATACTGTTGCCGCTTTAGTTAATCATATCTTCAATGCTATCAATAATAATCAGATAACTGTTTGTACTTACATTGACTTTAGGAAAACATTTGATACAATAAACCATGAAATTCTATTAAAGAAACTAGGTAAACTAGGCATACATGGAAATATCTTAAATTGGTTTAAAAATTACCTGAGCAACAGGACACAGACAACACTTGTAAATAACAAGAAATCTATGAAAGGACAGATTTCCTGTGGAGTCCCACAGGGATCAATCCTCGGTCCCTTACTCTTCATTGCTTACATAAATGACTTGGAATCCTCCATGGGGGGGGGGGGGGGGGGGCATATGGGCCCTGAGGACACCCAATGTTTACTGTATGCTGATGATACGGTATTGTTTAGATCAGGGAACAATCTAAGTGACCTAAACGAGAAACTACAAACTGATCTTAATCATGTTGAACTCTGGTGTGAAAGAAATAAGCTTACAATAAATATAAAAACGACCAAAGCAGTAGTTTATGGAACCACACAGAGAATACTTAGGAATGATCACGAGGATTGTCTACTGAAGCTGAATAATGAACAAATACACTGGGTGCCCTCCTACAAGTACTCCACAGAATTTACTTACTCAAAAAAATAATACCGTATATTACCCAGGAAGCGGCTCTAGTAGTCTACAAATCAATGTTATTACCTACTATAGATTATCGGGATGTCCTATATGCTAACTGTAACATACAGGAGAAACAAAAACTGCAAGTACTGCAAAACGCAGCTTTACGAACAATACTCAGGGCACACCCACGTACTCATACAGTCACGTTACATCGATCTGCTCAACTACCTTATTTGAACGACCGACGTCAAATGCATGTATTATGTTATATGTATACGAAACTACAATACGAAGCACTGCTTCAAGAGCATACTCGTAGTACACAAGCGAGTATGGCTCCATTGTTCAAAGTAAATCTACCTCACACAAATACCTTTAAAAGAAACTTAATGTATTATGGAACGACCTCTTGGAATCAACTACCATCAAATACAAGGAACATTGACAATCTAAAAGACTTTAAATTATCACAAAAAGCTTATTTGAAATAAAAAATACCATGACAAATGAAGTGATGCTTCACCGTGCTCGTACACTATCGTACATTATCTGTTTCCCTTTCTTAAAGGACCGTTTATTACATCTGGGCCCTACTCTTAAAAGGCCTTGGACTCCCAGCCTATCCTAATATTTTGTATTGGTACTTGCTGTATATATGTTGCTACATTGCACCAAATCGAAGGATGAACCTAATGTATTTCTGAAATCTGCTGGGGGAGCATTGAAACCAATCTTAGGATTGAGCTCCTCCCAGGATAAATAAATGTTTTTAAAAAAAAGTTATCCTCGCATTTAGATCCTCCTCGTAATTGATTGCAATCATCAACATAGCAAAAGTGTCCAAGATTGCTTTTTTGAAAAAGTGCTGCAGATATTATACCCATGGAATGGTATTCAGGGTCGTTACCTTTAGCAATAGCCACTTTTTTAGAAACAGGTGGTTCTGTAATGGTGTGGTAGAGGAGAATCATGTGGCAAATGTGTACAATAATGTTCTTCAGCCCTACTACTACACTTGCGCTTGCGGTATTTTTTTTATGCACCAGAAATACATGGACACAACGTCAAGATCACGTAGATCCAAACAATCACGTTTAATTTGACGTATTTGCTACGTCTTGGATTAGATGGGCAACACGTAAGAGCTGCATGTTATGAGCGTTACTGTTCACTTAATGTGACGTTCTATTACGTTTAACAACGTTCGGTCACGCCTGTTGAATTTTTAAAACTAATTCTGACACGTGGTTCTTTGCATATCAATAACAAATTGTAATTCATAGTTTATTGACTCATATTCTTTATTCAATTCCACCATTGTGCATAGAAAAGCTGGTACAAATATCAACCAACAAACTGCCTAAAAGACCACGGTTCACATGTTAGATGGATGTGTAAAGAAAGCAACGAATGGCTCCCTTTCAGCACAATTTCACACACTCCGATGAATACACCCCAAAAGTGTATTCAGTAAAATATACATGATACTACTGTTAAAGGCATATCCTACAATTCACGGTGGCGCCACCTGGTGATTTTAGAAAATTGTCAATTATCAGTCAAAATTTGTTCTTTGTGACTCATTCTAATACTAGATGAGTGAAGATAACATCTTGCCCAGTGTATGCAATCTTAATAGCTAAAATAGGCCAATTAACATTTACTTGATTTACATAGGGAATGTACTAGAAAATACAGGTTTCTTTAGTTCTTTCAAGAACATACACGGTGACTTAAGAATTTTAAAACTTAAATGTGTAGTACTATACATCTACTATACTTTTTGAAAGTTTGAGGGAAATGGCATGGGTTTTAGTATGTGAAAAGCAACTTCTCAGAATTTCTATATATTGTTTTATAAAATTATCATAGATCTCTAAGTCGGAAACGAGCATGGTGACCTCTAACTTTTATGTTAGATATTTGTTTCGTAACACTTAGAGATCATCATGTTGAATTTTCCGGAAAATGACATGGGTTTTAATGTTCAGGTCAAATCGTCCGATAATCCTTTAACGTGGATGGTATATATTACCGTAATCCTATCTAAAGTGCCATACCTTTTATTTGTTGTCACAAAACGGTATTCAACTGTAAGTGTATTTAGAACTGTAATCCATCCAATATACGGTCGGTTTACAGTATTAAACTGTAAATATGGATATATTAGATAGACTAAGTATAACTCCAATACCTGCAATAAGTCGAAGTAGAGAATAAAATCCAGGAGTCAACTTCATCAAAATGTGTAATAGATATTCATTGATCTTTTGTACGGTTTCTGCCATTTTTAAAACCACATTGATTAATTTTGACGTGAATCATTAAGATAAACAACACCCTGAAACAAAGATATTAAAACAAGTTAAAGATACCATTATGCTTAATACAATACTTAGTAGAAACTAAACGAGAGTTAGTAGTGTTAGTGTGTATTGCACGCTCGCCCGAATACAGTCAGCCAATGTTAAAATAGAAATTCAAACGAGTACATCCTATGTATGAAAGTATAAGTTTAATCTTTCATCACCACCAAGGAATTCACCTTACTGAGCTTCATTGGATGTAAACAATGGGCAATGGCCTATAAATCAATTGACTCTGAAAGCGTTGTTCACAAGCTATAGAAATCTATACGTAACCATAGCGTTTAGTTTAGCATTGATACCGAACTTCATATAATCATGTAGATGCTGATGGATTATGATACAATAACCTAATAACCAAGTCCATTAATTCTAAGGCATTACACTTGTTTTAAACTTAACTTTGGCAATTGAGGTCCATTTAATCAAGATGTACTCTCTTTTTCTAAAAATTCAAATGTAACTTGAAGTATGTATATTCTTGTGGACGTTTTATATTAGGCAAACTTTGAACCGATACAGTGTGTTCCCTATTTAAGCCACACATTAATCCTTGATTTAATGTAGTTAATAGCGTTTAATGTGGGCATGTGGCCTCTGTGGCTTGTTGCTCGCAATAACTGCCTTTCTGAAAATCTACCTAAAATCGTAAAAACACTTATTAAAGCTCGTTTTCAATGGTTTCCACATCTTTCTGGATTAGGCCAGATTGTCTCTCTTTCGATTGATTAACAATAACTTTCACGATTAATAGTTTCCATTATATTGAGGGGTACTAGGAGAAAACGCCCTAACTGTGGCCGAACTATGTCTTAGTTCGAGGTCAACTATCGCCGACGTTCGCCCCGACGCCGTAGGCGAAGGGGCGAACGTCGGCGATAGGTGACCGAGATGAATTTCGCATATTTGAGCAGTTTAAACGGTGTCTGGTGGATCCAAATCGTTAGCTACTTCGATATTTGGTCAGTATGCACTTGTAGTCGTAACGGGGGGCGTGTATCGCGAGTTTAAAGTCGCGATTCGACGTCCTCCGACATGTTGTTTTTGGTCGCGATGACGTTGAATACGCACGCCTAGCGCGGTGCGGCGAGTTAGTTACATACACGTTAGAATCGTGCAGTGCGACAAAGCGCAGTTTAGTGGGCCGTAGTCGCGATATACTACACCCCCGTGAGCGGGTAGTATTTCACTGACGTTCGGCTATAGGTATGTAATAATAGCTCTAATCCCACGACATTCAACGTCATCCTGGAGGCTGGTGAATAGCATTTAGTGTCTGTCGATCAACTACCTGTGAACTTTGCTCATCTGTGCAATCATTTTTCTGACATTTCAAACCTACGTCAGCAAGGGTTACTTTGAATCTTGTCACGCCAAATTCAAATCGTCCCTTTCACTGCAGGACAAATAAAGGGAGAATAATTGTGAAATGATACAGATAGCATGATTTGAAACAACTGATTCGAAACGTAGTGACGCTACCAAGGAGGCGTTCTAAACCTTTTGATATTTCATATCATACACATGAGAAAAAAGACTAGTTCCATGCCGTAAACCTCTATAATCAGTGAGGTAGCTTTTGTTATGAAGACACCAAGAAATTATGATTTTACAAACCACCATGATTATATGCTGATTCTATTTTGGTAACTGGAGTAATTGTATACATATAAACCGGCAATATATCCGCAATATACGCGTCCACAATTCATTGCTCATTACGTTATCCTTCACTCAAACATACAAAACAGAATTTGCGGTTATCAGTTAGGCAAACATCACCTGTAAGAGGGCAAATACAGGATTGGAATTCTCACACAATGCCATCATGTAGAACATCTACAAACAGTTGTCATAACATTGGGGATGTTAAAGGTGAATGACACCAACTATGCTCAGTTAATGAATCCAAACGAATAAGCTCCGGCCACCACACCCGTTAGCATGCGCAGAGCGGAACTAGCGGGTACATTTATTGACTGGGAGTAGTGTGGGGTACTGCAGGTGGCAATACTGGCGACCTATGGCTTAGTGTGTCCCCGGTATTATGAGTACTAGGAGAAAACACCCTAACTGTGGCCGAACTATGTCTTAGTTCGAGGTCACCTATCGGCGTCGGGGCGAACGTGGGCGATAGGTGACCGAGAACTAAGACATAGTTCTGGCCACAGTCAGGGCGTTTTCTTATTATTACATACCTTTATCCGATCAGAAAGACGCCATTTATCGCGTTGTCGAGTGACAATCGCTTCATGTTGACACTGTCTGCTACGAACCGGAAGTTGCGCAGGATGTGTGCGTTGCGCATGCACGACAATACGCTTCCCTCTCCGAACCGTAGTCCTAGACGTAAGCGGATGGCGGAATACGGCGAGCTACTATGATTAGGAGAGTGACGTTAACCTAGATAGCTTCGCGCATGCGCTACGAGTACATCCGCTTTGTCTGTGCGTCGCCCGTTGCGGACCAGGGCAAGTTGTTATTATCAATGAATTTCGCATATTTGAGCAATTTAAACGGTGTCAGGTGAACGCCGCATGTTGGCTACCTTGACGTTTAGTCAATACGCACTTGTAGTTGTTACGGGGGGCGTGTATTGCGAGTTTAAAGTCGCGATTCGACGTCGTTTGCCATGTTGTTTTTGGTTGCAATGACGTCGAATACGCACGCCTAGCGCGGTGCGGCGAGTTAGTTACATACACGTTAGAATCTTACAGTGAGACGAAGCGCACCATAGTGGGCCGTAGTCACGATATACTACACCCCCTTGAGCGGGTAGTATTTCATTGACGTTCGGCTATAGGTATGTAATAATATGCATACCGACTATGAAGCAGTCTGTCCTGTCCCAACACGGGACAACACACTTGGCCCCTCTGCACGGCCATATACAAGACCAGAGACTCAGGCTGGTGATCCAGTCAGGCATGACAGGTAGGAGAGTGAACACTTAAGCCCATAAGACAGCGACATTTTCCACTGATTCTTTCCGATCCGATTACCGATTATAATCGGGAACAAGAACGTCGCTGTCTTATACCCTTTGCCGATCACACATCTCCACTTTATGACCTTGTACAGCTACCCGATTGAGATCAAAGAGAGCCGCCGGGAGCGGAGCCGGGGTGAGCCACGGGCCGCTGGTGTGGATTCATAGAAAATAATTCAAAGTTTGATAACTTTGAATATAATCAAGATATTCGGAAACAGTTTTCATATTCATTATCACCTTCGTCTCCCCTACAAATCGGTATAAGACACCTGTAAATCGAACTAGGGGATAGGTAGCAACGATGTTCAAATGGCATTTTCAGAATCCGGAACAGTCGGTGAAGTGCGTACAGCGACATGATTATGGTCGGGCAGAGTCGGCCATTACCCCCACGCTAGTAATGCCCGACCCGATTAAAATCGGGTCTGTGAAGTGCGTACAGCGACCCGATTCTGACCGACCCGACGGGTTCGTCGGGCAAAGGTGTGATCGGGCACAATGGTCGGGTTGCTGTCTTATGGGCTTTAGCCGTGGGTACTGACTCTGACATATGTCTCTCTGAGCCTCAGTGTGAACGCATTTATAAATGGCTGTAATAAGTATAGAGTGATGCTGTTATACACAACTACACAACATGGCATATTGTTAGAGTAAGTACAAGAAGTTATATGTTATATTTTACGATTTGGATTTGACCGTTTTACTGTATAACTCTGTGTATGTGTGTTTTTCACCTGTGTCTGTGTAGAAGCACACCTGCCAACCCAAAGGGAATCTGTCAGTGCGTGACTGTGTGTGTATCTGCATATGTATTTCTGTGTATCTATGTATCTGTGTAAAAACTGCATTCTGTGGGATTTCATGTCACATAAGATTCATCTTTCATGACCCATCTGTTCCTCTCTGTGAATTGACCACCATTCACCTGAGTGTGCCCCGTATATATATACTCCCACAGAGCGCCGACTGGGCCTGGGGGACGGCCTGAAGTGGAATGCACATGGTGGGATCCATATCCCTCACAGGGTTCAAAATTTCATGCGATTCTGTCCCTTGTTAGGGGGAAATGTCTTTAATCTCAGCATGATTTGTCTCGGAAAAACACCCTGTAAGGTACATGAATCGCATCGTGTGAATCCCACTTCAGCGGCGTTGGTCAGGTGCACCCTCCACACAGGCTGCCCTCTCATTGTTTGAGGGGCGGCGTTATATTGTTTGAAATTATCATTAGGAGTAGTTCCCGTATATAACTTAGCTTTAGCCCTGAGCTAGCTGAATGTATCAGTCAAGGAAGGTCAAAATAATTATCTATGGAGCCGTAAACCTCTCATCACATAGGCTCATTAAGATGCATAGCAACAATCCAAAGTGGGATATCTTATTGACTTGCTCAAGTCTTTGCTTATGAACATTCAAAGGTAAATGGAACCCTATAATTCAGACGAAATTGTGTTCGAGTACAGCACATCGTTTTATTACATTATTGATGGTTCTGCACTAATACATGAAGAACACCTTTTTGTGTGGTAATGATTGTGAAAGAGACTATCATTATAAAACATTCTAAAAACTATAAGAAGAATGAAACTGCGATTGCAACGAAATAACCTACTGCATGAGATGAATTAATCTTGACAAATTACAGCTACGATCTTCCAACTGCTGGATTTAGAAATGGTATGGTTAGTTGTTGGTTTCGCATCAGGCCCTTCTGGCGCTCAGGGGCGCTAACTGCTGATTACAAGCGACTCTCCTCAACAATATTCTATCTCAACCATACACACCATCAAATATGTGTTTTTTCTCTACAAATAGAATAATTCATATCTTGATAAAAACTATTTGATTATCCTATAACCGAAAACAAAGGCCAACCCCCCTCACCCAATTCACTTCCTAAAGAAGGCAAGGCTACACCTGCTAGTTAGTCAATCATGGGACTCCCACAACCCAAGGCTGAGGGGAGTGAGGAACAGGGGAACGCCTTTTTTTTTTCATTGTCAGTACCTCTTGTAAGCACGAGTTTTTCAGGCACTTCATAATCAGGAAAAACATTTTACAGATCATCATAACTACGAGAGTAGGAAAAAATACTTTTGAGGTTGAGTTTGAATAAAATAGTTCTCTGGTACTTTGTATTGTCCACTGTTATCGTTTACAGTTCTTTGACAGCTTTTAAAAAAAATCCTTCTTGTCTTGTATATGTTGTATCTCTGATGGTAGTTTGTTCCACATTCTAGCCCCCCTTAGCTAAGGGCTGTTGTCCACTGAACTGCTTTTTGTGTTCAATATATCGAATAGTATCTTATCTTGCGTTCTGGTACGCCTCATGTTGCTGTCAATCCATGCATCATTCGTCCAATTTTCATACATAATACATAAAAGTTGTATTACCCCTTTCCTAAATGCAATTCAGGAAATAGAAAACTCAGTCTGGTGTTGATTAAAGCTACTGAAAAACCTGAATTGGTTGTTATACGAAGAAAGCCAAACTGCCACACACCGCTAGTGGCAACAATGAGCCATGTGCAATTGTATAGATAACATATATGTATGATGGAGCATGATGTATGAAGGCTGTCTGAATAGACTAAACTTTATATCAAAATTCACCTATATGAGAACAATGGAAATGCTGAGTTGTATACCTTTGCCTTACTTACTGAAGTCTGAGGTTTTGAATCTCCTATGTTATTATTTTTCATTTGTTATATTTCATAATAGGATAATTGTATATATGGTAGTAAGTTGATATAATTGTGTACAACGTGATAGATATCAAATATGTATTATGTTCAGATATGAACTAAACTGGTTGTGAAAAGAGAATGATCGAAGAGCCAGGTTTGTACCATCGAATCAGTACCCAATGAAAAACACAACCGACCCGGCGTTTACACTAGACGATTCTGGCAGGCGATTCTGGCATTTTTCAGCTCCTGACGACTTTCAGCAGTAAAATGATAATATAAACGCCAAGCGTGTCGCGACTCAGATCATCTGATTACATCTGATTGTGCAATTTTGCACCACATCACGACAACTAGTCACGCTCTGACGCCGGCGACTATTTCAAGCCGCCTTGAATTAGTGGATGTGTCCTTTGTTTCGAGGTCATGGGGGGTGGGGGGAGGGGGGATAGGTACATTTTTGAGGTGCTTCAGGGAGTGTTTTTTTTGTGTATTTTTTAAGCGGGGATTTATATTGATAACTAGGCGGTTGTGCTAATTTCTTTGGGTATATTTTCAAGGGGGGGGGGGGGGTAAAAATAGGGGGGAGGGTGCAATTTTATTTAGGTGCCTCCGTGTGTGTGTTTGTATGGAGTGGGGGGGGGGGGGGTGGTATATATCCATGGAGGCAGGGGACTTATTTTGGTAATCTTTTTTTTTTTTGGGGGGGGGGGGGGGGGGGGGGGGGGGCTAATTGTACCTAAATTTTTCCATGGGGGATTTAAACAAAAATGCTTAATATTTTCCCGGGGGGGGGGGGGAGATTTTTTAAGACAAAATTGTAGGGAGGTGGGTAGAGGAATTTGTTCAGGTGCTCCTGTGGTGTTTTTTTTAGGGGGGGGGGGGGTTATTGTTTTTGTACTTTCATTGGGGTGGGGATTTGTATTGGTAACTCTGTGAGGGGAGAGGGGCTTATTTCATCTTTCTTTACCGATGGGGGACCTTTTGACAAAAAAGAAAGGGATTGTGGTATTTCTTTCATATATTTCCTGGGGGAGGGGTTTTGATAAAACGAATTAGGGGGTGGGCAAATTTTTCAGGTGCTACTGTGGAGGGTATATATGTGATTTTTTAAATCATATATTCCCATTGGGGCAGGCGACTTAATCTTAGTACATCTGTGGGGGGGGGGGGGGGGGGCTAAATCTATTTTCCATGGTGGTCCTAATACCTTTTTTTATTGGTAAGGGGGGCGGGGCTTTTTGAAGAAGAGAATGGGGGGGGGGGGGGGTAAGGCACATTTTCTTTCAGGTGCTTCTGTGTAGAAGGCAGGGATGATTTTTTTTGTATTATTATGGTGGGGGTAAACACCGTTTTTAGTGTACGCCCACATATGTTTACAGACAAACAACTACTAGGGAATATTTCGGGGAGGGGGGCGGGGGCATGAACCCCTATGCCCTTTGGACATATACACAGGTACCCCAAGGTTAACTCAATTGATCGCCGATGTCCAGTGCTATTGAAAGTCGTCAGTGTAAACGCTCGAGTAGATTCTGATTCTGGCGACATTTGCGGTGAACATTACCACCACCTGACGATATTGGCTTGACGATCTACAGTCGCCGCGTATTTAGTCATCTAATGTAAAACGCCGGGTAAGAAATTTAATCAAAGGCCACCAGGTAGCAGTGAACCCATGTTTTATAAGATTACCGAGAATCCCTGTAACCATAGTCACCAACAAGGGTCTATATTACGGTGTCACTTACCGTAATTTGTCATTATCCATGAAATAGGCAAACCTTGTCCCGAAACATGCAGGACAACAGAGAATCAGAACAGAACGTATGAAAGATGACAGCTACAATAAAACTCAAAAGACCTTGTGGGTAATTCTTGGTTAGTGGTTTCTTAAAAAATAATGTAATATCTGGTTTCTCTATTGAATAATTCAAAATGTAAAGGACGTTGTGATCATCTGAGAACATCAACAAACCACACATCAACAAGTAGAATCGCCGCTCGATCGTTCAGGGGAAGCAATCGCACACAAACTTGAATCAGTTTAGTTTTCTCAGACTGCTTAGGTGTGAAAAGGAAACCTTGTTTCTGATCCGATCGGACTACGCTACAGCAACGGTATAGCCAAACTATAGGGAACCCATCTAATTCTTTTTATTGCTGTATGTAATAGTCGAAACCCCAACATATATACGTCTAGCTTTCACCTGTATGTCCCTTTTGTAATGCAGGAAGCCAACGCAGCATCAAGCTGAGGTCACCAAGGTCGTTATCAGAAGCAAATCCTCATCTGCTATGCCTGTCCAGCTGGCTGTATTAAATCCTTTGATATAATAAAGTAGGATTGAGAAGCAGGGGAAAAGTATATCTCCACTTTTCAGGATAGGGATCCTCTAAAATTGTCTTTATTTCTATCCAAACAATTTTTGAGGTGGTGTTTTGTACTTCTGTGGTTATTCATATTATATAAAGAGAGATCCACCAAGAGACTACCTTCTACCGAATGCAAACCCCCGATAGATTTTTTCTCTTCAAACATTTCGCTCATCAGTTCTTTTTTTTTTTTTATTGCGGAGAATATTTTATTTTCAACTTGTACAGGATATATACACACAAGTATTTTAGCAGCCATAAAGAAACAGATACATTTCTAAACTATATAGGGTTGTCATGCACTGGTAAATAATCTACCCTGTTTCTACAGATTTTTGAAATACATGTGTCACATCTCACCCATGGAATATTATTTCTTCTCCCCATTTCTTTTCAATTTTTTAATTTTCATACAGGACAAAACATAACAAGACAATATGACAGACACATCAAAACAGTATTTGCAGTTAGTTCTGCCTACCCCCCAAAGGTCCACACTCCCCCCTATTGGATTGTCTCCCACAGTTGAGCTAAATACTTAAATTTATGCATGCGACCTTCCTTCATATATACATATTTCTCTATCTCTAATTTCCTCTTCAGTTCCACCATGAAAGCCATAATATCCATGTCATTTGCATAAAATAATTTCTGCCGATGCACAAAGGATTTAGCTTGTAAAATTACATAATTGACCATCCTGGTTGAGGAGGCAACACCATATCTTCCAAATATAACCTCTTTTTTAGTAATCTTTAAGAAGTTGTCACTAAGGACATTTTTCAGCCATCTTGTTATGGCTTCCCAGAAAAACTTTGTCTCTGGACATTCTACCAAGAAGTGCATTAAGTCATCCCTTTTTGTACAATAGTTACATTCTGGGGAATCAACAACCTTTCTCTGGGCTAAATATTTATTGCATCCCATTCAAAACCCGCCAATTCCCGAGGAACTCGTGTTCATTGGTTGACTTTCTCAATGATAGAAATCTTTGCATAGACCTTCAGTCCACATCTGGTTTTATACAGAGCAATATTTGCCGTTCCACAAATAGTAATATCATGCTATTGTCTGGGTCGACAAAACTGAACAGACAGTGCACAAACAGCATAGCCTCTAGACTGTTAACAGAATCAACAAACTTGTCTTCAATGAATATTGTGAACGTGACCTTCAATCATGGACGCCATTAACTGACAATATAAACCTCGCTAGATGTGCTGACTTCAATATATACTGCTCTACTCTTCGGGATAACTCTTACCCCTAGAACACATCTTGAATGAGGCTGTTTTAGGTCTGAGTCTGAGTCTGACTCTGTCGCACACGAAATCTTACGCGTTAAAGCTTTAAGGCCCAGCACCCAACTAATAGACATAAAGAACACTTTCCCGACAATAATGTAGAATCATCAATATGGCCAAGTTTCCACCTACCGATTTTGACCACCGATAACAGAATATTGTGACGTTTCCACCTGCCGACAAAAACTCCACCGATTATTAACACCCTGTAGAAATGTTGGTCGGTGGACCTCCTTGGGACTTTGTTTGTGCTGACAACACTGCGCGAAAATCATCAGTTCATTCCTATATACGCCATCGCGGAAGTGTATGTATCGGCTGTATATTGACCTTTTTCATATATATACGCCCGTATTTCACCCAAAGTATGAGGTGTGTACAAGACTGTTTCCTTTTAAATACGGACGCGTCTTGACTGTATTTCACACCTGGCGTATACAAGAGGAAAAATCCTCTGGCCGACATGTAGACGCCGGGCGTATATGTACCGATAGGAAATAAAAAAAGGTGCCCCGCAGGGTTTATTATGTGTTTTTAATCAATTTATACTCAATCAGGTTTTATAAAGATTTTATAAAATAAATTGGTAATATAAGATTGCATTTTCCATATATCAAGGACTTAATGACGAATGGAAAATGAAATATGCTACCAGTAGTGTCCCCAAGTGGCAGAGATTGGAACTATTGGATAGTGGTGTGAAAACAACAGAATCAGGCGTATATATGAACCAGGCGTATATATTATAAATCAGGCGCTTACAGATGAGGCGTATACACACGGGGACTAGAACGACCTTGTATACTCAAAAGCATACCGATATACGCCGGGTGCATATATATGTAAAATGGTGGTTCTCGTGCAGTGCAATTATTTACCCAGGAACGCACTCTGTTTCCACCTGACGGCCGATAATGTGTTCCATGTGCATCATTCTTCAATATAGGACCTGCCCAGCCTGAAGATTGACCCCCCCCCCCTCCAAATTAGCATAGAAATGGGGGGGGGGGGGGGGGGTAGGAACAAGCGCTGGAAATGGAGGTGGTCACTGATCAATTAATTCAACATGGTTTGATTTCGGCGTGGCCTCAAAAGTCGGCTGGTGGTTTATAGAGGACTAAAATTATTTCATCATCTAGATATACCCGGCACACAATAATACACGAAAGACATTTTATCCTACCTTAGAAGAATATCTTTTCGTTGGTGAAGACTTCAACCACCCGACAAGTTCTGCAACAGACTTTGATGTATTGTTCTTTGGTTTAGACTTCACCAAGTAGAGAGGCTGAGAGACTGATGTTGTACACGCTTAATCATGACTGGAAGATTCACCGTAACTGGATAGCGATGATGCAGACTCATTGTGTTTCACAGATATCTTAGCACATTTATCAGCTGTCTTTGTTCTCGTTTTCTCCAACAGTTGTCCGAGGTGGTTGTAGCCTGTGACGTCATTATTGTGTCAGAGATCGCTTAATAACTTTGAAGATTATATGATATTCATTGAGCTTGAATATATAAGAAAATGATTTGGTGTGGGTGGGTAAAATGATTGACTTCTTATGTTGGATCGATGCAGTGTGGGAAGAGTGGAATCATAAGTACTGTTGGGCTCTGTGCACCTGCAGGATAAATAGCCCCAGGGAACCATCTTCCAAGTAAATCGTACGAGCTGAACCGGCTACAAATATCCTGAAACCCTGTGGGTTTGAGGTTTAACCCTAGAAGTTTAGTAGAAGTAACATAGAAGGCCACAGCTTACTTCGGACACCGGGTCCTTTGATATCTCCAGTAGTAGTATCTTCTTGTAGGTTCACAAATTATTCCTGGTACTGGGACTTACTTGTAGGAAAGGATCTCTGCTAGTGGAGTGAATGTGTGATCATCCGATATCACGTACTGCAGAACTAGACAGTGAACACCACTCTCCTGCTACTGGTGTGGTTGATCTATAAAGCTATGCATTTTACAGCCTCCTCTTACTTTCAGAATACCGTGTTCTCCCATTGAAAGGTTAAAAAAATATGTGAGCGCTATAGGGTAGCTAGCCTTTGTCTCATGGAAGAAGCTTGCCCCCAACGACTCCCCCAGGTGGCGGGTGCAGTTATCAATGAATTGTTTTTATTGGTTTTTGGCTTGTTATAGAGGGGCTTTAGCCTTGTCTCACGATTATTATTATTTTTTTTTAAAGAGCTTATTCACTTCTTTCGGTGAGAAAGCTCCTCCAGTGAATGCCAATGAGCGATCTCGAGAACAAATTAAAATAAAGGAATATGATGAAAGAATGAAATGATGGATTAGACGCACCATGTCTATATCACAGCAAGGTATATATGTTATATATCAAAATGCGTACAATTATAACTCTATACATTATGAAAAATATAATACTCCATGGTATCTCAAGTAGGCTGAGTCTCACTAGTCTCATCTTACATTCTTCACTATACTCGAACAACATTTTCTAAAAAACTTTATTTCCAATCTGAATTCTGTAGTTCGGTAGGTTGTGTATACCCATAAGTTCATACCCCCATACAAGGGTGATTTTTTTTTCATATAATGCACTGACAAATCGTTTCTCTATGTATTTAATCGGTCTCTTCTAGTTCCACATACTGTATTGTCAAGCAACCTTTCTCCCTTAGAAAGATTATACATACATTATCGACAGCAATTGCGATTTGCATCTAATACTGAAAATAAGCTCTAATAAAGTAGCATCAAATGAAGAAAATATTGATACTAAGGTAAGATTGACCAGTAATAACTCTAAAATAAAATTCAAACCAGTTCAGATCAATTACTATCATAGTCCACAGTATAGTAATAAAATTGTGTTCCTGTAAACTTACAAATTCGATCCGAACTCTGGCCCTGGCACCTTTACAACGAGGTGTTTACACCGAGTTGTAAACGTCCCATAGGCCAGAGTGAGGATCGAAATTTGTACGTTTACAGGCACAACGTTTTATTTTTACTATATACCTCAAAAAGATGAATATATTTACCTTAATTAAGTTGTAAGAGCCATTTTTAGTCAAATTTGGGCACAGAAGGGTCAACATGAAGCCTAGCTTTCGCTTCGACCGTGGAATGCGGCTGCGACGTTATTGCATAGCAACGCGCATAGCAACCAGCATAGCAACACTTTTTGTCGCTTGGAAACTCGCCGGAAACCGTCATGAAGAAAACATGGTGGTTGCTCTCTCAGTCTCATTTTACGCTGGAAAACGAACCGTGATTTACTGCACAGCTGTGCAGTACATGGTAGAGAGCAGCGTGTAGTAATTACGTCACTTTCGGCAGTAGGTATATAGTAAAGAGGAAGTCTTTTAGGGGATAAGTCAAGGGTAAATGTACAGGGTATGATTCTCATCAAAGACTTCAAAAGGGGAGTGAAATCAGAATACTCAATCTATGAATGAATTTAGTACTTTTTCATACATCATAATATTACTGACCCTGCCATTCACTTATATACAATCTTACTATATACCCATGCCGTATATACTGTAAATAGGCAAGGTTTCGCCATATAATGTAAAAATACCGTTCGGAACACTGTTCCGTACGGGAAAATACTGAACACTTCCATATACGTCTATTGAAATATTAATTGTCAAGCCAAATGAAAATAATATTTTTTCTTAATTTCGGGTATATAGTAAATATATAACGACCTACCATGCTTGTACAAGCTACAAAACTCGATGATAATTTACGATTCATATGGAACTCGGCGTTGCTAGACTTGATTAAGACAGACCTCCTTTTGGGTTATTTAGTTTGAGATAAATAAACTGATACTTTAAAAAAACACATCACATGTATTCAAGAGAAAACTATATCAAACAATAAATATCCCTTAAATGGACAATCGTAAGTTACTGATACGAAGAGTAACATTAAAAACATGCCACACGTGATCTAGGAATAGTATAACAATACTTGACAGGAATGCTGCTGGGTGGAACCATAGACTGTTTGGCAAACGTGCGACTGAGTAGATGAGATCTGCAGTGATGCTGCCCATGCCATTACTTGTTGTGGACAGAAGCAACTACAAAAACGCATTCCACAATAGTCCCATTAGATGGTGAAAACATCTATCATTAAATGCTTTCATTTGTCCGTCAGCTGAATGTAGTTGTTAAGCTCCCGTTTCAAACAAAGGAGTACATGATGAAGTAGGTTTTGTTAGTTTAATAGTCAATGGCGCGACGCCGAGGAACACGATTCAAGGAGAGACCTGTGTCAACAGAGTCAGCAAAACAGTGATGCACATTATCTAATGGCATATCAGACTTCTATGTTTCCCCCCATAGTTACTTAACACTACAAATTCCTACACTCATGTTGGAAAACATATATAATCTGACCAATGGCGTTCTAGAACTGGTATCAAAATAAAGCGTTTGTCCTGGTTTAAAGGAACAAATTCAATATCATGGTCGGTTAATTATCAGAGGAGTTTATGGAAATAGATATATTAATCATAACAATCATATTAAATGGTTAGGTGCGTATTGTCTTCCCTTTCTTTTTGATTTTAATAAAACAGTCAATCTAAGACTGAGATTTACCGTCTATCATATTGGGTTCCCAAGATGAAATATAGCTTTCAAAATATCATATTTGTTGTACTTTTTATGTCTTTTGAATAAGACTCAACATTTCATCTAAGAACTAGTCCTAATTAATAGTACATTTTCTCTATTCTCATATCAAAAAGAGTACCTAATCTGAGGCCATACCGCGTGTATACTTTAGGTTGTACTATGCATACATACTCAGTATTGTACCATGTTTTGCCTAGAAGAGCAAACAAAACAGATAAAATATTGTTTGTGAAATGTCATATTTATTGTACTTTCTAGTATTATATAAAAGATTCAACATTTCATCAAAGAATCAATCCTACGGTTTTCATCTGATGTAATTTTATAGGAACTTGGGGTATACTTTTTCTTGATGTTTCAAATCAAAGCAAATTCACTCTCTTCCAAATACATAAAATGCATGAAAGGGGCTTTAAACCAAATATGCATAATATGAATACATTTCCTCTATTCTCATATCAATAATAGCACCTAATTTGAAGCCACACTGCGGGCATGCGCTCGGATAGGCTATGCATGTACACGCTCGGTATTGTACCATGTTTTGTCTAGAAAAGCAGGCAAAACCAATGAAATAAAGCTTCCAAAATATCATATTTGTTGTACTTTCAATGTATTTTAGATCAAATTGGCCTGATACGTGGTGTCTCAAATACTCCCTAGAAGGCGTACATATTTGGTAACGGTATACGCTCGGTAATGCTAACACAACTTCGGCTATGATCATTAATCAGTGGTAGTGAATGTGGAACATGATGGCCTGAGAAACACAATCTTATAAGAGGCACAGATCGGTGAAATATCAGACAAGGGATACACGACCAAGGACATTGATAAAGACCAGCATACTCTCTAGCTTGAGGTGGTGTTTTATACGTTGATGTAAAAACAGACTCCTCCATATATGTTCTTCTACTGGATTTATCGTAGTTGTCTCAACAAATCTCCCTCAGGGTTATTACTTCTCTGAGTTGTGCCACTCTTTCTCCTCTTACTGTGTCGGAATTAGGATTCGTTTTTGTGTTTGTCAGACTTTTGTTGTATATACTTTTATAAATAAACATAAAAAGGAAGAGGTAACTGAATTTCTTGGTTTCTTGTGTTTCCCATTTCCCATTTCCTACATGCCATGTTTATGATAGGAGACATAATCTACTCCCCCAAATATATGATGAACTTTGTCCCAAATGTATGATGAACTTTGAATTTCTTAAAACGGCAGAAACTAGGGATTTTCATTATCTAAATTGAACCGGCCCTGGAGATTTGAAGTTTTTCATTGAACCCTTGTCATGCTATAGCTTTGTCTCTGTGGTATTTGTTTTTTTCGTGCGATGAACGTCAAGCACACATTAATACATGTCCCTGTCGTAGAAACCAGTTCCTAGTTCGGATGAGAGACGGGCCCAGCTTTGAACTCCGTGCGACCTTCTGCGCAAGGCACTCGTATTTCATGTCTCCACAATGTGTATACTTTTTTCTGATATCAATTGCAAAACCCCATTAACTATGACCGTACGTAGCTGGTGCCATCAGCAGCTTTCACAGTCAAGAGAGGAAGCCCACGGTTTCAACTGTTGATATATTACGTATTTTAATCATGGCTCACATAGAAAAGCCTTTTTTCTATACATGATCAATGCTCAATCTGTTCATTGTGGGACAAACCCATATCATTTTGAAGGTAGTAATCTTCTATAAATATGAATATAATTGTGTCACTGAGAATTGACCATCACACCTACTTGTGTTGACCATCACACCTACTTGTGTTTCCAACGAAAAACACCTGTCGCGTCTATATATTAAAGGCATATATCCTACAATTTACAGTGACCTTCGTCTTTTAGGCTTACGAGTACGTGGTGCACAAATGGACACTGGGCCTCTGGGGTTGCCGAAGCATTCTGTACCTGTACTTTGCATCTTTCCTGCTGTCGGTGTTTACACTGACCGCCATGAGCCTTGAGAGGTAAGTCAACCTTAAGTCACTGAGATCTTCTTGATTAAATACGAACAGAGTCATCCTAAAATCAATTAGACTAGCCGATCTTCTTACTACATTCCCAAGGAAACGTTCAGTAGATTAAAGAAGGCGCTCTTAATCCTCCCTAGAAAGTAATCAAGTTCTGGTTACTCAGCTTAGCTTACTGGAATATACTGGAGACCCCTTCCTTAGGACAGCATTTCTATTTTACATATTTGTTTTCTACATTCCCTAAACTGATAATGTAGGTAAATGGGGGAGATTAAGGTCACGATCAGATGTGTCGCACCAACCATTCAGAACTTCAACCAATAATACAGCCATTACAGACATAATATTAATACTGCCAAATTATCTCATGTATAGGTCTGTTCTGTTTCAATGTTAGTCCTGCTAAACGCATGGTTCTATATTAACGTACTGCAGCAGAATCATTGTAAATCTATCGTTTCCCCATATATATTTTCAATGTCTGCGATGCAAGGGATGTGTTATTGGAAAACATGAATTCGTATGAAAAGGATGTTACCGATCGAAAAGGATAAATCTCGATGTATTTTCAATGAAAATAAAATCTTCCTGGGGAAAAGATTAAAAAAAAGAGGAAAAAGTAGTCGGATGGTCAGTAATGCATTATATGTCTTATGCAATTCACTGTAATAGGCAATGATACATTTGGATGAGAATTCAGAATTCAAGACTTATTTATCACATGATGGCCAAATGTCATGTACGCTGTCCCTCGAATGAGATAGCTTTAGGATATCAGGTGGTGTCTAGTCGCAAATCTGCGAAAAAAGTTGACAATTTCATTACCATCATGTCGCCAAGGGCAGAGAAAGGAAAGTAACTTAAGAATCAAGGCTCTGGGTAAAATTGCTCAAACGATCTTCACCAACCTCGAAAAGTTTAGTCTTTTCTATCCTCACAAATCGGTTCAGTTGCATGTGAAATGTAACATACATGCCTCTAAGAGTAGATGGGAGATGAGGGATGTCAGACAATTGAAGGAACCTCCCGAACTAGGGCCTAGTAATACTACTCTAGACATTTTATCTGTTGACAGGTATCTGGTCATTTGTCACCCGATGAGGGCCCAGTACGTGAGTACCCCTGGGCGGGCCCGGAAGATTGTGCTCGTCATCTGGATTCTGGCAACTCTGCTCGCACTCCCAGTGTTGTTGTTGTCGGTAAGTGGATGTAGGAGTTCTTTTTTGGGCTACCTCTAGGGATTAAAACATCCTTGGCCACCAGGTGTCTTCGGCTGATGGTAATAGAGTCTCTCGTTTGATCATCAGGAAACGGAAAGGACACGATTATAATGCATGTTTCCAATCAATACCTATAGTATAGCTACGCACCAATTGGACTAATATCATTTTGCAGTTTACAGTTGAGAATAGTTACGACATGTCAGCCTCTATTAGCGGTAATGTGACAAACGTTTTGTGAGCATCGTGTTCTATCCATAAGAATACAAGAAATATTCACATAGTAAAGAGAGTCACTTACATAGTGTCGTCTAGTGCATATAGTGAGAGCACAGTCAAAGTGTTCAGGGAAATTGGGGGAGAGATTGGAGATTGGAAAAGTAGGCTGGCATCGCTTTAGTAGAATCTCCGACTCATAGATTGCTGTTTTACGTAAAATGGTTCACAAGTGAAGTTGTCCTATGATTTCTTCATAATGCTGCTCACAGTTTTTTTTACCTACAATATCTAAAATACTACGATTCTGGTAGTATCTGCTTGGACTTCTCCCCGCACATAAGGATAGAGTGAACCAGACATAGGCTTGGAGAGTGAGGGGCCACGAGAGTGAGAATTTCGTGGAGGAAAATATTAGAATCTGTTCTTCTTTTTTGTATATCTATTGGCAGAGGTATCTTTTCTCTTATGATTTATTTCGAGCCATGCCGAAATCGATGTTTAGTAGTGTGGTTTTCTTATCTACTTTTCTCGTGAGAAACCAATGAGATCTCAACTTTCGCTGGTAGCCCTTTCAAAACTACCCACTTTCGGGAACCCGTTATTTCATTTTTCTATATTTTCCCCTCTAACTCGGACTCGACGAAGTCGCTAGTGTATTAACAAAACCGCTCAGTAGGGGAAACCCAGTCCTTCCGACCGAGCATTTGAACTGACCTGCTCAGTAGGATTTCTTGGGATCTGACATACACGACCAAGTCTCGATTTCCCCAACGTGTAACACGTAGGTAAATAAAGAATAGGAAAGAAAACTCTGAACATGACTCCTTTCTAGAGTTCTCCATTCCACTCAGACTAAAGCTAAACAACCAAGACGGCGGTGTGTACAAACCATGCTACCAGTGTAGAGCGCATTTGAACTTCAGTCATGTTAGACATACACAATAATATAAAAGGAGGAATATTGCAGAGAGTCCGGTGGTAGAGAACGCCGTAATCTACTTCAATTATGTAGTGTCAACTACAAGGAGAATACGACCATGCAGATCAAAATCATGATATGTTGTATTTATTACAAACAATTATTGGAAAAATGTCATATAAATGAAAGGGAATTCAGCGAAAGCATTGGCTATTGTTTATATATAATAGTTCCCATAGTGGCCGTCAGCTGGCAGAAAAAGCCGTGCTCTCCTGAGTAGAATACGTATTTCCGTATGGCCATTGTTTATATACAATAGTTCCCATAGTGGCCGTCAGCTGGCAGAAAAAGCCGTGCTCTACTGAGTAGAATACGGATTTCCGTATTCTACTTTGTAACGATCTGCAGGCTCCATAGGTTTAGTATAGGTTTAGAAAGAAATACACATTATTACCCACCTGATACGGAGTCTCCATACTAAGGCTATGGAGATTACAGATCGCTACTGAGGAGGATACGGAGCTCCATACCCTCCTAGGAGGATACGGATTTTTGAGATGAAAGTAGTCCCAAACATAACTTCTTAATTACGTTGACAAATTTTCTAACGATCATATTTATTGCTTAAATCTAAAAATAAGTGAGTAATAAATACAACATTACCATAATTTCGATCTGTGTGGCCGTATTCTCCTTGTAGTTGACGCTACGCAATACACCTCGCTATCGCTCGGAGTATTACTACGCGTCATCTACGCGGAGAATACGGCCACTCAGATCGAAAACATGGTAATATTGTGTATATATTACCATGATTTCGATCTGAGTGGCCATATTCTCCGCTTAGTTGACGTGAAGTAAAACTCAGAGCGATAGCGAGGAGTGTTGCGTAGCGTCAACTACTAGGAGAGTACGGCCACACAGATCGAAATCATGGTGATGTTGTATTCATTACTTACCATTCGACGAATTATTAGGAAAAAAATATTCTAAATAATAAGAAATTCGACGCAAGCGCCGTGCATAAAATAGTTCATATAATGCCTGTCAGGTGGCCGAAAAAGCTGTATTCTCCTAGGAGAATACGGCTTTCCGTATTCTACTCAGTAGCGATCTTCAGGCTGCATAGGCTTAGTATCGAGACTCCGTATTGGGTGGGTAATAAAAAAACAGAGAGTTGGAGCGTCAACAGAGGCTGACATTTCTAATGAATTACTTTGATCTGTTTGTTCTAGATCACCACCAAATGAACTTGTTCTGACATTGCAAGAACATAATTATTCAATTGATGTTGTGAGGAATAATTCAAATAATGTAATGGAACCTAGACATGCGGCATAACGACGATCATGTGATTAATGCAGACTTTATTCTGTTCTTATATCCAGCGTCATGATAGCGCTAATGTCCTTTTAACAGCTGTTTCTTTGTGAGTAGTGGAGTGCAGGCTCGTCATACACAGCTGCATATTTCCAGCACCACTCCAAAGGTCTTGCGTACCATCGGATCCACAGGGCTCGTTTACGGCTGGTTTATTGTGTTTATACCCAACCACATCCAACACAGCTCTCCCTGAGGACTTGCAGGGTGCTTGGCACGTAATAAGATATGTTGTTATGTCGACGCCAGATACCTTCCCAATTTTTGGTGATTGATACTTGAGGGGCATCTCCGAACACTAAAGGACATGCACAACTAATACAAGGGTTACCCTGCCTGTGTAAACTGTACTCCTTCACTCTTCCCTGATGGTGTAGACTAGCAAGGGTAAAGAATGTTTGAGAATCTCAAGTCATTTCGCACCACCATTGGAGTATTTATCATACGTTTGAACAGTACTGTCTATTCCTACAGTTAGTAGTCTTTTTATCGACGCCGAGACAGACTAATGTACATAACAGCCAATAGACGTCACCTACGGCCTCTCATAAGTCCCAACGTGTTGATGTTTAAATACTTTATGTTTGACATCAGCACATATATCAACCCCCAAACAACGTATAGAGAGCATCAATCAAGGGAGCGGTCTATCCCAAAGGCCGTGAGAATTGATCTACGTAGCTGGCATGCCCTCCAGCCAATCCTATCTCACGAGAGATGTAAAGGACTATCAGTGCTCAGTCATCAATACCCCATTTACAAGAAATTGTCCCATTGATTTGCTGTGCATGACGTCAACGAGATCGCTAGTTTGCGATGATGGGCCTTACTGATGGAGTGACCTTATTTGCTCATAGTTAGACATGATGAAAGATTCCGACGAGTTTCTGTTGAGATATGAGTGCATATTTGTGTCTGTTGGAGGAGTAGTGAGTAATTTATATCATATTGTTCAGAATACATCAACTAATTTCCTCAATTAACGTAATTAGCAATTCATCCATGAATCTACATCTATGTCTAGCTCGATAAGTACAGAAGATATGCAATGAGCGATGGATAATTAAATAGAACTGAACGAGAGTTACCCTGAGTAGTTTTTATGCCACGACGGGCGATAGCCGAGTGTAATGAGGAACAGACCTGACCAGAGTGGCTTAAAAACTAGTCAGGCTAACTCGAGTTCGGTTCTGTATTTATCCTACCCCATCTCAGCGCTTTTGGATTACTAAAATATAAATATCGACTCAACGACCAACCTTAAATGAGTGCCGGATATCCGTTTGCTACCTGGTACTTGTTATTGTCAGAGCAAGCCACTAAGCTGACATCCTGGTCTCTGATTGGTCAATTGTTTTTATTACTCTAGTGGCATAAAAAACACTTTATGTCATGGCCTGCCACATAGAATTTGCCAATGTTAAGTCTATGGCGTTTTTTATTAGGGGTAGGATAATGTAATGTGCACCACACGCTGGTCTGAGATTATGTTACGCTTCTAAGTGTTTATGATATAGGCAATAAGAGTGTGAGCTAATACATGAATACAAAGCAACAGGGTGTTAGCAGGAAGTTGCTCCTAGAGCGATCACCTGTATAAGGAAGTGAATGGTCGCGTGACTTGCTGATGTAAGCAGCTGAGGAGTACACCTCCGCTGCCACTGCAGAGAAGCAGCACTTGGGTATGAGTCTTAAGATCTAGAAGAGCTGAGCCAACTTGCTCCTCGTGGGAGTAAGGTTTGGGATTAGGTGCCAGACGCTTCACCCTGTGCGGAGTGGAGCCGCCTACTATGAACATTCACCGTGTGAAGCCATCACCTCTGTGAGTTGCTTACAGACCGACGTGTGAGTAACTGTCTCTCAATAGAGAGTACACAGAGTGGATAATATGGACTTATAAGAACTGAACACGGAAATAATACCATCTCAATCTGAAGCAGGAAAGGAGTGTGATAGGAAATATGAGTGAACAATTGGACGAACCAATCTTGTGAGTGAATATTGCTGAAATTTATTGCCATAATGGTTTGTACAATCATACAGAACATACCTGACTTATTTTATTGGTTATTGTCTAGAAGTGGAGTTTGGTTGAAATAAGAAGAGTGAGAAAACTACAAATTGAATAACATTGATTATTGTGCATACATGATGTTTGTAACTCACGGATTGCTCTCAGGAGATTAAAACACTTTATTTACATTGTAAAGGACGTTTTCCATACAAAACAGTATTTTGCACGATCGTACAGAAACTATTCTGATGAGATTATGAGCGACAAGCTAGCAAATGTTGACTGGACCCCATTATATGCAAGCAATAACCCAAACCAAGCGTGGAAAATCATGCAAACAGAACTGAATACAATCCTTGATGAAATATGGTAGGCGGACGAGGCGTAGCAGTAAAAACTCACCTTGATGAAATATGCCCTAAACGTAACCACCAAATAAGATACAAAGACGAACCATGGTTGAATGAAGAAGTCATAGACTTAATTATCGAGGAAAAACAGAGCGTGGAGACTCGCCCAACAAAACAGAAGGGCAGAGGACTGGCAATGAGCTAAAGTTTTACGAAATCAAGCGAAAGCAGCGATCCTAAGAGCTAAGAAAAATTTTATTCAGGACCAAAACAGAAATGACGTAAATAAATTTTGGACGAACATGACAAACTTCTCCCAAAATCACAAAAATCTAGTACCATTCGCCTAACGGATGAGAATACATCGGAAGAAGTAAAGGAGGCCGACGTAGCCAACTATATTAACGAGTTCTTCACAACGGTAGGCCCAAAACTAGCTAGTAATCTAAAAACCAACTGGGAAGATTAACAAGACCCTACTATACTGAAAATGCCTGAATTTCGTATCAATGTGGAAGAGGTTAATAAGGCTGTCAACAATATAGACACAACAAAATCATCTGCTATTGATGGCCTCCCCACTAAGATACTTAAACACTGCTTCAAAATCCTTGTCCACGAGCTAACCTTTATCTTTAACCTAAGCCTGATAAACGCAACCTTCCCCTCGGACTGGAAAATAGCCACTGTCTTACCACTCCCTAAACAAAACTTTAACAAAGATGCTGGAAATCTTCGTCCAGTCTCCCTACTACCCCTACCAGGCAAGCTATTAGAAATAATCGTCCACCATCACTTAATAAATGACCTAGAATCGAATAATCTGCTTTCTCCAAATCAAGGAGGGTTCAGAAAAAAACATTCTACCGTTGCACTCAGCCGAATTCTCTGACGAAATCTTTAAAAACATCAATAACAAGTCTCCCACTCTAGCCATTTTTATTGACATGTGTAAAGCATTCGACACTGTCAACCACAAAATTCTGCTAAAAAAGCTTACTAACCTGGGAATCAACTTGCCTATGCTAACATGGATAAAGGATTACCTCACAAACCGTTCACAGTCCACTAAAGTCAATAATCATATTTCCGAACCTAGAGACATAATAATGGGGGTCCCACAGGGGTCTATCCTTGGCCCGCTCTTCTTTCTTGTATACATAAATAGCCTGGAAAAAGCGATCGGAAACTCCAAACTGAAACTTTACGCCGATGACGCTGTCCTATACTTAACGAATGATAACCTTGAACAGATGGAAACTCTAATGCAAAATGATCTGAACAGCCTACAAAGATGGTGCGCAAAAAATAAACTGACCTTGAATGCAAAAAAAACCCAAAGCAATGTGCTTCGGCACCAGATGCACGATCAAGGATATTGAAAAGATTAGTGTGAAAATAAATGGCCAGAACCTAGATGTAGTCACACATTTCAATTACCTCGGTATACAGCTCGACCAGAAACTAAGCTTCGACAAACACATTAACTCAATGATAAGCAAAGCATCACATAAAACGTACCTTCTTGCATATATAAGAAAATACCTGACCCGACCTCAGGCGGTACTCATCTATAAAACAAAGGTCATGCCATACCTTGAATATGGAGGGGCCCTGATATACAATACGAACAACACCCTCCTAACGCGTCTTCAACGCTGTCAGAACACGGCCCTACGCATTTGTTACAACTCAAACATCCCGGTCTCTACCTCATTTCTACACAAGCTATTTAAGGTAAACTACCTGCATGATCGTAGGGACGTCCAACTGCTTAAGATAGCCCACACACGAGCACAAAAACCAGAATATTTGGAACATGAAATGAGACACACCCGGCTATTCACAGGCCCAGTGCTGACAACTAGTCACCATATATCTTGCACCAAATACAAGCATTCGGTAGAATACAAATCAGCAGAAGCATGGAATAAGCTATGCCCGAACACGAGACGTATTGAGGGCCAGGTAGACATGAGCAAACTACTCAAAAATCGATTAAAAGCTCAAATTGAACGCTACTAAAAATGTTAACCTTTGTGGGAAAGGCTTGCCAATGTTAGACCGCCCAATCGTTAGTTAGATATTTTTTGGTAGTCTTCGACTGGCAACGAAAGCGCAGATACACTTGTTTAAGTATTCACAAAAATACAGGCCATTTCAAAGGTTATTTGTTACACTTATTCTATTGTGAGACGAAAACGATGTTAGTTATTGGGTGCTGGGAAATATTGTGAATGTTATTTATAGTTGATTTAAGTCACGAGGATGAAAGCTTATGTATCGAGTTATGAAAATGTGACTCAGACACGGAAATAGTGTTAAGGAACCTTAGTAGTATTAAGCTGCCGACTTTGTTTGTAAGTCTACTCCGTAGACACATAGGCAGAGGAACCATGAACTGGAGCACCGGGAAGATAGGTGGTAATGTAACATCCTACGGTATCACTCCAGTATAAATAAAAGCCTTAAAAAAAAAAATTGTTAGTCTTTCCTCCTCTCAGGTCACAGGGATGTGAGGTCACTGTGTCCCTGTGACCGCGCTAATCAAGTGGTTCTACCTCGTTTCATCATACAACTAAGGATAACGTTTAAGAATAAAGATAATGATCTAGCAACCTAAAAGACTAATTAAGGAACATTATTAAAACCCTCACTACAGTGCAAATGGGATTTATAGATATAAGATGCACACAAATTCTTAGACTATTCGTTATATCTAAATGAAAGGTGGCACCTAGAATTGGGCACCTGTCATAAAGGCAGTGCAGGTGTAAATGCTACAGGTGAGCACCTCTGGCGAGTTTGGTTATCTGGATATAGGGAGTTGGAGTGGGTAAATTGAGTTTACATGTATAATGATATACATAACGCGTGAGTGGTTGATAAATGTGTGAATAAAGTTGCGCTTGAATAGTAGGGCCAGAAACCTGCACGCAACTGTTTTTGTTTTTGGTATGAGGTTGGCGGGAGCAGGAACGATACAAGAATAGGCAAGTGATGCATGGGAGTATCTGATGACATCGCAAATTGAGGTGTTTCCCGTCAGGTGGCATATGCATGGAGATGGAGCGAGTCGATAGATGGCATAATGTTTGCCATGTCCTCCTGTGTGGTAAACATTGCCACTCACACGTTCGATACAATGATAGACAAATATGGGAGTTGTTGATAATAAAAAGTTATTCAGACTAAGTCCTTGAAAATGTGTGAACATTAGTAAACAAGGTGGGAATTGAATAGGAGGACCAGAAACCTATAAGCTCGTGAGGGTTCTGGGGATACTGGAGGTAAAGAGCCATGGCAGCTGGGAAAGCCCAGGGGCCCTGTCGTTGAACTTTGTCCTGGGTGGCTCCACTGCATGATTGTCAGAGTTCAGGGAAATCCATGAAATCAGGGCTTTTATAAAACAGAGAAATATTGCCCTCACTATTTAAAAGCCTCAATAGAACCTGTGTATGCCAACCCTGTATTGTTTCTAGAACCCCATATACCTGATTTCCCTATAAGTGTGTACATTATTACTTCCATGATTTTCAGGGTTTTCCCTGACAAGCTCCCCATAGATAATGTATGAATGAAAATCCCTGAAACCCCTGAAACTCTTACCATACAAACCACTTTGAATGCATAGTTAACACCAGGAACCAGCTTCATACTACAATCTCCCATGCACATATTTGGTTTAACATGAATAAGACATGGAAGGTACTTTTTTTTGTTTGATGTTTCTTTATTGAATCCTTGTTTGTACAATGTTTTTCTTTTGATCCCATCATGGTAACCACATTCAATAAAGTGGCGCGGACCTCAGTTTCTACAATAAACTGGTTTTAATGGTTCATCCATAAATAGTTAGCAAAACATGTTGTATATAGTAGTTTTATAACAATCCAACATTTGTTTTGTATACACCATAGTTCTAATACATCTAGATTGCATTGCGTGTTCTTAAAAATCGTTTCTATGTCGTTGCCGTGAGTATATAAAACAGTATCGTCTGCAAATATGATAGCCTTTGTATTTGATAGTATAGTAGTAATATCATTTACATATAAAAGATACAGAATAGGTCCCAACATGGAGCCTTGGGGGACTCCATGGAGTATATTCATTGACGGTGATACTACTTTGTTTGCTTTAACACATTGGGTTCTCTCATTTAGGTATATAGAAAGCACCAGTAAATAAGACAGTATGATTCACAATATCAAAAGGCTTGTGGAAACCAATGAAAACCGCAAGGGTTTCACTACCTACAATTTTATTTAGTAGCTCATCATCCGTAAGCTTAGCCACTGCTTCAATGGTAGATTTGCCTTTCCTAAAACCAAATTGACGAGTATTTAGAATGTTGTTATCTGATATAAACTCCATCATTTGGTAAAAAACTATACGGTCCATCAATTTGTTTGCAATAGATAATAGAGAAATAGGTTTTAAGTTATTTACTTTGAATTAATCATCACCCTTCATCAAAGGGATAACGACTGACTTTTTCCATTCTTCTTGGATGATAGAGGTCGTGAAAATACAGTTATATAAATCTGGAATTGACAAAAGTGATTCCTTAAATATCTTTGAATAAATACCCATGATCATCAATTGTTTACTAGTATTTAGATGTTTTGTAAGTGTTAGAATTTCATCAACATTTGTGGTTACATTATCAATGCTGTTGTATCTGGTTCTATCATGGTTTCTCCATGGAATCTGCATATTCATAGCTAAATTATCTCCTATATTAATAAAATACTGGTTAATATACGTAAGGATTTTTCACTAGTAATCATCTCTGAGTTTTCACCCTTCAGTTTAATTTGATAATCTTTATCCCTTGTAGTTCCCAGTAATACCCTGTTAATGGTTCTCCAAAATTGTTGCTATCATTTTTATTTGTTTCCAGTCAGTCTATTGTATAGGTTTGTCTAGCCGATTTAATGATTTTATTCACTTCATTTCTTGATTTCCTTGCTTTATCCCAATCCGCTTTTTTGTTAGATTTTTTTGCCTTCATTAAAAGATTATTTCTGTCCCTCATTTGTTATAAAATAGCTGGTGAAATCCATGGTACTCTTGTTTCTCTTACTGTGAATTCCCTAAATTTACAATATTTGTCCAGATAAGCTAAAATTGCCTTTTTTAGCAATTCCCAGGTAGGTATGTGTTTGGAGAGCACAGACTGTAGTACCAGTCCTACTCACCAGGGGACACAGCTTTCATCATTTTTAAGTTCCTAGTATTAGCATGTCCGTTGTAGTCTGGTGGTTGGATGGGGGGGGGGGGGGGGGGTTGAGTTGTCCCAGCAAATAACTTCAGGGATTTCCTTCAAGGGCTGCTGACATCCCTGACACTGGAAAGAGCCAGGCATGGTGTTGGTGTTAGTATGGAGTTGGTGTTGGAGTAGTATTATTCTGATGACCGAGATGAAGCCTCAAATGTCTTGATGTCCCCACATGTGAGAGTGTGCAATATGGTTAGATTTGAGGAGTACCCCAGATATGAGGGTGACCGCCCTTACGAGTGTGCAGATGATAACCTGATCAGCATGGCATGAAATTACAATTATCATTTAGGGAGTGATAGGCATGGCCTAGCACAAAGTGAGGCCAGCCTGGAGCAACAAGTCTCTTAGGACTTCCTCTATGTGTAGGTGAGAAGGGGGAGGGGTTGTATAAAGAGGCAGCCTCCAAGATGGAGGACCCTACACTGAAAATCCTAACTCGTCCATTACTTGGTCCCTATAGGGGATCTTATATTGTTAAAAATTCTTTCGTTCTTGTGCGGTGTCTAGCACTCGTTTGAAATTTTTTTTCCAACGAGTACAAGACACCACACGAGAACGAAAATCTGTTTAACAATAAAGTATAAAAAGTTGAGACGGGTGGAACAGGACGATTATAAATAGAGAGAAACCAAACGGTGTGGGAAATCTAGTCCTATTTTCCTGAAACCAGAGCCGGGGAAATAAAGACCACAATGCAGAAATGTAAATATTGAACCAGTAGCGCACCATACCTGATGAGACCCCTAAACGAGGGTCGAATCTACGAATAATGGAAGGATGACACTTCCCGAAAACCAAGACCCCCCGCCTCAAAACAATGAGGTATAACAGTGCCAACACAAAATGGAAATGGGAGAGGATATAGCGAACTTAAAATAAAATCAAAGGAGAAACCAGTAAGTTAAATCAAATCAAAAATAAAGAAATAGAAAAAAAAAACAGGGAACAGAGACAGAAAGAGACTCCACCCTGTACAAAAATGCAAAAATTAAAAGTTCAACTTCCAAACAGAACAGTTCGCAACAAAACAAGCCAGGGGACATAAAAAAACCAAGTTGAAAAATGTTTGGCACTACACAGCAAGGACTCGGGGCAGGGTACACAAGACAACACCACACAGTGTGGTCTTGACCAATCACAGGCCGACTTACAACCAACGTAGGCGACCTGACCAATGGGAAGCATCATACTAGGGCTAGATGGCGGGAACGCGAGAAAAAAACGTTCACCCAGACTCATTTCTCTCTATTCATGTTCGTACTGCGGGATGATGTTCGATTGCCGCGTCTATACACATTGAATCTACCTATAGGAGATCTTAGCTTACCATGGATAAGGCATAGCAAACAGGAAATGGAAATTCCTGTTCCTGTGCATGGAATGAGCGATGGCGTTGGTGAAGAGAGGTAGTCAGCCTTTTAGACCATCGAGCTTGCCGGCAGAATTGTCTAAACCTGTCTCCAATTTGCCCGTTTTTCCGTCTCCTGCTCTTGATCTTTTGCCCCGCTTCGGGGCTGCGGCCTTAGGATTCTTGCTTATAGGTCCGTGCTTCGAGTGATATCTGGTTGATGCTGAGTAGAAGCAAATGTTGAGAAGTAAGGAGCAAAAAGAAAGATACAAAAAGGCAAGTGAGACACGGGAGCGTCTGTTGACATCGCAAGATAAGAATGTTTCATTTGATGAAATCTCCTTTACAAAATCGTTCTGAACAATGCTAGAAATCATTATAAAGATCTACGCATAATGACTAACAACGGACTGCAAGTGGCGTGCTATCTTACGAAAATGTACAGTCGTAGGATATGATATTATTGATGATGATATGATTGATCAGTCCCTAAGATCGTTAATGCGTACCCACTCTGTGATATAAAAAATAAAGGGTTTGGATTTTTCCCAGTCTGTGGGTCGTTTGCTTTAACCGACTTGGCAACCAGACAACCACCTACTTCTACAAGTGCTTTTTACGGTCTGTCAATCACCTGTCTGAAGTCATTGGTAAAGGTCAACAATGCATTCACCCAACACTGGTCCTCTGGACCCCACCAATACCACAGAGTTAGCACGTAGAGTGGTCAGTGTTTGCAGCACACTGAAAGTCTCTTTAAACTCTCCCTAACAGTAAGAAGAACAGTAGATGTGTATGAGGAGTTGACCTTAAAAGCCGTTATTGTCAAGCGGATACATTGGTTATAGGAGCCTTCTAGTTGTGGTTGTTACTGTGGTGGTTAATGTTATTATGTTAAGTCTAACGTTTTTTTCTGTTGAAATCCTGAACCGACCTTGCCATTAGTCCTCACCGGAAGTCTAAGGTGATGGTGTAGTAAACTTGAGATATACACATGTATTAATAGAGACCTTTATACTCGGGTGCGTCTGGTGTGGCACGCCCTGGCCAGACCAATGGGGCCGTGTCCTGGGTTAATTGACAGGTCACCGGCCTTATTATCCACCTAATACAAAGTGTCCATAGAAAACACATAGGGAGTGTGTATGGACATACCCGGCGCATACAGATATGTTGTATGCTCCGGGTGGCGCATACGGAAAAATAGTCCGTAAGGGAAAATAGTGCATGACTAGAATGAACTGATATCGACATGCCACTTGTCCAGAAAAGGTGGATAATAAATACAATATAGACTGGCTTCGGATAAAAGCGGTTGTATGCTCCTCAGAGTTTACTCTACGCAATATCCTCGCATACGCTCGGATATTACTACGCGTCAACTCCTCGGAGCATACAGCCGCTTGTATCTGAAACCAGTCAATATTGTGTATTTATCCTAACCTATGATCTGTAACTTCGTGAATTACCCTCTGGTCAAAACCAATTTATTTTCATCTCGTGAGTTTCCTTCTAATTGCCCAACTTACCACATACATAGCGGCCCGTCTGGTTCGTGTTCTAGCTCTCATCGATCTCCACCTGAGAACGCCAAAGCAAACTACATTATTTATTTGCACTGATCTATAATGACAGTTTGCAGGCGAGCTCAGCATTCGATTATTTCATCCTGCAATATTGAGGCAGTTGTGTCTAAGCAACACTTAATCCATCAGGTGTGGGCTACCCAGAACCCGGTGTGGTAATTATCTTATATATATTGGGGGGGGGGAGGGGTTGAAGCTGAGGGATGAGGATTGGCCGACCAGGTAGCATTTTCTCTTTACATGCTAGTATTGAATTTTATGCTGGTACTATTGCATGCTCTAGAATGTAGTTCTTGACAATTAACGTGAAAGCATCAGTGTTGACGTTATTACTTAGTTGTATATCTTGGGGCCTTTGCTACCTATATTGCCTATAACATTCTATTAGTGGTTTAATCAAAATCTAGCTGTATGTTTTGCTGTTGTCGAGTTCTTCGCATTGTGTCATTGATAATGTGAGACCAGTCATGTGACCACGTATAGACCTGCATTCAGAGGTGAAACATTCTCCCCTACCGTAACTTTGTTTCAAGCAGCTTTTATTTCCAATAAGATCATTCAGTTGCGGGATGTGTACATCTAGATTCCCATCAAGATGTCCGTTACGATACAGTTGCTGCTTAGAGTGAATTTTTGGGGAAGTACAATTCCCTTCTTGCATATATGATAGGAAATAAAGGAGACTCTCTTCATGCTCCAGAAAATTCCCCATATAGTGTTTTCTTCATTCTGGGCACAAGAACTCCTGTGCATATGCTACAGCACCTCAGTTCAAGTGTGATACATCCAAAGAACTTGGAGAGTTTTTTCAAAGGAAAACTTACATTGAATATGAAGGACACTGACAGTATGTGATATTCTCTTGAGAATGCATGATAGGTACAGGCGACAAGACTATGAAAACAAGAACAATATAAGTGTCAATACCGGACTATACATTGGCACATTGACATTTGGCCAACAGCAGTATAGGCGGGTATATATAAGTGCAAATCATTTGAAATCATGGCCTGGCCAGCGACCCATTTTTTTTTACTTACCAAAGGTGAAGTGGTTCTGTGATCACATCATAGGCTCGGTGAATCTTTTGCAAAATGTCCTTTCTTGCACAAAATCCCGCAAATATATTTCTTCAAAACTGTTATTAAATTCTTCCTATACCATAACTTAGGCTTTTGGAATATGACAACAGCAGCTACAAACAAGAAAATTAAAAAAAAAAACCGCTGATTCCACCGAGCAACTGAAACTTGCCCAAATGGAAATCGGGAAATATCGTATAAGCATAGCTGGCGGTGGAAGCGCGCAATTTTTTCTGGCAATTTCGGACGCTTATGCGATTTATCGTGCGAGAAAATTCACCACATAAGAAACATTCTAAGAACATCAGAAACTTTCCAATAAAGTTTCTAGTCTGGTGGAATCACAAGCATATCTGATAGAATCTGTTATTGTGGGATCACACTCTGGCAGCAAGTAATCAGACGGTATTAAGTAAGCCTAATCCCTCCTAGGGAGATTCTGGGGCATATTGGGTCGATCTCTCTCTACACTTAATTGTGTGTCATCACACAGTTTGGGTGGGGAGGTCAAACCTCTGTTCTATAATCTGCTTAGCGCCATATCGGTGGTGCATTTGTCAATAACAGTTTCTATTCTAGACCTCCCCTGAGGATTGATTAAGATGTGGGGTCCTCCAATGCCCCTCATACGACAAAATCCAAGCTTAATCAAACCAATAACTCGGACCTAGGAATAAGCCGGATAAAATAACCGTCTTCTTATCCCCATTTTCCTCTACAAGCATATTACAAAGGATACAGGTAGAAGTCCCCATTACAGTTCATGCATGCTTTGGTGACACTATGGTTATTATCAGAGTCACCTCTCCTCAATCTATAAAAGCGGCCTCTCAACCACTGCCACGTGCTCTCTACAATCGAAAACAACCAGCTTCACCAAAATAATCCAATTTAATGCGAATAGCTTGGCGGAGGCAGAGATTCGACATTTAAGCTTTTGCGAGAGCTACTGGGCTTCTGTGCGTCTCGATGCAAAGCTAACTGATATTTTCTGTTTGGAAAATAATCAAAAGCTGATATTTTCGGTTTGAAACCCGATCATTTGTAGCATTATTGGATATTTTCCATATGGCTTGATTACATTTACAACCAAGTGTCTTGAGAGGTTCCAATGGTAAATAGATCCATATCACAGTCCAAGGTATCAGTCAAAAGACATGCAAGTACTGACTAGTTGAAAAGGTTCGAAGATACAAGTTGAAGTCCATATTGATTAGAGTCCAGGAGCAGAGGAGTGTCTCATATACCTACTTTGAGCATGCCAATTATACAATCAATAGCTGTGGTAATAAAACAAATAAAGTTTGGCGAATATACGAGTAAATAGATGGAAATTAAAGAGACACATCTATTTGGGAAGGAAGACAGGTAAAATTTGTTCGACCAAGGCACAGCTTAACAGAAGGAATTGATCATTTGACCCGTATGGAGAAATTTAAGGGGGAGCACGCGAAGTTATACAAAATACAGAAATCTGTTTCAATCAATATGGGCATTTAGCACGTCTATAGAGGGCCACATTAAAAAGAAACCAACAAGATTTTTCCAGAATGGATCTATCGTTCAGTATCATAAACATTACCTTGGTGCCGAATTCCATGATTTCATACCAATTTGATCAATTTTTGATTAACCTACTAGACATTAGATATTTCGTATAAGAACTATTACACATATATAAATACATTTTATTTTCCTAAAAATTCCCATCTATCTCTTTCTCAATTATGAATAGCTCTTAGGTCACATTTCCAGTGGCAGAGTGCCATATCCATAAACTTCCTCAAGGTTGGCCTGTAGATTAGTGAGTGCAGGAAGCTGAGAGTCGACGTAAACTCTCCCAAGTCCATGCGACGTATCTGAGCGCAATTCCTGTGCCCAACAAATAGGAGAAGGGTGTGAGTTTAGAGAGAATTCCCATGTATGGACAATCAATTTAGGACTACATCTATGCATTTGGATAATTACAGTTGAAAAGATTCTCAATCCAATTCCGAATCACTCCACACTTTTTCATTGGTGATTCTTGTTAATTGGAGGGGACATTCTGTTGCCTTATTAGAGCTGGCTTAATTTCTGTCTGTAGTGAGGTCTCCCCTTCCGTCTTTATTTACACCGTGTTAATCTAGCTTTCCGACATGTTTTCCCATCAAATGTAGTTAGAGTTAAGAGCATCCCCTGCCTAATTAATCATCTGTACTTGAGTAATGTCTTCTATGATTAAAACAATAAGCGTCTGTATAAAGTACCGATTGAACTGAGATGTTTCTATTCAGATTGAAATAGATCTGGTAGTTATTGATTGTTATCACTATGGAGACAGACATAGCACATAGTTATATTAGTGTGGTGGTATTTATTTCATGCAGATCTAACTGTTGAAAAGGTCATGCACATAAATAGTAGTTGAAAAGGTCATGCACGTTTAATTTGTTAATTATGTTAGAACTCTCGCGAAATTAAGAGGTCCTAGATGTCTGGCTTCGCTGAACTAAAATTGCCTGCAGAACACACCAAAACATAAAGACAAGCTATAACAAATCCCTTACTCAACATTGCTGTATCCAAATATGTATTTAATTTTTAACTTAAGGATTATCTTACAGCTATTCTTCAAGAGACACATACGAGATGTATGATATGATGGCTCAAGTTATTATGATGGGATTGCTATATATGGCTCCGGGACTTAAAACAATGTCTGTATTAGATGAATGAAATGAATTGAAATATTGAATAGAGGGTCAATTGAACGGGCAACAGTTTTAGGTATATAAGGTATTGACCTGATGTCACCAGAATTCTACGAACTGCTCCATATATATGATTAGAAATCATATTTGAGCCTTTACCTTTCAGTATCATATATCCACGAGCGAATGTCTCATTTAATTACTAGGAGTACAGAATCCGTTCGTAACCCATTGACGAAAGAATATATCATTCATACTTCCCTACGTACTACGCGACCACCGCCATCCTGTCCTTCTGCTATTTAGTGAGATGTAAAATCGTGCTTTCAATTATTTACAGGAATATAATGATAAGGAGACATAGTGAGTGTTACTGAATTGCATCTGTACCTTGTTATATTGGTGGGAAATATTCAAAGAATATCAAATTTCTGAGAACGAGGTGAATATTTCCGACCAAAACAACTCAGTACAGATTCCATCGAGTCACACTAACCATATCTCCATAAGATACAGTAGTTTACATATGTACTCACATAATGAAATACATGTATATTTGCATAATGAAATTAGAAACTGTGTCGTATATATTTCAGAGGGTGGACAATCGGCAGGTGTGTGGACTGCCGTGGAACAGCCCGGTGACAGTGCGTGCCCTGCTCGTCTACCTGACGGCCGCCATACTGGGCTGCCCCCTGCTGGTGATGACTTACGCCTACGGCCACACCTGCTACACCTTGTGGCGCTCTCTGTCCCTAGCGCGCGGACTCAAAGCCGACGGAAGGTAGGCATGACAACCTTTCATGTTATCTGGATTGTATCTGGAATTTGTTATGTATGTTCACCAACGGCTGAGTATTTACTTGTACCCCTTCTTTACAATTACAATACTTTATTACCCACCGATTACGGAGTCTCCATAGGAAATTTATTACCCACCTATTACGGAGTCTCCATAGGGAATGTATAGGGCACCTGGAATTAGCTACCCGGAGATGCTGGCATGTCAGAATCTCCTGCAGGAGATTCCGGAAAAAAGTCCCATCCATAATGCGGTCAAATAATCATGTACTTCAAAATATGTTTCTTGAATGTTCATTCAATATTAATTATTTATAATCAGTCACAATTATCTTATTTAAGATCAGCAATCACTGTCATAACATGCTTTGCATGCTAAAACCATGGGAAAATGGCGAACTATATTATAGGTGTAAGTCTACACCGAATTACTGACATACTTGCCAGTGCTGTGGTGTCTGGAACTAAATGTCTTGCAGAAACATTTTAATGGCAATAGATTTGTTATTAATCTTGTAGGTGGGTAATAAATACAATAACGACTGGTTTTGTATACGAGTGGCCGTAATCTCCTCGTAGTTGACGACGTAATATCCTCGCTAATCCTCGGAGATTACGGCCACTCGTACACAAAGCTAGTCATTATTGTGTATGTATATGGCACCTGTGAACAGCTACCCGGAGATTCTGACATGTCAGATTCTTGTGCAGTAGATTCCGGAAAAATAGTCCTATCCATAAAACGGTCGAATCATCATGCCTCTGAAATAAGTTTCTTGAATGTTCATTCAATATCAATTATTTAGAATCAATCATAATAATAGCATTTACCATCAAAAATCATTGTAATAACACACTTTGCATGTTAAGATCACAGGTTAATGGGGAACTGTATTATTGGTGTAAGTCTACACTGAATTACTGCCACACTTAACAGTGCTGTGGTGTCTGGAACTAAATGTCTTGCAGAGACTTTTTAATTGCAATAGACTTGTTATTAATCTTGTCAGTAATCTTAAATACAATAACGGCTGGTTTTGGGTATGAGTAACCGTAATCTCCTCGTAGTTGACGACGTAAGATAACGGCCACTCGTATACAAAACGTCATTATTGTGTATTTACCCCTTTTACTCGATCCATCGGATATGGAAGGTCGCATGGTATCCGTAAAAGGTTTGAAGTAGTAAAGGATTAAAGGTCATGAGCAGACAGTTGGCAACACTGAGCTATTTTCTGGAAACAAGGACCTGATGCTCCACCCACTTTCCACAAACTACTTACGCCATATATGCCTGGATAATGGGAACAATCGTATACTACTATCCCATGCCTGAAATGACCATTTATATTTTTAAACCTGAATCTAGGCACCTAGACGCTCATCCTACTGTGTCCCGTTAGACAGAGATGTTTCTAAGCTCTGAGATTCAGCTATATAATCTTATTGATCAATTCAATCTTGATGATAGATTGAGGCACTATCCATTACAGGGGTGACCCATGGCCTATAGTCAGTCATTACCCCCTCCTGGTGTCTTACTCTCGCACTACCCAACCCACATGTGCTTCTCCTTCACCTCACTACCCCTCAATCCCACCTCCCACTCCTCACATATCCACTTTTTATCACCGTTTACCCTTGGGCAATCTTCCCTCGCATCTTCGTATCCTGCAAATATACAAAACCAGGGAACTAATCATATTCAGTCGGATTAGCAGAATAGGTGAGTTTCTTCACTTTAAACGTGCCTAGCACCAGAGCCAATATGAGCAGATCGATGGCAGATTGGGGCCAACAGGACGCTGACGCAAAGGTCTTATACAGGGATGTGGACGAGCAGCTCAACTAGGTCTCGGTGCAAAGTGCGAGCATATGGTCCTCTAGGATCAATGTCTTGGAGGCAGGGCTGGATGGTGTCTGTCAAGGCATAGGGAAAATTCACAAAAAGAGGAACAGAGTGGTCAACGTCATGCTACCTAAGTCCCTGCCCCATAGGCCCTGGACTGGGCTACAAGTGCGAGTAGCTCACAGACAGCCGCAGACGCCTGCACATGTGCATGGGCGGATGAGCAAGCTAAATCCCTCCACCCTGCCAACTCCGCAAGGAATACACTGTGAGGCCATCAGACACGACAGAACAACAGTTAGAGCCTCATGTCTGTTTTGAACATTAGAAGACTAATCAGAGAACCATATATATGCCCATTGAACGCGAGGTTGTGTACACACTCACTAAAAAACTGATGCAAACATTTGCATCAGATCTCAGTTGATGTACAGGCACGCCCATGGCCCAGTGCCAGGAGGTGGTCACACCACATGTATGGCCTGATTGAGGCGGGCTGGCTCTCATGGTCTAAACATGGTCGGATTCAGGAGGAGAGAGTCCGTCTCGCGATAACAGCCCCCTCGACCCACCATCACAGCCAGAACGCACCTTGATCGCATGATCAGGAGCTCCCCTGCTGGGAATACAAAAGGGGTACCACCTTCATAATGGCCATAATGATAATGGTGTGAAATGACTCTACATATGCCCCTTTTGAGACTCCGTAGGGAAGCACTGTGGCTCCTTCCTTGATGCCTGTAACGGTAAGCTGACCTACGGCCACAGCTTTGATCAGTCGCTAACGGTACCAACCCCTGCCTCCAGGAAAACCCCACAGGTTGGCCACACAATTTACCAAGTAGAAGAATAGAGGCCGGATGGGGGACAATACCAGCAACAAGGGGAGCGGCTGCACACTGTCCACCCATATGGAGAGTGTTAGAGTTACCTCCTCTGGACCCGCTCACACCGTCCAGGCGGAAACTATCGATCCGGCCTTCCCGGGACAAAGCCTAGGCGCCCAGTGAGCTGGTCACGTGACTTGGGAGAAACTGGTCGAGGTCCGGGAACATATAGCTGCCATTGGCCGGAAAAGGTCTCTGACCAAGAGACAGCTACAGTCGTTCCTCAGGCATATCTCAAAATGTATCTGGCTGAATCAGGCATTCATCAGTACACGTCTCAAAGCCCTTTGCTCCATAAAGGCCTCTATATAAATATCAACTCAGACATGCAACAGGACCTTAACTCATTCCATAGCTTTGCCAAGGGGTTGAACAGCCACAGCCTCATCCCTCGAGATTCACCTACCAGATCTATCACCGTCGATGCGTGCCTCTCCGGGGTAGGCAGGACCGATGGTTGCTATGCATACGCTGGTCGGGTCTGCCCCATGGAGGACATGGTCAACTGTACTTTCGGGCTCGAGGCCCTTAATACCCTATATGAACTCTGTACCTTCATCGGGGACCAGGATGAGGATCCAAGATTGAGGTTTTTTGTGACAAGATGTGACGACCGTCCAGGCACTCACATTGGGCCGGGCATGCAACTAGGTCCTTGCGGAGTGTCCCTGCCAAGCCTGAATGGTCCAGGACTGTCTTAAGGTGGATCTTTTGTTTACCGACGCCCTGGGGTGCAGAACTCAGGTGCCAATGCCCTCAGTCGAGCCCATTTGGTTTATCATCTGATACAATCATTAGTTATAATTGACCTACTCTATTAGTCAATTATTACATATATTATTTGTAATTAACATTAATAACACCTTATTAAAAATCAATCTTGATAAGACCAACTGAAATCGTTATTATCATACATAAAATTCAATAACATTTTTTTGCCACTGGCCTCCTCAGGGAAAAAGGGTAATGAGATGATGAATAGGTTTAGCTTCAGATTTTTCACACAACTCACCCCACCACATTCAATATGATTGCAATCGATATTCAACATCAAATTTAAAATTTTCATTTCTTACCACCCATCAATTCACTTTATTTTATTTGATAAATTTTCCAAGAATATTATACCTCCTAGGGGTATCTTGTATCATTTTATGTGATTCATAAACATTTTACATCATTTGAACTCAATTCACACAATATCAGATATACATAAAATCTTAATCAATGTATGGGTAAGAAAAAGTGCACCAATGGGGGTGAAAATGAGCTAAAAGTCTCTTTAACCCTTTAAGAGTGAATAATGCCTTCGGGCATCAACCAGCCCAGGCCGAATGATACCTTGAGGCGTCATTTCTTTTCAATCTATCATTTATCAATACACACGAAATGTAGGTATAACCTCAAAAGTGATACTACTAAGCTAAATGAAATATTATTGATTACCAAGAATATCACGTGATGGAACAATCAGATTATGAATTTATCCAAAATGTGTTCGTGCCCTAGCAGTATACACTATTACTGGGATGTATAGTGCTGGAAGTGGGTAGTAGCTGAAGTTGTAGTCTTGAGTTCGAGTGGTATTGTATTCAACGCTAGACGGCGGCAAAGAACCCCCATTTGTTACACAGTGGTGGCAGTTCTAGTGCATATGATACCCACAGGGCGCCGCCACCGACGCCGTCACCTCCAGAACAGGCGCCTCATTGCAGTGATGTGTAATCAGAGTGACTGTATGATGACCGTGGGCGTGCTATCTGCTTGATGTATGCGTAATCATCATCAACAAACGGGGCAGCAATTATAACGCAGTGCACACCGTTTGAAATAATGGCTACCAGAGAGAAATCAGTGGGATGCATGTCGTGCATGTTTCGTGGGAAGAGTACTCAGAGCTAAGAATACGCCAATGCATCAAATAATCCTTTGTACATATTACGTAGTTGCGTCATTTGATCGACATGCAGGCAATCAAACAGCATTTTCGCTCCAGCATCACTATTTCATGTGTGTCCTGGATTCACATATCCAAATACAAACAGTTTAGCCCTTGGCAAAGTAAAGTTTAATGAAAAACAGGTTGATAGATTGAGCAGGTCACTAAGTGTCGTTGAAACTAACTGGTTTTCAATGGGTTAGCATGTCTTACGTTTGTCCATTGCTGCTACACCGTCTGTGTCTAACCTACTCACCAGCTCCACCTTTCACCAAATCCGCTGCGCTACATTTCCCACCAACCCAGTCTCTTCCTCTTCCTCACACTACTCACCCCAAACACATCAACAAGCAATATGAGACGAGCAGAAAGGTCACAGTTAGGTTCAAAAACGGACAGAGTGGCCACTTTTTCTATATTCACGGTATAATTGACATGTGGCCACTAGCCGCCGTTTTCAAAGTTTATAAAGAGGTGTAGCGATGAGAATGCAAAAGCATGGAATAGTCTTAATGATAAAATATTGTTAGATACACTGAAAAAAAGGAATGAGTCTAGATCTGTTTAAATTGAAAAAAACCACCTATCTATTCAGTCAAAAATCACGTAGGAAATTATAGAGTATTGCTACACCCATGGTACAAGGCTTAGGTTTACGCCCTTAACCTTTCTTTCTAGCATTTACAAATGGTATTGTTAGAGTCTTACATCTTGTTAAGCCAATATAGTGTGCTTAAGACCTTGTCTTATTAGGGTGAGATGCTACACCGGATGAAGTACGGGAGAGAATGGAACTAAATCCAAATCAGCTACTCTCCCACCTGGAGACGAAATAACAATACTTGCTGAAAGCTACACATATAGATCTAGAAGACAATGGCATGAATTTGAAAAAGAAACACTTTCAAAATATTGTGTGAGATTTACATTTCAAAATATAATTCTGACTGCTGAAAATCATGGTTCTGTGGTTCTTTAAAGTATTACAATGGCTAATTCAATTAAACTTTGGTATTGAACTCCATATTCTGGTTCTTTCTGAACTAGTTCTGAACTCATCCTGTTTTACAATCACTAAATACATCATCTAATATCTACCGATATGTATATATGTTGTCCCAAGATCTGTCATTTTATTGGAAGAACAATGTATACCATTGAAATAGATAAAGGATCATTAAAACCCCAAAGAACAGCAAACAGAATCAAAATATGTCTTCTCAGTGGCCTACAGCAGCCTCTTTGTATGTACTATTAATGCCCCTATTACACGACTGCAAGATTCCACATATTTGTTTCTTAAATGATTTAAAGACTATAAAAGCTTTGTATATCCAGGCTCTTTTGCTATGTGGCCATATCGGGGCATCCCTGGAACCATTTTGAGCTATTTATTAGTGTTTTATTCAATATTAGGATCCAGGTATATAACCGATTTTGCTCCCTCTGCCGCTGATAATATTTGACATATCGGATAGCCAGTACCAAAGACATACTATCTAAACACCATAAAACCTTTTGGTATGCAGGTTTTTGCATACCATATTGTAGCATACTCTAGACACATTTTAATCCATTACCTGATATTCTGTAATATGAGAATCGAGTTATATAACCAATGTTTGCCTTCCCAGCTCAGACAATAATCCAGCTGTATCCCAAGATACCAATACACGGTGTTTGTCATTACCTTTTGATTTCAATTTTAGATTTTGGGCCAAAAATACATATTTTAAATTTCTTCAGTTGACACCAGCATCATAGCAAAGGTACATCGTGTGGTTAACAATTTACTGTTGAGTCTAGATTTGTATCTAGATAAGATAAGATCATTTGCAGAGAAAATGTGACTGCTTGCTATGGGAACGTCTTGGATATCATTAACAAAACTGTTAAAGAGTAGAGGCCCTAGAATACTGCCCTGGGGAACACCGTCGGTAACAGCTCGATAGAGTGACAAGGCATTGCCAACTTATACACGTTGCATGCAATCAAACAGGTAGTCCATTATCCAGTCTGTCAAAGATGAAGAAATTCCCATATTTTCAAGATATCTAATTAATAGATTGTGGCCCGGTCAAAAGTCTTGCTACAATAAACAAAAACACAGGCTACAAGTTATCCCTTTCTGTATACAAACAGTGCACTAGCTTAATGACAGCATCAATAGTTCCGCGATCAGTTCTGAAGCTATACTGATAGATACTGAAAATACTATTACCTTCGACATATTCACTTATTATACTATGAATTAAATTTTCTATTAGTTTTTCATGGGTAGCTAGCAAGGAGATGGGACGCAAATCGCTAACAGACAAGGAATTGTCGTTTTTTGGATAAGAATCGTCAGTTTTGGGCCAGTCTCTGGGGAAAATCCGTTTGTTTTTTAGTAAGATTTTCCTCTATTGACATCTCTGTATATAGGTCAATAAAGGAAAATTTTCCTTCCCTCACTCTGTTCTCAAGGAATAAAGAGTAACCGTGACTTATCATTTATTCTATAATCATAACAGAGGTATATTTGTTGTAAACATTAATTAAGAAGGCATCTGGATTCAATCCAGAAGGCCAGAAGGCAACCGAAGTCAGGTCACAAGACATCAATATTTTGTATGTTTCAGAATACACAACTATAATATCAACAATATTACCATTAGGCGATGACATATACTTGCTTTCACTTTCAAAGCTGTACAACAGGAATCTTTTCTTTCATGGAGCGGTGAACAGTGAAAAGTCAGGGCTTAGCCATCTTTGCACGCTAAAAAGTCAGACATTTTACATTTTTCCACAGTGAAAAGTCAGTGCTTAGCCATCATTGCACGCTAAAAGGTCAGACTTTCACATTTTTCCATGGTGAAAAGTCAGGGCTTAGCCATCAATGCATGGTAACAGTCAGACTTTGCCACTTTTCCAAGGTGAAAAGTCAGGCTTAGCCATCATTACATGCTAAAGAGTCAGATTTTGACACTTTTCCACAGTGAAAAGTGAGGCTTGGCCATCATTACATGCTAAAAAGTCAAACTTTGACATTTTTCCACAGTGAAAAGTCAGGGCTTGGCCATAATTGCATGCTAAAAAGACTTTGACACTTTTCCATGGTGAAAAGTCAGGCTTAGCCATCGTTTCCACAAACAATAACAAAACCAAAGCCTGTCCTCTACCCACACCATACTGTCCTCTACCCATATCATACTGTCCTATGACCCTACCACAATCTGACCTATACACACTGTCTTACAAGCACACCACAATATTTCCTATACCCCAACAACATTGTTCTATAACCACACAAACGCTCTGGACTGTCATCTTACCACACTCTCACCACAATCCTATACCCACGCCTCACTGACCTACAATCACACCACTCCGCCATATACCCACACCACACAGTCCTACAACTACACCACACCCTGTCCTATACCCACACCACAATCTGTCTGCTGGCCTTCTGCTGTCTTTGATTAGTTCTAATCTGCATATAGGGGGCATCACAAGCTAATTTAGATTTTTTGAATGGAAGTTGGGACAAATCAATGGAAAACATCACTTTCAAGCGTCTGGCCTAGCATTAAACACACAAAGACTATAAACTGTAGCAGGTGATAAGAATGTTCCCCCTTGCTTTCCTAAGCTGACCTTTCAATCAAACTAGTCATCTAATTGCCTATAACGATTCCCTTTCATCTCTATAACACCGCCCCATCTCCTTCGAAAGTTTTATACTAACTTCCATGAATAAGTGAATTCATATCCATTTTAATACACGCTTTTTAATATTAATATGGTATATTTATCACAAAAAGATTGTTCTTCACAATAGAACTGACAGCTCAGTAGAACCTCGCTCTTAAAAAAAGAAATTGAGCCCGTTTAAAAATAAAGGGATATCTTGAAACAAACACATCATACTCGTTTCCACGGTAACAGAAGAAAAACAAAATTTGATACTTACTGACACATAATACATACTCTTATAAGAAAAGTTGAATAAATGCATTTTCTTTTGTCAGTAAAATTTATCATTCTTTGGCCAAAGGTGTACAGTATCGAAATATGCCCTTTTCTGTATTCTTGGAAGAATTGTTGCCATGGTAACATTCCAATTAGTGGGGGAACCCTCATTTTTGCTTTTCTCATGGTTATTAATATTGAATAAAAAGACTAATTTTATGAATGACACATACAAATTGATAAATTTAGCAATAACACACAGCATTAATGGGTACTACCATTTAAGTCATTCAATTGTTCCCATGGCAACCATAACAAGGTTTTTTCTATTACCTAAGCAGTCAGATAACGATACATTAACTGGACATTTGTACACAAAACAGCCACTGCAGTAACCAGCTCTGAAGGCTGTCAAAGCAAACTACTAGCTTTTTAGCCATCGATGATAGAGAATCAATGTAAGTATTTATCCAAGTACTTGGACAGTCTACTGCATGATATGTGCCATGTTGGTCAATCAAAATATGAGGAACCTGATTCTCTCACTCTTCTGACCAAAAGAGTGTAGCACCACTTTAGTTTCCATGACAACCTAAATGCATAATAATCTACTTAGAAACCACCAATTTCCTGCAAATATGGATAATAGGTGTAAGAATAAGTACTAAATACCTACTCATGAGATCTCATTTTCATTATGTATACATTTGGGACATAATGTGGAGTTGTTCACTTCATTCCCTTAGAATTTGATTGCCATGGCAACCAGTTTAGCACAAAACAGCCACTGCAGTAACCAGCTCTGAAGGCTGTTAAAGCAAACTACTAGCTTTTTAGCCATCGATGATAGAGAATCAATGTAAGTATTTATCCTAGTACTTGGAGAGTCTACTGCATGAAATGTGCCATGTTGGTCAATCAAAATATGAGGAACCTGATTCTCTCACTCTTCTGACCAAAAGAATGTAGCACCACTTTAGTTTCCATGACAACCTAAATGCATGATAATCTACTTAGACACCACCAATTTCCTGCAAATATGGATAATAGGTGTAAGAATAGGTGCTAAACACCTACCCATGAGATCTCATTTTCACTATGTATACATTTGGGATATAATGTGGAGTTGTTCACCTCATTCCCTGCTACTTAATTTCCCATACAATGTATCACATGTCAAATACTATTCTTTAATATCAAGAGTTTGGAAATAATCTAAAAGAAACAAAAATCCGAAAAATTGTTGATGTACTTTACACTGACAGGTATAAAAGAACAGTGTACTGTAAACCAATATTAAGAACGGAGCTTGGCTAAGCTGAGTAAAAAAAACCAATAGACCGCAGACCACAAAGTTTATTGTCGCTGTCACATATATGATAAATACATTACGTTTATACGTAGGAGTATGACCGAAGTAATTGATGGAGTTATCCGAGTCTGTAGCTTACTGAATATTACGTCCCTATGAAGGAGGAAAGGGAGATAGTTGAGGAGAAAACCCTTATTTAGGATGGGTGGGTGAAATGGTTTCTTGGTCCGTTAGTCCGTTGAGGACTGAATGGAGAAAAGAAGAGGGAGAAGTGGTCGGAGTGTGTAACCCTCTCACGCATACATTACCACCAACAGGTTAGCCACAATATGTAGATAATCACATGGTAGATCATCATAATCATAACAACGTTTATAGAAAGTAATATTCAAAATAAGATTAAATCCTTATATATTCCAGTCATAATCTTTATATTGTGAATTATCAATTGATAAAGACACCGGCTTTGCATGTATAGGACAAATGAATACTCACTGAAGATTGCCTTTAAGTTTATTATTCGTACCTACTACATTGTCTCAATGATGCTGTGGGATTAACAATAAACTATATCAGACAGCAGCATGTATAACCTTTGTTTATATGTTCCCAGCTTTATTGGCATCGTACTCTACTTGCAATCATAGCCGTTCGTAAAATGCATTGGCAGATTTTTTTACTGAGATTATTGTTAGAAAGGCATGTCCATAACACAAAATGTTCTCTATGATAAATATTACCTATGACCAGCAGCTGCATGTTCTTCTGGGTAGTTGACGTTAACTCAGACTTAACTTCGTCAGCGACTGTCCCGACTGGGAGAATGTTGGCCGCCGGCAGACATTTTTAGTGACGTGTTATCTGGCGATCATACTGCACTAACATCATTTCCTATGAAGGCCCAAAAGTTGGCCCGCACCATCATGTGGTACTCAGCTTGGGCCCAACCGCCCTTTCACCCACACCCAGCATCTACCCGCCCTCTCAATCCCACGCTCACTCAGCCCTTTGGCCTCTCCATCTACATGGGCATGCTCCTTTGTCCAGTATCGAGTATAAATGACATGAATTTGATCAAGGTTGTTTCTTCCTTTATGAGAAAGAAACAGAAAATTGATGTATATTTTCTTGTTTGCGCCATAGACTGCAATCCTTAAAAATTACCTCAATTTACAAACTTCCTATTTCCAACCGAAAAAGACAATGCAGGATCTTTCCTTTATTCACAAATAAAGTCAGTTGCATTTCAAGGCCATTAGTTCTAAAGATAATTCAATCTCCCTAGGGTTTGTGGGTGATTATAGAAGGAAATTCAATATTGTTGAGACAATATTTGAGGCGAAACTATAACCTCATCTGTGGGAGCCTCCATATGAGATGACGTCGCTTTTCTCGAAGGGCCCATATGCTGGAGACGGAAGCAATAGATTCAGGTCTGATCCCTAGCGCTCTCTTAGTATGGGTGATACTACAAGAACAGCAGTTGGTATTATGGCGGCTTTATGAATACGATTATGTGCAGAAACGTTCAGACCTCTGCATTGCGATGGACTGCATGCGAATTGGACCTGATGCTAACGGACCTAAAGTCATTACAAGCACAAGGCATTCTAGATAGGGCATACCTTACGTTTGTAGCATACTGCCCTATGCTTATGTAGATGAAACATAATTGTCTATTTGAACCTTTTTGTATTAACCTTCATGCGTTGAACCTAAGGCAGCAACAATTCCCTCAAGTCTCAGTGTTTTTTTTGTTTATCTCCATAAGAAATAGAGGCATCTTCCGTATTAGGCTACATATACTCAATTCAATTTATCATTGCAATATCAGCCTTGATTGCACCCAGACCTCTGGATAGCGGTGAGAGTTTTTCCCAGTTAAATGAAATTTGCAAAAAGTAATCAAACCAGGTGTTACCTCATCATAATCGCCCACCATCATTATTTGCCAGGAAATACGCTTGAATAACCCATTGTATTTCACTGACAATCATTTCACAAATCTATTAAATGTGAGACGAACATTGCAAATTCAGCATTGAGAGAGGGCAGCACAGGGGTTGAAATGATTTCCTACCTCAATGCAAAAACACATCCACTGCGTTGCCCTCATGATGTCCGTAGGTGTGGATTTTGTGAAAATATGGGGTTTGGAAGCACTTTAACATTTCTTAGTAAGAGCCCTAGAGTGGTTGGCTTATCGTTCGACTCTAGATTTTATTAGCTGAAACCCTTTAATTCCATGCAAATCTTTATTAGAAGACTTTGGATATCCACATAGATATATGCCCCCTTCAGATATACAACCTTTGGTGAAAAGGTGAAATCTTGCTTAAACATGGAACGGCGAAACCTCTCAACAAACACGAGCATTAAAACATATCGTATGACATTTTTTCTGCTTATTGAAAATGAAAGAATTACATTTCACTCTCGCTTAAAGCGCGTCGGCTGATTGGTTAAAATGTACTTTTGAAGGATTGTTCCAGGTATGAGTGTCCGTCGTCGTGTTTTGCTGATGAAATTCGTTGCACTGACGCATCCAACTCCTGCCGGATATTCAACAATGATGGAAATTCACAAATATCTTTACTAAAAATCCAGCGAAGATCATTTGCCCTAACCAAACGGTCTTGAAATATGGTCGATATTTGACAGCATGTGAATCTATATAACTTGAATAGAATTTTAAAAACGTAATTGTTAGAATCCCTTAGATAATGGATAATAATGACGTCTTTTTCAGTAGGAAACGTAACGGGAATGACAGAGGAGCAAAAGAACACGCCAAAAAGGTGCGAGAAGAAAAAGGCCGAATACAGGTAAGATGGGATCAAAGAATAGGTATCACGTTGTAGCTACATATTCATTATCCACCGATTACGGAGTCCCCATACTATAACTATGGGGACGGGGGGGGGGGGGGGTAGATTGCGGAATAAAAGTCCCTTGTGAGCAAATTAAAAAAATAATTTTTTTAATACGTTTATTAGGGTATGACCATTACATCATCTCCAGGTTCGGCCGAGGCCGTTCTGCCACCTGGTCCCTCAAGGAACATATGGGAAAAAACAATCATTTCTTACATAGGAGTATTACATCGAAAGGCATAGACACGTTGGTATTTATGTAAACTACAGGGTCATTTTCTATGGATGATTACATGGGATTGACCATAAAACAAGATCAATCCCTCCCCCACTCGTCCATTCAAAATTAATAATAAGTAAATGATGAGATGAATTGTTTCAGTAGTGATTAACAGTAAGTCAGAGCGATACATTGAATATAACTTTATACGTCCTAAGAATATCAAAGTACTGTAGCCATGTCTTACAGGGTTCTATGCCTTAAGTCACCATTGCAATCACAAACTGATGAGGGGTCAGGCTAGAAACAGAAGACAGGCTAGTTATAACATAAAGCAGTCGGTATAATTAACCTTCAGAGTTAACTTAAACCTTTTCCTCTCAGAGATGGTGGTATAAACCTCTCTAAGCTTATTCCAACAGCCAACAGCACGAAAATAAAAAGATCTGTTAAATACCGCATTTTTAAGAGGCGGTTGAATGAGACGTATGCCTTGTTTACCACATGTTGGGATCAATCTTTTGTCAACGTGTAGGTCTTCCTGCGCTAAGGTATGCGCGTAATAGAGGAGATGTATGTCTCTGCGGTCAGAGAGAAAACGTAGCCCTGATTTTACATGTAGTTGATTGGTGGAGAACAATGGGTCAGGCTGGAGTTTAACTTTATAAATAATTCTTAATATTTTATTTTGTAGTTTTTGAATTTCGGCATCATCGGCATACAATACAGTGTGGCAGTTCAGGTTATTAGTCATTTTGGGCAGGTCATCAATAAAAATGAGAAACAGGGTGGGGCCCAACACAGAGGTTTTTCTGGGTCTGCAAGAAATTCAGTCTTAATAATAGACGATCTGATGTTTTTGATCGATGCAGACTTGTTACAATTTATCTGTTTTATGATATTTAAGACTTCATCAGTAGAAAAAGGTTCGTTGAATAAATTTTTGTCCAAGTCACGGGAGGGGAAAGGGGGACGCAGTATGCCAGGAGGGTGGGGCATTTTCTCCGCGAGGTTGGCACCAATTTTGGCAAAATACTCATTTATGTGGTTTGCTAGATTATCTTTTGGGATTTCCTCTTCAGTGAATTCATCAGAGAGTTTAATAATGGGTTTGCTTGCCTCCTCCTTGTTACAGTAAAAGTGTGTGAGAAGATCGGTGGTTATTTCGTCTCTTTTTCGATAACTTAAACTTTAAATGCTGAACTACAATGCTAACTGGTATCCTCGCATTCTCTCGGATATTGCTCCACGTCAAAGTTCGGAGATTATGGCTGCTTGTATTTGAAACCACTCGATATTGTGTATATGGGTCAGATTTTCTCAAAATATACAATTCGGACTTCTGGGGCAATACAAAACAAGATTCAAAATATTTCAAAAAATCAATTAAAACCTTTATTTCTTTTAGAGCAACATCCCAACTGTATGTGGATACCAATTATACTACTTTCTCCAAGCGGTTCAGTTTTTTTACACTTGTTACAGTAAAAGTTTATTTTTCTTATGGAACGCCCGAAATATTTTCACCATACTATGACTTGAAATACTGTCTAGTGCCTTCTTTTCAGATTACAAAAACAAGATTCACAATAATAATAGAATGAATGGCGAACTTAAGCTATATCAAATTTCAATAAGCTGCTATGAATATTACTATGTCTATCATATGAAAAACTTTTACTCACATTTTGGAAAAATTGAATTTAAGCAACACAAAATAATTAACTTTTTTTTTCAATTAGTCTACACTAGCCATAAGAGATCTAATTTAGAAAATAAATACTTCTACACAAATCTATTTATCCATACTGTACAGGCATTCAAATATCATAAGTTACCAGTATCGTGGGGTCGGTTGGGAAGTCGGTGTGGTGGGGGTGCACACAGGTGGTGTTTTACGCACAGGGTCCCGGTCAGGCAGCACATAGGAGGCAAAATCCTGCCCTGTTGCTCCCTCGCATAGGAACAGTACTGTGTCATTGGCTTATGCGCTTCTCCAAGCCATGAAGCTTAGCCCTGAGCTTCACATTCTCCTTCTCCACGCTCAGCCAAGCAGCCTTTGCCTTCCGCAGCCTCAAGTAAAGTGCTGACTTACGAGGTGTTTCCGGGCCTGTGGGGTTTGAGGTGGATCTGAAAAGAGGTTACAATCCAATTGACATCTATACAAATTGTAGAAAATTATCTCCTTTCCAGAAATATTGTTTAAAGTTATTGTTTTTCCATTACAGAAATTATCTCTAATTGAAAATAATATTACTTTCACTTGGTTCAATGGTACATGATTAATTGATAGTTTAATCTGTAATCTATATACATGAATTAGAAACCTCTTGAATAACTGTATGTCTTGTGTATATGCATACATCACACCATGCAAAAGCTTAACAAGTACATGTGATGCAAATCGTGCATAGACTGCTGAAATGTCTGAATTAAAACTCATGGCTATGTTCAGAAGACTTTTAGTGGGACACCTTTGCCTCTGTGCACCGTCGGATCACAGGCCTGGAAATCAAAAGATAATCTACATTGACATACATGTTAAAAGTAACATGTTCCCAACACCTGCAATCTTGAACAAGATGTACACTTCACAAAATTTACACTGTTATCTGTTGACTTAGAGTGAAGAGATAAATAATAATATGATAATTGCACATACATGTACATGTACATGTAGACACAGCTCAACAATATAATGCACTCTCCCAACACAATTTCCTTTCTACCTATTAAGTAGCAGCTGCAGTACAGTGTAATAAATCTACAATTCTAAATGTGTGTACATAGTAAAGCGTGAATACAAACTAGATGAAGCATAGAAAACTTATGCCAACTCCTCCATTTGGTTAGTCCTACCAGGAGAAACTGGTGTTGAGTTTGGTGGCTGTGGTCCGAGGGGAAGGGGACTTGGAGCGAGGAGGGAGAGGGGCAGAGGTTTTTTGGTAAAAGGAGAAGGGTTTGGTGGTGCAGGATGAGGCCAAGGGGAAGGGTGTGTCAGTGGAAGGGGTGGTGGGTTCAGGGGTAGGGGTAGCAGGGCCAGTGTCTTCTGGGGTGGTGGGTTCAGGGGTGGTGGTAGCAGGGGCAGTTGCAGGGGGGGGGGGGGGGGGTACAGGGGGTTGAAGGGGGTGGGGAGGAAGAACATTAAATTTTGTTCTTTTTTGCTTTTTCTTGTGAATGTGAGTGTGGGTGTGGAAGGGAGTGGGAATGAACATCTTCTTTTGGATGTGGGTGTGGGTGTGGAAGAGGTGGAAGTGAGTGGGGAGGTATGTCTTTGTGATTTGGCTGTGGGTGTGGAGGTGGAAGGGAGTGGGGATGAACATCTTCTTTGGGATGTGGCTGTGGGTGTGGAAGAGGTGGAAGGGAGTGGGGAGGAACGTCTTTGTGATGTGGCTGTGGGTGTGGAGGTAGAAGGGAGGGGGGAGGAACGTCTTCATTGTCATGTGGCTGTGGGTGTGGAGGTGGAAAGGGAGTGGGGAATCCTAAGTCTAAGCATGACAAAATGAGGAATAATGTCAAATAGAACAAGCCTAAAAAAGAGTGAATTTTTTTTTTCAAAATTCAAAAACTGTGCTATGTTATTGTGTAGTATAATAATGCCCACCTCCACACATATTTTGGTCTTCGTAATGCCATATTAACAGTGCTATATTGAACATATTGTACAAAACGGAACATCCAAAATCTTACAAATGAACCCAAAACGTGAGACAATTCACTAAATTGAGAAACATAAGTAAAACACAAAGATTCTACATTATTTTCCCTACAAAATGATACAAAGCATGAGAGAATAAGTTAAAAAGCAAGGTTGTAGAAGCCGATATGAATTTTGCTGGAACGGGCAAAATGTTTCGCCGGAATGGGCGTAAGTCTAACCCATATCAGAGTTAAATACACTGTAAACCTTTTAAATCATATCATTACCCTACCCCTGGATGAAAGTAGAAAGCAGTAGCTGGGAAAATAAAATTTTATTGAATTTTATGTAGTAAAGTAGTAGATAAAATTTTATGTCGACCTTACTGGACGACATGTTAAATGAAATAATAATATGAGGTAAGTAAGAATACATGGAATAATTGACATTAGAATAAAAGTCAATTATGATGAAGTTATAAGATAAGAATACAATGTTGAATTGTATTATAGGTAATACAATGATAATTGTATGATAATAAAAATGCCCTACGTGAGTAGGTGAGAGGAGAGAAGGTGTGGGTGGGTGGGACGAGAAAGGTGTGGAGTACGTCTGTACTGTATGGCGGGTAGAGTAGAAGTGAGACCGGGGTCTGGACCGGGGTCGACCACGTGACTGCGTGGTACGTGTGAAAGCCGCGAGGGGGTAGGAGGGGCGCCTGTGATGCGCGGTAGAGGGGGACACCAGAGGTGGCAATGACTACCCCTGAGCAAAGCCCATGAGTCACCCATTACCCTACCCCTGGATGAAAGTAGAAAGCAGTAGCTGGGAAAATAAAATTTTATTGAATTTTATGTAGTAAAGTAGTAGATAAAATTTTATGTTGACCTTACTGGACGACATGTTAAATGAAATAATAATATGAGGTAAGTAAGAATACATGGAATAATTGACATTAGAATAAAAGTCAATTATGATGAAGTTATAAGATAAGAAAACAATGTTGAATTGTATTATAGGTAATACAATGATAATTGTATGATAATAAAAATGCCAAGAAGCCAAGTAAACATAGGAGAGGGAGGGGGGGGGGAAGAATTTAGAGTCCTTTTGGTTTAGGGATTTGAGGAGGGCGAGGTTCACCGCTTTCTCGTTGTCATCCTTGATATAAGAGTGGTGGGCATTTGACTTCCACCCTCCGTACTGCTGTATGGAGATTTCAGGCATCCCGGCCTGGAATGCCTGTGTTGCCGCTGCCTTGCGAAGGCTGTGCAGCGTATAGTTCGCATCCTGTCGTGCGGCCACGAGTAGCTGCTTCCATGCCTTGGTAAGCATACGCGTTGTCACCGTGGTTCGGTCCTCGAGCATGAGGAACGGATCCTCGGGGGTGGCCGTGGGGGCGGCCGCCACCATCCGTCGTATTGCTACCAGCGGGCAGGTGGCGGGGGTCGGCGATGCCTGGAGTGTGGCCGTTTTCTCCTCCCCCGCCAGTTGAAGGTTCTTTGCCACCTTGATTCGAACTGTCACGCTGGTAGGCGTGACCACCACGTCTCGGCGTGACAGGTGTCGCGCTGGATCGTGTGCGGCCGCCGGCGGGGGAGCGACCTCGCTCTGTCGCAGTGCCGCATAGTATATGATCAGGACGGCTGCCCGCAGAACGATGTGCATGGGGGAGTCCGTTAGGGCCCCGAGGGCGGCCTGGAGGACCGCCATCGGCACCGGAGGCTTTACGTTGGGCCGATAGTCTTTGTTGCGTTTCATAGCCTCTAATGCCCGCTTCACCCGGAAATCCTCGGTTGGCGCGATGTCGCCCCCCGTCAGTCGCAGGTGCGACCGCACATGGGAGAGCTGGTTGGCGACCGTTGCCGGCGACGGGGCGTGTTCCGCGACGTACTCAAGGGAACGCCGTGGTGAAGCTGACTGTAGGTCTCTGTGGATCGGCTCGCATCCGTCGGCAAAACGCGAGGTACGTGGCGACGGCGCTCTTCTGGTTGGCGACCATTCCGCGGGCACGTGCCTCTGATTGCCGCGCAGATGCCCTCGTCTGGAGTGAGAGTAGAGCCGGATCTGCATGGAAGACGCAAGACTGGTATGAACGAGGCGTGTGTACATGGTATGACCTCTGTAAGGGAATGGTATGTGATGAACATAGCAGCAGTATTTTAGTCCCTCGAGGTCAGATGCGCTCTGCTCAGTGCATCGGCCATGGTATTTAGAACTCCAGGCACGTGTGTGTAGAGGAGTTCGACCTGCAGTTTCGCTCGAACCATCCAGGCCTGGCGGGCCAGGACCGAATTACGTGCCCTCCCACTGGTGAGTGCCTGGACGGTCCCCAGGTTGTCACAGAACACCTCCACACGTGTACCACGGTCGCGATCCGTGAGGAACGTGTTCATGGCGTACACCGTGTTAAGGGCCTCGAGTTCCGAGATGCAGGTCACGGGGTCGACGGTAGGGCACACCCGTCCCGCGTAGAAATACGTGCCGTCCGTCCAGCCGATGCCTGAGAGGCACGCATCCTCGATAATACATTTCGTGGGGGGGCCTCGAGGGATCAGCGCGTGGCCGTTCCGGCCGTCGGCAAACCGTAGGAACCAGTCCAGATCTTGTCTCATATCGGCGTTGATGTTAAGATAATAGCCGGACATGCCCCTCAGCGCCTCCAACAACTTGCTGACGAACGGCCGGGCCGGCCGTATGCATTTCGAGACGTGAAGTATCTTGCCGAGGACCGACTGCAGTTGACGTTTGGTGAGGGACCGCTTCCGGGCGACCGTTCTGACGTGTTCCCGTACATCCTGTAGTTTATCCTCGGGAATGGTGATGGACATCTCGGGGGCATTTATGATGATTCCGAGCCATGTGACCACCTGCTCGGGGGGCTGTGCCTTGTCTGTAGCCTCGGGGAGGCCCAATTCCCGGAACAGCTCCCGTGCTATGGCGAAGTCCGATGCTGCCTTACCTCGGTTGGGGGAGAGGATTATCAAGTCGTCCAGATACATAGCAGCGTCGACACCCTTCTGTCCCAGCATCTGGACAATGGTATCGGCGACACACTGCATATGATACGAGGAGGCACGGGCACCAAACGGCATCGCCGTGTCACAGTAATACCCGTCCCTCCACGCGAAACAGAGCAACGGCCAATCCAGAGGATCGCACCGAAAGTTCTTGTACGCTCTAGCAATGTCTATGGTGCTCATATAACTCCCTGGCCCCGAGGCCACCAGGTGGCCGACGAAGCCGTCAACGGTCGGCAGGCCGTGTTCCCGCTCCTGACCGAAGACGGAGTTCTTTATTATGTATGCATTGACACTGCTCTCCTTCGGATACGTCATGTCGGTAATGACACGACGCTCAATGCCCCCCCGCTTCTCGCGTGTCATCAACGGCGACACGTGACACCATGGAGAAAACGGGGCCTCGTTGAACGGACCTATGAGGTTGCTGTGTATGCGTTCCTTACTTATGAAGTTGTCGACTTGTTCTGGGTATCCCGTGGCACTGGGATGGTTAAGTGCCTCCTGGGTGTCACTCACGGGCCCGAGGTACCCGAGGGGGAACCCGAACCGGATGAAGTCGAGAAGTTCCTGTTTTCCGGGCATGCCGGAGAGGTACCGGACCCATGCCGGAATGTTCAGGTCCGTAGGAAGCTCAATACGTGCACCTAATGCGTTAGGCAGTCCGGTATCCCTTACCTCACTGTAGATGTGGGCGTGTCCTGGCGGCCCGGGCCCGGCGAAATAGGGCCAGAGGGCCCGCCTGTGTCCGGCGAAGGCGGCCGGGTCGGTCCGTACCCCGGGGACCGGCACCCCGGTCTCACACACCTCCCTAAGTACGGCGAAGTCGGGTGGGTTCACAATATCCATTCCTCCCCGGAGTAATTGCCGAGGCAATTGCTCGTCCACTTCGTTACACTGCCAGTGGTGGGAGTGTATTCCCCGGGGTCGCTGTCAACGCCTGCACACTCCACGTGTTTGACACGCGGTGTTGTTGTCACGTGCCCAGGAGGTGTTGCGTCATTCATGTAGCACTCGCTGAGGTTGGTCGGCCCCCTGACCGGGAGTGCATGCGTACCGAGTGCAGGGGTGGTGTCTCGCGCTGCGCCTACTCCTGGGGCGCGGCGGGTGCGTTTTTTTAACCTTGTTGTGGGAGCACTTGCGTGGGCCGCACTGCGTGTCCGCCAGGGGGTACTCGGCATGGGGCCACGGTCGGTGTGGGTACAGCACTCTCGTAACCGACTCCGTAGGACAGCTTCCTGTTACACGCGTGGATAGAGTGCGTGCACATCCGGCCTACGGAGTCGCAAAAAGAGCACACATGTACCCACTTGATCGCCCCATCCTGGTGGCCGTTACGTTGGCGGCACGCCTTCTCTGAGTTGAATGCCCGGCAAGGCAACTCCCGTGCTTCGGACTTTGAGACATCTTGGCTGTTCGTGGTTGTCGTCGTGGCCGTCATGGCGAGCCAGACGTGCTCGTCCTGTATTCTGACGTGGTCAGACCAATACAGGCGTCCGGCTTCCACTTGATCAAAGACATGGTTGGACCACCTCCATACCCCGGCCCACGGCCGTGTCTGGGCATCGGTGGTGACCTGTGTAAGGTGGCGATACAGGTCGCGGTGGTCCTCCTCACGCACGGCCCGGTGGTCCTCCATCATGTTAAGGAATGCCCCGATGTACTCTAGTGGTCCGAGAGCGCTCCGGACCTCGAGCTTCTGGCTTATCGTATACACACCCTCACGGTCAATGTACATGTACGGTTTAGAGATAAGACGGTTTGTATGCAAATCAGTTGAAAGCTTACTGGCTGTCCTGTCGTGCCGTAGGGCCTCCCGTTCGATCTCCCTCTGGATGTAGTCCTCAGAGACGAATCGGTCTCGCAGTTGCCGTGGGGGTGGTAGCCGTGAGGCCTGGTCGTGTGCCCAGTCCCTTGTCCTATCTTCCGCCGCTGAGGGTTCCGTTGGAGGTCTCGACGCCCGTGATGCTGACCGTCGTGATGGCGACCGTTCACGGGACATCTTGGTGATAGCCGTGAGGATGGACTTTACATTCTCCTCCAGGGCCACGATCCGTGACGTCTTTACAGAGGAACCGTGCTCTGAGACCGAGGCCACGTGTTCGGCGGTGCCCTGAGTCGTAGATTCCTTAACCGTCGTTTCGGACCCGTCTTCAGCCTCGGGGGCGTTGGACGGTCCGGCTTCGGGGGTGGCTCTCGTTTTCGGCATTTTCTACTCGTTATCCCTGTTCCGTTCTCGTGTGGTGTGATGGGGTGCGGGCCTTGTGACTCGTGGAGTACAAAGGCTGCGCGCACGTGCCAAGAATGACAAGAAAGGTGTGGAGTACGTCTGTACTGTATGGCGGGTAGAGTAGAAGTGAGACTGGGGTCCGGACCGGGGTCGACCACGTAACTGCGTGGTACGTGTGAAAGCCGCGAGGGGGCAGGAGGGGCGCCTGTGATGCGCGGTAGAGGGGGACACCAGAGGTGGCAATGACTACCCCTGAGCAAAGCCCATGAGTCACCAATCTAACTATTTCCTGCAGAGAACATGTTAAGAAGTACATGTGGGCTGCACAGTTTGACAAGTGCAGAGACAAATATTTGTGAAAGGCTCAATTGAAAAATCAAAGTTGAAAAAAAGGAACGGGCGAAACCTTGTCAAACCAGTGTGGCCAGAACCCTATCTCCGCAAATGACCAAATAGCTATCTGAATTTGAAAAGCAACATGTTTTTTACAGTATTAAACCTCTGCATATTTCTTACTGTGCACACAGAAGGAAGACTAGGAGCTAATGTTATTTCCATTTACAATGGAAGAGCATGGTATACCTAAATTACTTCATGAAATAAAAGTAAGAGAATATTATAAGAAATTATGTATTTGAGCCATTTGTATTTGATCAAAAATTAAGTATCAAGAATGTTTAAAAAAACCTAGATAATTAATTTGATAGTCGTTCTCAAGTGTCATGAACAGGATTACTTAATGAAACTAATTTATTGTATTAGAATCAGTGTATACATCCTAAAACAATAAAAATGTCTTTGTATGGATCTGAGTATAACAGGTTCAATAACAAGGGAGCTGTTTCAAAACCATAGACTTAACCCATGTTTTGAAACAGCTCCCTGGTCAGTGGATGAAGGTAAGGAGTGGGTGTATGAGAGTAGGGGAGAGGTGCTAATATGGAGTAACTGGGTTGAGATAGAGTCATATGCCTACCCTTCCACCGACTTGATACCTCCTTACTGGGTCTGTGTTTCTTTGAAGAGCATAGTGAATAGTCTGTCCCATCAGATGTAGGAGTTCCAATGCTATACAGTCAGATGTGTCCCATCAGATTTGAAATGTACATGCATTGTAAAGTGGTAGGAGTGCAGACAGCCAAAAAAATCAGGCTCTTGAGTGTAGCTAGTTGGTCAGTAAAGTACATGGTTTGTTTGTGGGAGGGGAGGGGGTGAGGGCTATTCTGGCATGACTGTAGAGTGGCTTCAGGTCCAGTGTGTTATATACCTAAATCTTCATCAGTCCCTGTCTATTAGCAAATATGTCTATTTCTCTTTGTTTTGTCTGTTTTCTGTCTCCAGCTGTCTGCTTCTCTGTCTGTCCCCCTGGCACTATCCCTGTCTGTATACTGTGCATATAACTCTCTCTGTTTATATCTGTGTCTCTGTCCCTGTCTGTCCATATGTATGTCATACTATATTTTTGTCTATGTTCCTGTTGTTTGGCATGTATGTTTGACTATTTCGCTTTGTATATGTCTTTCTGCATCTCTGTCTCATTGTCTCTGTCCCTATCTGTATATGTCTGACTCTCTGTCTGTTTACCTGTCCTTGTGTGAGTCTCCCTTCTGTCTCTGTTATCATTTGCATCATTATCTGTCTCTCTGCATATCCCTCTTGGTCTTCATGAAAATTGATGATCAAGGGTTTCAGCAAGTCTATGGTCAAGTCTCAGGTGCAAGGCTTGATGACAGGGTTGAAAGGAGTAAAACTGGTTTGTCAGGTCTGTACAAAGTGGGCCTGAATACAGTGTACTTAGATGTGTCCCATCAGATCTGACTCTCTGAATACAATGTATTTAGATGTGTCCCATCAGATTTGAAATGTAATACCACATTTAATATCATCTAATAGTTTCTTTTTCTAGTAGCAGATTACAGTAGCCATAACTAAGTGTTTATCATTTCATGAAAGAATTGACATAGTGAATCCTTTTGTCTTCAAAAAGACTAGAAATGAAAATGTCTATTTTTAGGTACCAAGTCAGTAGTGGGGCAGGGGTGTGGTCCGACTGGTATACTGGACACCTGTCCATTTCACCAGGCTTTTATAATTGGTGCATGGATAGTGAAGTGTTAGATGCTTTGCAGTAAGCTGAAAGCCTGTGTGAGCATTCTAACCTCTAGATGATGTATATGAGCGCGATTTCCTGCACGCAAAAAGCACATTTGATAAAGCCGTTGACAATCTTTCGCCTGTTCCATTTCTTTCGTAAGGTTCAAAGCTATCGACCTAAAGACAAAGAAAAACTCCCCTTTGTTGCCCAACCACCAGGTGCGAGGAATGGGCACAAGTTGAAAAATGCTGAAGTACCAAAAAAAAGCAAAGAAACATTCACTAAATACATACTTCACGAGTTTCTAGGATACATACACAAAATTTTGGGCTAATTTCAGAACATAGAACACACAGATCGAACAAAAATAGTCTATATTCGACAAGAAAAAAATGTCTGCCTTACCTCATGTGGCACTGGATGATGCAAGAGGCTGGTGTAATGGTTTGATGTGCCAATTCAAAAGTTATGGTGGAAGGATTAGTTTCCCCCAAAAAAGTTTCGGTCATTCCGGATTTTCTGAAAATTTTAAAATTCCTTCCTCACAAGTTGTCAAGAGATTGAATCTTTATAATTTTTAGGGAAGATATGCACAATAACATATACTTTAAGTGTATAAAACCACAGAAGTGAATGTTAGTGCATTCGAGTAATATTGAGGAAAACAGTCGGTGTCCTTGGCAAAAGGTGGTTCAGTATAAAATCAGGTAAGCGATTTTCCATCTGTACTCACTCACTTAATACCAGATGGATAAGCCTATAACTTTGCCTATAATTGCCCAAGACCTTAGGGAATATATAGGAAGTGTTAGTTGTGTAATCGGCTTGAGATTAGATACCATTTTGTAAGTATGAAAATGGAATTTCGGACGTCCTGTGTGAAGAATCGACAAACCTATTTTTTGTCAGACCTGTGAAAAATGCGGGAAAAAATACCCAGATAAACCCAGAAATGTTGTATGCCATAGAAAAGTGATACAGCTCATAGGAAAAGGAGCTTCCCATATGCTAAAAATGTAATATTTAAAATGATGACACTTAGGCCACTAAAAAAAAAAATGGTTTCTCATCACCAAGCCATGAAAAATATGACGAGGGCGATTTTTTAAAAATATTTTTTTATTATTTTTTTTGCTGGGTCAGAGATGACTTTTGAAGTGTAATAATATGGACTTCAGACACTTATGTAGGTCATATCTTGCAGTCTCACTGTAAGTTCCTAAGATCTCACTCATTTTACTGTGTGTAATGGGAGATTATGTCACAGATGTTAGCCCAATAGTCAATGTGACGGGTGAGATAAATTCCTACATATTTTTTCCGCACATCTTTTCAATTATTTTGACAATATTTAGAAAGTCTATGAATTTTGTCGCATTCCTCCTCCCCTGCATGGGAGTGCCTTAAGGTATTCATCGTCCCTGCCTGGGAGTGTTGGATTGTGTCGGAGCATGTCAGGCTATCTTAGCATCAGGGATGAAAGTCGGGACTGATGAAAAAATTGGAAACAAAAACACACAAAAAACTGGGGCGTATTCGGGGGGGGGAGGACCCCCCCCCCTGCCGTCAAACAAAATTTTGGCACTTGACGGAACTCTGACGGCAGTGTCAACGGCCCTTGGTGCGTTTATCTGCCGCCAAAGTACTGACTGTGCGTGTGCGTCAATTCTTACGGCCTATGGAGGTTTATACACCGTTGGTGAGAACCTGCTGCCAGAATTATCTGTCACTTCTTGGAATTTAGTTTCATTTTATGATTTTCATACTTTTATTTTATGATTTTCATACATATTGCAATCATATTTCAAGAAGCAGAAATTTCTGATTTCCGTCAATTGTCGGCAAACTTGCATCCCTGTAGCATGCTGCACTAGTGGAGGCAGGCTTCCGACAAGGGCTAAAGGCGGGCGTCCACCAACCATGACAAAGCTACGACAATGGCATTCCGACAAGGTCCACGACAGGCCTACGATTGGTGGACTTGGCGTAGCCTTGTTGTGGTTGGTGGACCCCAGTTGCCGACAAGAGTCTACGACAAGGCCATGACAGGCTGCGACTGGGAAGCTTGTCAGGGGCCTTCCGACAAGGCTACGACAAAATCAAACATGTTCGATTTTTCCTACAACTGGACCTTTCTCATGGAGTGTCATGGGGTGTCAGGAGCGTGTGGGGTGTCCCAGGAGCGGGGTTTTACTCTTAAGGGGGGTGTCCACCAACCACGACAAGGCTACAATAAGTGCCGACATGAAAGTTCCAATCGCAGCCTTGTCGCAGCCTTGTTGTGAGAAGAGCAGTGTCGGGACAGCATGGCGGGCGTGTCATAGCATTGCTGGTTGCCGTAAAAAAGGCGCCCATGGTTCCGACACACTACGACAGTGATATCGAGGAATCCACAACACTCCACGACAAAGGTCCAGTCGTGGCATAAATTGAACATGCTGGCTATTGTCGTAGCCTTGTTCAAAGGCCACCGACAAGCTTCATGTCACAGCCTGTCGTGGCCTTGTTGTAGCCTCTTGTTGGGAACTGGGGTCCACCAACACAGCAGTGTCATGGCGTGTCGGGAGCGTGTGGGGTGTCCCAGGAGCAGGGTTTTACTCTAAAGGGGGCGTCCACCAACCACGACAAGGCTATGACAAGTGCTGACATGAAAGTTCCAATCGCAGCCTGGTCACAGCTTTGTCGTGAAAAGAGCAGGGTCGGGACAGCGGTGTCCTGGCGTGTCGTAGACGTTGCTGGTTGCCATTAAAAAGGTGCCCATGGTTCCGACACACTACAACAGTGATATCGAGGAATGCAGAACACTCCACGAAAAAGGTCTAGTCGTAGCAAAAATCTAACATATTTGATATTGTCGTAGCCTTGTCGGAAGGCCCCCAACAAGCTTCATGTCGCAGCCTGTCATGGCCTTGTTGTAGCCTCTTGTCGGGAACTGGGGTCCACCAACACAGCAGTGTCATGGCGTGTCGAGAGCGTGTGGGGTGTCCCAGGAATGGGGTTTTACTCTAAAGGGGGGTGTCCACCAACCACGACAAGGCTACGACAAGTGCCAACATGAAAGTTCCAATCGTAGCCTTGTCGCAGCCTTGTCGTGAGAAGAGCAGGGTCGGGACAGCGGTGTCATGGCGTGTCGTAGACATTGCTGGTTGCCATAAAAAAGGCACCCGTGGTTCCGACACACTACGACAGTGATATCGAGGAATCCACAACACTACGCGACAAAGGTCTAGTCATAGTAAAAATCGAACATGTTCAATATTGTCGTAGCCTTGTCGGAAGGCCCCCAACAAGCTTCATGTCGCAGCCTGTCGTGGCCTTGTTGTAGCATCTTGTTGGGAACTGGGGTCCACCAACCACAACAAGGCTACGACAAGGCTTCCAATCGTAGAGCTGTCGTGGACCTTGTCGGAATGCCATTGTCGTAGCCTTGTCGTGGTTGGTGGATGCCCCCCTTAATTGGTTACATGACACCACTTGATGCATCACTTTTGCCAACCAGATAACCACATTGAATGCATTCCTTACATCAGGAGCTTTAATTTGATACCAAATACTCATATTTTTCATGATTTCTATCAAATTTTCATCTCATCTATGAAAAAAAAAAAAAAAAAAAAATCTTCTAAAAACGTTTTTGCTGACGCGCGCGGTGATGAGAAACAAGTTTTTTTTTAAAGTGGCCTTATAGTTTTGTCCCCCCCCCCCCATTTTTTCCCATTTTCACACTTTCATGATTTATTGCATAATGAAGGAGTTGTCAAACAAACTTAAACGTTATATCAATTTCAAGCTGAGAATGTCCCTGATAACATGCCAAAATATATTTTTAAATATATTATTTATTACAGGTTTCACGGATGATTATGTACAAAATGACCCAAATTCATTGGATTGTACATTCTGAGAAAATCTGACCCATATATAGAGTGGGAACATGAGAATCGGATAAAGTTACACGGTACTTCATCAGCTTCAATATATGGCTGAATTCATAAAGTTACATACCGAGTCTATGATAACGTGCATTCTAAATGTAACTCACCTCAGGACTGCAAAAAAAGTGATTTTGTAAGAGCATGGCAACTGATACAACTGTACCGGCCGTAGGGACTAAAGCTCCCATCGGATATCGAAGAGCAGTGGTTACTGTTAAGGAATTGAAACTTCTTCAGCATATCAGATATTCAGCCTGGGTCCGGAAGCGATTTGTAACATATTCTCCTGCATTTCGCTTATCGTTGCATGTGTAATAGTATGCGTACGGTATAGCACAACTTATATTATGTACTTATCACTACTTACAGGAGAAACGGATAGTACTATTGTATGAGGGTCGTAATTGATAAAAATAGTGAAGAAGGAGTTTAATGCCAAGGGAAACTAAACCGATCGCGATTCTTACAATAGCGTATCGCTTCAATTTATGAATCTATTCTTATCAATTGGATTACATTACAGTTCGATATCAGTATGATGATTGCATGCAAAATAATTCTCAATTCCAAATTGAGAAGATATGTTGTTATGAAGAATCGATGTTGCATGTGGGGGAAAAATCTTGTCCACGGTATTTTCAGGTGATGAAAATGTTAGTCTCAATCCTGGTGGTGTTCGTGATTTGCTGGGCGCCGACACTTATCTACAGCACAATGGTCGCTTTTGGTAGACATCCTGAAGACAGACTCGTGGCAAATAAGATCAGCCTCGCCTTTGCTACCCTAGCGCTGGCGAATAGTTGCCTGAATCCTATTCTTTACGCATTTTTGTCAAGGTAATATCTATATTCCATTATAATCTAAATATTTATATTCACAGTTCTTTGTAGCCTTTGTACACATATATCTGTACTTGTGATATGATATCATCATTCCTTGTAATCATAGCACCTATACCTTATTCCTAAAGAAACTAATACCTTTTGATAGACGTCTCAAACAACCTGTTTTAGAAAAAACGTTCTGAACTGAATCCAATAGTATGGAGAAACCTAACAAGAGTTAGTCGTGTTGTTGTTTATACGTGATCTTGCCGGAGTGTGATGAACAATAGCACAACTAACTCGAGTTTGGTTTAGAATTTATCCTACCCCAACCATCTAAATTACTTCTACATTAACAAATGACGTCATTTGTCAAGTGTATCCCACTAGATCGATATTTTTCATTTTTCTGAACTCCAGACCGAATACAGTGACCCAATGTTAAGCCTATGGAGTTTTTTTATTGGGGTAGGATATTTCTAATTCATCTATACAAATACATCCTGTTCCGCTAGAATGCAACTGCATAGTAATGAAGGAGACTGTAATATTACAATATCCTTTTTTTACAGCATCAAATACATTTCTTCCGAACATCTGTTAATCTACCGTCACTTTGATCAAACGTTGAATCTCTTGAAAGCTATATGATACTGGGTATTGCTTCTAGATTTTATTAGCTAGCTGTATACCAATAATAAAAGAGATATGAAATAATGTCCTAACCCAAGTGAACAAATGTACCTTTATCTGCATATACAAACGCCTAATAGAACCACACTACACCATTCCTGCATGCCCCCATTTACCTTTCTTAACCAATAATTACTGACTTCACTGCTCAATATCGCTAGTTTCATCGAAATATTCTACTGCCATTTTATTTTCTATCCCAACAGCTCATTCAGACGTGGCTTCATTAAATGCTTCCGGGTTTGTATAAAACGTCCCATGAAACGGGAAATGACGTCATACATGTCAGGCTCGACAGCGACGGGATTCACCGGAGTGGCACGTGACGAGCCTTCTGGCATCGCCAATACCCGCGTGTGAATGAGTAAAGGCTGCCACGACACGACTGGGAAAAAAGAATTGTTGAGTCTATGTTATTCGTACAAATCAAATATCCTCAGTTTAGGAAAATGCCTGGCGAAGCCTAGAGCCTACAAGTACTACCTGTATATCACCAGGCGAGTATGGGCCGTTTCTCGAGAGATGGTGGATAATGCGTGCCATTAAGCACAATAGTTACATGTTTCCTTCCGAAGAAAGAAACGGCTAGAAAAAGTATTCAAGATTCATATTGTGAAGGTTTTATGAAATCACAAAAGCTCATATAATGGGACGATTTGCAGTCATTCCTGACACTGTCATCAGATCGGTGTTTATTTTGATGATATCAAAGACTTTTATCTTTTAACTGACATTCATGTTGGTGTAACCTCTTTTGTAGTAGTCTATAGGATCAACTTTGACCTGTGAGGTATGTAAGGCATTTCACCTGTGTTATGCTTGCCTGGCAATATCATATATTTTGTACAGGATACTGAACTGGTTTACTGGTGGAAGAGATAATGTAAGAGCGTCAGGAACACTGGATACAATTGAATGTATAGTCTGGTGTGGACAGCTAGTTCTCAACCAGCACATTGACATCCAGCAAGGCGCCGCTGCCAGAATAGGATCAGAAGTTATGTAAAGCGTTATAACAAGATTACTGTAATTAGGTGGTACATTCTAAGATTCTCACGATTAAGAATCCTAATTCAGTACCACCGAATGATATTCAACTCTGTGTATGGACCCTCTGCTAGTGAAGTTATCTAGTTTGGTCTATTGACGTGATTTTGAACTACGTTTGCTTCTTGGACAGCTACGGTACTTGGTTATCTCTTACAGATCACCAGGATCGGGAGTCGCTGCCATCTAGCTTCTAACTTAAAAAGGAATGGTAGAAAGGTCTACGCTGAGGAAAGATAGGAGTATTTGGGTGCTAAGTAAAATAGTGTATGGGCATGTTGAATTTGATGATTCATTTATATTCGTTTTTAAAGTGATGCTATGTAGTGACAGTGACGGTGGTAGTCTTATGGGCACTTTAGTGAATGATGAAGTATTTCATCAAAGACTACGGATTCACCGAACACCTATCAACCTTTTTCGAAAGAGTCGGCGAATATAGTTGTAGAATATATCCCACTCTGTGGCAATATACATCGATACAAATGACACTGTATTGTAATATATCGGCCCATTGTCAAACCGAGGTGATACCTGAATGCTGCACCCACAGTGTGTGCTAATTGGTAGTTGTCCACATGTGGCCTAGATTATCTGTAGGGCCTACCTCTTGAATTCCTTGAGAAGAAAGTTCCGATAAATTATCTTTTTTTTAATATATTGATTTGATTACATTCTATCATTGAAACAATGTTTTGAGAATAGTTCGGCCCCAAATTTTCGAAGAATCCATAAAGAAAAGTTAACAACCCAGGAGATATACCACTGAAGATGAAACTACAAGTTGTGGTACTCTAGTTTGATGGCATAGTTGTTATGATTGTATATTTTACCTGGTAATTCTAGAAACGCTTACTAGTTTGTGAAAGTAAAGATTAAGCGCCTAATCCACCAGAGAGCCGCTTTAATCCGAAACAACCCGTAATACGTTTGAAAAAATCGTAGGATTCATGTGTGCTCTAAATAGCCAACTAGCCATGTCGGAATGAATTGCAATCGTTAACCTATTTTGGCTGGCGGAAGAGGGATTTCGGGGTCCCGATTAATTCCGAGTTTTGATTAATTTGATTTGCTTGCAAATTCCCATGGTATGACTACTTGCGGTTCCTTCAACCAAAATTTTCGAATCTAAACTATAACCGACATAAGGCATGCGAATTCAATTTTCGAACAAACATGTCGATTTGAACGGCGTGAAAAGCACAGAATCGGGTTTAACAAATATCTCTAGCCATAAGATAATTTGAAATATTTATCTTCTCCAAATTCCACTATTACTGTTTTCGAACAAACAAATCGATTTGAACCCGTTGAAAAGCACAGAATCCGCATCAACAAATATCTGTAGCCATAACATAATTTGAAATACTTTATTTTCTCCAAATTCCACTATTATTTCACTCGTAAAAATGAATGTCATTCTAACCTACTGTGCATGCAATGCTCGATCTTCAACTCGAGTGTGACAGTCTCACGAGTTGGTATCTTGGGTATTTTCCATTCCTATGGGCTGTAATTATGTGATTATCAGTGCACCAAACTTTAGGTTTACTAACATTTTGATCATGCATGCTATGTTGTACCATTCAGTATATATATGTCCATTCCAGGCGCACACAGCGCAAACATGCTCGTTGACGGCACCTTACGGTGGTGTAGTGGCTGCAATTTTCGCCGGGTGCAAACACATGTCTACAAACACATGTCTACAAACACCCCAACAAACACACCACCTATGCATGGTGTAAACTGTAGTAAACAGTAGTAAACAAATACACACATTTTTATATAGAGAGATAAAAACGTATTATGCTTGGGTAGGCGGATGTGTGCGAACGGCTGTGCAGACTGCTGTGTTGAGTGGTAGCAGTGGCGGTGGTGGTGGCAGCAGCAGCATCAGTTTCAGCAGCTGGGTTGGTGTAAAGAGTGATGAATGATGACAGCTTGGGTTGTATATATGAATATATAGAAGTACATTTATACATGTGTTAAACCAACCCTGCATATATAGTGTAGTGGCAACAATACTGGCACCATTTTGACGAAAATCTTGATTTAGACCTGTCCAAATAATTCTATCCACCTAACAAGAGTATAAACACAATACAATCTCGTCTACTCTCAGTAATTCATCCAGACCGAGATAACGATCAACAAATTTTGTCACTTAACAGGCAGATGTGTCGAGATTATGTGGTCGATCAAAAAGGTCCTCTCCCGACAAGTATCCCGACGGTCACTAAAATGATAAACAAATAAATCTCCTGTGCATATTGGTTCAATTACATTGACAACATGTTAGAGATCAATGTTATTTGATGTATTTGCAATTAACTTTTATCAGAGGTGCAATAATCCCTCAGTTTCCATTACAACATAAGTTGTAATTACGGTATTATTAGATCGTGTACCCACTGCCGCCGATGTACCACGGTAGACCTCCCGATACGCTACGATTGGGAATGGCAAAATCGTGGTGTATCGGGAGGTCCCCGAAAATTCTAATCGTAACCTATTGGTGTGTATCGCAGCGCATCGGAACTGCCTTGGTTGGACTTAAAAAGGTGAACATGGTACCAACGTGGCTCGGGATACCAATAACTTTTTATTTTTTTATTCAACAGACCAGTTTTGCCGCGGCGGACAGTTCTTCCGCTGATCAGTATGCATTTACATGCCAAACAATATCAAATTATGTTTCAGACACTAGAACAATCGAATCAAAAATATAACTGTGGCTGCATCGTAATTCCTATATAAAACTATTGATTTGAGACCGTTATATAAGATCAAACAAAACTATTTGTACAGTGACGATCTGTCCGTATAATGATTTACCTAATTCCGCAATGTCAGAACCCTCCGTCAGGTATTTCACCTGTGGGAGAGATTTATCTGTCAAATAGACCCCCTACTCACCTATATAGGCCACGAAAAATCTCATGGGGAGGCTTACGATTCAGGTGTTTAATCAAGATAAATCGTGGCGTGTCGGTGCGGATCCTAACGTGAATCATAGAAGTGTGGTACACTGCTACAGTGACCTGCCGATGAAATCTTTTATTTGACTCGGGAAGTCAATCGCAAGGCATATCGCTGGCTGAATCGGCACTGTTCATCTTGCTTCCGACTAATAGGAAACAATCTGATCAATTAGTTAGTGGATAGGGGACAGTATAGATTTCATCTTTGCGGAATCATGAAGATTGTTATATAAAATTGACAAAGAAATTATTATATCAGGATTTACAAGAACAGATACAAAGTTTATGCTTCGTTAACTTGCGTGTAGGTGCATGTAGTCCCTGGGCCAATCTGGAAAAGGGGCTTATTTAAGGAGTTGGCTGCCCCCCCCCCCGGAAACATTTGTTTTATTGTTTTATCTTGTAGATCCATCCTTCTAGTTAACATTTCTACTTGTTGTCGCTCTGGCAAGTGGTCAGATTACCATGACAACTACTGTTGAAGAGACCCCCCGTAAAATTGCCTGAATGCCTGCAATTCTGAGTATATAACCTATAAAGCTTAAAAACACTAAAGATAGCTCCAAATGTTCCTAAGGGATGCCACAATATGGTCACATAGCAAAAAACTGCACATGAAAAGATTTTATAGTCTTTAAATCAATTAACAAACAAATATGTTGAAAATTGCAGAAGTGTAAAGAGGGCATTTATAGTACACACATGAAAATGGCTGCTGTAGGCCACTGAGATGACATATTTTGATTCTGGTTGCTGTACTGAGTCTGCAAAGGACCAGATTATGTTGTCCAATACCAAAGTTTAATCTAATGAGTCATTGTGATACTTAAAATAACACAGAACCAAGTGATGGTTTTCAGCACTCAGAATTACAGGCATTCAGGCAATTTTACGGGGGGTCTCTTCAACAGTAGTTGTCATGGTATCCGACCACTTGCCAGAGCGACAACAAGTAGAAATGTTAACTAGAAGGATGGATCTACAAGATAAAACAATAAAACAAATGTTTCCAGGGGGGGGGGGGGGGGGCAACGGAAGTGAAAATTTGGGGTCTTGGCCCAGGGACTAATGTAGGTGTTGTTTCCAATATGTGATTCTTGGTTGACACATACTACATATGTAAATGAATATATCAATATCAGATGAAGTTGTTGAGCCGTCCGTTGAGGTAAGATTCATGTATCGTAATATATCTATTCATTGTCGCTTTAGTTGTTCATGTTGCCATAATCATTGATGTTTAATATGATCTTCATTGTATTTATATATTATAGGTCTTGTTTAAAAAGCTTATTTAATCACAGTGACGAATCTCAGCATTCTATTGATACTAGTTACAATTGATATAGAAGCATCATCTCATACTGAGCATCAACTAACGAGACCTATTCTGACGATACATTCTTTTCGCATCTCGTGCTCCTTTAAATCATTACACTTTGGATATTCCATATTCCTTATAAATTTTTTACAGATACATATTTACGATTTCGTAGCATTCTAATCACGAATGAGTTCTTTGCTTTCAAACTATCCATTTAAAGTTTAATCGCCAATCTATCATTGAAATTGACTCCGACCGTGATATATATTATATTGACATGCTGGTTTTCCATGTACTGACGGACGCTGTCAGATAAGTCGTATACATTATCATATATTGTCATATGAGGTTGTGAATATGATAACGCAAATATCTCTCAAACTTTCTGTATTTATTGCAGAAACATTGATCTTTGAAGTAAATACTACCCCAGTTGTAAATCCCATAGCTGTCATGGGACAATCAACATTTGGAAGAATTTGGATTAAATGTATTTATGTCTTTATCAATTTGCCTTTATAAGACATGAGGCCTTTTCGTACGAGGGGATTTATTGTTGATATTAAAAACCCTGAAATCCGACATCTGAAAGCCAAAGCCATAAATGTTCAATCATGAAATGTAACTAGCTAGTCATATGTAAAGTGTTCTAGAATCTGTATTTACAAATTAGCTAAAGTGAATTACTTCATCGAATCAACGGATTTCTCATTAAATCTATTTTGCTTGATAAAAGCCCGTTTCCATTTGCCGACTATTCGCTACCGATCTGCAGTCGGGAACCGATGATGCCAAATCGGTGAATGGAGACAGGCATGCAGAGAAGTGCTCACCGATTAATTGTGCATATAGATTATACAACGAGGCCAGCCGAACGACTTAGGCTAGTATGGACCGGTCAAATGCAGCAGAAACACTGCACCATCACCGATTATTAGATACCGCCTTACAGTCTGTGGCACCATTAACATACTTTTGGGGGAATTGAAAAAATCTCCACCGTTTTCGTCGGCCAAGGGAAATGGGCTTTATTGGACATTATCAATGAAAATATGATTTGTGACCGCTGACATAAGTTTGTTCTACATGTATAAGTTTAATTGTTCAAATTACTGGTTTACGAAAAAGATAGGATATAAGCCTGTGTGCCATCAAATCCAGTTATATGAACGTCCCGAAAAAGGTGCTGATCTCAGCTTTTCCTGTATTCATATTACAACTGGGCAACACACCGGTAAATGGGATCTAGCGACCTTGTTGTCAAGATGTAGTAATGTTCAATGTAAACGAATATTCGTGTTTCAAGATCGGGGCAGATGATTCTCATGGGTGGTTCTGGGACCTGGTGTGTCAGTATTATGTATAGCGTCACATTGCATGGTAAAAGGGCATCCAATCCATACAAGGTAATAGATAAATATATCACTTTGAACGAGGAGATAATAGGTTGTCAGTTCTAGTTCCTGGTATGATTTCGTCAGTGGCCTCTATAGTCCTTTTATGGTACTATATTGCATAATGTTGGAGAGAGAAATCGTTGACCCTTTCCGTTTCCACCTGACGATTATTGCACAGAAGTATCAGTTGGCGGTGCTAAATGTCAAAATCGGCACAGGAGGAAACTTTCGTTTTCAGTATGTTTAATTCATACGTATATATATCTAACATTCTTTCGTTTTTATACACTTTTTAAATATTTTTTATTTTCAAAACACCATTGTTCGGTGTGGTTCAGTCTACGAGATTACGTCGTTATCAATATTCCCGAATTCTCGTCCTTTGCGGTGGTCATAATCGGTAGGTGGAAAGGCCACATTAGGGTATCTTCTATCACAACTCCAAACCCATCTTCAAATCAACCGCTAACCCTAATCTCAAGTGAGAGTGTCTGAAAGGAAGGACGATATTCAGAAGAAGTTGTCTGGAAGGAAGAAGTCCTGCTGTTATATTGTCATATCACTTGAGACCAAAAATCGATGATGATAATCAATGTACAAAAAGGAAGAAAGAATGTAATATCAATAAAATACTCTTAGCTAAGAGAGAATGTTGTTACAACTAGTTACAAGTTATTCTTATGTTTAGTTAATCCAAATACACTATATGGGGATGCTTATATAAAAAGGTATATATTTACATGTCTAAATAAGGTCGATTTTCAGAATTTGAAAATGATATGATAAAGATTTCCGTTTTTATTGCATGATTGTTTACACCTTACAATATACCAACTAAGTTCCTATACTGAAATAGTTTTTCAACAAGAAAAATGGGAATTTGAATAGTTTTGGCAAGAAATTTCCATCATTTTTATTGATGACTTCTAGTGGCTAAAATTTAATTCTGCCTTTGTGCGCATTACGGCGGGGAGTCAAATAGCACCGGAAAATTGGTTTTTAATACAATTTGGTAGTTATCAAATATGGAAAAATTCCTCTCTACCACGCCTAAAATATAATTCATCAGAGATATGTGTAGTAGGAGCAGAATGGAATTAATTGATATGGCTAAAATGTGCTTCTGCCTCCGTGTACACACATAATCTTCAATATTCCCATAAGATCTGCTTATATAATTTGAAAAAGATATGATATGAGTAGGATATGACCACATCTGGCCATGTGAGAAATTGAATTAAAATCCCCCCACACACTATGGAGTTATACTGCTTAATAATGTACATGACGGCAGATTCTGCCTCTGTGTGCACAGGTTTCTCTGTTTCAAACCAAAAATGGGCCTGCTATGGGTCTTAGTGTTGATAGATGTTGCTGAGGGTGTTGGTTAATAGGTGTGGGTGCTGATGGGTGTTGATGTTGATAGGTATTGGTGTTGCTGGCATGAAAATGGCTAAAATGTGCTTCTGCCTCTGTGTACATATATATTGATCAATATTTCCATAAGATCTGCTATTATAATTTGAAAAAGATATAATATGAGTAGGATAGGATGACATCTGTCCTTGTCTGAAATCAAATTAAAATCCCCCCCCATCTACCGATACTTTGAAATAAGACAATTTTGGATGGCCGAGTCTGTCACTGGTTTCGTACTACAGGTAGCTCATTTTTTTTAGCGAGGTTATGGCACAGACCTTGTAGGACTACGACTGAATCCATTGTTGCAATCTTTTAACCTAAGCCAGGTTGTTAAACCATAGCGATCATATTTATTTCACCAATTTTTTATACATGTGTAGCAATCCACCAGTTCTAGTCTGTTTTCCTCCCTACCCAAGATTAGATTGATCTATCTGGCGGAGTGAGACGAGCGCTACCCTATGAGGTTTCCCACATAGGTTGGTTTTGGAATGTAAAGGAGATGCGGGATCTACAACTCATACAAGCCTACGGACACAAAACCAGACTTGGAACAGTTTAGGTATCACTGGATGTTTATTTCACCTGATTCAATGCAGTGTACAGTCTCCTACAACGGAATGTGTTAGGTAGTGTACTGTGAGGGGATCTGTTCCCTCAACTGCTAAAAGGTCTTGGAAAGAAACCTTACCAGTCTGTTAGGCTCCAAGCAGTTCACTTGACGCAGAGAAATGTACAAATAACCTGTCGACCTGCTGTGGACTCAGCTTATATGTACTGACTGAGTTATGTAATGCGGGCGACCCCATAGTATTTGCATACATGGGTCCACTGGCCTTACCACACAGCAGGGATCGGCACTTGCATCACCTAGCGTAAAGCAAAGAAACCGCTGCTCTACTACCCTGACCCTTATAGTGGGGCAGATATAGCACATGATTGTGCATTTAATGAAACATGCATTAGTTTTGGTACATGGTTAGGGGAGCCCCAAAGGAAAATTCTTAGATGCGTGGGCATTGCAGATAATTCCCAGGAGCCGGGTGGCGGCCATTTTGAAAATTGATCATCACAGAGCACTATGACACTTTCGGAATGGTTATTACCAAGAAGAAACCTATATGAATCACCTCAAATGTGTGCAAGAGGAACTTAAAGATATGGAATGATTGATTTATCAATGTTTTTACCATATACAAACATGTCGGGAGTGGCCATCTTGGATTTTCTACCGAAATTTCCATAAATCTGGAAATTCTTCATGTAGGACTCTAATCGCAACCACACAAAGGACGGAAGACTTATAAAATTATATTTCCTGGGTTTTGGAAGGTTAAACCTTCTTGATAAACATTATTAGCTCTTTCTAATTAAAAAAGAATAACAGAAAATTCATTGAAAATGAGCGTTAATAGACATAATGACATTTGATCTGTTCCTATTTCACACAGGCATACAAAATCTAAGCCAAGTTCTAGGTGTACTGGCCTGTGCATAGTGAGAGCCAGGGTTCAAGGCTGCCATGCCACTGTGTTTCCCACTTGTCTGTCATCTTCATCTCATAGAGGTGATCTTGTGTGAGCCATAAAGGGACTTGAAAGCTTAGTTAATTACAATTATCTCAAGACAATTGCTAGGATTAATGGGGCAACAGGGCTGTTTGGACCTCATAGATCCAGCTAAGCATGATAGACCATTTTAACCCATTTATGCAAGGTGAAGCCTTGAGGCATCAACTAAGGCTGGCTGGGTGATGCCTCGAGGTACTGAATGGAGATGGCTGGATGATGCCTCCTTTATTTGTTTGGGTAGTCTAATTTACAGTTTGTTCAGTTACATTTGGTGATGCCCTGAGGTATCATTGACCAAACAATTGTGATATAAAATTGAAAATATTGGCCCAAAATACAGCAAACCTTAACAGAAAGTAGGAATAAGATCATGATAAATAATTTTGGGTGAAATCAACACAACTTAAAGGACCATGTGTAGTCTCAGATGATGTAATTAGCCTCTAGCACCTGGTCCCTGAAAGTTTAAATTTGTTGTCATAGGAAAGTAAAATAGGAAAATAAATTTGCTTATCATCCAAATTATTTTGACATTAAACACAACCACATGCATTGAAGTCTTAAATAGATGTGGATGGGTTCAGGCAATATCCCAAGTGTACCAGTTGCACAAGATACAAGATAGACAAATCAGCTGACAAATACCGCCTTTTATCTCTGTTTCAAAAGGCTTTCAATGAGCAGAAAGGTGCAAAGTAAGACATAACTAGTGTACTGTGAGGGGTAAGGCCAGTCCACAATATAAGTTCTGACTGCTAATGCTGGAACTGGAATTAGCTGCACTGGTCATTGTTTCTGCTTTACAAGGATCATTGGCAATGACCTACACACTATGCATGTGAGATACCAGTGCACCTTAGAGAAGTCTCATCCAGACATACAGGCAGCATTCTGTTTTGGAAATAGATCTAGCAAAACAGCAACAAAATGAGATTGCAATGGCTGGCAGTAAAGCAGTAGGACAAAAAATCTGGCTGTCCTCAGGAAGGCCAGGCTAGCTGATGAATTTCATGTTCTACAAAAATATTTCTAGATCATCAACATCTGGGTGAAGGGGAAAGCATTCAAATAATCTTTGTGAAAGATCCTGATTCTGATACCATAAATCAGCTTAGGAATCCCTTCTATTGGGAATCAACTGATCATACCATACTGGACAGCAGAGATAAATCATGGATAAATCAGAAGCAGAAGCTGTATACAGTCTTGAAGGGTCAGGAATACACAGGATGATGGGTATGTAGAACTAAGGCTTGAGCAATGGACCAAATCCATCCTGGACACTATAGCATAGCCTTGTCTTTTAGAATGCTGACTGTGAGCTCTATTCCAGATTGTATGTTGTAGTGATTTGGAGGAACCTTTCAAACATAAAAATCAAGCTTGGGCACTATGAGATTGTGTGACGAAGCAGAGCTATTTATTGGTGGTGCATATAAATTTATGTACTGCTGACTGGTACAGCAGTTATATTTCAAAATTATTTCAGCAATATCTTTGTGCCATGTTCAACTGCAACCTAAATATGTTGACAGGCTTGATGCTGTTTGAGATATTGACACCAATTACAGCCTTATGGGTCAAAAGAAAAATTTAATACAATCTAAAGAAAAGGTTGATCATCTTCCTCCTGCAAACTGGTTAGACTTCTTACTAGTTCAATATAACAAATACAAACTATTTTTCTTCCTTGATAATGACATGAGGATAGACTTCTTCATAGTGACCATAGCTCCCATCCAAGGTGCTCTAATCCAGCATCTGTCAATAACTGTTGAATTGTGGCTGCATAAAAGAATTCATGCATTAGAAACTGCAAGTGTACAAACTTCAATACCTATGCCTTGTGTAAAAATGGGGGAAATGTAATAGATATTGAATGTCAAATCCATTCATATTATGACTGATCTACAAATTGTCTTAAGAGCAAGATATTCCTTACTCTGATAACATATTGATTGTATATATAACAAACAGATGACTTTTGATAGTTAAATTGCCTTTCAAGCCAAGTTGGATCTTAGAGGACCAAATAGTCCTGTTGCCATGTTGAATCTCTGTTTCTGAGCATGTGTCACACACTCATATACTCTCCCTAATAGTTAGATTGGTCATATTTAAGCAGAACTGGTTTGAGTATCGGATTTCTAACCACTACGCCACGAGTTTGGATGCGTAGTAATCTACTCATTTTAGTAGAAACCGAACGAGAGTTAGACTTGACCATGTTTATGCCACAACGGGAAGGTCGCGTATTACTACACGAGGCGTAGCCGAGTGTAGTGAGGATCAGACCTGACCAGAGTGGCATAGACATTGGCAAGTCTAACTCGAGTTCGGTTTCGTATTTATCCTACCTCGTCTATGCTTTTGTATTATTAAAAGATAAATATTGAGTCAATGACCAACAGAACTGTTTTTTATAGTAGCTGACATCCTGCTCTCTGATTGGTCAATATTCTTATTACTCTAGTGGCATAAAAAACACTTTATGTCACGGCCTGCCACATAAAATTTCCCTATGTTAAGTCTATGGCGTTTTTTTATTAGGGGTAGGATAAGCGGAGCATTCAAACGAGTGGTGTGGTGGTTAGAAATACGATTCGAAAACTGTTCTGTATTTATCTCACCCCATCCACAGACATTAGAATATAATCAAAATATCAGTTTCATCAAACCTACTCACCCAAAATCCAGTTAGGAATTGTAATAATATCCGATTTCATCTTGCATCTCTTAGCTGAGGCTTGTCAATGCCATCTGAACTTTTTTTTTCCTAGTCGCTGATTCGCTAGTCGCATCTGACGTAACCTAGCACACACTCCGCAACGAGCATGGCGTAGTATTGTCACTCTACCGGGGTGATCGTTGAGTTTGGTTTTTTTAACGTTATTCCTATGGCTACACTTGTACCAGGGGTGAGATAAAGCCTTTGAGCTCACTGCAAACCACTAACCCTTCACCATCTGTGTACTAATGCTCAGACATTGAGAAGCGACCAGAGGGCCAGTGTCTCAGTGTTAGAGGCATACCCAACTGACTATGACCAATCACTAGAGACAAAAATACCCCATTGAAACACTGGTGCTTGATATATTTGGATCCTAGACAGGCAGTTGCAGAAATGGCAAGTTCACTTATTGCAAATAGGTTACAGAAAATGACCCATGGGCTGAATATAACCCAAACCTTTTAGTTGTTATCAATATATATATAATTCCATTGTATCAAATTCCGCCGTCGGATGCATCTCTGAGAGTCAGCTAAGTGCTAGCTTGTTGTTTCGGCTTCATTCCGTCAGAATTTTTTTTTTAGCCTACCAAGCCACTAGATGGCAGGCAAACACAAAGGGAAAAGACTAAAGTAACAGTTCCACCATTACCACCAGTTGTCAGCACTCCGCGCAGCAGATTGCGGTCACGTGACGGCACGCTCCAATCACAGTCACGGTATGTAGGACACGGGTGAAAGCGAAACGGCGGGAACGACCTGCCTGCGGTTCGGCTCTGTCACTTGCTCGTTAGTCGCGTTGTGCCTGTACACCATATATATAATTCCATGCTCATTCACCAATGATGAACATATCATTTGGTCCTACTTTTAAAATGAGTCTGCTAGGCCATCATTGTCTTAAGTTAACTATATGTAAGATTATAGATGAAATCTGTTGTGGTACAAACACATATGTTTACTGTTATGTCTGCTGACTTAACTAGCATTGTGACTAATGTATCCCACCCTGGAGGGACCAGGTGGCAGATCAGCAGTAGCCGAACCTGGCTTGACTTGTACAAGTTTGACCCTAATAAAACCATTTTTTTAAAAAATTGATGGTGTTTTATATCATAACAACTAGGCTCATATCATGCAAGATCAGCTCTATGACATGAGGATGACAGACAAGTGGGAAACACAGTGGCATGATAGCCTTGAACCCTGGATCTCATTATCCACAGGCCAACACTCCTCAAACATGGCTTAAATATTGTATGCCTGTGTGAAATAGGAACAGATCAAATGTCATTATGTCTAATAGCGCTCATTTTCGATGAGTTTTCTGTTATTCTTTTCTAATTAGAAGGAGCGAACCATTCTGGGGTACCCAAGGGTTTGATTGGGAAAACACATATTGATTTAGCTAAGTGGGGAGATAGAAAGATGATTCTCATTTTGTCCATCATTCATTCTTCAGCTATGACCCAACAAAATGAACTGTATGTGATAATTCAGATAAATTTGAGAAGACTGCGATACTCTGTCCAGACTCGTTCCATTCCTACTATAGGTACTTGAGGGGAGCTGATCTCTGTGACTACATGACAGGGAATTACAAAATTTTGGCAGGAAAAGTACTAAATGGCTGAAGAAATTTTTTGACTTTTGTTTGGAGTTGATGGAACTTAATTCCCAGCTATTGTTCATCCAGTATGCCCCAAGAAGATGTCTCTTTTTTAATTTCAGCCTTAGTTTGATCACTCAGATGCTGAAGGATACAAACCAACAGATGGCACTACCACCATCTGTCCCCACTGGCAGCAATCGACTCACGTCCCAATCCTTTCCTGATGCTTTTGGAAGAAAGATTAATTGTCGTGTGTGTTACGATTAGTATGGGAATCGCCTTGAAACATCTCGATAATAAAATAGATTTGGTTGCCACTAGTGTGGAGTGCATCTCGACCTGTTTCAGGATTTATCACACTGTCGCAAAGTTCCACCTTCTTCAGTTAGATCTGCCAGTAGATCCCTAGGTTTATCATTATATCGTGATTTGTTCACCCTGTTTTATTCATTTCCCCTGTGACCACACTCACACACTACGCGAAGACCCCCACTTATGTCAGATATATGCCACTGTGTTAATGCATGTATCTGATGTACATTGGCATGTTTCTATAAATATATGCCTACATTTCACGCCAGCGTATGCAACATATACAAATGTGTTTTTCTTTGTATACTGACATGTAATGGCTGTATTTGCTGCCACGCATATATGAGAAGAAATATCCTGTGCATGACATATATAAGCCGGCCGTATACAAATTATATATGTTTGGTGTACATACAATTAGGTATACTGATAAAAAATAAAAAAAGGTTTGCCACCCTGTCTCTCCCCCTTCAATTTCTGACCACTTGTCTGTGCTGAAGTGTAGAGTACCCGCCCTCCCCACATCCCCCTTCTCTTCCCTCCCCTCCCCTCCCCTGCTCCCCACAGCCTATCCCCAATGTGTGTTGATGGACTATTCCAAGTCTGCTGCCCATACACATAATCAGAGTATTGTCTATGGGTGGGCAGGCACATGGCAGCATGCAATCGAGTGTGAAAGCTAAAGGTGTGAAAGTGGCGTCTGCAGCAGAGGTGTCTGTAGCGGCTGCATTGGCTTAAATAGCGGCAGTTGCGGTGGTAGGGTGGTATCTAATGAGACCTTATATACACAGTACCAGAATTATAATCACACAGGAAAGGTGTTTTCAAAGTAAAATCTATGAAAAAAAGGTAACAAAACAAAAGAATGCTGGGTTTATTATTGTATCTAATCAATTGATACCCAATCAGGTTTATAAATGTTTTATGAAATAAATTGATAATATAAGATTTTTCATATAACACGGACCTGGATGGTCAATGGCAAATGAAATAAAAACAACAGTGGTGTCCCTAACATGCATAGATCGGAATTATTGTTCAGTGGCATAAATGTAACAGAATCAGTGCGGATCGTTCACATATTTTTTTCCATTCATTTCCTGTATGTAAATGTATACATAAATATCGCAAGAACGGCCAACATTAGATCGGAGCATAGCCTCCTACGTCCGACCATGTCGAGTGCCAGGTGAACACTGTTCCCTTGATATTGGTTCAACCTGAAAAAAACCCGATCATTTCTGCCTGTGTGGTTTCAAATCTTTCATGTTACAGCCTATCATGGTTATTTACATATTTATTTCATGGAAATATATCTTCGAGAAGTGGTTAAATTGATTATTATGGTGTAGAGCGTGGAAGCATTGGAGGCCCAGTCCCCCAGCTCCCGTATATGGGGTTCTGGTACCCCGATCCGCCACAGGTAGCTCCCCCTCTCCTGAAGCTGTGGGAGCCAAGGGGGGCAGTTTCCATTACCAATGCTGTGAAGGCACCCGCCGTCAGGGGGTCGTGCGGCCCAGTGTCCGATATCACAAACGCTGGGCTGTCCTGCAGGGCATTAGGGGTCATCCGAAGGGTGTTCATCCTGGCCTGCGTGGGGCATAGTCTGTGACCTTTGACCCTGGGGACGGGGAGAAGACGGGTTCTTGAGCGGAACTGGTCCGTCTTCGACCATCTGATTGTGATGAGTAACCCAGACGCGGCTACTTTGATGTCCCGTCTCCTTAAGTTCCTATCCAGGTCAAACTCAGCTAAGGAGGAGGGGAAGATGTTGGACCTCCTCAAAAGGCCGTAAAACAAAAACAAAGCTTTGGCCCAGACTGCCGCCCATCTGGGGGTCGTAATATCCAGGCGGGAGAGTAGGACCAGTAGCATGTCGGGTGTCATTGGTTCCTTCCAGCAGACCGCACCCCCCAGGGTGCGTCATGCGACCAGGAGATGATAAATGTCCTTAACCCTATTGCGCCGGGTACCCGCGGCAGGGCTACAGTGGTGGAGCCGGGTACTAGTCCCAGTGAATGCCGCTAGAGGCCGGGCACGTAGGCCTATTGTGAAAATTTCGTTTTGGGATCACGTGACATGACACGTGATACTTATCATTATTTTTCATTTCACTTAGAAAAATCAAATATGATGTGATATCTACATTCTCCGAATGTTTCATATTTATTAAGCCATTATTTTCAATTTTATTCAAAAAAGCATATATTTTGCAAGTGATGCCTCAAGGCATCACCCGGCCAGCACCGGTTGATGCCTTGAGGCATCACCCGGCCAGCCCTGGTTGATGCCTCAAGGCATCACCCGGCTTGAATGGGTTAATAGGGTCTGGTAGGCCCACTTCCTTATACATATGTGAGACGACTCCTAAATATTGCTGCAAGGAGGAGTACTTTAGCCTTGTGGATAGGAAGGCTACATACCTCAGCAACGTCCAAGTTTCCGTGGGGACTGGGGTTAAGTTGTAGATGTTGCAAAAGGAGATGTAGGAACGCCTATGAGAACTGTATGCCTTCCTTGTGTTTTTAGCAAAAGAGCTGCGCTGTAGCTCCTCCACTGTCCTATCAAGCCACTGGGCCATGTCCATACCGCCGGTAGGCACACCTGCCTTATTCTCTGAGGAGGGGTTGTATCCCAACTTCACAAATTCTGCTGGCTGCATCTGCAAGAGCGTTGCGCTTTCCAGGGTAATACACCGCCCTCACTCTATATTGCAGACAGGCAGAAAACCTGTCTAAGGCTGTCCGTTACAATTTGATTCTTGGCTGCTCCTTTGTTAATCAGGGCAACAGCAGCCTGATTATCCAAGTACACAGTCACTTTCTTATTCCGCCAGTCTTTGCAGTAAAGCCTGGCAGCTGGTTCCAGGGTTAGAGCTTCTAGATAATAGATGAGGAGGTCCTTCACCTCCGGGGAGTCATTCCAGTTGATGTGAAACCACTTCTCGCCATAGACGCCTCCTGCACCGGAGAGGCAAGCGTCCAGGGTGTATGCGCACGTTTCCAGCATGGGGGGGGGGGGGGGGGGGGGGCTGAGCCTCGTCTCCCATTTAAACCTATATACTTAATATATCTCCAAATACGATGATGACTGGTGCACCTGGAAATGGATCGCCCCTGTCAACCTGTGTATAAATTGTACAATATGACTGAATAATCAGGCTGAAAAAACACACACATTATGAAAGCACATTTTAAACATTGATTCACTTACCTGTTCTTCTTTTCTTCCATGCAGAATTATTCTGATGTAGAAATATTCAAATTTTAGGTAACTCCTCCTGGACGTCTCAGCCCCCCCCCCTACAGAATTCTCTGCGTGTCTACGTGACATTTGTAATGACTTCTTCCATGGTATATGTGAGCGTCGTTAGTTGCGCTGCCGCAGGATTCCCACCCCATTGTGGTGTGTGGCCGGTAAAGGGTTAAAGATAAACTAAAACATTTAAACCTTGTTGATAAATCTTAAACACTAACCCCTGCCGATGCGCATGCACAGAAGGGAGTATGTACATTTATGAAATTTGAGATGTGTGGAGCAATGCCAGTATGGTAACTATAAACGCTAAACCATTATTTTTGTAGAATTTCTTTATCAAAAATATTTAACTTACAGTGTGTTTCACATTCTCATTTTATGTCAATAAGGTGGGGTTATCCATCAGCAAATACTAAAGTGCTGGCTTCAATCGGTTTCCATGTTGATGACAAATGTTTTCACATGGAGAAAGTAGCGGGATACTCATCTGGGTTGGCCTATATATGGACAAGACAACAAATGAGCGGGCTGATTGGAAGCTTGGTCATATCCTCCCAAAGATTTTATTAGTTTAATATCAAGTAAAAGAAAGAAAAAGAAAAATATCTAGTCGAGAAATGTCTTTGGTACGTGTGATGTGCGGTTGAGAAGTGAGTAATATCTGACTCTCACCTTGTGCATGGTGTCACGTACAGTAGCTAAGGCCTAATCCTATAGACTAGCTAACCCAGTGACAAGAAAAGAGAATTCAGAATATCTTCTATACTAAATGAAGAAGACAGATAACCATACACAGATATGTATTAATAACATATATTATAACAAAGTATACAGTTACATAACAATTCTCATCAACATACAAAATCATATACACTTCTGTAGTGTACATATGATATAAGTCCTCTTGGTCTAAGCAGTACTCACAGTCTATCACTTTCAGTTATTGTTCAATGTCTCCTTGACTTGTGGATATAGATGATCCAAGTAGTGGTAGCAGTCATCAGTGTCTTTTCCTCCAGTGCTGGGGTGATAGTAGCTTATGGAGAAGCCCAATCCTCAGTAAAGGCCTCTGTAGCATAGAGTCCTATGGTGTCTCAAGCCTGACACTGCAGTGGTAGTAATGCTGAGTAGCATGGAGTTGTTGACGCCACGGTGTCTGGGTTCCAAGTGAGCTGTGAGTTGAAATCTGCTTCCTTATATACCCTATCGGGGGGTCAGTCCAAACGAAGACAGGGGATGGTTCAAACGCTGGGGGTGGCAGTCCTAACAGTTAGGCCTTAACCTCTATCTGGAGCGAGGACCTGTTAGGAAGCACCCTGTGATATTCTCAATACATACATCACACCTCCCTCCTTAAACAAAAAAAAAGATTTTTTCTTTTTTTTTCTAACATCATACATCAAGAAATATGTTATACAATATAATATATGGCATTTTGCAACATACATTTACCTTTTGTCAAAATTACACTTAGTACCTTTTACCATCTTTGGGTAATAACACTTAAAACAATAGTATGTACATAATTAAAGGAAACATTTAAGAAGCTCGTGACAAAGCATCAGCACAGACATTGTCTACACCTCGTACATGAAAAATCTCAAGATTGTATTCTTGCAACAGCAAACTCCAGTTTAGCAATCGCCTGTTTTTGTTTTTCATCTTCTGCAAGAATGTCAGGGGGTTGTGATCTGTATACACAAGTACTGGATCTAGAGGGGATGACACATAAACACTGAAGTGTTGTAAGGCCAACACTAATGCCAAAGTTTCCTTTTCAACAGTTGAATAGTTCTTTTGGTGACAATTGAACTTCTTTGAAAAGTAGCATACAGGGTGCTGAACACCATTGTCGTTGTTCTGCAGTAGCACTGCACCTACCCCATGGTCACTTGCATCAACCATCAAAATGAACTTCTTACCAAAGTCTGGAGCCGTCAGAACAGGTCCAGAACACAAAATAGATTTCACTTTCCCAAAAGCATCATCACACTCTTTGGACCAGATAAAGTCTTTCTTTTTCTTTAACAGGTTTGTAAGTGGAGCAGTGATGTCAGAGAAATTCTTACAGAACTTCCTGTAATATCCAGCCATGCCAAGAAACCTCATCAAACTTCTCTTGTTTGCTGGAACTGGATATTCAACAATACTCTTGATTTTGGCTTCAACTGGTGCTACCTGACCTAGACCAACAACATGTCCAAGATAAATCACCTTTGCCTGTCCAAACTCACTTTTTGTCAGGTTTACAGTAAGGTTTGCTTGTTTGAGCCTCTCTAACACAGATTGCAGCCTACACAAATGATCTTCCCAGGTGTCACTGTAAACCACAATATCATCAACATACACCTCCACGCCTGGCATACCTTTCAAACACTGGTTCATCATTCTTTGAAAAGTTGCTGGAGCATTCTTCATACCAAATGGCATCACTTTGTATTGATACAAGCCATCAGGAGTAACAAAAGCAGACACTCGCTTTGCTCTGTTGCTCAAAGGAACAGCCCAGTAACCTTTGAGTAAGTCACACTTGGTGATATACTTGGCTTTGCCAATTTTGTCTATACAGTCATCTATTCTTGGAATAGGATATGAGTCTGTCTTGCTGAGATCATTTACTTTGCGAAAATCAGTGCAAAATCTAACAGAACCATCTGGCTTGGGTACAAGTATACAAGGAGATGACCAGTCACTGTTGCTTGGCTCAATGATGTTATTCTCTAACATGTAAGATATCTCTTTGCTCATTTTCTCAGCCTTGTGTGGGCTAACTCTGTAAGGATGTTGTTTGATAGGAAGAGCTTCTCCCACATCTACGTCATGGATGGCAATATCAGTTTGACTAGGAACATCAGGAAAGACTTCCTTATATTCTCTGAGCAATATGCTCAATTCCTCTTTCTGTACTGGAGGCAGGTGCCCTAACTTGGCATCTAGATTTGCAAGAACATTTGAGTTGTTCAGTTTTACACTGTAGTCTATAGGTACAAAATCAGTTGTTTCTTCCTCATTACTCAGTGCATTCATGCACCCAACTGTCTTGACACTGTTGGAACTTTCTCTGTTATAGTAAGGCTTCAACATGTTGATATGACACAACTGAGTAGATCGTCTTCGGTCAGGAGTTTTGACAACATAGTTCACCTCACCAATTCTTTTGACTACCTCATAAGGACCATGGTAACGAGCCTTGAGTGTATGCCCAGTAATGGGTAGTAACACCAGCACCTTGTCTCCCACAGAAAATTCACGCTCTTGGGATTTCTTATCAAATTGGTCCTTCATCTTTCTTTGGGCTTCTTTCAGGTTTTCACGTGCTAACTCACAAACATGAACTAGCCTGGTTCTAACTTTGGAAACATAATCCAAGACATTGTTGTTTTCAGGGTTATCTCCTAACCAATGTTCCTTCAATACCTTCAAGGGACCTCGTACTGTATGACCAAAGACCAGCTCAAAAGGACTGAATCCCAATGATTCTTGAACAGACTCTCGAGCAGCGAACAACAACATACCAATACCTTCATCCCAATCTTTCTCATTCTCAAAGCAGTAAGTTCTCATCATGTTCTTGAGGGTGCAGTGGAATCTTTCCAATGCACCTTGAGACTCTGGATGGTAAGCACTGGACTTAACCTGCTTTATACCTAGTTCATGAACTACTTGTTGAAACAAGCCAGACATGAAGTTTGAGCCTTGATCAGACTGAATCTCTTGTGGAAGGCCAACCAGTGAGAAGAAATTAATCAAAGCTTTGACTATCTTTGGGGCAGAGATATTTCTGAGTGGTATAGCCTCAGGAAATCTTGTAGAGGCACACATTATTGTGAGCAAGTACTGATTACCAGATCGAGTTTTGGTCAGAGGACCTACACAGTCAATAATGACATGGCTGAATGCTTCTCCTACTGCGGGAATGGGCCGTAGTGGAGCAACAGGGATCTTTTGATTAGGTTTCCCAACCATTTGACATGTGTGACAGGTTCTACAAAATTGGGCAACATCTTGCCTCATCTTAGGCATATAGAAGTGCCTCATGATCTTTTCGGATGTCTTGTTAACACCCAAATGACCACCCATGGGTAGTTCATGTGCTACATTGAGAACCTCAGAGCGATAAGCCCTAGGAAGCACAATTTGGTAAACAATAGACCAGTCCTCTGATGCTGGGACATCTGGTGGTCTCCATTTTCTCATGAGAACACCATCTTTAAAGAAGTACCCTGTGGAGACTTTGTCAAGCTCTTCTTCTGAAAGTGCATGGCGGGTAAGCAATGAGATCTCAGGATCTTGCCTTTGTTCAGTAATTAACTTACTCCTGCCAAGAGGGACTTCATTACTCAAGTTAGTCTTGTCATTATTTTGACTTGACCCTGGTTGAGAACCGACAAAAGAATGACCTTTAAGGTGTTCATCCTTTGAGTTGATAAATGTCAGAGACAAATCAATGATATCATCCTCAGTCTCAACATCCACAGAATGCTTTTGGCTTAACTCTTTTGCCTGAGCCCTAGTCACAGCACAAGAGGGATAAACTTCACCTATCTCCTCATCAATGACATCATCTTCTGATGACAAAGTGACTGGCTCAAGAACCATCTTTGGTTCTACAAAGACTTTTTCCCCTGCTAGATCATTTCCTAGCAACATTGATACACCGTCAACTGGCAGTTCAGATTTTACTGCAACTTCAACAGACCCTGATACCAAATCAGACTCTAGTCTGATTGTGTGAAGAGGTACACTCATGAAACCACACTCAACACCACGAATAATGACATATTCACCAGTGGCTGAACTTGAACTGAAAGGCAAAGCATTTTCTAAAACCATGGATTGAGATGCCCCAGTATCTCTCAAGATACGAATGGGGACAGAATCTGCAGTGTCACTACCTAGAGACACATTACCTTCAAGTACAAATGGTTTGTATTCTTCTCTGATATCAGTTACCTTATCTGTAACAAATGGCACAATAACACACTCTGACTTTTTGGATGTTATGAATGCATTTGGCTTGGGCTCAGCTTTCTTCTTTTTCAGTGCCCAACACTCAGACATAATGTGACCCAGTTTGTGACAGTAATGACATTTTAGACCAGAACTCCTTTCTGAGTACTCACCTTTTGGCTTCACACTAGATTTCAGATCTTTGCTATCACCACCTTTTGCTCCAAGACTAGAATTGCTCCCTTGAGGTGCACTCTTCTTTTGTTGAACACTAGTCTTATGGGTTATGGCATAATCATCAGCAAGAGTGGACATTTCATGCAAGGACATTACTTTCTTTTCATCGAGATAAGTCTTGAGATCATTGTATGTGCAACGCTTAAATTCTTCAACAAGGCACAGTTGTCTGAGTTTATCAAAACTATCCTCCACTTCCATAGATTTGCACCACCTGTCAAAGTACACTTCCTTTTCATGAGCAAACTCTACATAGGTTTGATTATCTTGTTTACGGTAACTCCTAAACTTCTGACGATATGCCTCTGGTACCAGTTCATAAGCCTTGAGAACAGCAGCTTTGACCTTTTCATAATCTAGACTGTCATTCAAAGATAGTGCCGAATAAGCTTCCTGAGCTTTACCCCTCAAAACACTCTGTAACATCAGTGCCCACTTCTCTTTTGGCCATTTCATGCTTTGGGCAACCTTCTCAAAATGTTGAAAGTACTTGTCAACCTCATTTTCATTAAATGATGGCACTAGCCGTACATCTTTACTAACATCACAAATGTTCCGTTGGTTTGTCCTCTCAGCAGCAAGCTGTAGCTCCATTTCTTTAAGCCTAAGTTCTTTGTCAGCCTGAATCCGATCATGCTCTCTTTCCTTTTCAGCCTGAATCTGAGCAAGCTCTTTCTCAGCCTGAATCTGAGCAAGCTCTTTTTCAGCCTGGACTTGAGCAAGCTCTTTTTCAGCCTGAACCTGAGCAAGCTCCTTTTCAGCCTGAATCTGAGGAAGCTCTTTTTCAGCCTGAATCTGAGCAAGCTCTTTTTCTCTTTCCCTTTCAGCCTGAAGTCGAGCATGTTCTACTTCCAGTTGTTTGAGTTTTATCTCTCTCTCTAAAACCTCTTTACGACCTGCTTCTGAGGAACCACTAAAATCTGATTCATGTAAAACATCTTCTGGTAATAACTCATCATCAACCAATATTTCAACAATAGCTCTTTTCAGTTCAGCTTTTCGGCTAGACCTTTTCACATCAAGTTCTAACTCCCTAGCTATTGCTAACAATTCATCCCTTCTGAACTGTTCTAGTTCCTCCACAGAGGGTGACTGTAGAAAAGCTTGGTACTTAGACATTTCAATTTGTTGTACTTATCATCAAGAGAACAGTTTTTCATAATTCCCGGACAAGCCCCCAATTTCTGTCACGTACAGTAGCTAAGGCCTAATCCTATAGACTAGCTAACCCAGTGACAAGAAAAGAGAATTCAGAATATCTTCTATACTAAATGAAGAAGACAGATAACCATACACAGATATGTATTAATAACATATATTATAACAAAGTATACAGTTACATAACAATTCTCATCAACATACAAAATCATATACACTTCTGTAGTGTACATATGATATAAGTCCTCTTGGTCTAAGCAGTACTCACAGTCTATCACTTTCAGTTATTGTTCAATGTCTCCTTGACTTGTGGATATAGATGATCCAAGTAGTGGTAGCAGTCATCAGTGTCTTTTCCTCCAGTGCTGGGGTGATAGTAGCTTATGGAGAAGCCCAATCCTCAGTAAAGGCCTCTGTAGCATAGAGTCCTATGGTGTCTCAAGCCTGACACTGCAGTGGTAGTAATGCTGAGTAGCATGGAGTTGTTGACGCCACGGTGTCTGGGTTCCAAGTGAGCTGTGAGTTGAAATCTGCTTCCTTATATACCCTATCGGGGGGTCAGTCCAAACGAAGACAGGGGATGGTTCAAACGCTGGGGGTGGCAGTCCTAACAGTTAGGCCTTAACCTCTATCTGGAGCGAGGACCTGTTAGGAAGCACCCTGTGATATTCTCAATACATACATCACAATGGTGAGCTAGGAGGAGTGGCACCCTCTGCCGTCCATGAGTATATCAGCATCAACTAGGTTGATGCCGGCAATACTCATCTCGGTCGGCCTATTCATGGACAAGACAAGAAGTGACGGGGCTGATTGGAGGCTTGGTCATATCCTCCCAAAGCCCAGACGGTTGAGGATTGTTGGATGAAAGTTGATAAATGTTTAGTGACCGTCTTCTTGAAGACAAGTGTCATGACCACTTGCTAGGTAGAGGAGGACTCATAGGGATTTCCAATCCCCTTAAGTAAACTTCTATGTCATTCAGAGGAATCCCAATAAAGTTTAGGTGCGTAGCCCCGCCCCTCTGGAGGCTGTATGAAGTGATTCTTCCTTGTAGAGGAGGACCGATAGGGATTTCCAATACCTGTAAGGTCTCATCTTGCACATGGTGAGGTGGGAGGAGTGGCACCCTCAGCCGTTTATCAGTATGTCCGCATCAACTAGGTTGAAGCCGGCAATATACGCAGTGATAAATACACATAGCAGGTTCACACCTTTTGATTATCAGAGTTCTTCTTACTTTGTTATATTTGTCAACCATGGTGATTGATAAGAATATAAATACAATAACATGTTTCAATAAAAATAAATATCCAACAGTGAACAGTAAATTTTATGTCGCCATTTATTCAGTAAAAGGTGGGGATAGTCTCATTAACTGTATGCGCTTTCTAAGGCTTCTAAATTCTTTACGGTTGGAGTTTGTTTTACCATTCAAGGCAGACCATTCCAAATCTGCCGGCCTATAAATTCCATATTTATAGTATATGCCATGCATTTTAACCTTGATATGTTCATGACTGGGGCTACATTCTGTCGTGTTAATCTTTGACCTGTATCACAGTATTTCTCCTCCGCGACCGTTTATAACTAACATTTTTAAGGTGTGCTTGTCCTTTTTTCAAGAAGGGGAGTATTCGTTTCTCGATGTAAAGTTTTCGTACTCGTCTCACATGCCGTTTTTGTCACTATTCGTAAACTTCTATTCTGAAGTACCTTTAGTCTTGTTAAATACTTGAAGGCGCTGTGATATAGCAAGTCTTTGGAGTCCAAACACGGGAAAAGAGTAGCTTTGCATTATAGGATTGAAGGCCTTGCTACCCTAATAAATACAAAATTCACCTTTAATGACTGTATATACAAGAACTACAATAGAAGCCAAAAAAGTATTGAAATGCAAATAATCCTTTTAAAAAGAGATTTTATAAAGCCTATTATACTTATTAATATTTATAGACCCCCAGGGGGAAATGTAAATGAATTCATTGAAATCCTAAAAGAAACCATATCAAACATTAAACAACCTAACACTGAAATAATCGTTCTGGGAGACATTAATATTGATATTAATGATAAAAAGGAAAATAATGTGAATAATCTTTTACAAACTATGTCACAGATAGGCTTAAAACAATATATTGAGGACTTTACAAGGTATAGTGATAATCCAACAATTATAGATTTAATCTTCGCAGATTCGAACTGTATTCAATCTTCAGGAGTCCTCTCTAATGAAATTTCTGATCATCGAATTGTATTTATAACTAGGAAAAAAGAAAAAGACAAACTACATAAGAAAACCTTTAAGGGAAGATCATATAAATGCTATAATTATGAAAGCCTCAAGGCATTTATCGCAAAGGCAGATTGGAAGAAATATAATGAACTTAGGAGGACTACTGACCAGTGGGAATTTCTTATTGAACTACTAAACAGATATCTTGATAAAAATTGTCCCATTAAAGAATTTTCTTACAAAACCAAAAATGACCCGTGGATTTCTGGAGAATTAGCTGTACTGATAAAAGAGAAAAACGAACAAATTAGGATAGATAGGAAAACTAACACAAATGAAAGTAGGGCGAGAGCACGGAAATTACGTAACTCTGCCAATAGAATCGCACAGGAAGCCAGAAAAACATTTCTGAAAGATCAGACACAGAGACTCAAAGACGATCAAAAGAAATTTTGGCGACATATACAACAAATTATACCCGGAACAATAAACAAAATAGAAAACAAAATAAATTTAGAAGACAAAGAAAACCAAACTGTGATTGAAGAAAACGAAGTTCCTAATTTTATCAACTCCTTTTTTACGGAAATAGGACCCAAGCTGGCCCGGGACAAGTTTACCCCCTGGCAAATGTATGACCCCACTACTGACACTGAAATGCCTCCCATATCCACAGATGTTGAAGAAATCTCTAAACTAATAAATCACATAAAAGAAAAAAAACCCTCTGGCCTTGAGAATATACAAACTAATATTTTTAAGGACTTCCTGATAATAATAAAAGAAACATTTACTTTGCTCTTAAATAAAATTTTTGCTGAATCATCGATTCCAAACAGTTGGAAACAAGCAGTGATCACGCCCATTCCCAAGGGTGGGGATCCCACAGATTGTACAAATTTACGCCCAATTTCTGTCTTGCCAATCCAATCGAAGCTGATGGAAAAAATTATTAATGATAGACTATTAATCCATATCAATAATTGTAATATATTAACCGACCTCCAGGGAGGATTTAGAAAGGGTTACTCAACCCTACACACTGTTACTGATTTCACTGACACTATTTTAAAATCAATGAATGTGGGCATGGCTACCGGGGCGGTCTTCATTGACCTCAAGAAGGCCTTTGACACCGTGGACCACCCCATCCTCCTCCAAAAACTTTTAAGATATGGAATAAAAAACAAAAACCTCCTTTTACTAGAAAACTATCTGTCTGAAAGAACCCAGCGAACTAAGGCAAATGAACTACTGTCGCGGGAGGATGGGGTGGTCTGCGGTGTCCCCCAGGGCTCAAATTTGGGTCCGACTCTATTTTTACTCTTCATAAATGATCTTATCTCATGTATCCCAAATATAGGCATAAGGTTATATGCTGACGATACCGTTATCTTTGTTGAAGGTCGCACTACTATGTACATCCAAGATAAACTACAGCAGGCTCTTGAAAAATTTGATTTGTGGGCTGACCAAAACAAGTTAACTGTTAATATAAGTAAAACGAAATATATGACGTTTGGGTCGGCCCACAAATGCAAACAAATCGGCCATATGACACTATATATTAAAGGTATTGCATTACAAAACGTCCAACGCTATAAATACTTGGGCTATCTTCTTGACAATAGACTAACTTATGATCTGCATGTTAAAGAGACCCTTAAGAAAGTTGGGCATCATATTTATCAAATGGGAAAGCTCAGACCTTTTCTGGATAAAGCCACAGCCTTAAGATTATTTAAATGTTTTATCATTCCATATTTCGACTATGGAGATCTTCTATACTATAATGCATCAACCTACTTACTGGATAAAATACAAAGGGCGCAAAACCAGGCACTACGTATTATCCTACATGCTGACTATTACACTAGAGTATATGACCTGCACAAGTGGGCAAAGATCCCTTTCCTGGCCAAACGAAGACAAGCTCACCTTAGTAACTTTATGTACCTTAGAGCTCAAAAAGAAAAATATCTCGATGGAAGAAATCTTAGAACAAGACAATTCATGGCGCCTGTTTTAAAACAAGTACAACCGAACACTCAAGCATATATCAAAAGTGTGGAATACACTGGCTCCAACCACTGGAATTCTCTACCTATAATTGTTCGGCAGATCGAAACCTATGCAGAATTTAAGAGGTTATCAAAAACACTACTATTGGAATCTATTCCCGCCTAACTTCCTTTTAATCTACCTTCTTTTTTTTTTCATCCTTTTTTACCTCCTTTTTTACCTGTTGTAGATACCTATACCTTTAATGGATGCATAATTTCCCTGAAGATAGACCTGTATTGTATTGTATTGTATATTATATGTGTATGCCCCCCATCACAAATACTATAATATATGTGACTCATCATAAAACTGTTGGCACTGGTGAAATATGAACTACTGATATACATATAGATTCTTAAATGAAAAAAAAAAAAAAAAAAAAAGTTTTCTGATTCATTTATGGCCTCATTTTGCTTAACTAATGCATTCGGCGTACAACTTTTCTCTGGACATCTCTTATATAATTACTGTAAGTTAAACGGCTATAAATATGATATCATTTGAGGAAGTCTGAAAATAATAGTTTTATATGGGAATTATGATTCTACCCCAGGTTCATTTTTCAATTAAATTGTTTTAATGTTTGAAGTATGGTATCGTAATATGTTGTAAATACCCCTAGATTATTCATATTTCAATCCGTATTTTATAAATTACATATAGTATATGGTAATATCAAAATTCTGCCTGAGATCCACATTGATACACAGATTTAACGGTGTGCTGATCGTAACCGTGGTCAACCATTTTGTCCCAATTGCAACAGGCTGTTCTGATGCACTATGGTACATACTGAAAGGCTACGATTAGAATTTTCAGGGATTTCCCAATACATCAAGATTTTGCCATTTCTAATCATATTGTATCGGGAGGTCTATCTTGATGCATCAGCGTTGATGAGTGCGGGTCTGAAAGGGTCGATCCCATCAGGATTCTGACGCACACCAATGCACCTTATACGATTCACTTCACGACGCATAATTGCATTGAATTAACTGGTCGTCTAGATGCATCGGGGGTGAATTCTACGTCAGCGTTGGTGGGTTCCAGGCCTTATCATAATAGGTGGATGCCTGACCTAAGTGCCTTTTGTGACTTTGACCTTTGTTGTCTGTCATTTGCAATGGATGATAGTTTGACACTTGATACTTCAAATATCCCAATCCTTACGAACGATCTTTGTGCTGCATCGGGTAGGCGGCGATCCCAGCTCAGATATAAGGGCAATAAGGACGAGCACCATATTTCAAAAATGGTGTTACATGACATGATTTGTGTTGCTATGGCAACGATTTCAATTTTTTCAATAATTATCATGGACATATCTAAATACATTTTTTCGTGTGAAAATGGTATAAGAGTATTGAGTATTTCACGAATTGTGAGCCTAAATTGTAAAATATTATATTTGCCCATGGCTTATAATGCTATAAAGCATCAGTCGCCCATGGCTGGGAAATGCCATAGTGGCATCATTAGTAAGGAAAGAGTTAACTGCAATTGTAAATTGCTTTATAGTCTATCGGACCTTTTTTTTTTCTTTTTAAAAAGTGTTTCACTCACCAACACCGCGGTCAACGTCGTCAGCAGAGGCGATCGCCATTGGCGGTGATGCCGGGGGCTGCCAGTGACTGTTGTGAGACTGTTTTGAGTCTATCACGAGACTGTTTTAAGGCTGTTGTGAGGCCGTAACGACTTTGTTGTAAGACTGTTATGAGGCTGATATGACAGTTATGACACTGTTGTGAGACTGAGACTAGTAAAACACTTGTGAGACTGTTCCGGGATTGTTGTGAGACTTATGTAAGACCATTGTGAGACCGTTGTGAGACTGTTGTCTGACTGTTGTAAGACTGTTGTACGAAAGTTGTCATGAAACTGTCGTTTGAACGACAGTTATGAAACTCTTGTGAGTCAGCGGTGAGACTGTTGTGAGTCTGTTGTAAGATCGTTGCGAGATTGTTGCTGCTTGTAGCTGTTTGCGCATATTTCATCGATCCGTTTTTTTCACGTCCTCGACCTTTGTTGACCTTAATTATAGAATTTGAGACTTGATACTTCAATTAAAGCACCACATATCAAATTACATTTGAACATCATCTTCTGTTTCCTTAATCCTCCTCCTGTGATATCTGTGGCCTGTGATGTCGACAGGACAAGCATATCGCGCACTTCGCTTTGCATTTCCTCCTTGCGTTAGTAGTTTTCATGAGAAACATTGTGCCAGTTGTGCCATAGTATACGTGATTTGAAATTGAGAATGTATCCTTTAGAGAAATCCAGACGTAAGTTGTTCTAAACAGAGAAGTTGTTCTAAACTTGATATATATATAGCTCATGCACTTTCACCAAGGTGACCATCACAGTCCAGCTGGTCTGTCCAGTTAAGTGGTTGTTTCAGAGGATTTGGGACCTAGGTAAAGTTTTATAGTGGGCTCAGCTGGCCCCTTCAATAGCGCTCCGCATTTGGGCGTCACCAACAACGCTCACACACGCCTACATTGTAAAAAAATCCCGTAGATCTTACAGTATTTCTCTAGCAACTGGGGTGCCAGGGAATTACCGCGAATTTTACAAGTGACCGTAATTTATTACTGACCATATATTTTAACTGCACTAAGTGCAAAGCTGTATGAAATAAACTATGAATGAATAATTGTTATCTGAATTTTAAAAAAGGATGGCCCTGTAGTATGCATATATATACTGTAAATCTTGTTATTCAAGGTCTCAAGAACTGTTTTGTGTAGGGGGCCATGCATAAAAAAATGGACCCCCTATACCTCCTCCAAATATTGTATGCAATCGAACAAAGAATCCTGAACATATGCAAAATTTCCAAAATTTGTGACCCTCTCCCCACCCCACCTCAGTTCATCTTACTATATGGAAGGCCCCTAGCAGATATTCAATATATAGGCCAGGGCTAGGTACAATAGTGAATATTTTCTGATAGCTACCATACTCCTAGCAGTATATTGGCTCATCAATATCATTGATCATCATTAATGGTATTTCAACATTTAATTTTTTCAACTCTAATGTTATCAGTGCAGACTGTATCAAAGGAATTGTCATCAGAATCTGACAGTATAAGGCTACATTTTATATGCTAGGATAACGTCAATCCTACTTATGTTCCTGAACTCTATTCTTATGTCCAATGATTCCTGTTATCTGTACAAATTTCCTCCCGGAACAAGGTCAACACTGTCTTGTATGATGACGTTTACAACTCACGGTATAACCGATACTTGCTCGTCTTCACCCGCTGTTCATCCAGTCACCTTTGTCCTGTAATGGTTTTTTTTCATTGTATCTGTATTAAGCTTAAGATGATGGTATCCATGCCCTTAAAAATTACATGTTATGTCCTTTCACCCAAAAGAAAAAGGTAGAAAATGTAAAAATGCAGTGTAACACTAAACAAAGCCAAGGTCTGGTAATATGTCGTTAATCAGAAATGAAGGTAGTGAAGTTGAATGTCAAACTTACTTTCTCTATACCGTACAGTACAATGTATGCCCTTATTTTATGGACAATAAACACTGAAAAAAAATCCTACTTATGTTTTGGAAATGTCCTATGAAAGTGGTGTTTAGTCCTAAATACCTGTGAATGAACGTGGTTTAATTGGCAGAAAACTCTTACGCATTTTGATGAAGTTGACTCCTGGATTTTACTCACTACTTTGATTTGTTGCTGGTATTGGATTTATTATAAGTGTATATGATGTATCCATATTTACAGTTTCATACTTTAAACTGACTATAGATTGTTGGATTACATTTCAAAACCATTTTGTGATGACAAATACACGGTATGAAATTGAAGATAAAATTACAGTGATATGCCGTCCACGTATACAGTAGTATCCTATGTATTTTACTGAAAGTTTTCTCAATACACAATATACAGCTTCACAAATCAGTTTCACAACTACAACTACAAATACAAATACAAATGGCCCTTGGCAAATATCAGTCACCTGACTTTGAAGACTAGATCACTTATAAAATGACGATAAACAATGTTTCTTCGACTTTCGAATAATACAAAGTCGCTGTACCTTCCTGGTTTGATTAACACATAAGACCTTAATACAAATATCAGTCTTTCCACAAACCAGTATATGACTGCAGAACTATGAGTTATAAATCAACTGTGTATCTTAAAACAGAACCCCACTCCCCAACAGTCCATAACAGTGCATCACGGATGTGGTTGTCAACACCGCCATCAAAATTACAGTCAACAGCTAACTTTCTCAGTCTAGTAGAAAACTGCTGCATGGTTTCCCCAAGTTCTGGTTCAGCATGATGAAATAACTGCCTGGTGTAGGTAGAATTCACCTTGGGAATAAAGTAATTGTTCAGGGCTGTGACACATCTGTCAAAATCAACATCTCCCCCTGTGTTGGGCAAAGTGTCAAAAATCTCCTGCACTTCTTGGCCAGCTAAATGCAGTAACAGAGCTCTCCTCCTACGTCTGACAGTGTTCTGAGCTCTATTTTGGGCAACATCATCTTGTATAAGGATTTCAACAATTAATCCCTTACCATCAGCATAATACCCAAACGACTGAAGCCACTGTTTCCATCGTTTGCCTACCGTGGCAGGTTCTGTGAAATAGTCAAACGGTTTGATTCCACGTAGGCCGCGATCATCCTCCATCTTTCTCTCGAATTTGGCAGATTAAATTGGATTGATAACATCAACAAACTCGTAGCGATGTTTAACGGACAGCCATCTTGGTTCGTATATGCTTTTATTACCTCCACTCATCGGAGACACTGCACGAAAACCACTATTTTACATATGTATGCGAAATGCGTCTAACAGTAGGATTTTGCGTCTAGAAGTTAAACCTGTTATCCGTCTTGTAGACGCCTTATATAGTGGCGTATATACATGTCCATGGTGCGGTCTTATATACGTCATATATACGCCTGATTCCATTGTATATACAACAATCTCAAAAAGTTCCATTCTCTGCCATTTGGGGACACTACTGGTAGCATATTTCATTTGCCATTAACCATCCAAGTCTGTATTATATGAAAATTGCAATCTTATATTACCAATTTATTTTATAAAAACCTAATTAACTATAAATTGATTAATTACACATAATAAACCCTGTATTTTTTTTTTTTTACCGTTTTTCTAATGGGGTTGGGAGGTCGCGGGTGGCGGGTCAGTGTTGGTGTTTCCTCTACCAACACCCACAGGCCCGGGCGGGCCGCGGGTCGCAATTTTTTTTTTTGGGTATCATATATACGCCTGGCGTATATATATTGCGCAGAGTATATTTTATCTTAAATACGCCAGGCGTGAAAGACAGCCAAGTCGCGCGCGTCTTGTAGACGCCCGAAACGTAGACGCGTATAAGAGGTGTATACAAGTATAAACAAGCCACGATACAGCCGAAACGTGCGTTATCGCAATGGCGTATATATATGTAAATTAGTGCTTTTCGTGCAGTGAGAGCTACATAAGCTGCTGAAGAGTTCTACTTCCAGTTCCTCGGACATGTTTATGTTTTGACTGTGTACACGAGCGTGCGTAAGTATGATACGACACCCTATACTCGCAATATATCTCTATTAAAAAGGTTCATTGATGTGCTGCAAATGCGAGATGCTGCGTCCGAGAGATGCTTTTCCTAAATTAAAAAAAAAAAAAAAATGTTGGTGCAGAGGACAAAGTTAATTAACCCTTTAAGGACGGATGCCAGCAGCCAAGCTACCCCCTAAAGGAAGGGTGCTGGTGACACTTTATACTGCTAGGGGACGAGCACTTAGTCATCAAAACCCATAATTTGAGTGTTTAATCATGTGATACGATACATAATCTTAAATATTTCATTTTTTTCTGAATAAAAATACTATTTGTGGTGTTACACCTACATTCTGTGAAAATTTCATTAAAATGGCTTCATTATTTCCTTGTTAAAAACGAATTTGTATATTTTTAGAAATGATGCCTCAAGGCATCATTCGCCCTGGACTGGATGATGCCTCAAGGCATCATTCGCCCTGGGTTGGATGATGCCTCATTTCTGTTTTCCACCTGACGATTATTGCATTTGTGCTAATCTAAATATAACCGATAAAGGATATGCTACGTAGTTTTCGTGGTTTTATTCTAGAGGAAACTAATACGGCTAATAATATTAAGGGCCAGTTTTTGGCAGGGTTATAACATTACGAGAGCACTTCTGTGAAAGAAAGGCATAGCAGGAAACCCATGTACACTGCATGTATTCAAATACACCCCTTACTAATCAAATAGGCTTTTCTTTTGTAATTAGAATGTAATTCGGATGCTATCTTTAGATAACAAATGCATTTTCATAAGAGTTTTATTTGGCATTACTTTCATCGGTTCAATCTGTCCTATTGAATCTAATTGGAAGTGCACATATTGAAAACGCACAAATAGCCTTTCCTAGACAAACAGCTTTCTAAACAAATAGGCTTATGTAGGAAGTTAGAGGCTCTCTACTAATTGCTTCATATCTTGTATCCATGATTTGATATTCTGTATTGCGACACAATAGGACTGGTTGCGAGTGATGACCTTCTAACTATATTTTGCCATCTGATATTCAAGTTATAAAAGAATACGTCATCTAACCAATAATATCAATGGCGTCCGTTTTGTATCCTTGTTCCCAGATTGTTATGAACTGAAAGGATCCTTCAGGTGTTCATATGCATACATTAAGAGTGTTTTACCTTGTTGTGATGCACGGTTACCAAGGGCAAAAAATGGATCACTATGAAACAACCATTAAGTCACAGGATAAGAAACTTAATTCAGGTTTTTAATTACCTCTGTTCATATTATAAAGTCTAGGGACAGAAACTGGCCAGTTGTAGGCCTTAAAAGTAAGAAAGAGTCAAAACTCAGACACAGGAGCACAGGGCACAACCTAGAGCCAAAGAGTTCAAATCTCTTCCAGCTGAACTTGGCCTTTCTCTCGCTCAGTCAAAATGCCCCCCCCCCCCCCCCCTACCACGTACCATCAGTGGATGGGATACAATATTAACACGGAAGCGGGGCGATGGTGGAAGTTAGGGAAATGTGCGAAAAATGGCAGGCCAAGGTAGCAAACACGAAAGACAGCCTCCAATCTGTTCTAGGAAAACCCATTCACATTTCAACCTGCGTACTCCCGGCCAGAAGGCTTACAAATCACCTCTTATCCGCTCTTTGGAAGGTAAGGGACAATAGCCTCATCGGGCTGTCTGGTGGAGCGAAGGCGGATCTGGGACCTGTTTCATTAGTTTGTGATAAAAGTGTTAGACAGACATGAAAAGCGGCACCAACAGTGCAAGCATGAATGGACAAAACGAAGTCACTTTTCATAAAGCATGTCACATCTATTGTCGCATGTTGTGTCATAATGTCGGTGTTGCGAACAGTGACACTACAGCGCCACTTGTGCTAGCGCTACTTGTGTTGCGGCGTCCTCGAGGCCCAGTTCGCCCAATTCCTGGCCAACTCCTTGGCTTCGCCGGCTTCTGTGCTTAACTACTTATCCAGTGGATCTTGGGCCGGAATGATGACCTAGCGGCCTTCAGTCACCCCCTCGTGAAGCAAGTCGTTGCGGGTTCTGCCTGCCTGTTTCAGCATGTCCTGGCTCAGCCCTCCCCCCCCCCCCCCCCCGGTCAACGCCGGCATGGTCTCGAGCCTGGCATCGATGGCCGCCTCAGCCGGGCTCCCTGGACGCGTCCTCAAGGCGGCCCTGCTCATGGGTTTCCCGGCGATGCTCTGGGGTTCTAACCTGGTCAGCCACTCCACCCTGGGGCCGGGCCCCCACACCCTCCTGTGCAGAGACATCCAGCAGGAAGCAGGGGGGGGGGGGATATCCGGGTCAACATGAACTCATCCAAGATGATTCGAGACCCCTCCTCGGCAGTCTCTCTCCTCATTCTCCCGACCTACACAGACTTGTGCCCGGTCCAGGCATGGACCTAGTACAGGGAGTTTGCTCTGCCCCCCCCCCCCCCCCCCACTTGGTTCCTGCAACTCCATTCTGTCCCTGCAAAAGCTAACCCTTTTTATCAGGTTCGGCCCCAAGAGACTGGGTCTCCCGACCTCCAACCGCTACTCTATCCACAGCCTCAGGCGCAGCCTCCCCAGATGTGGACATCCCGGACCTGATTAAGCATGGCACCTTGGAACTTTGAGTAATAAATACTCTGAGCCAATTCCTGTGCTGGGTTAATTAATAAACACAAACAGAGCAGCTTAGTTAATACGGACATCCAATGAAATATCATCGCCCTATTAAACATTGTTTTGTTAACCGCCAACCGCCAACAGAGTATGAAAGTAATTACTGCTAAAATGTTATCACCGTCTGGTATTGATCACTGCATGAAAACCACCATTTTACATATATATATATATACCATCGCGATAACGCACATATCGGCTGTATCGTGCCTTGTTTACATTTGTATACGCCTCTTATCCGCGCCTGCGTTTGGGGCGTCTACGAGACGGTTTCCATATGTAGACATGCGCGACTTGGCTGTATTTCACGCCTGGCGTATCCAATATAAAACTTGCTCTGTGCGATATATATACGCCAGATGTAACTATGATACAAAAAAAAAAAAATTGCGACCAGCGGCCCGCCCAGTCCCACACCGACACCCCACCACCCCACCACCCTACGCTCACTCTACCCACAGTGAAGCCCTAGTACACGACCCCCGCTCCCTGCAGTGTGTGTAGACGGATTAGCGGCCGCTCGGCTTGTGTAAGATGATTTCAGTCCCGAGGGCGGGCGGCTCAGCGGGTGGCTGTGAGGGTGGCGGCCGCATTCACACTGCTTCTAACAAGGCGGGGGCGGAGCTGGAGTCGGAGTCGGAGTCGGGAGGAGGACTTCAGGTGCACAGAGACACTGGGGGGAGGCGATTATATAGTAAACCTGACTTTCCACACATGGAAATGGTGTTTTAAAGTAAGATCTATTAGAAAAACAATTAAAAAAACAACATAATGCAAGGTTTACTATGTGTAATTAATCAATTTATACTCAATTAGGTTTTTTATAAAATAAATTTGTATAAAACAATTTTCATATAATACAGACTTGGATGGTTAATGGCAAATGGAATATGCTACCACTGATGTCCCGAAGTGGCAGAGGTCGGAATTATTGGATAGTGGCGTAAATAAACAGAATCAGGCGTATATAAGACCGCATCATGGATATGTATATACGCCACTAGATAAGGCGTCTACGAGATGGATAACAGGTCTAACTTCTAGACGTAAAATCCTACTGTTAGACGCGTTTCGCATACATATGTAAAGCGGTAGGTTTCGTGCAGTGGATGTAATATCCTGTCTCATAGGCTACTGAAACATAATGTGGTTTTGTTCATCTTAATATGTAATATGAGATGAATGTTCATGTTTTTCAACTAAGCTCTTACCCTATCAAGTTGGATTTCTAAAGTAACTTTTTCTATATTCAAAAATACAGTGCTATACATGGCTGCTTGGAAATGATATGTCAGTTTCAATTCTAACGGAAATATGTATCAGGAACTATGTAGGTTTAAAAAAACGCGACCCTTATCCGTGCATATACTTTGGTGTAAATGGAACTTTTATTGTCATTACCCCTATCCCTGAACACAAAGAAGGAGTCGATAGTTGGGAATAATAAAATTTATTTTAATTTTATATACCTATACCGACATGAATATTAATATGTAAATATGAATATGACATAAGGTAGATAAAGTAATTGACAGAGGTATAAAGAGGTCAATTACGTATAATATACATATTTGTAAGTGACAGGTATAATGGTATGTCAATTATGTATATGGTTGTATAACAGATAGTATGGTTATACAATATGAGGTATAATGGTTATACAATATGATGTATAAAAAACGCCCTACGAAGTAGGAGATAAGAAAGAGGTGAGGGTGGGTGGGAAAAGAAAATACGTGTGAACGTAGTGGAGTACAGGAGCAGAATGAGGTGGAGGTCAGAGACGCGGTGGGCCACGTGACCGCGGGGTTCACGTGACCGACACCAGGGGGGAGTGCGCAGGGTGCGCGAGGGGGCGTGTCAGGGGGAGCAATGACCACCCCTGACCAACGGCCATGGGTTACCCATTACCCCTATCCCTGAACACAAAGAAGGAGTCGATAGTTGGGAATAATAAAATTTATTTTAATTTTATATACCTATACCGACATGAATATTAATATGTAAATATGAATATGACATAAGGTAGATAAAGTAATTGACAGAGGTATAAAGAGGTCAATTACGTATAATATACATATTTGTAAGTGACAGGTATAATGGTATGTCAATTATGTATATGGTTGTATAACAGATAGTATGGTTATACAATATGAGGTATAATGGTTATACAATATGATGTATAAAAAACGCCAAGACCATAAAAATGAGGCGAGGTGGGAGGGAGAAAAGTTTGTGAGGGATGAGAGTCACTGGTTGAGGGACTGTATGAGGGACGCATTCACCTCGTGTGAGTTGGAGTCCCTAATGTATCCCCTGTGTGCATTAGAACGCCACCCCCCGTATCGTTGAATGGAGAGTTCAGCGACCCCGGCCTGGAAGGCCTGAGTGGCGGCGGCCTTTCTCAGGCTGTGTAGAGTGTAGGTCTTAGGGGGGTGGCCTGCTGTGGTGTTGAGCTGCTCCCACTCCTTTGACAGCGACCGCGTCGTTATTAGCGACCTGTCAGCGTTGAGCAGGAACGGATCCGTTGGTATCAGCGTGGGGACCGCGGCGATCATATTCCTCACGGCCGTCACCGGGCACGACCTCGGGTCCGGGGAGGATTGGAGCCTCACGTGTTTTTCCTCCCCCACGCACTGGAGGTTCTTGGCGGCCTTGATGCGTACCTCCACGTGATTTGCCGTGAGGACCACGTCCCCACGTGAGAGGTGTCGCACCGGATCGAATGCCCTGGCCGTAGGGGGGGCGACCTCGCTCTGCCGCAGTGCGGCGTAGTACAGGAGGAGGAACGCGGCCCGTAGGGTCAGGTCGAGGGGCGTGTCCGACAGTAGCTCGAGGATCCCCTGGAGGGCGGCCATGGGGATCGGAGGCTTGACGTTTGGTGTGTAGGCCTTGTTCCTCCTCATGGCGTCGAGGGCCCTCCTGACCCTCACGTCCTCTGTGGCCGTAACGTCTCCGCCCGAGAGCCGTAGGTGTGTCCTCACGTGCGAGAGCTGGTTGGCCACGGTCGCCGGCGAGGGGGCGTGGTCCGCGAGGTACTCGAGGAAGGCCGTGATGAAACTCACGGACGGTGCCTGCGGGTCGGTCCTCGTCCGTCGGCAGAAGGCGAGGTAGGTGGACACGGCGCTCTTCTGGTTCGCGACCGTGCCTGGGGCACGTGCCTCGGCCTGCCGCGCAGATGCCTTCCGTTGGAGAGAGCGTAGCGCCGGATCTGCAGGACAGGCGAAGCACAGGCACGAATGAAGCATGATTACAAGGCACCACGGACCACAGATCATGATATGTCATCAGGCATGCAGCATTGTTAAAATCCCTCGAGGACAGGTGGGCCCTACTGAGTGCGTCGGCGACCGTGTTGAGGACCCCGGGGACGTGTGTGTAGACCAGGTCGACTTGCAGCTTGGCCTGGACCATCCAGGCCTGTCGGGCACACTCGGCGAGAACGCGGTTGCGTGCCCGCCCCGACGTGAGTGCCTGGACGGTCCCCATGTTGTCACAGAAGACTTCGATCCTGGTCCCACGATCACGGTCCCCGAGGAACGTGTGGAGAGCATAGATTGTGTTCAGGGCCTCGAGCTCAGAAATGCAGTCCACGGGGTCATTGATGGGACAAACCTGGCACGCGTAGGCCGCACGGCCGTCTGTGCCCCCCACGCCCGAGAGGCAGGCGTCGACCGTGATGCACTTTGTCGCCGGCCCTCGAGGGATGAGGGCGTGCCCATTCCACCCGACGGCAAACCGTAGGAACCACTGGAGGTCCTGCCGCATGTCTGAGCTTACGTTGATGTAGAACCCGTCCATCGACCGTAGGGCCTCCAGTAGTTTGCTGACGAACGGCCTCGCCGGGCGGATGCATTTCGCGACGTGCAGGATTTTGCCGAGGACGGATTGAAGCTGTCGCTTCGTCAGCGACCGCTTCCTGGCGACCGCCCCAACGTGCTCCCGCACGTCCTCCAACTTGTCCCGGGGGATGGTGAGGGACATCTCGGCGGCATTGATGTCGATGCCCAGCCAGCGCACGGTCTGACTAGGGGCCTGCGCCTTTTCCCGGGCCTCGGGGAGGCCGAGCTCGGCGAATAGGTCTCGGGCTATGGCAAAGTCCGAGGCAGCTTTCTCCCGTGAGGGCGACAGTATGATGAGGTCGTCCAGATACATGGCGGCCTCGACACCCTTACCGGCGAGTATCCCCACGATGGCCTCGGCCACACACTGCATGTGATACGAGGACGCGCGGGCGCCGAACGGCATGGCCGTATCACAATAATACCCGCCGTCCCACAGGAAACACAGCAGAGGCCAGTCGAGGGGATCGCACCTAAAGTTCTTATAGGCGCGCGAGATGTCGATGGTCGCCATGTAGCTCCCTGGCCCCGAGGCCACCAGGCGGGTGACGAAACCGTCGACCGTAGGGAGGCTGTGCTCACGCTCTTCTCCGTAAACCGCGTTCTTCATCACGTACGCGTTGACGCTACGGTCCCGGGGGAAGGTCATATCCGTTATGACGCGGCGGGCCTCGGACCCGCGCTTCTCCCGGGACATCAACGGCGAAACGTGGCACCACGGCTCGAAGGGAGCCTCCGTGAACGGCCCCATCAGGTTTGAGAATCCACTCTCCTTTCTGATAAAATCCCCGACTTGCTTCGGGAATCCGGTGGCGCTCGGATGGTTGGGGACGTCCCGAGTGTCGCTGGCCGGCCCGAGGTAGCCGAGGGGGAACCCGTATCTTATGAAACCGAGGAGTTCCCCCTTGCCCTCCATTCCCGTCAGGTAGTGCTCCCACGCCCGTAGTTTGAGGTCCGTCGGCAGTGTTATCTTTGTGCACAGGGCGTTGGGCAGGCCCGAGGCCCGGACCGCCTCGTAGATGTGACCGTGCGCCGGGGGGCCGGCCTCGGTGAAGCGGGGCCACTCGGCCCGCCTGTGCTCCATGAAGGCCTCCGGGTCCGTCCGGAGTCCGGGCGACGGAATTCCGGTCCGGCAGACTTCCTTTAGTCCGCCGAAATCCGGAGTGTTAGTTGGATCCTCAGTCGGCGCGGTAACACTAACACTCCTGCTACCGCTGTGGGTTGGCGGTGGCCGCTCGGTGAACCTGTCCTCCACGTGGCGGGTCCCGCCCCCTTCGTTGTTGTTGTTTATGTTCGGGGCCCGGCCACGTGGGCCGGCGGCCTTCGTGTTGTGGTCACGTGGACCCCCCGTGTGGTCCCCCCTCCACGTGAGGGGGTGGGGGCCCGCAGTGGTCACCGGGCCGCTTCCTTTTACGACCCCCGCCCACGTCCGGTCACCGGAAATCCTGTTGGGGGTGGTGGAGATCACAGGGCCCGCTGGTGTTACATCACGTGGATTGCACCCCACGACCCCGGGCCCGGGGGCGGAGGCACGTGTTGTGACTGTGTGGGGGTGCGCTCCGCTCACTCGCGGGGCGCACCGTAGCCGTTTTTTGCCCCGTGTCCGTGTTGGGGGAGCACATCCGCTCTGGGGTCGACCGCCCGGGGCGTGTGTCCGGCCTGGGGTGCGTGTCCGGCCTGGGGTGCTCGCCGGGGTGCCGGTGTGGGTGCAGCCTGACCGTTCTCATAGCCCATTGTGTAACCGAGTTTCCGGTTGCACGCGTGTAACGAGTGCCCGCATTGTCTCCCCACGGAGTCGCAATACGAGCACACGTGCAGCCATCTCACGGGCCCGTCATCGTGACCGCTCCTATGGCGGCACCCCCTCTCCGAATTATATTGCCGGCATGGCAACTCCCGTCCTCGGGCTTTCCCGGTGTCGGCGCCGCTGGTGAGGGTCCCGGTCGTCATCGCGAGTCGGACTCGCTCCTCCTGGATCCTCGAGTAGTCGCACCACGACAGCCTCCCGGCCTCGATCTGGTCGAACACGTGGTTAGACCATCTCCTGACTCCGGCCCACGGCCGGCTCTGGGCGTCGATTGACACTTGATGTAAGTGCCGGAACATGGCCTCACGGTCCACGGGGTCGACCGCACGGTCGTCCCCGAGCAAGCCAATAAAAGCACTCAGGTACTCGAGGGGGCCCAGGGTTCCCCTCAGTTCCAGCTTCTGGGACAACGTGTAAACCCCCTCCCTATCCACAAACATGTACGGGTAACATGAATATCTGACTGCAGCTTACCAGCCGTCTTGTCGTGGCGGATGGCCTCACGGTCGAGCTCACGTTGTATATACGGGTCCCCTGCGTAGCGGTCTCGTAGCTGGCGGGGTGGAGGCATGGCGCGGCCGGCTTGATCCTCGGCCCAGTCCCGAGTCCTTACTTCGGCGACTGAGCGAACCGTAGGCGGCGATGCTTGTCCCGTCGACCGTTGGGTCTGCAGCTGAATTAGAGCGTCGAGTTTCCTACTCATGTCCGAGAGTCCGGTCTCTACGGCCACGAGGCGGGCCGACCGGAGGCTTCCGGCCTGAGACGCGGAGTCCACGTGGTCGCTCTCCCTCACGGTTGACTCCGAGGCCTGGTCCGTGGTCGTTGAGGCGCTCGCTTGAGCGCGTGTCGTTGGTGGTGCCATCCGAGCTTTCCTGTAATTCACGTGAACTTTACCCGTATTCAGACACTGTCTCTGCACGGTCAGATACTCGGGGAGTATCGAAGACGGCGTGGAGAGTAGGCCAAAAATGAGGGAAAAGAAAATACGTGTGAACGTAGTGGAGTACAGGAGCAGAATGAGGTGGAGGTCAGAGACGCGGTGGGCCACGTGACCGCGGGGTTCACGTGACCGACACCAGGGGGGAGTGCGCAGGGTGCGCGAGGGGGCGTGTCAGGGGGAGCAATGACCACCCCTGACCAACGGCCATGGGTTACCAATTAGTATACATAAGTGCATACTCCACGGATGTCACATTATTCACCAAGTTTCTCTACTTCTCAGACACTGATTGTTTTTTGTTAAGACAAACCCGAGTAATCTCAGAAAACGAAACCATCAGGAATAAGTAGTCTACTAACAAACAGGTTCTATCCAGTCCTAACAACACACAAGAAATGCCAAGAAAATAGATCAAAGCCCACGAAATTGAAACTTTTTAAATGAGCGGCGAGCTAGTTGCCATGGTAGATATCCTATGCGTTATCAGAGCAGGACAGTTGGCAAACTAATTGGTGAAAGAAACACCAAGGATACCGTCATTTAAGTCAAATAAAGAAGATGACTCTACCATCTCTGAAAACGCGATGCGACCTAACCCGGACATCCAGACACTGGGCCAGCAGACACGATCAAGCCAACATGCCCAGTTTCAAGGTACCGAGGAGCTTACGGCCATGGGACAGGTGCCCGCAGTAAGATTTTCAGCCAAGGCAACACTTGGATTACAGAGACCTGAAGAAAAAGTGCGACATGAAAATCAGATACATGAAAGGTAAAAGCAAGAATAAGGGAGAAAGAGACCAGAAAAAGGAATTTTAAATCCTATTTTAACCAATGAACTAGGGGTCAGGTTGACAGCACCTCAAAATAGAACACCTAGGTCTGGTGTGATGCGAGACTTGGTTACCCTGCGAAAATTTGTTATTATCGCCCACTAGTATCTGGTGCGCATGTGCAAACATGCGCAGTGTTGAAGTCCACGATTGGAGAGTGAAAAATTTGTCAAAATTAACCCATACATCATCAAGAGCATGGCAAAAAGGATAAACAAAAGCCAAACATGGAAAGACTGTGAGAAGGATGTCCTCAAGGAACTAGTTTGGAAAAAGTTTGAGCAGAACAAAGAGCTTGAAAATAAATTGACCAGCTGCACTGCGCAATTCTCTTTTGAAGCAACGCGCGACCCTGTATACGGCTGCGGCCACTCACTCACTGAGGTGGTATGCAGCAGAGCACCGCTACCGACGAAGGTTACACACCAGAACCTTATGGGACTTTACCTGCGTGAAATTGCAACAGCATTGAAGCAAGACCCAGTCGAGGTTCAAACTGAAAACCCCCCAGAAGAAGCGGAAGAAGCGAAATAGCCTGCAAACACAGATAAGTGTAAAACATACCTAACACCAACACTTAGCCACACTAGCAACCTAACCACACAGCCATGACTAAATTCCGCATACTATTAGTGGCTGACTCTCGTGCCAGGGGAATGTGTTCTATGATACGAAATGAACTTTATAATAGGGCTATGTACAACATCCATTTCGATCTACTATTTTTCCCAGGAGCAACTATTAAAAGGGCTACTGACTTGTCACTCAAACATATCCCACATAGAAAAATGTATGACATAATATACTTTATGGCCGGAGTAAACGACCTCTCAATCCTTCAGGGATTTAGAAACATCCAACCAGCATTCCAAACGACTGATAGTATAATCAGTCATCTGACGAAAGAGCTAGTGGAAGCCCGGAAAAGGATTGAGCCCTACGACAAGTTACTTGTCCTCTGTGAGGTGATTGGTCTAAATTTCGAAATGTATAATGTGAATGGACCGCCCTACTTCTCTGAACAAAAGAAACTTGACTCTGCACTTCTTGACGCAGCGATAGCAATACAGTGTCTGAACTCTGCTGATACCCCACATATGATACAACAGGTCCATAAACCTAGAAAGACATACACTGCTCACAGATATCAATCAACAACCACGGATGGGATACACTTTGCCCAAAATACGAAACTGAAATTTGCCCGGAACATGACCTATACGTTTTACAACAACATTCATGTAACCTGCAACTGATATACGAGGCCTATCAAAAATAACTGCAGTCATGACACACCCCGTAATGGCTTTGGTGCCTATCGATAATAACTCTAGGCCTCTGTGGTTACACATAGAGACTATTGGAGTATATGAAAATCACTAGTTAACTTCTTCTGTGTGGAGACACACACAGTAGACATCTTGTTCCTAAAAAGACTATACTTAAGTTAATAATCATTATCTTTTGACCGTTGATTTCCTATTTCTCATTCGCACATTGTATATAAGCACGACTACTGATGAACTGCCCCCAGAAAGTGTGGTACAGCACACGCAATCAACATGTGAAGCATAGCCATGTGGTTAATCACATGCTATGGTACTCAAATAAAGGCAGCTTATATGTTCAAACAGAGACTGAAATTAAGCAGTTACTTAATACAGTAAGTATTCATCCCAGGTAAAATTGGGGAAACAAATAAGCTGAAAGTGAGGTAAGCTCACCACCGCGCAACCTGATACCACCATAACAACCACATGAGTAACACTGGCCCGAAAATGGCTATGAGTTACCCGGAAATGTGGTTCACCCATCATCATCATTACATGACTAAAAGTAAAATGGAGACTGGACAGCAATCTATGGGGGCAACATACACCATTACAAACAATGACTAATAACCTTGAGATAAAGGGCAGAGGCTTCCACATTGCACACTCTAACTTATGTAGCATCAAGAATAAAACAGATCTAGTTCTAACTCATATCAAGCATGCTAAAGCAAATGTATATACCCTCTCTGAGACATGGATAACTAGTGACTACCCACTTGAGCTGATTCAAATTGAAGGATACCAATTTGAGAACCTAAATAGAACCTGGCTAAACGAAAAAGGGGAACCAAAAATCGGGGGAGCGGTAGGAGCATACATTGACATTAAACTCATTAACAGTAGCAGTGACCTAGAAAGATTTAATATCAGTTCACCTGACATCGAATGCCTCTGGTTGAAACTTGATTCGCCGCATCAACGCACTAACATAATAGGAGTAATCTATCGGCTGCCTGATAACAATGTAGAAGAAGCCACTAATTATCTAATCGATACTACGGAATTCATTAAAGACATGCACCAGAACGCTGAATTTACCCTGATAAGGGACTTTAACGTACACTACCAAAATCAACATGAGCACGATACTGTTATACTTGAACAACTGGAATCATCACTAGGACTAAAACAGCACATAAACGAACCAACTCGTCTGGTTAACACAATAGACTTAATCTTTTCCTCAATAAATCACATCTCCAAAAGTGCCACCCTTAATTTTAGTATAAGCGACCATAAAGGAATATATATGACAAAAAAGAAGGAAAAGGACAGCTGTACAATAAAACAGATTCTGGGACGGTCTTATAAGAAATACCAAACAAACACCCTACAATAGCAACTAATTGAACATAACTGGGAAGGCTATTACCAACTAGAAGACCCCGAAGACTGCTGGTCTGAAATCTCAGAAATATTCCTAAACTACTTAGACCTAAATTGCCCAATACCCGGCGACAAATTAAAGACAAAGACACACCATGGCTAACACATGACCTGATTGAACAAATCTTAGATAAAGACCGTGCTTGGGGACATGCCCAACACACAAAACTCACTGAAGATCTAAACCATGCTAAAAGACTACGAAACAGGGTAAAGCAAAATATAATAATAGCAAAAAGAAATTACATACATGCCACGGAGGAGGAAGATCCACAAAAATTTTGGAAGCGAATTGCTGAAATCATCCCAGGGAAAACTAATACGCCAGACATAGAACTCATTGATGATGATACCCTAAAAAAGATACCCAAACCGGAAACGGCTGAATACATCAACAATTTTTTCACCCAGGTAGGAAGTAAGCTCACAAAAGACTATACAGAAGAATGGAAGGACAACCTACCAAACTGTCCCACACTTAGTGACAAAATTACCCTAACAGAAAACGAAGTAAGTAAAATTATCACAGCTATCAACACCCACAAATCTTCTGCTATCGATGGTTTACCAACTCGGATACTAAAAGATGGTTTCCTAGTTATAATACCACAACTTACCCACATGTTCAACCAATCCCTAAAATCTGAATCATTCTTAAATAGCTGGAAAACGGCAAAAGTCACTCCCATCCCCAAGAAAACAAATAGTAACAGAGTAACTAATTTAAGACCAATATCTCAACTACCCCTCCTAGGCAAAATACTAGAAAAGCTTATCCTCAAACATATTACAACTCACTTAGAACACTACAGTATCCTAGATAACAACCAGGGAGGTTTTAGACCAGGGAGATCCACTGTAACAACTGCTGCTCAACTTACAGACGATATCTACAACAATATTGATGATCATAAAATCACAATAGCTGCCTTCGTTGATTATGCAAAAGCATTCGACACTGTCGACCACAACATACTGTCGCATGAAATTAAGAAAATAGGCCTGCACCCATCAATATTTAACTGGATCAACTCTTACCTGACTAGCAGAAAGCAATATACAATAGCCAATAACCATCAATCAGAAACGAGTCATCTAACCGATGGTGTACCGCAAGGCTCCACTCTCGGCCCCCTCCTCTTTCTGATATATTTAAATGACATAAGTAACTGCCTCAAAAATTCCAATATTAAGCTCTACGCGGATGACGCAGTAATCTACACTTCAAACAGGCTACCGGAAACTGTGCACACTGAAATACAAGAAGACCTAAATAATATTCATGATTGGTGTAGAAATAATAAGTTAACTATTAACATAAGCAAAACGAAGGTTATGAAATTTGGCAGTAGAGAACGACTTAACGATTACCAGATGCCTGATATCCTACTAAATAACACCAAACTAGAAGAGGTACAACAATTCACCTACCTTGGCATACTGCTTGACAGCGCGCTCACTTACACCGCACACCTGAAATCGCAAATAAAACGAGCATCCCACAAAACTTACCTTCTCTCACAAATACGGAAGTACTTGTCAGTTCCCCAAGCAGTCATTATCTACAAAACCAAAATACTCCCCATCCTGGAACATGGTGACATCTTGACCCATAACACCCATAATGGTGCAACAAACAAGTTACAACGAATACAAAACCGCGCTCTGAAAATCTGCCATAAACAGCCACGGCGAACGGACACTAGGTTCATACATCAACTAAGCAACATGAACGTACTAGAACAACGCAGAGAAGCACATCTCCTGCACCTCGCGTATAAACGCTTGAGGGAAGACAGCTATCAAAACATATTTAATCGCACAACCAGACAAGGGGATGCACCATACATAAAAGTGAAACAATTCCATCTTGAGACATACAAAAAGAGTGTATCTTACAAAACCGCAAAATTATGGAACAATTTAAGACCCGAGATAAGAAACCTTAATACCTACAATGACTTTAAAGCCTACACAAAACGCAGCCTCGGAGCCCAACGAAACATCGATAACTAATATAAATCTTGTAATGTAAATGGTTGTCCCACCGCTGTCAATCTCCGACAGGCAAAGTTGTATTAAACTATAAACTCTCACATCCATCATTGTACATACTATCACCAGGAAAAGTATTGTAACTCAACTGTATCTGTTACTCTGACGACCTATTGGTCACTTGTTCTGTTTGATAAAATTAGCGTAGCGAAACTCAAATCTTGGCCACTGGAGCCCACTGAAAACAGGGTGACTTCACCCTAGAGGAAAACTCCAGTATAAATAAAAGACTTAAAAAAAAAAAAAAAATTACAACATATCACTACATGTAATTCTCATGGTGAAATATCATTCTTTTCAGTTATTACCTACCACATATAAAACGTGTAATTTTCGGTACTATCTGTGAGTCTACCGCACATAGAGACAGAGTGAACCCGAACTAGGGTTGGAGACTGAAGGCCCACAAGAGTGAGATTCTCGTGCAGTGAAAAACTCGAACCTGTTCTTTTTTGTGGGACTCTACTCAGACAAACTTATTCTTTTATGATTCATTCAAATGTCTCTACTTCGCGAACGAGGAGTTAGCTGAAACGGTATTGAACATGGATAATCCCTTTTCGATAAAGAAGATAGGAAAAAAGATCAACGACCAGAAATTAACCCCGAATTGGGATGTCGACAAAGTAGAAATCATGAAGAATCTGATAGAAGAAAAAATCTCCTAAAACGAAGGAATAAAAAACATCCTACTACGCACAGACGGCGCAATTCTAATTGAATTGACGGAAGACCCATTCTGGGGAGGGGGAGCCGCACGTAGAAGTCGCCTATACGAAACGGGATTATATAAGGGCCGTAACCAATTAGGTCACCTTCTGATGGCCCTGCGCTCTAACCTGATAACTCCACCCTGAATCAAGGAGACGATAGGGAAAAGTCATGGATAACTTTATTATTGCTGGCGACTCCAGAACGCGAGGTTTGGAGGAACAAATTAAGGATCAATTACCCGAGCTAAAAGGCGTTATATGCATCCCTGGAGCCGAGTGTACATGACAACAATTGCCCTGAACAAGCTATCGACGAGATAAACAAGTCGACCAATTTTATTACACCTCGCCTGGATCACGTGGTACAACTAAAGAATGAGGGGGGGGGAAAAAAACCCACGTTTGGAGATGCTACGTGATGGCATACACCCAACAACACAAGCTCAGAAGAAAATAGCAGGAGAACTGTTAAAAGCTTATAGAAAAAACCGCCTAAACGGAAACCACCGATAAACCGGAGTGAATGACTAGGGAGTTGTATATAGTTCCATACAGGGCTAATATGCACCTCCATATGTCAGAACTGACCAATCAACCTTATCTACGTAAATGATAATTCCCGGTAAATTTCTTTGATATTAGTATTCATAATTTTTTATGTTTGTGAAATTAATTGAAGCAATAAGCGCTAAAGAAGGGTTGAAAAACTCTTACCAAAGACTGTACTCCGCTACCCTTGATTGATTGATTGAACGATTGAACGATACATGTTATTATCTTCTGCTTATCAGTAATGGTACTAATGATGACTGCATTAACAACCACAACTAGGTATCTGTTAAATGAAAAATATTGACCTGTTTATATCGCAATCATGGATTCCATACCGGGTCACACGATGGATATGATCAGATCAATTTTATATAACGACTTTATAAGAACGAATGCACCACCGTTTAAGTATCGAATGCTTTATATATTGATGTTGATTTATCAGGTTGTCTGACTAATGAATCGAAATATCTCGAAAAATCGAGGAAATATATTGTTACCAGGGATTCCATACCGGGTCTCTGGACATTTAAACATTTAGATATTTAGACATATAGGCATATAGATTTTAAAAGGGACCACATTGAGACTCACGTAATATATACTTTGAAATTTCGAACCCCATGCCTAGTGATATCATATTACAAATTTATATTTCAACTTAAGTGTCTATTTTCGTGTCGAACTGTATCTGGATGTACGGACCCAAAATCTCAAATGATATAGCAGTTATAAGAAGCTACTAGAATTATACTAGCCTGCTGTTGTTGTGCGGGCCAGTTGAAAAAAAATGTTAGTATTTAGTCATTGACTGTTATCTTTTTTCTAGACTCTGCCATTTTTTGTAGGGCTTCAGGGATATAAGGTAAATAGAAGAATTTAATGATACTGTTTTTGTTATTGTATTTCGGAATAAGTGTTGATGTAATTTAATGCAACTTAATATAGCTAAGAAACTTCTAATAACAAACACGGACTGTCTAATGAGACTAGTGTACGAATATACTATCTTTAAGTAGTGAAAAAACTTCGGGCCACGTCGGAGGAAAAATGTGAACATTTTTTTCTTAATGTGTAGATAATAATAACAATGCAAGCAACCGGAGCAACAGGTCAACTATAACCAAGAAACTTCCAACTTCCAACTTATAAATAGCATACAGGATAGTCAAAAAAATTCAAGAACTCTTCATGAATAGACTGTCATCGGTATCCCCCAGCCAAGGTGCCCGCGGATACACCTCATGTATACTTATTACCATTTGCACACCTTTGTTATTTGTTTGTCGCACTCTCGAAAATACAACCATGTTTGGATATGTTTATACTTTATTGCGGTTATTATTAGGTATGCGAAATCATCATCATGACACATAATACGAAAATAATCTCAGGAAAAAAATTGTGCACTGGAACATTTGTAGCCTGTTCAGTAAAGCAAAACACCTTAGACATTCTATCACTTCCTTTGATGTTATCGGTATCTCAGAGACTCTGTTGAAAAAGAACTTATCACAAATCATGTAGCTATTAAAGAGTTAAATTTTATAAGAAATGATAGAGTAGCAGGTAAGGGGGGAGGGGTAGGTATTTATCTAAACAATAAATGGGTATCGCATGCCACGAAAACCGAAGACATGTGTCGAATGAGTCCCACCATCGAATCTCTTGTATTGAAGGTAAATAAACCAGGCCATAGAAGTTTTACAGTAATAAACATGTATAGGCCACCGGGTTATAATATAGATTCTCTACTTGAATACATTGATGAAATTTGCACAGATAAACGATTCCTTAAGAAGGAGTTGTGGTTTATTGCCGATATAAACCTCGACGCCCGTGATAGGAGAGATCCTAGAAATAAAAAATTAGGGGAAGTCCTAAAGACAGCTGGCTTAAAACGGATTATCTCGACTATAACACGCATAGGTATTGGGAGTTCGTCTAGCATCGACACGATATTGACTAACGCACCAGATATTCAAGAGTCTGGGACGCTTGACATCTACTTTAGCGACCATCTTATAGTTTTCGCACTAAAAAAGAAAAAGAGAAACAAACATCATGTAAAAATGGTAAAGGTAAGAAACTATTCACGCGTTAATCAACACGAACTAAATAAGTTGGTAAAGGAAAGGTTAACTGGAGACAACCGGGAATTATCAGGGAGCCAGTTATGGGAACAATGGGAAAATGAGCTGAATAAATACTTAGATGATAAGGCCCCGATGAAAAGTAAAAAGGACAGTTTCCAAGAGGATGAATGGATTTCAAATAGTATTAAGAAAAATATACAGATCAAACGAGCCCTTTGTAGAAAGTTATGTAAAAACTTAGGAAGACATTCGGAGCATGCCTTGGAAATAATGAAAGCTGAGTTAAAAATGCTAAGTAAAAATATAAGAAAAGATCTAAATAAAGGAAAACGAAATTTTATCAAGAAAAAACTACGCGAACATGCTTCTGACCCAAAAAAGTACTGGAAGGAACTTAATAAAATATTAAAACCTGTCAATAATAAGACTGAAGTGTGCTTTAAAAACGACTTAGGCGAGATTATACCAATGAGTAACTGTGCACAGCATGCGAATGTCTTCTTCAGTAATGTGGGCCGGATCCTATCTAATAGGTTAGATGATGATGAGATATTATTAAATTATGTAAGCAGAGAAAACAAAAAAGGCTGGGAAATCGATCGCGAAGCTATAACGAATAGTGAAACGATAAAGCTTATACAAAAAATACCTGTAGAAAAGTCCTCTGGAATGGAGGGGGTGAGCTGTACAATCCTGCGTAACTCTCTCTTGGCATGTTCTGAGCACCTATCCCCTATCCTCAAAAAGCTTATTGCTGAAGGCATATTTCCCTCACCTTGGAAATGTGGGCGGATAGCCCCACTTCCAAAAGTGGGTGATTTATCCGACATAGGAAATTGGAGACCAATTTGCGTACTCCCCGTCCCAGGAAAAATCCTGGAAAGGGTAGTACATCAGCAGTTATACAACTATCTCGAGGGAATAGATCACTTTTTTGACGGGCAATTTGGTTTCAGAAAAAATAGAAGCACAGGGGGGGCGGTTTTTAAATTAATAGAATATTTATTACAGAAGGATAATGACAAAGAAATTTCTATTGCTGCATATTTCGACATTAAAAAGGCATTTGATTGCGTAGATCATAAACTATTAATTTATAAACTAACGGAAGCCGGATTGGGAAAGAGTGCGATAAAATGGTTTGAGAGTTATCTACAAGGAAGAAAAATATATACTAAATATGGTGATATCGCCTCGGAAAAAGAAAGTGTTGGTTTTGGAGTTCCTCAGGGTTCCATACTGGGCCCCCTGTTATTCCTCATCTATATCAATGACCTACCCTTATCTGTCCCTAAAAATGTTTTCCTGCTTATGTACGCCAATGATCTTGTAGTCGTGACCAGCAACAAGTGTATACAGAGGGCTGAACACAAAATACAAAGTGCAGTAGACAGGCTGGGATCGTGGTATGTTTCCAATAGACTAACAGTAAATGTAAAGAAGACAAAAATTGTATACCATGGAAGTAAAGTAAAGATAAAAAAAGTCAATCGAGGGAGTATAAAGTTTGGAAACGACTTCATTGAAGCTACAGACGTTATGAACTATCTGGGGGCGATTATAGATTCAGAACTTTTGTAAACACGGGCTGAAACTATGTAATATGATTAATGACAAAAATGCAGTTTTTAGAAGGATTAGACATTTGATAGATAAAGAGGCCGCCTTGACCGTAGTAAAAACCTGTCTACTGCCAGTTGCTGACCATTGTTCATGTTTAATAGAGGGCTCTACGATGGAAAGTAAAACGAGAGTGGATCGAAGTATTTATCGGACTCTGAGAACTGCACTGCTCAAAAAGGCATATCAAAATGGGAAATTTATACCCACAAAAACACTATTGAGCGAATGCGGCGTTGAGTATCCTGAGATAAGAAGGAGATCTTTATTACTGGGAATAATAAAGAGGTTAAGGGACATATCACAATTACAAGAAATAGAACGAGACAAAGACAATAGACGAACTAGGTCCCATAATAAGTGCATGCTCTATTTGCCGCGTCCAAAAAAAGAAAAGTTTAGGAAATCGTCAGTATATTTTGGGTTGAGCCTCTGGAACACTTCATCAGTAGAAATGCAAGATCAAGAGTCTAAAACCTTATTTAAAAAAGGCATCTTACTTAAATTGAAAGGTGAATAAGACAAACTGAAAGATAAAGCCCCGTTATGAATATGACTATGATGATGTTCACTACATGAGCAACCACATTAATATCATGACAAACATAGGTTGTATTTGTCATCAATTCTGTTGTATATTATGAGTAAATTACCTTAACAGTTGGTAAGCTCTGTGAAAGTGATAGAGAAATGTTATCATCATGTATATACCCATTTACTTGTTCAATTGTTCTGTACCATCCATGCTGTTACTGGAAGAGCGATTTGTACGAATCGAAGTAATAAAGCCTTTACAAAAAAAACAAATTTTTTTTTCGAGCCATGCCGAAATCAAAGTTTAATATTGTAGTTTTCTGATCTACTTTTCTAGTGAGAAACTAATGCGATCTCAACTTTCGGTGGTAGCCCTTTCAAAAATCTCCTGATTACCCCCACCCACCACCAGCCTAAGTATTTTGCCCTGCCAGAGCATCTGCCTTTGTGGAGCAGTCAGTAGAGCGTTTGGTACGGAATGCGAGTGTCAGGTGTTCGAACCCAGCTATCGGCAATTCCATGTTTCATTTTTCCCTCTAACTCGGACTCGATGAAGTCGCTAGTTTACATTAAAATCACATTAAAATAATAGTACATCCATTAGTCCGTGAAATCTGAATGGAAGAGCGTGTGCAGACGCATGCGCATATTGAGTGGCCGATAACCAATCTTCGCAGGGTAACCAATTCTCGCATCACACCAGCAATTCTATATTTGCCACTGCCAGGCTTCAGTGCAAAATGTGCAAAACTAGACCGGTTCCCTGTCACAATGAAATATGAGTCTAGTAATGCATAGTTTGTTGCCACTTTGAACTTTCGCTAGTTCCCTGCTTATTTGTAGCTTCCAGGATAACCAGCACATCCTCTCTCCCTCACAAGGTTCCCCAAATACCTTAATTCTGCCTCTTTTTTCTATAATAAAGGATAATAAAAAATAAAGTAATGGTAACCTTTCAAAGATAAAAGATGATTTATAAGAATGTTTCCCTAAAAACTTACAGATTCTGCTGAGCCCCTCTAGCGGATGACCGGGGAACCAGCGTGGTACTAGCAGGACACTCTCCCAGCAGATCTTTCATGGCATTACCCATAATTCACAAAAAAATGGCGGCCTTTAAGCACCGGATCCACCAAGGCTGAGTTCGAGTCGACAGATGACCATGTGGTAACCATGTGGTAGTAGGCTTTAGTCGGAGATAGTTGTCGTACAGAAATGCTTGGCACCTCAGATTATTTTCTTGGTGGATCAGCAAATAAATTTGGCACGATAGTTGTCGGCAACCGTCGGCTGAGCTTCAGCCCACCTTCATGTGTCTCAAGCCCTGTCGCCGGCAAGCGTCGCCTCTTCCCATGGGCTTCTGTCAGTTGTCGTCCACTGTCGCCGACTGTTTGTCAGCTGAAAATACCTTTGTTTTGCTGATCCACCATACATACAGCTGACAGACGATCATCTAATGTGACTATTGCCGCACAAATCCCGACACGGCGACACACTTCTTTATTCTATATGTAGCTTTTGCAGATCCAGAGTGTCGTAGTGTACGGAGAACCGCTCAGTGCACTGCCTATAGGAAAACGGAGAACTCGGCTTGCTGACAATGTCCACCAGACGGCAGCAGCAAAACTGCTGCAAGTGCATCATCTTGTGGAGATGGCAACCGTCGTGTGGTCGTCTGCGATGCCAGAAATAGGGGATTTGGTGAATCAGCGCGGACATTCTGCCGAGTTTCGGCCTGCCAGCCAACAGATATCGCAGAGGATCATCGGTTAAAAGCTAAAATCCTGTTGCCGGAGTGTCTGCTGACCTTCTGCTGAGTGTATTTTGGTGGATCACATGCTTTACCTGGCCTATAATGTAGGCCAGGCTTCCGTGCTAGTGCAAAACGTGCACCAGGTGCTGGTCTCTCAGAAGATATGCACCAAAACAGACGCAGCTCGATCACAACATGGGACAAACATAGAGCCAGCCCACCCAAAGCATATCACACCTCAGGATTATGCAAAACTTGTAGAATCTGGCCTAGCACAGGTCAAGAAATACAGACAAGTTCAGCTTCTACTTTGCACTGCATGACAAAAAATACTGACCAAAATATGGGTAGGACAGTCGTAACACAATCGCAACAAACAAGGCAACCTCGGTGTTCCGCATGTACATTGGCACCTCAGGCTATCAAACAAGCACTGAATTGATTTTTGCCGTTTTTTTAAATTCAGGGATGTTTATTGAAAATAAAAAATGAATTTTCCCGCAGAGGTAGAACGTCTAGCATCTTTACATGAATTACGTTTCTAAGTAAAATATGCGAATCTATGTAGATATATCGACAGAGAAATACGTAATTTTATGTTTATGGTAGGCAATTTTATGGATTTTGTATAAACATATACATATTTTTATTGCTCTGGTAGGTTTTTTTTTGTAAAAAGAAAAAGATATATATAATTTTTTAAATAAAAATAAAAGTAAAATAAAAATTGACATTTTAAAAAAAGATAAAAATGTGACGCTAGATAGGGTAGGCATAATGACATGGAATTACCTCTCAAACGATGCCACAACTATTAATGTCAATACCACACACCTGAAGATAGGTGTGGTCCCACCTAAATGCAAAAATTTCCCAAATTAGGATAACTGCTAATTACTATAGATAAACTTGAGTGATCACTTTGCAATTAATCTAGTCCCGAACACAAGAGTATTGCTGGTATCAGTGAAGTGATACAGTTATACTCGAGGACGACAGGGGGCGCCACCTCTTACCACTAAAGAGACATACATTAAAAATACATAATTTATCTACGAAAATAGAAGTAAACATTGCACGTTTTTACAACGTCAGGAATTCTAAAAAAAGATAAGCAACCAAAATCTATGCATCTATATTGTCAGAGACATGTATTGAAAATGTAATTTATCCACATAAATATATGTAAACCTTTTATGTTTTACAACGTCAGGAATTCTCTAATTATAACCAACCAAAATCTACTGATGTAGAATGTTTGAGAGACGTTTGGCAGGAAACAAACGTATATCCACCTGGGACATGCATAAATTTACGTCTTGTGTTTACTGGGTAGCACCTCAATATGTGCCCTTTAACCCTGGTAATATCATGGGGAATATCGGGACCATGATCACCCTATTTTTTGTGCTGTTATCAGTGAAGTGATACAGTTATACTCGAGGACGACAGGGGGTGCCACCTCTTACCATTACAGTTCCATCTGGTGGTTGGAGACTACATGCCTCATACACACCTGTTAACACCAAATCAAACGTACTGTCTGCAGAAACTCTCTACCTGTTTTTTCCTTAGAGTATGTCTCAGATACGCCACTTTAAAGTGTGCGAAACCAGACATCGCCCTCCAACAGGGAAAAAGTGTGCTAACAAGGGAAAAGCAAACACAGAGATGGAGGGACAGTCAGAGGGACAGTCAGAGAAAAAAAGACTTGTTACTGGTGCAAAACCAGGGAAATGCGTCGGAAACCTCTGATGCACCTACCAGTGACACCGCGGTGGAAAAAAAGGATACGATCATGGAAGAAAGGAAAAGTGATCAGCCGGAACCTGACGGGTTTAACGAGGACCCGGATTTCAAGGCAGAGTGGCTGGCTTCTAAGAAAAGAAGAGGAAAAAGTAAGTCTAGGCACCCCAGTAGACAGAAGGACAGCAAGGATTTACTCCACATGAAATCCAATATGGCGTCTATGCACAAGTCAGTGAGATCTCTCACAGAAGAGCTGGGAACAACAAAAGACAAATTGGTCAGCATTGAAAACCTCCTGCTGAAATCTCTTGAGAAAGATACTCATAAACATAGAAGCCCATCATCTGGAAATTCTCCAGTCGCAGGAAAAGGAGGAGGCAGGCCACCACGAAACAAGCATGAACAGACTGTATCTTCACGTCGTCATCGCGGCCGGAGTGGAGGCCCCCAGTCATTGAGAACAAACTCAAGTCCTTGGGTTACAAAGCTAGAACGGCTTCACCTTCGTCGTCATCATCGTCGTCGATATCTGGATCTTCATCGTCATTGTCTTCTTCAAGTTGGGATTCATCATCAGATTCTTCCAGAAATAGGGGACATCGCAAGCATCATCGCCATCATAATCACCATTCCGCGAGAGGTAGGAAAAAACCTTAAAAATGTTGAGATTCTTACAGAAAGAGGAGCGATCAAAACTGATGACGTTGGAGCGTTTATGGTTCTGTCATGGGAAGCTGATGGCAGAACACTATAAAAGAGGGGAGGATATAACAGGTATGCTTGATCATAATTGTTTTGTTGCCGAGAAGGCGGCAAGCAGAGCCTACCATACTAATGGTATTCTTAAATATAACAAGGCCGTCCTTGACAAAGCTCAGAAGAAGGGTACAAAGGCGTACTCAGGAGGTGATATGGATATAGCAGTTAGGTTCCTGAGTATGGAATTTGCCAGAGACCAGAAGAAACCCTCTTCCAGAGTGAATCTCAACAAGAAGTCATTGTCACATGATCAAAAAGTTCCAGGGAGTCCTCAGCAGTGCTTAGCTTTTAATTCAGAGTGCATTTGTGCAAAGTGTTACAGTGGATCGCATTATCAACACACCTGCAGGGTGAGTGTTCCTCAACAAGCCCAAACAATGAACCCGACTTGATGTGTTGACTCGTGTAGTTTCCGATCCTGTGATTGTGATTGCTCACACAATTATGTTGATGACTTCAGATTTTCTGTGGGATGACTTCAGATTTTCTGTGGGACATTGGGTAACTGTTCCCACTTCAATGGATTGTGTAGGTCACTGTGCTAATTTTGTTGACCGGGAAACTTTAGCTCTACGACCTGGAATCGATCCCATACCTGTTGTGGGGTCATATGAGTACAAAGCTCGACATATACATGCCCCAGTACCTCGTGGTGATTTATTAGAATCAGAGCGAATGTTGGGGAACTGTGCTGTAAGAACCTTGTCAGAGGATCCGTTACCTCAAATGCCGGTACCACAACCAAGTTTCGATGACAGGACTTCTCCTAGTAAAGGGACATTGTCACATGTCCCCGTTTTGGACAGGGAATTTGGCCGCCATAGTATAAATAAGGGTGTTCCAAGTCCGTGGGATATTCAACCCCAGGAAAGTCGTCATTTTTAGTGAAGTGTACCTTGTTGGGAGCCCGGCGGTTGCTGGGAGACTCAGTGGATCAAGCCTCTCCATTACATCCAGAACAAATTGTTAAACTTTTCAAGCACGTTCACTTGAAGGACGATTTGCACTTTGTTTGTTAGTGCGTCTTAGTGTTGGCGTTTAGGTGTTTAGTAAGGGTGAGTCACTATACGGACTCGACTCAAACGATTCTTTGGAAGGATGTGGAACTGTCTTTGTACGGTCTGTGCTTGACCATACGTTCTTCAAAGACGATACAGTTTCGTCAGAGGGAGCTGGTGATCCCGATCATCGCTTCTTCTGGATCTCTGTTGTGTCCAGTGTATTGGATATCAAAGCTACTCCTGAGATTTCCCGGGCCACCTACTGGCCCCTTATTTCCATCTTCAAAGTCAGCGGTGAAACCCTTAACAATTTTCTATGTTTCTTCAGAGAATAGTTCACTTAGCCCGCTTGGAAGGACGTTTCACTACTCATAGTCTACAGAGAGGCGGCGCTTCTTATTTGCATCGGATCAGACTTCCCTTGACCGATGTCAAAATTTACGGAGACTGGCGGTCTCTTTCAGTGTTATTATATCTAGCGGGTGATCATGACTCGAGGCTGCTTAGGATTTTGCGTCTAGAAGTTCGACCTGTTATCCGTCTCGTAGACGCCTTATCTAGTGGCGTATATACATGTCCATGGTGCGGTCTTATATTCGTTATATATACGCCTGATTCTGTTTATTTACGCCAGTATCCAATAATTCCGACCTCTGCCACTTGGGGTCATCAGTGGTAGTATATTCCATTTGCCATTAACCATCCAAGTCTGTATTAGATGAAAATTGCAATCTTATATTACCAATTTATTTTATAAAACCTTTATAAAACCTGATTGAGTATAAATTGATTAATTACACATATTAAACCATGCATTAAGTTGTTTTTTTACAGTTTTTCTGATTTTTTTAAACTTTAAAACACCATTTCAATGTGTGAACAGTCAGGCTTACTATATAATCGCCTCCCCCCAGTGTTACTCAGCCGGATTAGCGGTCGCTCGGCTCGTGTAAGATGCGATCCTGAGGGCGGGCGGCTGGGCGGGTGGCTGTGAGGGTGGCGGCCGCATTCACACTTCTTCTAACAAGGCGGGGGCGGAGTCGGAGTCGGAGTCGGGAGGAGGACTTCAGGCCCACAGAGACACTGGGGGGAGGCGGGGGTCGTGTACTAGGGCTTCATTGTGTGTAGAGTGAGGGTGGGGTGGTGGGGTGTCGGGGGGGCGGTAGGGGGTGGGGTTAGGAGGTCGCGGGTGGCGGGTCAGTGTTGGTGTATCCTCTACCAACACCCACAGGACGGGGCGGGCCGCGGGTCGCAATTTCTTTTTGTTTTTTTGTATCATATATACGCCTGGCGTATATATATTGCACAGAGTATGTTTTATCTTAAATAAGCCAGGCATGAAAGACAGCCAAGTCGCGAGCGTCTACATATGGAAACTGTCTCGTAGATGCCCGAAACGTAGACGCGTATAAGAGGTGTATACAAATATAAACAAGCCACGATACAGCCGATACGTGCGTTATCGCAATGGCGTATATATATGTAAAATAGTGCTTTTCGTGCAGTGATAGTTAGATTATATGTTCTTAAAGGTTTGTAATGTATTTAACCCTGATATGTGTTAGAGTTACGCCAGTTCCGGACATTTTGGATGTTCCAGCCAAAAGCATATTGGCTTCTAAGTGCTTGCTTTTTAACCTATTCTCTCATGCGTAGTGTCATTTTGTAGGGAAGATAATGCAGAATTTGTGTATTCTTCTTCTGCTTTTGAATTCAGTGAATTTCGTGACGTTTTTGGTTGATTTATAAAGTTTTATTGTTACTAACTTTTTTCAACTTATTCTATTTGACATTAATTCTCTTTTTTTCATGCTTAGACTTAAGATTTTGCTTTGCCCTTGCTTGCCATTGGCCTGCATTTGCCTGACTTAGCTGCTGCACCAATAGTATGTCCAGGTTCAGTAGAAACTTATACACTTGTCTACAAGGTATACACAGTCCATTTGGTTTCTGCTCCGTATTCAAAGCTGGTCGGATAATCCAGGCAAACAGAAGCTGACTCACTCACCCGCCATGCGTTTTATATATCACACGTCACTTGTGGTGACGCTCCATGTAAATGTATCAAACGTCACAGCTTCTCAGCGCGTTGACACAACATTTACGAATCTACCTCCCACCCACCCTACAATTTTCTCCTCACCTTTCTCAGGTTGAACTTTTTTTCATTACGTCCGTTTGTCATCTATGTTCACACTTTTCACATTGTTATCTACCATGCCAGGCAAATAAACCTCCACTTTTTTCCGGCAGTCCCGCGTCTTGTTGGTCATTATGAACCAGAAAAGCTGGTTGATTTATGCAGAAATAACTCAGATCCATACCTGCACTTGGTGGATTATGTTAATAATTACTTAGATGAGCTATACCCTGTTAGAGACTTCAAGTTAATAAAAAAGGCAATTTTGAGCTTCTAGATAAAGTGAATAAATTGATTAAAAGAAGATTTGGACTTCCAAGAAATGAGCATGAAAAGGTCGAGCCAGATGCACTTTTGATTATTCGCAGGTTAAGAACACAAATCAGTAAAGGAATAAGAAGTTATAAATCAGAAGTAATCCAACAGAACCAGAGGACTTACTCCAAAAACCCTAAAAGGTTCTGGGAATCTATAAACTGAGATCTAGGAGTCAGATAAAGCAAAAATGATAACAGAAGCCTCTATAGATATTGATGAATTCAACTTATATTTTCCAACAGTTGGACAAAAACCTAACAGTTGAAATACAATAGAGTATCAGCCATTGGAGTATTGTAAAGAATATGTTGTACCCCTTGAGATGAAAACGGTAACAAAGTGTGATGTGATGAATTCATTAAAAAGCTAGAAGTAGATAAATATAGTGGGGTAGAATAACTTAAAGTAAGAACTTTAAAACAGATACTACTGTATAAAGCCGAGTGTTATTACTGAGTTTAGTAAATTCATAGAGACAGGGATCTTCCTGGAAGGAACCAATTATTACTCCCATACCAAAAAGAGGACATCTAAAACAAATGCAAAATTGGAGACCTATCCGTGTGCTCATAACAATAGCAAAGCTCCTAGAGAAACTCATACACCATCAGCTTATTAATCATTGTCTTGAACATAATATGATAAATAAGTATCAGTATGGATTCTTGCCCAGGAGATCGACGGCCCAAACAATATTTAGAGTGTTACATACCTGATACCATAACTGATACAATTGATCAAAAACTTTATTGTATGCTATTATTTATTGATCTGGCTAAAGCCTTTGATTGTGTAAATCATGAACTGTTGATTGAAAAATTGAAGGAGATTGGACTTGTTCAGGACACAATTAAACTATTCATAAGTTATGTATAGGGCAGACTTCAGAGCATGAAACAAAACGGGAAGATCAGTAAGCAGTATCAAATGACCTGTGGGGTGCCTCAGGGCTCAGTTTTGGGCCCTGTTTTGTTTATAGTAAATATCAATGATCTATTTAGACTATTAGACCAATCATGTACACTGACAACTTAATCCTTATTTCGACAGGCAATACTGTAGAGAGTTCAAAAATTAAAATGCAAGAGGATTTGGCGAGAATGAATTAATGGTTCCAAATTCACAAACTTACCGTTAATATTAAGAAATAAAAAAATATGTGGATCCAAAAAGGCAGTAACCAAATAGTGGATACATGTAATATGAATCAGAATGAGCTTCAACTAGTAAGTAAATATAACTACCTAGGAGTGATCCTAGATGATAAATCAAAATTTGATTTGCAAACTGGCAGGGTATTACTGGATATCAGACAAAAGACCCTTAAACTAGGAAACTTGAGAACCTTTCTAGCGACTGAACCTGCCCTGTCTGTATGTAAGCACACGACTTTGCCAAAGCTTGAATATGTAGAATTTGTTTATTTTTTAACAAGCATCGCAAATAGGAATCGTCTACAAATTTGTTTGAACAACTGCTGAAGGACAACATTCAAGGTATATTGATGTATATACCTAAGTGTTGCAGAACTACATGTGCGCTACAGACTTAGACCTCTAGGTTTCCAAAGGATCACACATTTATTAATAATGATATTCTGGTGGGGCCAAAATGATGATAATATTGTTGCTAATTCTAATGCGAATACTATAATGAGTAATAATGCTCTTATTAGAACAAACACCTGAGAAAAGAGAGGTATTAGGAGAGTCCTTTATAGAAGGGTATGGGCTATTGGAATCTTCTAACTGACAGTGTGTACAACAAACTAGAGGTATAGAACGCCGCATCAATAGACCAGCTTAAAATTATAAAATTATAAAATTACATACGAAATGTTGCAATAGTCAAGATACTAGATAGTCTGGAGATTGGGGAAATGTCTGATATAAACTGAAAGGTGAAAACATATTGTACTGTCCTGTGATGTAATTTGTTTTGTATTTTGATTTATGTACTTTGGCCCATTTGTTGCTTTTATTGGATATTCTTATTGACAATCAAATTTTAGTGACATGACTATTCTTCTCGAAATTTGGTACTCAACTGATTTGCCACATACCATGTATACAAATTGTTCACTATGTCCTGTCATGTTTTCGGCTGTTCTCAGGTCCGGATTACATGTCACCATTTCTAAATCGTCAGCATACATAATGATAAGTATGTTTTCATGTACACTCTTATGTATCTGTTCCACCAACAGGATGATCTTTCCCCGTTACATCTCGATATATCTTGCTGTGTCTCTAAGTGTCGGCATATGTCTTATCTCTGTGATAACGCGTCTACATACACCAGGAGTAACAGAAGGACCGTGTGGAACCATGTTGCACCCCATGTGGAAGAGCCCACAAGTGTCCGCCATTGCACCTCCCCTTGTTTGGCACAGATCAAGTTGTTGCATTTAATCTTTATTTCATGGCCATCTGTAGTTCATAAGATTCTGTTGGAAGGTACGCTCGCGTACCATGTATGACTGCCTGAACGCAGGATCGCACCTCAGGCATCACATGGCATATTAATCCATGGCCGTTAACAATTGACGAGGCCCCCAGGTGGTTACAATGTCCCAGCGGTAGGTGATGCGATATCTTACCATGAGCTGACCATGTATATAATCCAATGATGGTGACTATAAATCGAAATTCTTTTAACTAGATATCGAATATCAAAATCCTTAGAATATTTAAATGAATTTGAAATCAGAAATATGAATCTTCATTTACCCCAATGATGCATGTATTCATATTCATTGGCAAATAAAGCATTTAGAAAAAGCAGAACCCTCTAGCAAGGACTAGGCCTTGCTTCTTCGGGGCCCGAATAGTGTGACTATTTGTGCACACCCAGAGTATAATTAGAGTGGAAACCACCAGCTACCTGCGGGCATGTCTATAGATGGTACCAAGGGCGTTCCCCGTCTATAGGGTAATATAAGCTGACGGTCTCAACATATGTATTGGATGATGCACATTGCTTATCACATTTGCGTTTATAATATCGGCCCCCGCTGTGGATACACTTTGCGGAGGTTCGCGTTGGAGGTCATTGACAACATCATAGGACATCGCAACTTATGTGGGAACTTCTCTAGAATGGAGAAGTAAGTTGTCACATACAGTAGCTAAGGCCTAATCCTATAGACTAGCTAACCCAGTGACAAGAAAAGAGAATTCAGAATATCTTCTATACTAAATGAAGAAGACAGATAACCATACACAGATATGTATTAATAACATATATTATAACAAAGTATACAGTTACATAACAATTCTCATCAACATACAAAATCATATACACTTCTGTAGTGTACATATGATATAAGTCCTCTTGGTCTAAGCAGTACTCACAGTCTATCACTTTCAGTTATTGTTCAATGTCTCCTTGACTTGTGGATATAGATGATCCAAGTAGTGGTAGCAGTCATCAGTGTCTTTTCCTCCAGTGCTGGGGTGATAGTAGCTTATGGAGAAGCCCAATCCTCAGTAAAGGCCTCTGTAGCATAGAGTCCTATGGTGTCTCAAGCCTGACACTGCAGTGGTAGTAATGCTGAGTAGCATGGAGATGTTGACGCCACGGTGTCTGGGTTCCAAGTGAGCTGTGAGTTGAAATCTGCTTCCTTATATACCCTATCGGGGGGTCAGTCCAAACGAAGACAGGGGATGGTTCAAACGCTGGGGGTGGCAGTCCAAACAGTTAGGCCTTAACCTCTATCTGGAGCGAGGACCTGTTAGGAAGCACCCTGTGATATACTCAATACATACATCACACCTCCCTCCTTAAACAAAAAAAAAGAATTTTTTTTTTTTTTTTCTAACATCATACATCAAGAAATATGTAATACAATGTAATATATGGCATTCTGCAACATACATTTACCTTTTGTCAAAATCACATTTAGTACCTTTTACCATCTTTGGGTAATAACACTTGAAATCACAGTATGTACATAATCAAAAATAGCATTTAAGAAGCTCGTGACAATGCATCAGCACAGACATTGTCTACACCTCGTACATGAAAAATCTCAAGATTGTATTCTTGCAACAGCAAACTCCAGTTCAACAATCGCCTGTTTTTGTTTTTCATCTTCTGCAAGAATGTCAGGGGGTTGTGATCTGTATACACAAGTACTGGATCTAGAGGGGATGACACATAAACACTGAAGTGTTGTAAGGCCAACACTAATGCCAAAGTTTCCTTTTCAACAGTTGAATAGTTCTTTTGGTGACAATTGAACTTCTTTGAAAAGTAGCATACAGGGTGCTGAACACCATTGTCGTCATTCTGCAGTAGCACTGCACCTACCCCATGGTCACTTGCATCAACCATCAAAATGAACTTCTTGCCAAAGTCTGGAGCCGTCAGAACAGGTCCAGAACACAAAATAGATTTCAGTTTATCAAAAGCATCATCACATTCTTTGGACCAAATGAAGTTTTCCTTTTTCTTTAACAAGTTTGTCAGTGGAGCAGTTATGTCAGCAAAATTCTTACAGAACTTCCTGTAATATCCAGCCATGCCAAGAAATCTCATCAAACTTCTCTTGTTTGCTGGAACTGGATATTCAACAATACTCTTGATTTTGGCTTCAACTGGTGCAACCTGACCTAGACCAACAACATGTCCAAGATAAATCACCTTTACCTGTCCAAACTCACTTTTTGTCAGGTTTACAGTAAGGTTTGCTTGTTTGAGCCTCTCTAACACAGATTGCAGCCTACACAAATGATCTTCCCAGGTGTCACTGTAAACCACAATATCATCAACATACACCTCCACGCCTGGCATACCTTTCAAACACTGGTTCATCATTCTTTGAAAAGTTGCTGGAGCATTCTTCATACCAAATGGCATCACTTTGTATTGATAAAAGCCATCAGGAGTAACAAAAGCAGACACTCGCTTTGCTCTGTTGCTCAAAGGAACAGCCCAGTAACCTTTGAGTAAGTCACACTTGGTGATATACTTGGCTTTGCCAATTTTGTCTATACAATCATCTATTCTTGGAATAGGATATGAGTCTGTCTTGCTGAGATCATTTACTTTGCGAAAATCAGTGCAAAATCTAACAGAACCATCTGGCTTGGGTACAAGTATACAAGGAGATGACCAGTCACTGTTGCTTGGCTCAATGATGTTATTCTCTAACATGTAAGATACCTCTTTGCTCATTTTCTCAGCCTTGTGTGGGCTAACTCTGTAAGGATGTTGTTTGATAGGGAGAGCTTCTCCCACATCTACGTCATGGATGGCAATATCAGTTTGACTAGGAACATCAGGAAAGACTTCCTTATATTCTCTGAGCAATATGCTCAATTCCTCTTTCTGTACTGGAGGCAGGTGCCCTAACTTGGCATCTAGATTTGCAAGAACATTTGAGTTGTTCAGTTTTACACTGTAGTCTATAGGTACAAAATCAGTTGTTTCTTCCTCATTACTCAGTGCATTCATGCACCCAACTGTCTTGACACTGTTGGAACTTTCTCTGTTATAGTAAGGCTTCAACATGTTGATATGACACAACTGAGTAGATCATCTTCGGTCAGGAGTTTTGACAACATAGTTCACCTCACCAATTCTTTTGACTACCTCATAAGGACCATGGTAACGAGCCTTGAGTGTATGCCCAGTAATGGGTAGTAACACCAGCACCTTGTCTCCCACAGAGAATTCACGCTCTTGGGATTTCTTATCAAATTGGTCCTTCATCTTTCTTTGGGCTTCTTTCAGGTTTTCACGTGCTAACTCACAAACACGAACTAGCCTGGTTCTAACTTTGGAAACATAATCCAAGACATTGTTGTTTTCAGGGTTATCTCCTAACCAATGTTCCTTCAATACCTTCAAGGGACCTCGTACTGTATGACCAAAGACCAGCTCAAAAGGACTGAATCCCAATGATTCTTGAACAGACTCTCGAGCAGCGAACAACAACATACCAATACCTTCATCCCAATCTTTCTCATTCTCAAAGCAGTAAGTTCTCATCATGTTCTTGAGGGTGCAGTGGAATCTTTCCAATGCACCTTGAGACTCTGGATGGTAAGCACTGGACTTAACCTGCTTTATACCTAGTTCATGAACTACTTGTTGAAACAAGCCAGACATGAAGTTTGAGCCTTGATCAGACTGAATCTCTTGTGGAAGGCCAACCAGTGAGAAGAAATTAATCAAAGCTTTGACTATCTTTGGGGCAGAGATATTTCTGAGTGGTATAGCCTCAGGAAATCTTGTAGAAGCACACATTATTGTGAGCAAGTACTGATTACCAGATCGAGTTTTGGGCAGAGGACCTACACAGTCAATAATGACATGGCTGAATGCTTCTCCTACTGCGGGAATGGGCCGTAGTGGAGCAACAGGGATCTTTTGATTAGGTTTCCCAACCATTTGACATGTGTGACAGGTTCTACAAAATTGGGCAACATCTTGCCTCATCTTAGGCCAATAGAAGTGCCTCATGATCTTTTCAGATGTCTTGTTAACACCCAAATGACCACCCATGGGTAGTTCATGTGCTACATTGAGAACCTCAGAGCGATAAGCCCTAGGAAGCACAATTTGGTAAACAATAGACCAGTCCTCTGATGCTGGGACATCTGGTGGTCTCCATTTTCTCATGAGAACACCATCTTTAAAGAAGTACCTGTGGAGACTTTGTCAAGCTCTTCTTCTGAAAGTGCATGGCGGGTAAGCAATGAGATCTCAGGATCTTGCCTTTGTTCAGTAATTAACTTACTCCTGCCAAGAGGGACTTCATTACTCAAGTTAGTCTTGTCATCATTTTGACTTGACCCTGGTTGAGAACCGACAAAAGAATGACCTTTAAGGTGTTCATCCTTTGAGTTGATAAATGTCAGAGACAAATCAATGATATCATCCTCAGTCTCAACATCCACAGAATGCTTTTGGCTTAACTCTTTTGCCTGAGCCCTAGTCACAGCACAAGAGGGATAAACTTCACCTATCTCCTCATCAATGACATCATCTTCTGATGACAAAGTGACTGGCTCAAGAACCATCTTTGGTTCTACAAAGACTTTTTCCCCTGCTAGATCATTTCCTAGCAACATTGATACACCGTCAACTGGCAGTTCAGATTTTACTGCAACTTCAACAGACCCTGATACCAAATCAGACTCTAGTCTGATTGTGTGAAGAGGTACACTCATGAAACCACACTCAACACCACGAATAATGACATATTCACCAGTGGCTGAACTTGAACTGAAAGGCAAAGCATTTTCTAAAACCATGGATTGAGATGCCCCAGTATCTCTCAAGATACGAATGGGGACAGAATCTGCAGTGTCACTACCTAGAGACACATTAGCTTCAAGTACAAATGGTTTGTATTCTTCTCTGATATCAGTTACCTTATCTGTAACAAATGGCACAATAACACACTCTGACTTTTTGGATGTTATGAATGCATTTGGCTTGGGCTCAGCTTTCTTCTTTTTCAGTGCCCAACACTCAGACATAATGTGACCCAGTTTGTGACAGTAATGACATTTTAGACCTGAACTCCTTCCTGAGTACTCACCTTTTGGCTTCACACTAGATTTCAGATCTTTGCTATCACCACCTTTTGCTCCAAGACTAGAATTGCTCCCTTGAGGTGCACTCTTCTTTTGTTGAACACTAATCTTATGGGTTATGGCATAATCATCAGCAAGAGTGGACATTTCATGCAAGGACATTACTTTCTTTTCATCGAGATAAGTCTTGAGATCATTGTATGTGCAATGCTTAAATTCTTCAACAAGGCACAGTTGTCTGAGTTTATCAAAACTATCCTCCACTTCCATGGATTTGCACCACATGTCAAAGTACACTTCCTTTTCATGAGCAAACTCTACATAGGTTTGATTATCTTGTTTACGGTAACTCCTAAACTTCTGACGATATGCCTCTGGTACCAGTTCATAAGCCTTGAGAACAGCAGCTTTGACCTTTTCATAATCTAGACTGTCATTCAAAGATAGTGCCGAATAAGCTTCCTGAGCTTTACCCCTCAAAACACTCTGTAACATCAGTGCCCACTTCTCTTTTGGCCATTTCATGCTTTGGGCAACCTTCTCAAAATGTTGAAAGTACTTGTCAACCTCATTTTCATTGAATGATGGCACTAGCCGTACATCTTTACTAACATCACAAATGTTCCGTTGGTTTGTCCTCTCAGCAGCAAGCTGTAGCTCCATTTCTTTAAGCCTAAGTTCTTAGGCATAACCTTAGGGTTGATGTGGGAGACGCAACGTTTGACTAAACACAAGTAAGTCCTACAACTGTTGGAATGGCGGGGAAACAAAACCCTTATTTTCCATCGAAACTTGATCGGGAGATAGAAAAGCTGGAACAATGTATGATCAAAACCTGGTCGCCGTCACCTCAAAATGTAATCATTGGGGACTCACGAGTCTCACGTCTGTACGAGGCTATAGCTGCCAAAAACATCAAAAATCAACATTTCAATGTGTTTTCGTTCCCTGGTGCTACCCTACAGGACTGTGTTGTATTGGCAGGGAATCATCTCAAAAGAAGTAGTAACGCAGTAATCTACATTTCAGCTGGTACCTGCAATATAACACGAAAAAATCAGAAAAATAGGGAAATAGAATTCCACTGGAAATCGACCGTTGATCTTGTCAACAATCTTGTAGTTTACGCTGAAATGGGTCACAAGTGGCTCACAGATAACTACCCTAAATCACGTTTCATGTTTTGCCCGATAACTGGTGTAAACTTGACAAAATGTGTGAAAGGTAGCACTGTAGTTGATCAACAAATAGTAAATGAGTCAGTTGTTAAAGTGAACCACAAACTCATTGAAATTAACTATGACAACCAGCAAGTTCACATGCCCTGGACTGCCAACCACGTTCACCGATACAACCGTGGCAAGATCAGAGAACGATACAACCTCCTTAAAGACGATGGAATTCACCCTTCGCAAGAACTTGTCGATTTCTGGGCTGACGACTATCTTACAGCTTTTCTGAAGAACATTCCAGTGTTATCGGGGTCTTGGTAATGTTCTTTCGTAATCTCTGCGTGGTTGACCATAAATGAATAAATAGTCGTTAGTAACGATAATTTATTTTGTATGGCACCCAGCAAACCTATCCCTCGGTCTCCACCGGACAAGTTGCCCGATTTTGTGACAGTTGTTAGTAACAATAGTCAACCTCGAGTAACACATCCGAGTGTCTAAAATTCCTACTTAGCCCTGGGAGGATGGGATGACGGGGGGTGTAAGATCTCGGGCTTCAACTATATATTTCCTTTAGCAAAGTGAAGTGCTGGCTACAAGTACACCACTGACTGGTAGGAAAATCGCTATATAAACTATATATTTGTTAATTTTTTTCAATTGCTGATGGCGAAAATGGCCGAAATCACCTCTTGTTACCTTTCTTTTCTTTTGTTACTTGCTCACGTTAACTTAAGCCGTTACCTTTCCTTGGTGTTTTTGTTGGATGAACTGTTTTACTGTATAGAATTGATGTGGGATGCAACCCTCTCCTCTAGTATTAATTGTAGACAAAATGAACTTTTGAATTATCGCTACTATGACACATTTACACAAATTAAATGAACTCAAGTTGAACAAAGGTATGAAAATCTGTCACTCTAACCTGTGTAGCCTTAGGGCGAAATATGACATGTTGCTTCTAGAAAATGATAATCAACACTGGGATGTCATTAGTATGTCTGAGACATGGTTAACTGAGAGAGACTTGGTAAGTGAGTACCAGCTACCGGGTTATGTATTTTATAGGATGGACAGACAGTGGAAACAAAATGACACTGATGATAGGCCTAAAATTGGTGGGGGACTCGGAGTATATATTAAAAACAACATTAAACACGACACCAATTACTATGCCCTCTTAAATCAAAGTACACGTAATATAGAAGTTCAAGTTATAAATTTGAAGCGTTCAAACGCGAGAGACATTGTGTTAGTTAATATATATAGACCTATCCGCAGCAATGCTCTAGTATTTAGACAAAAACTATCTGACCTACTTATGGACATTGCTGATGACAGCCATAAAGAAATAATTGCTATCGGAGATTTTAATCTAAATGTTTTAGATCAAACGCCTGAAACCACAGATTTTTTACTTGAATTAAAACAAATAAGTTTTATACAATATATAAAAGACATCACCAGGTATAGCCAGAACAGTTCTATAATTGATCTTGTTTTCACAAACTCTGAAGATGTAAGCCTAGCAGGTGTTTTAGAACAGGCATATAGTGATCACCAGACCATATTCTTGATAATTAAAAAGCACCAAATTCTAAAAAAACAGAAAATCATTGAAGGGAGATCTTACTTGAAATACACTAGGCACAAACTTGCTACGTTTTTACAGGAGTCTGACTGGACTACCTTCTACAACTCAAACAGTAGTGAAGAGAAATGGAATATTATTCTAAGAAAAATAAATGAGTATCTTGATCTTGACTGTAAAGTCAGAAAGTTTACCATCATTGATAGAAACCAACCATGGATTACGTTAGAAGAGATAGAGGCAATTAGAGATAAAAATAGACTCCTACAAACTGCAAAAAAGTCCGGCTTATCATCCGACTGGATAAAGGCAAAAAAATCGCGTAATGAGACCAATAAAAAGGTACAAAAGGCACGACAACTATATATACTCCTGAAACTTGAAACAAACAAGGGTGATCATCGTAAGTTTTGGCGAACTGTTAACGGCATCCTACCGGGCTCCGAGTCCCCTGATAATAAGCCAAATATTGAGCTCCACGATTCTGCTGGTGAAACCATACCTGATACTCCTACGTTTATAAACGAGTTTTTCACGAATGTTGGGCCTAACCTGTCTGCTGAAATGTACACTCCCTGGAAAATCTATGACAATCGTAACCCAAACAGTATATCTGACTTCAAAACCAATATACCGGAAATAGTGGAATTAGCTAAAGAAATTAATATCAGTAAACAATCTCAAATTCCGGGAATTTCTACCAAAGTCTATAGGGATGCAATGCTTGTCATACCTGAAATATTTGTGAATATGTTTAACAACTGTTTTATTCAAAATGATATGCCGACCAGCTGGAAAACTTCTTGTATAGTACCAATCCCCAAAGGAGGTGATGTTCACCAAGTTTCTAACCTTAGACCTATATCTCTACTCCCTGTTGTCTCGAAAACTATTGAAAGGATAGTCCATAGCAAACTGATCAATTTTTTGGATGATAACAATATTTTGGTAAATAATCAGTCTGGGTTTAGAAAAGGGCGTTCAACCATACAGTCAATAGCTACCCTAACTGATGATATACTCCGTGCACGTAATATAGGACTTCATACTGCAGCCATTTTCCTGGACTTTTCCAAGGCTTTTGACACTGTTCATCACGAAATTTTATTAAGTAAACTGGAAATTTATGGTATACGTACAGCTAACTTACAGTGGCTCAGGAACTATCTGCACTCGAGATTACAGAGGGTACATGTAAATGGAATAGACTCAGAGTTAAAAACAGTTTTATGTGGTGTGCCCCAGGGATCAATCCTGGGGCCACTCTTATTTTTGGTTTACATAAATGACCTTAGTAAATTATTATATAAAGTTAATGTAGGTCTCTATGCAGACGACACGGTTTTATATATGTCTGGTAAAGATTCAAACACTATACAAAATATTTTACAAGAGGAATTAAATAACATAGACCTGTGGTGTAATCAGAACAAATTGTCCCTGAACAAAAAGAAGACTAAGGTTATGTTGTTCAAACCACGAAGGGGCGTGGATAATGGTCTCGCTGTTGATTACTATATTGACAACACCAAACTACAGAATGTGAGTACCTACTGTTACCTAGGAGTAACTCTAGATACAGATCTTAACTTTAAACCTCATATAAACAGGTTATACAAAAATCTGAGCCACAAGCTATATCAGTTAACCAAGATGAAACCTTTCCTTTCCACTACTGCTGCCCTAAAAGTGTACAAATCCTGTATTATTCCATATCTAGACTATGGAGACATTCTGTTTAAATTGGCTGACCAAAAGAATCTCGTTAAACTCCAACAGTTCCAGAATAAATGTTTAAGATCATGTTTAAAATGCCATAGAAGAACACCTATAGCAGTGCTACATGCTAGGGCTGGACTTCCTTTATTAAATTACCGAAGAGACACACACCTCAAGAACTTTATGTTTAAACGAGCACAAAATCCCAAATATCTTGTCAAGCACAAGTTGGTAACTAGGGTTTATGACGCACCAGTGCTACTTGTAAGTCGACCAAATTGTGTAGCTTACACCAAGTCAATTGAATACCATGGAGGATGTACATGGAACAATCTTTCACCCCTTGTAAGAAATACCCCAACTATCAAGTATTTCAAAAGTATTACCAAAAGACTGTTGGTGGAAACTATACCACAATTGTACTAGGTTTTCATACCTAACCACTTATCTTATCTTATGTTATAAGACTAGGACTACAGGAGATTGTTGTAGCTACATAACTATATGGACATGTACTAACTGTATTATATGTTTCATCCATCTTTTGTACAACTGTGTGAGGCCTGGCAATGAAAACCAGATGCCATGATAGCAACTGATGCCTTGGCCGCTTTATTGGCACCATGATTCTACAACAAGAACAAAGATTTTGAACATTGTACATGCTCTACTGCCAATAAAGAAATTCTTTAAAAAAAAAAAAAAAAAAGTTCTCTACAATTGTCCAGAGGGCGATACCAAAGTATCGGCAGGTACCACGCCACGGGCAAGACCCGGCCTCACTTGTTGTCGACACACACACCAGACAAGACCTGTCTTACTTGTGAAAAATTGTTCTTCTTTTGTCACAACTTAATAAACAGGGAATCATTATTCCATAGTTTACAAACCCATGACTGTGTCTGTTCAACTACTTCATTATGTTAGTCGTAAGAGTTTTTGCAGAACAAGGATAATTATGGTTTATGTCTACGATTTTCAGAAATACATTCTACAACCTTTACAGTACTCTTATTGCATATTCTCCATCACAAGTAATTGTACGCGCTGCATATCAAGTAGCAGGCCTACAACGAGGGAAGGTCTATACTGAAATATGACAGGCGGTTGTAACCTTGAATTTACGTTACCTCCCATATTTTCAATTACCTCTTTGGTTGATTGAATGTTCAACAATTCTATGGTATTGTTATCCGGTGGTATTGAAATGGCTTTCAACGTATTCGTTTTTCGACTCTTGCTCACGTCAATAATACTGTATTAGGGTTTCGTTGTTTCAATATTTATACTTGAATCATAACTCCGTAGGAACTCATTTTCCCTTACATCCAATACTCTTTTGGTTTAGCTAATTTCAGAGTACATTCCCATAGAAAAATAAATTAGACTACTAAGAACGCCAGTTTTTTCAAATCACAATGTTTGAAAAAAACTCTTGGATCTAAAAATTTAGAAATATTCATTCCCACATAGATCTCAATGATAACTCTTACAGTCTGCTTTACAAGGTTCCGTAAGGGAAATAAAATAGTCAAAAATGTAATTATTCACCTTTTAATTCAGGAAATGAATATTCCACAGATTTCTTTGAGGAAAACTCCAGTGCTTACCTATGCCTAAGGTTTTCGAAATTCTATGAGAGGCTGCACGCTCTGGAAACGGGATATCCAATGTTGATGCTTTGTATGCCCGGTAGCCTTTTTAGGATCTGGTTGCCAGGTTTTTAGATTTAGAGATCTATACGGTAGATTCTTCTGACTTAAAGTTCAAATAAATAGGTGCTTCTGAGCAATATTCCATGATTCATCGATTATGTGATTAACTGAATGTTCCCAAAGCTTGGTCTGCAAAATCTATCATATAAACTATCATTGAGGCAATAATCTTTAGAATGGTTAATTGAAAGCCATTTTGTAATTTAAATTTCATAACAAAAGATTTTCAGTACTTTGTATTGACCTTGTATCTAAAAGCAGAACACAAAATCTCATATTTGCGAAAACCTGACGTCAGACTAAATGAAAACCCGAGAAAGTTTTGTTAGATTACTTTTTCAATGGGACCATAGTAGCTACTGGAAATGTTTGTTGACTGAATATGGTTGAACAAATCAATCTACTGATCACTTGTTGCAAGGGGTGCATCCTTCAATGACTCTATCTATAACCGAAGACTTAGTAATATCTACTTCTATTGATCAATGATTTGATTACATCCTACTACATCATCCAAACTATTGCTCATTGATGTCAACTTCATAGAACCCTTTAGATTTGGCTAGCTTTCCGCTGATCATTACAAATAATTTAAATATTGAGGGGTATAATTCCCCTCATTATTAAACCTGATTGTCTGATGGTTTAAGTTGTATCTCAGATATACAATCCAAAGTGTCCTGTGGTGAAGTACCGGATAAAAATATAAGCAAGCTTTCCCAAGCTCGACCTCTTTTTGTGTGCATTTATAGGCCCCCCGTGTAAAACTCTGTTGGGATCGATCTAACTAGATCATATAGTATTTATGGCTTAATACGATTATAATGGGCGATCATCTAATTGCCTCTGGCAATTGCACTCGGAACAATTGCGTAATGGGTCGGCTATAGCTTGTATAATTCCGCTAGACTAACCTTGGAAGCCATAGCGTAGTCTGCAAGCACTGTTGCACACACCTGAAGCAGCAGCTGGAGGGTGCTAAATCGACTTGTAAGAATTGTACCTTTGCAACTTCAGAAATTGAATAATGAACTGAATGGCTGAATGTGTAGGCTAACCTTTGACTTTTCTATTCTAGAGCTATACTCATCTTCCTGATTACTTCATGACTAACACATTATAAACTGTAAGGCCGTCGTCCTTTTACGTATAGAACTATTTAAAGGACTGAATCTCCAATGTGGTAAAGAATGTATTTCTCTTTTGGAAAGTGCTCTTACATTTCTGACGTGCTCACAATAAAGAAGGCGCCATACAATATCTCCCACGTTGTTGAAGAGGAAACGTATCATATAAATACATAGTGTGACTGAATGGAATCTGTTCAGAGATATTTCGATCAGAAATACTCATCAAGTTTGAAGAACCAGGTGAGTATTTCTGACCAAAACATCGAATTTAACAGATGGAATTGAGTGACACTCACAGTGTCTCTTTATTGTTATATACCTAGAAATCATTAAAAATGCCATTCTACAACTCATTACATAGCAGAATGAGTCGTCACGTGGTACGGAGGGACGTTTGAATATTCTTTCGTCACTCAGTGAGGAACGGAGTCTGTATTATTGGTCAGTAAATGTGAAACCTTCACCTATAGGTATATAGGAATAGAGGGAAACTATGTTCCGGTGAAAGGAAGTCAAAGTTACTCGGTAAGGCTTGGAAAAATTCCTGCCCAAGGCCTTGGCCGCGGGCAGTAATTTTTTCAAGCCTTACCGAGTAATTTTGACTTTCTTTAACTGGTACTTGGTTTCCCTATTCCTATATACCTTCAAATGTGGTTTAATAGCGATAATTAGCGTTATTTGCTCATGCACCATCAAACCTGAAGCCAGATCCAACCTTATCGAGTAACTTGACACTTTATGTTTACTCCCCACTGCGCTTTACATATGAATTTTGTAAGAGACAATCTGATTGGTCTAAATGTCAACCTTGGGTAGTATATGGCAACCTTGGGTAGTATACAGCAACCTTGGGTAGTATCCATAAGTTACTCCACCCCCCAGAACGTGGCGTAAGCATAGAGTGTACAGCCATAGGTATATAGGAATATTGCTTTCACCATCGATCCCATTCTTCAACACTTCCCATAACATATTCTAACAATCATTCACCATTAGGAACACTACGACCTAATTGGGTAAGCAACACCCAGACAGAATTACCATAGACCGTGTTTAAAAAATTATATTTTGGCACCTGTTGAAGCATTGTATTAACTCAGGTACATGTTTGTATAGACCTTACTTTACTTGTCCGGGGTGTCTCATATCCCTCAACTGCATGGCTGAGTCATTGATAGGTTGCAAATTATCCAGTTACCGTCTTTCACATCATGCTATTCAGACAGCTTTATTTGGGTAGAGAAGATATTATATCACCATACCTTCTGTCGATTTACGCCACCTTTATCCTTTTGGTTTAGAGGCTGTCCCTACGGTGTTGAACTCTACGACCAGACCAACACGACACGCTAGGCCTTAGAGGGTGCGTCCACCAACCACGACAAGGCTGCGACACGCGCCGACAAGAAAGTTCCTATCAGCTCCTTGTCGCAGCCTTGTCGTGAGGAGGGGAACTGTTGTGAGCCCTTGTCGCAGCCTGTCGGGAAGTGCACGCTCCACCTAAATATTCTATCGTAGACCACTGCGACACGCCACGACACGCCACGACACGGCTCCAAAATCGAACATGTTCGATTTTGTTGTAACCTTGTCGGAAGGCCCCCGACAGGCCCCCGACAAGGTTCATGTCGCAGCCTGTCGTGGCCTTGTTGTAGCCTCTTGTCGGGAATTGTGGTCCACCAACCACGACAAGGCTACGACAAGGCTTCCTATCGTAGAGCTGTCGTGGACCTTGTCGGAAAGCCGTTGTCGCAGCCTTGTCGTGGTTGGTGGACGCACCCTCTAATCCATTTTGGTAAGCAGAAACATGACTCCGTCCCTAAAATCAGTCTTCAGAATTACGCTTTTTCAGCCTCCAATCATAATTCTCCACATGAGGGTTGAAATCCATGACCTACGATACTATCATATTAAACTGTCACGTAACTAAATGATGAAATATTACCATATGATTAAAGACCATTAACATGAGTGCTCCCAAAAGTAATGTTGATTTCGAAATGTTAGAAAAACCTCTCTTTCTTGAGGAATTGTCGGAGATTACTTTTAGGGACCTGCTCCGTGTGTCGATGTCACTACGGTAGTAGCGTGTGTCGTTCTGTTGAAGAGGGTGATTTGCTACATGGAGCTGAAGAATGTCAAGAGTTGAGTAGCTCACCGCTGTCTGTAGGTGGTAAAGGTGGGGACCTGGGTGGAGAACATGACGGGGTAGGGCTAATCTGGTCACATACAAATACTCATATTGAAGTCTACTGAATTAGCTCCACACTAACAGGGTTCGCTTCACAATAGTTGTACATGTACGAGCAGCAGGGTAGACGTGCCCTATAGAAGGCAATAATCTCACAAGATTCAACGATCATATATGTCACCGAATATGGTACATAATCACGTCACAGTTTAAGAGTGCCATATTCGATAACAGAGGCACACGCATATAAAACATCTAAAGACGATAGCAACATTTAACAGTTATTATCATTTCTTGTTTCCACTTCCACTTCCATCCTTCCACTACCCTCGGGTAATACGGCTGATTGGTGAAATCACTTAAGTACACAGCTGTCAGAATACTTGCCTTCTAAGACACATTTCAGGGCCTGATACGCTTAAAACTAAATCCTTGCACGAGCCATCTGCGTTATCCTGCATATATTAAACTTGGTTGAGCACCCCGAAATACGGGCATGTATCGAAAGAATTGTGTCTATGAAATGTGTTAACTATATAATGGCGTTTTCTTAATGAATATATGTTACATTCCAATATAAACAAAATATTGATGTACTTTCTGAAAGTCCTCTAATGAGAAAAACACCATACCGGTACATTATAATGATGACGGGATGAAGCAGGAGTTATTAAACCCAAACCCTCCTATGACCTCTCCTCGGACCTTCAAGTATCGTTGGTGTTGATAATTAAAGTGGATAATGACCCCGAAAGAACCTTCCGGGCGAGTCTGATACCAAGTGAGTCGGATAAGTCACAGATAGTGTGTAATGCTTCCAGAGAGAGCAGGGGAGCCTTACTGGAGATGAGATTTGGGAATATATAGTGCCTGACCGCAAAGCATAGGTAGCTGTTTACCAGTGTTTGCCTGTTCCTTGCGGTTGACGTCGATTAGGCATCATCTCGCAATCTAAGCTCCTATCGATTCCTGTCGAAATAAACACATATCCAAGATAAGTATATCTTGTTCTGGTGGGCGGGCCACTCGTTTCGGTGGCATTTTTCTTATAGGCAGGTAGTAAAAGCGAAGCTCACTAATCACAATCGTTACAGAACAAAATTTTGAGTTGACATTTGTGTATGTACATGTAGACATGTCTCCAAATATCTATGTCATATTCAAGCCCATGTTTGTACATGTATATATTTATCCCGGAGCTAGGCAAGTTGGCGTTATATTTACCCAAAGTTTGTGCACATCTAAGCTACTTTTCGATTTTTTTTCTGCACCTAGGGGGCACCACTGTTGTTTTAATTTTATTTCCCATATTCATCCAAATCCTTTTCATATAGAAAATATGATCTTCTTTCACCAATTTTTATTTCTAAAACCTGATTGGTATCTTTTGATGAATTCCATATAATAATCCCAGCATTCATTTGTCTTTTTATTGTTTTTTAATAGCTTTTATTTTCAAAAATACCATTGATATCCTATAAAGACGCATGATGCCTTAAGGCATCACCGCTCTAATGATGCACGATGCCTAGATGCATTATTTTTTCGAGTGTAACAATAACACTTTTTTTTTTTAGAAAAAATTATAGTAGGATTTAGATTAAACTTCCACAGTTTGTAGGACAAATATATGATTTTAGTTTGTTCAGAAACATGTGAGTGCCAATAATAACGTGTATACTACATATACCCCCAAAACACAGCCCTTGGTACAGGACTTTAAAAAAAGAAAAAAGAACCCCCCCTCTCCCTCCCTATATAGAAGAGCATTACACTCCAAGGGAATACAAATAGTAAGTACCATTCATGTATAATTTGATATGAGTGAATATTTGTTTAAAGAAAACCCTTATTTTCCTTACATGTTGGAATTTAAACTCTTCAGATATGGAAAGACCCTGTCTTGAGACGTATGCCCCTAAGATTTGGTCAATATTGGTCAAGTATTGACAACTTCAAGAAACACCTATTTAAACTATATTACGTGATGACCCACATCGAAGCAGTCAGTGCACAACTTCCAGGAGCACCTAAAATCTGATGTCACCACTCAGTATGAGTCAGCACTGGTGTAGAGGCGCACTGTCCTCATGATTGCACCACTATACGGTCTGTGGAGGCGCAGCTACAATTTCAGACTAGCAAATGTCTGCTCTGGTGCCGCCCAGTATCGCAACCAATAGTGGCAGATGTCAGGGCTCAGGTATTCTTTTCAAGATTCAGCAAAGCCGGCAGGCCCCCTAGAAAGTTTTCTATAAAATATACTGTGACGATTTTGAACAATTCCACTTGCAATTAACAGTGCCAATCTCCAATTATCCCTGTAAAAAAGAAAGAGGTTTATATAATGATATAGCTACGCATAGACTTGTTCAAGTCTTTGATTATGAACAGTCATTTAATGATTAAAATAAATTATTACGCGTCTGTCCAATCATTCCTATCTCTGTACCCAAGGGGTACCACTGTTGATTTTTATTCATTTGCCATTATCCATCCAAGTCCGCGTTATATCAAAAATGTCATCTTATATTACCAATTTATTTTGGAAAACCTGATTGAATATCGATTGATTACTTACACATAATAAACCAAGCACTCTGTCGTTATTTGACCATTCTTTTTGATAGATTGTACCTTGAAAACACCATTGCTCTGTGGATATAATTCTAGTTCTGTATATATATATATATATATATATATATATATATATATATATATATATATATATATTTAGCATAAGGTCTTATCATATATCACATAGCTGTCGCAACTGCCACCACACTTCCTGCGCCACTGCCATTGCCGCTGCCACCTCTACTGCAACCGCTGTCTAGGGCAGCCGTCTGCGCAGACAAAAATGTCAAAGAACACTAGCAGCAGGGGTAGCAAAATTGGTTATATATCCAGATCCTAATGTCACAAAACACTAGAATATAGCTGAAAATGTTTCTAAAGGATGCCACAATGTGGCTATATAGCTAATAACTGCATGTTAAAATAGTTTATAGTATGGAAAATAGCAAATGTGTAAATGGGGCATTGACAGTGCACACATGAAAAAGGTTGCTGTAGAACATTGAGAAGACATATTTTGATTCAGCTTGCTGTTCTGAGTCCCGAAAGGACCAGATTATGGAGTGCAATACCGAATTTAAAGCTAATGAGCTAATGCAATAATTTAAAGAACACATTACTAAGTAATAATTTTCAGCATTCAGATTTATTGGCATTCAGGCATTTTAACAGTAGGTCTCTAATGAAAAGTATTGGCACTACAGTCTTGCCCTGCCAGTTTTTAACCCTTAAAGGACGGGTGCCTGCAGTTAACCCTTTAAGGACGGGTGCCTACGGCCGAGGTAACCCCTTAAAGGTGGGAGATGTTGGCTGTTTGTCCCGCTAGGGGACGGGCACATAATGGTTAAAACTCATAATTTGAATGTTTAATCACATGATATAAACTATATAACGAAATATTTTATTTCTTCTGAATAGAAAAAGTAAATGTGGTGTTAGACCTACATTCTATTAAAATTTGATTAATATTGCTCCATTATTTCCTAGTTAAAAACGAATTTTTGTATTTTTGAGAAATGATGCCTCAAAGCATCATTTGCCCTGGGCTGGATGATGCCTCAAGGCATCATTCGCCCTTAAAGGGTTAAGTTACCCCTTTATGAATGGATGCTGTTGGCAGTTTGTACTGCTAGGGGAAGGGCACATATTCTTCAAACTCAAAATTTGAATGTTTAATCAAGTGATAGGAACATAATCTTAAATATTTTTTTCTGAACGACCTACAATTTATTAATTTTGCTAAATTATTTTCTTATCAAAAATGAATTCGTATGTTTTTGATAAATGATGCCTCAAGGCATCATTTGGCCTGGGCTGGTTGATGCCTCAAGGCATCATTTGCAATGGGCTGGTAGATGCCCTAGGGTTTCATTCGCCCTTAAAGGGTTAATGAACCATTTTAAAAGGGTATCTAGCATATTGTGAAAGGCTTTTATTTGGTATTATCATTGATTTTGGTGATATCATGAGAGGAGAGATTTAATTTGCATACTTCAGGGTCGCTCATAACATGCCTCTACACCATTTATTTGGACAGGGAAAGCGGGTATTCCACCTAGCCAGCGCTGGCCCGGCCACTGGCCTTGTGGCAGTCTTGTGATCATTGATGGCAGTTGCCGGCTCAAATCCCACGTTGGCAGCAGTGATCTGTCACGAGAAAAGCAAAGAAGGAACCAAGGCTGGCCCCGCTGACTGCCAGCCCATCGCCTTGTCTCAAAAATCCTCTTGCCGGCCAGCGTCGCTACCAGCCAGGCCTAAAGGCATTTTTGAAGCTTTTTCAAAGCACATTGTAGAAGACTCGCCAGCCAGCTGTGAAGAACGCTAACATTTACAAAGCCATCCCCAAAGCACAGCCGGTCAGTTTAGTTGTAGGCAGGCAGCTGGCCAATGACATTTGGGGCTTTCCCAGGACCTGCATTGTCCGCTCGCCCTACTATACCACAACAAACACCGTCACCATGGAACGGGCGGCTCCCGTGAGAAGCTATCCTGCCAGTGGAGACCATGTTGGGACATTTGCAGTAGCATGTCATACACATTCATAACATCAAGGCTTGTAAATCTTCATTTACCTTCATTTTTTGGTTTAACGCAGAATTCAGTGGATATATGACGAGCTCTCACAGTTCCCAAACAAATCCGATCAGGCTGGCTCACTGCTTTGCTCAATATGTGGCTTTCATAGATCCAGAGGCGCATGTGAGGTATCCCCTATCAATTAAGTGGGGAACTCGCTTAGGGCATTTGCGGCCAACATCCAGCGCCGAGCAGTGTGTGTGCACCTTGTGGTTATTGGTGGGCTAGAAATTAGGGATTTGGTGGAACAGCTCGCAGATTTTGGATATTATGGGGTGGCCAAACAGCTGGACCTGGCGAGCAACACCAGCTAGATGCTAAAAGCCCGCCTGCAGAGTGCCTGTTTTTGCAATACCTGATTGGACATAAATCCAGACACCACGGAAACTAGACGATCATAATTTTTAGACTGAAGAGGAAATTTTAGAATAAACTCATTCGACACAGTTGGTAAAGTATCTATAGGCATGTATTTGATGCTCACTGTCCCTTGGTGACACTCCCACACATACAGTCAGGGATCATCTTGTTCTTCACATACATGTACCTCAGATTTGTCTCAATGGATGGCCGACGATATGAATTAAATGTTTGTACCATCTTACGTCATTTCTACTTTAAATGAAATGTAGCATATCATGATCATGAACGACGCAGCAGCTATCTCAAGTATGAAGCACATCTATATTTAATCTCGCGTATGCTGTAAATATGTACAAACATGGTATTCAAGTTGCGATCCATTATTATCCGTAATCAGGATAGTTGATACGAACCGGAAGTTGAGTATATTCACGATAACATGTTAACATTAAGAGTTGAACTATCGCATTGCATATTAAGTACGACGTGAGTCGATCGGCGCACGAGCAGGGATTGGATAGGTAGTTGTGCCTCCGGCCCTCCCACCTCTACGCCCACCCCCTCCTGCTCCATCTTGTCACCAGTTGCTGAAGTCGCCCCCACACTACTGGCCTACGCACTTAATGATATCTACCTTTTTATCCCCGGAAGTTCAGATCACACCTTGGTGTATAAAGCCACGTCGGACTATCAAATCTCCTCTTTAACCGCGGCAAGGACACAGATATCAGAATTGAATCCGCTGTACGATAATACCATCTCACTCGTAACTACACACGCACACGCTCCCTGACCGGGTCTACTCCAGCGGCATTCACAAAACTGACTTCAACGTATCAAATAGAAAACAAAGAACAAACGTTTGCAACAATATATGAAAGCCAGCTATACTCACGGAAGTTTTACCCATAGGATAGTAAGAATTACACCACACGTCCGTATCGTGTTAAAAACGTGGCTTTCTGTCACGGTACTTAACGTATAGCTCAATCCAGACCACGACCTGTTCCCCCACGCGGTGAAGTGGAGGTGCGGTGTAAGCAGGCCGCATTCTACGCTCAGCCTGTATCTGAGCAATAAGCGAGCACCTGTTTACTACTCACCGGTAGTGCGGCCCTCCACATTGACCAGCGGTGTACCTCCTGTCGCAGTCTCCATCTTCGGGATACAGTTCTAAGCCAGAGCAGTCACCAAGGAATAATCCGATAGTTGGCTCTTACTCTCGGTAAGTCACGTTAATTCATACTGCTACCTTCGCTGCAGGGTGGTAATCACTAGTCCTACAGAGCTCTACCGCTAGCGTGAGGAATGAACGCCCAGTAATATATCAGTCAGTTAGTAACTGTTTTCTAGGAAGTCTGGATCTAAGGATAGATTGTTAGAGATACCATCGTTTTGATTCGTCGTCTAGCTTTTTAGTGTGTACTTTTATAGTGATCGTTTAAACAGAGGTCTTAGGTCAAAGTCTAAGAGTTAGATCCTTGAATTAAAACCTTGCCCAATTTGCTTAGTATGATAACTACATCCGCGGATTTCATTGTCCGAAATAAATTGATTAAAACGCCCATTAACTGCTGCTTTGCTCTGGCACTTAGTTTACTTCTGGCTTGAAATCAAGAATGTCTTACAAGACAGTAATGCACATGTATTTCGGATTGCGTGTATACATCAGCGAAATATAAAGAAATTTGATTGATCTCGATTAAAGGATTGCATATTCCAGTTTTGCATACGACATAGAAATATGATTTTATTCCTGCTTCTTAATCTAGAAATAACCTGTATCTAAGGTCGGCCTTTTAAGCAAAATGAAGGAGAAGCTAGTGGAAACAATAAACATCAGCTTCATATGATTGCCTCATCAGTATGAATTGATGAAGATGTGTGGATATATACCGCGATATTCCAAGTCCATAAGATGTTACGGAATCTTAAGAGGGGAGTATCTAGATCACATTGCCTCCTCGGGTAGGCAATACATTATTCTGATGGCGACAGGCTAGCCTGACTGGCATTACTTCATGATATCCAAAGTGTTGTCTGTAATTTGTTAGAGTGCAGAACCCCTGAAATATGGTCTAATTCTTGACATTAAAATGTCAAGTAAGGTAAATAATTGCTGATAAATCTGCTAAGATTGAGAGTAAGTATCTGTACGATAAGGGATGCTGAAGAGAGGGGTATGGAAAAACATACATAACTATGGGAGTTTGTGCTAGAATTATGTTTTTATTATTTAACCCTAATATGATTCATTTCTCGAAATGTAACACTGGTCAAGTCCTTAGTATAGATGAAAAATCGATTTTAACTGTCTAGTGGCAGGAGAATGCCTTGAGATATTTCCGTTGCTATCGTAGGTGAATGCCTTGAGGCATTCCCGTGGCTATAGTAAGATATTGATATTACCTTAAGGCATCTTTTCATGATCTTTTTATACTTTTTCCTTCTCAATAATTTTTTGATAGAAAAAACATTACGTTAAGATAATGCCTCAAATCGAGCCGATATTTACAGGAAACCACGTCAAGCGATTCTGAATGGGATGAGGGCATTTCCCTTGAAATCCTTGGTAATTTAGATAGGATACAGAAGGAATTTGACATTGGCTGGGGGATGGCTCATCATCTTCCGATGACAGAGCCCTGGCAATCAAGGCTACAATAGATAAAGATGCCAAATGCCAAGTGAAAAACCTGGAGAAACCCCGAAAACCACGGACTGTCAGACAGTGACAACTGAAAACCATATTGGATTTAACAGATGTTTTTCATGATGGAATTTGTCTCTTAAGTCTGTATCCTGACCTACAAAACGAACCATCCGTTCTGCTGCTTCTGGGAAATTTGCAGTGAAAGATATGGCCTGTCCTGAAGTGATTTATTGATATTGTAAATATATGGGTGGGGTCGATTCTTGTGACATATATGACATTTTTGTACTTACATATTTTTATATCAAGAAGATGCGGAATCACTGATATATCATGCAACAACGTCATGTAGTGGATAGAATGTAAATTGGACAAACAAAACGCAAAATCAAGTGATAATTTCTGACAACTGGCCACCTACCAACACCCCAAACTTCCAACTGCCCTGTATGTTATAATGAAAATGTTTTACCAAGCATGCCCGAAGGATGTCATTTAGGGTCATGAAAAACAGAAAGAAATATTTTTTCCATATGGAATTTGCCGCCTCAGAGAGACTGAGAAAACAAGGAAAACACATTGTTATTGGCAATGAAATGGAGCTGGGGTGTGTTAGGAGGTTTGAACCATTGTTTACTGGTGTGAATGAGGCCCAATATTCTGTCTCTTAAATTACATAAGAAATTTACAATTTTATAAACTGAAAACCAAAACAAGGATTTCCTTGAAAAATAGGATAATTGCCATCTCTAAATTGCTTAACCTCTCATTTTAGAATAAGAAGTGGGATGTTTCTTTTGAATGGTTCTTGCAGCTATAATGTGGCTGAGTGCATTGTTTTCACACCTTGTCCAGGATGTCTACAGTCTACATTCAGGTGTCAGGTCTCAGGAAGTGTGATAGAAAAGGGAACTGTGAAATATGGCTTCACTGTGAGTGAAAGGAGGGACTACTGCCGACCTTAGTTAATTGTGTAGGTGGAGGACTTGAGATAATCTGTCCAAACGCACTGGGGGAGGTGTGGGGTAGGCGATTCATTTTTCTTTTTGTATGTTATATACGCCAAACGTATATAAACATGTATACGACCGGCGTATACATGTTGTGCAGAGGATATTTCCTCTCGTATACGCCTGGTGTGAAATACAGCCGTATTTAAAAGGAAACGGTCTTGTATACGCCTTATACGGGCGTATATATATTTGAAAAGAAGTCGATCTACAGCCGATACATGCGCTGCCGCGATGGCGTATATAGGAACAAACTGGTGGTTTCCGTGCAGTGTAATGTTCTCGTCTAATTTCCCGTACTCATCTTTGCAACAGACCTTTTTCCGCTTTTCTAATAACATGGTCTACTCACGGGTATCAAACAAGAAGAATTCATCGGAAGTTCATAAATGAATCTATAGTTATTAATTTGCAAGCTCTGACATTGTGGATTTTTCAATTCTGCTGTATTAGCATACGATATATAAACAATATCACCATGATTTGGATGTGCATGGTCGTATTCTCCACATGTTGACGCTTAGGAATACTCCGAAAGATAGTAAGGAGTATTCCGTAGTGTCAATTGCATATTGCCAAGTAAGCCAATTAGTCTGGAATATCTGAGCCAATGTTACAGTAAATTATATAATATATGGAGTTGCTTTGAACAACAATTGTAGTAAAACAAAAATTTCATGATATGCCTCGAAAGCTAATAAATCGTATTTACGAGGCGTAGCGGTTCACTTCTTTACCTAGAACTTCGCGACCACGGATAGAGAGAAAAGGCGAGCGGACCGCGAGAAGTTGCCGCGCTCTCATCTACATACCCAGTTTCTGCGTCGTTGATTGGCCGTGCGTGTCACGTGACACGGGCGGCAGATTCGGTTGGTCTCCGCTCGGCGTGTGACTGTTTCATGGGAATCCGCCTGCAACGGTTTCAAGTCAACCCGATGTCGGCGGAGTGTGGGGCGCTGTGTGTATATTTTTGTACACACAGGACCTGTAGGGATCTGGATTTAGAGCCCTTATATAGGAGGATTTTTCTCCTACACCCAGTCAACGTTTGACAAGGAGGTAAGCCCCTTTTGGAGACAGTGATTTTGCTTTTAGACTGACACTTTGGTGTTGGTTGTGGAAGTGTCACTAGCTGTCACTGTCAAGTTTTTTCCAACCCAAGGATCTCGATATAGATCCTAGCGGAACGAAAAAATACACAAAAAATGCCTCAAAAGCTAAGATGCGAAAGTTTCATCCTCCTGACATATATGCTGGTCTTGATACACATACTTAGGTGCCGTAATCGACTCCCAGTTCAGTTTTGCTAACAATATCAAACAGACGATGCGAAAACTAAATCGAAAACTGTTTCTACTAAGTAAGATCAGGTACATATTGACGTCAACTGCGGCATCCAAACTGTACAAACAGGCGATCATGGCTGTAGTAGACTATGCTAGTCTCCTGCATAGTTGCGCTCCGAAGCACTTGAATGTGAATCTACAGTGCATGCAAAATAGGGGTCTCAAAGTGTGTCTCAGCGTGGGTCCCATGGTGTACACTGTTGACGAGGTACATCAACGTTGCAATGTTCTGAAGTTAGAAACAAGGAGAAATGTCCTAAGACTAGTTTATCAATGTAAAAAAGCCATAAAAAAGCAGAGCAACCGAATTGCTGCAGTTAGCCAGAGTCACACAGACGGTCCTGAAACAAGGTCAAAACAGAAACTAGTTTTCAACCTAATGAAACCAAAAACAGAATTCGTCAAATGAAGCCTGTCTTACTGCGGAGAGACCATGTGGAATACACTCCCTGACCATGTAAGAAAGGCTGACACCAAATCAATTTTAAAAAAACTCCTCACACAGTACTTGTGTGGGATTTAGTGTAATACGGATAAGCCAAATACACAGAATCACAGTCTAGAATCAAGAAACCACATCATTAAACTAATCATCATATGTCCAACCCTTAGGAAGTGATGATAGTGAAGATAGGAAAAAATAAAAAAACAGAGAGTAATACTCGTTAGAATAACGTAATGTAACTGAATGATATTGAAATAAAAAGAGAGAATGAATGTAGGTCCTAAGGATAAGCATAATATATAATTATGTGGCAACTTGCTTATGGAACTGTATAAACAATACCACTACTACTATTATATTATATATTAATATAGTATTATATAATCATTGATACTTATTGACTCATAATATGTGCCGCCATGTGTTACCAACTCTCTCTATCATGCTATATTGTTATATGTCGTAATTATATATACAATACCAGATGTATACTTCTATATAATTTTGTGAATCTTTCTTCTCCTATTTCTTTATAACATGGGAAGGTGGAAGACCGCTACAATGTAAGTAGGCGAACCGACTCAATAAAATATATAAAAGAAAGTAACAATTTTTATTTATTGGACCTGCAAGACTGTCTCTTGTATAGACTTAGTGTCAGTCGCACTACAGTTGGTAAATGATAGCTATATTTTAGTATTCGGCCATTGAAGACCTGCAGCTTCCAACATATATAATATGCATATTCCATCTTCTAGTTTAACAAGCTTGATTTTAATACTGCTCAATGCTTTTCCAGCCCAGGCCGCTGTCCATCCCCCCAGCACTCTACGTTGTGTACGCAACAGATAGATTAAAGGACGTACGCAACAATTCTAATGTTTTACTATCCCCCCATCATGCGTACGCACTTTGTGAATAGTGTTTTGTCCCAACAATACCAAAGAATAGGGTTCATCCTACAAAATTCTCCCTTGATTGGTGGGCGTGTCCGTACTGATATCTTCATATTCCTGTCTTACAGATATGTTGTCATCTTATACAACAAGGCACTGTTGTATCACTTAGTAAGAGTAATGTTTCCACCTCACGTACATCAAAGAAATACAAATGCCTTACCACTGATGCTGATTTATTCATGCTCCACTGCCTTATTCTACACAAGCCATAAGTATGGGCGTGGTATTTGTGTCAAAATTTAATAATAGCATATATGAGAGGTACACTTAGAATCGGCCTCAAGAACACACTTGCACACCTACTCAGGAAGTTCACAGATTGTGCAAAATAAACTTACTAGAGGAGGGCTGATACAGTCACTTGATATCAATTGCCGCTAATCGCAAAAGGGATATCAATTTTTCAAGGAGGCCATTTTCTGACACTTCAAAGGCCATCTTTGATCCAGCGAAAAAAAACCGCCCTTGTCATATTTTTCATGGTTTGGTGATGAGAAACAAGTTTCTTTTTTGAGTGGCCTCATAACACCTGATGTTTAGATGTGCATCTTCACCAATTTTTCTTCTTCCGTTAATTATTGCATCATGAAAAAATAGTTGAACAGACTCAAATCTTATATTTAAGTAAAACTGGGAAGGTTCCTGATAACATGCAAAAACGTTCTTTTAAAAAATCTATTATTAAAGGATTTACAGATAATTATATAACAAATTACTCAATCACATGGGATTGCCATTTCTTAGAAAATCTGACCCATATACTGTAAATACATTCAGTTTCTTAATATAACATAAGAAATACCATATGTAACAGTGTTCCGTAGTGCAAGATACGGAACCTTGTTTTGCATGACCTGCAAAAACCAACAGGAGTTTGTAGTTTGCATGGAACACGGCCAAACACCTCGCTCCACAATTTGCTCAATTCCCATCTAGTTTTATGGCTTGTACATCATGGTCACGTCGTTCTTTATAATCATAAATAGATGCTCCATCTAGTTTATTGAGAAGCAACACATTTGTTTTCCTTAATTCTGAAAAGTAAAGTCAATTTCCCCCTAGATTCGTGTCCGTGAGATGGTTACTTCGCGGCGTGTGTCTGTATTGTGTTAAGCGGGGCGTCCACCAACCAAGACAGGGCTACAACAATGGCTCCACGACAAGGTCCACGATTAGCCTACGATTGAAGGCCTTGTCGTGGTTGGTGGACCCAGTTCCTGACAAGAGTCTACGACAAGGCCATGATTGGAAGCTTGTTGGGAGCCTTCCGACAATGCTACGACAATATCGAGCAGTTCGATTTTTCCCACGACTGGACCCTTGTCGTAGAGTGTCATGGCGTGTCGGGAGTGTGTCACAGAGGTCTATGATTGGAAATTTGGTTGGAGCCTGCACTTCCCGACAACCCCCGACAACGTTGTAAAGCCCCCCTTCTTATGACAAGGCTGCGACAAGCGCCGATTGGAACTTTTCTGTCGGCCCTTGTCGTAGCCTTGTCGTGGTTGGTGGACATCATCCTTTAACCTTATCATTTTCCGCATCTCTGGACCGACACACTGTAGACACAGAACTTCTGACACAGCTACAATGTAGGAAGTCTGTGTCGTATTCGTGTCTGAAAGTCATCCCAAATTGTAAGAGGCTGCTATGTTATTTTTTCGTGATCTTGATGCAGGATGATAGTCAGGAGAGAGTTGATCGCTCTTCAGCAATTATTACTTGATAGAGAATAGCTGATACTAATTAGTAGATGTCTCAACTAATTTGTCGAATCACGCTTTACTCGGGTTTACTTTTTAATTAGCCTCCTCCAGACTATGAAATTAAATCTTTCATGCATAGATAAACATGGAAATTATCCACAATATTGTAAACACCAGGAAAACGGGTAAAAACGTAAACAGTTTGGGGCTTAACTATTGCTCCACCATGGGGATAATTATGATACCAGGAAATGTATCAATATTGTCAGGGGGACTTCTATACAAAATCAACATACTGCAAACAATGCAATAACCGGATCATGCCATGGCTGAGAACCCCTCTGTGACTAAATAAGATATGTCCAAGCAGCAGGGATTCTTCAATAAAGGCGAGAGACAACAAGGACGTCTGATGCAATTGCCAGCTGTTGTGGATTAGAATGTATGACCGTTCTGATGACTGAGACGTTTCTTCATGTGCAATCTGTGAAAAGTTGGATTACTCAGTTGACTAAGTTAGCATTACGTCTGCTATTTCCTTGCTACTGCAGAAATATACTAGAGTTTTTTTTGTGCTGTCAGGGAGAGGAGAGAGCAGAGTACATACAGATAGTGTAGTTCCCACCGTTTTCTGCAAAATAAAATGACTCGGATTATTTTGCCTAAGAGAGGGGTATATTCGCGCAGTAGAAACTAGCACAGTTCGATTTTACACTCATGTATGACCAGAAAAACTCTTCGGTCTATTTTACAAGGACCGAAAAAGACCGTTTCCATTGGCCGACGAAAAAGGCCGAGATTTTTGGAAAGCTCCTAAAAGTCTGTCGGTGGTGCCGCCGACTCTATATCGATATCAATTTGTCGGTGAAAGCCCGCTTCCATTGGCCGACGTAATTGGCGGAGAATTCTCATAAAGGTCTGTTGGTGGTGCCATAGACTTCATGTGGGTATGAAGACTGAAGTCGTTCGGTGGTGGCGTCATTGCATTAACTAAACACAATTAACCGATGAACACTTCTCTGCATGCCTGTTTCCTTTCACCGATCTGGCGTTGGTGGTTCCCAACTGCAGAATAGTTGGCGTGGCCAATAGTCGCCCAATGGAAACGGGCTTAGAGGCTGCAGTGTATGCATTCTTTCTCCATGTACATACAGATTTTATGTGAGAAAATACATCGGTGGTGTCCTTGTTACATAATATGTGCCAAATTAACCGGTGGGCATTCTCTGCAGTTCTCGTTTCCATTCACCAATCTATTGGTGGTGCCTGAGTGCGGGCTTTCAACTATAGATATATACCTCAGTCGTTGCAGTTCAGTCCTCATTCAGCTATCATAGGAAACTGACTTATCTTACAACCTCAAGTAAATGTGTCGCTCATTAGAAATAATCCTATTCAAAGTTGTTTTGTACCTCATTACCCTATCCCCGGATAAAAGTAGAGAAGCAGTAGCTGGGAGAATAAAATTTTATTGAATTTTATGGATAAAATTATGTCGACCTTACTGGACGATCATATTAATATGTAATATGGATATGAATGGTAAGTAATATTACATAATGGTAATTGACATGTATAATAAAGGTCAATTAATATAAGTATAAAATATGATATACAATACAGTAGTATGAAAAATACGTAGGTAATTGTATATGAGAATGAAATAGCTCTACGTGAGTAGGAGAAAAGAAAGAAGGGTTGAGGGTGGGTGGGACGAAAAAAGGTGCTGTAGTACGTGCGTACTGTAGAGCGGGTGGAGAAGAAGTGAGGCCGGGGTACGGACCGGGCTGTACCACGTGACCTTGTGGTATGTGTGAAAGCCGCGAGGGGGCAGGAGGGGCGCCCGTGAGGCGCAGTAGAGGGGGACACCGGGGAGGCAATGATTACCCCTGAGCAATGCCCATGGGTTTACCATTACCCTATCCCCGGATAAAAGTAGAGAAGCAGTAGCTGGTAGAATAAAATTTTATTGAATTTTATGGATAAAATTATGTCGACCTTACTGGACGATCATATTAATATGTAATATGGATATGAATGGTAAGTAATATTACATAATGGTAATTGACATGTATAATAAAGGTCAATTAATATAAGTATAAAATATGATATACAATACAGTAGTATGAAAAATACGTAGGTAATTGTATATGAGAATGAAATAGCCAAGAGCCAATATATGGAGAGGGGGGGGGGGGTGGGATAAAGTTTTTAAGAGGTATTGTTGAGGGCCATAATCAGGGCTTGATTCACAGCAGAGGCATCAGTGTCCTTGATGTATGTCCGGTGGGCGTTAGACTTCCAGCCCCTGTACCGCTGTATGGCGAGTTCCGGCATACCGGCCTGGAATGCCTGCGTCGCGGCAGCCTTCCGGAGGTTGTGGAGGGTGTATGTAGGGGGCTGGTTTGCCGCCTGGAGGAGTGACTTCCATTCCCTGGACAGGGTTCTGGTCCTGAGGATCTCTCCGTTCGCCAGGCTGAGGAATGGAGCCGTAGGGTCGGCCGTAGGTGCGGCCGCGATCATGGTCCGGATGGCCCGTACCGGGCAGGAGGACGGTTCGGGGGAGGCTCGTATCACGACTGTCTTTTCCTCCCCCGCCCTCTGCATGTTCTTCGCGGCTTTGACCCTTATCGATGCTTGAGTGGGCGTGACGACCACGTCTCGGCGTGACAGGTGTCGCGCCGGGTCGTACTTTGCCGTAGACGGTGGGGCCACTTCGCTTTGCCGCAGGGCGGCAAAGTAGATAATCAGAACCGCGGCCCTCAATCCGATGTGCATCGGGGAGTCTGTGAGGGCCCTGAGGGCCGCTCTGAAGACGTCCATTTCGACCGGAGGCTTGACGTTGGGATGGTATTCCTTGTTCCGTCTCATTGCATCCAGCGCGCGCCTCACCCGGAAATCCTCGGTTGCTGCGACATCGCCGCCCGTCAGCCGGAGGTGCGACCGGACGTGCGACAGCTGATTCGCGACCGTCGCAGGGGAGGGACACTCTAGGTACGCCGTGGTGAAGGACACTGTGGGTCTCTGAGGGTCCGCCCCCATCCTCCGGCAAAAGGCTAGGTAGGTCGCGACGGCACTCCGCTGGTTCGCGACCGTTCCGGGGGCACGCGCCTCGCACTGCCGCGCAGATGCCCTCGTCTGGAGTGATCGTAGCGCCGGATCTGCAGGCGAGACGGAGAACGGGGTAGAAAGAGGTGTGTGTACATGGCATCACTTCAACGAGAGAATGATAATTTATATAATTAACGGCCGTGACAAAGTCTCTAGAGGTCAGGTGGGCTCGGCTGAGGGCGTCTGCTACGGTGTTAAGCACCCCCGGGACGTGCGTGTACACAAAATCCACCTGGAGTCTGGCTTGCACCGTCCAGGCCTGACGGGCACACTCGGCGAGGACCGGATTCCTGGCGCGCCCCGACCTGAGTGCCTGGACGGTCCCCATGTTATCGCAATACACTTCCACACGAGTGCCTCGGTCGCGGTCCGTGAGGAAAGTGCACATTGAGTAGACCGTATTTAGGGCCTCAAGCTCGGCGATACAGTTCACGGGGTCTTCCACGGGGCAGACCCTCCCACAGTAGTAGTATCTCCCATCCGTGCCCCCTACTCCGCTGAGGCACGCGTCCACGATGATGCATCTGGTAGGAGGCCCTCGAGGTATCAGGGCATGGCCGTTCTATCCCTCGGCGAACCGCAGGAACCACTGGAGGTCCTGCCGCATCTCCGAGTTGACGTTGATGTAGTATCCGGCCATGCCCCGGAGGGCCTCGAGCAGCTTGCTGACGAACGGTCGGGCCGGCCGTATACATTTCGCCACATGGAGGACCCGACCGAGGACCGACTGCAGTTGTCGTTTCGTCAGCGAGCGTTTGGTTGAGACCGCCCTCACGTGCTCCCGCACGTCCTGTAGTTTGTCCCGGGGGATACTGAGGGACATATCCACGGAGTTTATGACTATCCCTAGCCACGTCACAACCCGGCTCGGGGGCTGTGCCTTTTCCCGGGCCTCGGGGAGGCCCAGCTCCCTGAAGAGCTCCCGCGCTGTCTCGAAGTCGGCGGCCGCCTTGTCGGCCGACGGGGAGAGGATAATAAGGTCGTCCAGGTACATCGCGGCATCGACCCCCTTCTGGCCGAGGATCTTGACGATGGCATCTGCTACGCACTGCATGTGGTAGGAGGAGGCGCGGGCACCAAACGGCATCGCCGTATCGCAGTAGTACCCCTCCCCCCACGCGAAGCAGAGCAGAGGCCAGTCGAGGGGGTCGCACCGGAAGTTCTTATACGCCCGTGCGATGTCAATGGTGGACATATAACTCCCCGGCCCCGAGGCCACCAGGCGGCCGACGAAACCATCAACGGTCGGGAGGCCATGTTCTCTCTCTTCACCGTACACAGAGTTTTTCACGATGTAGCTGTTAACGCTGGATTCCTTGGGGTACGTCATATCCGTGATAACGCGCCGATCAGACGTACCCCTCTTCTCGCGTGTCATTAACGGCGACACGTGGCACCACGGCTGAAAGGGGGGATCCTCGAATGGACCCATGAGGTTGGAATGCCCCTTCTTGTCAATGAATCTCGCTATCTGGTCCGGGTATCCCGTGGCACTGGGGTGGTTGGGCACTCCCCGCGTGTCGGTAACCGGGCCGGCGTACCCCAGAGGGAACCCGACCCCTAACGAAATCCATAAGTTCCTCCTTTCCGGGGATACCCGAGAGGTATAGGATCCAGACTGGGATGTTGAGATACGGGCCCCGAGGGCGTTGGGCATCCCAGTGCGCCGCACCCGGTCGTAGATATCGGCGTGTCCCGGCGGCCCGGGGGCGGAGAAGTGGGGCCAGTGGGCCCGCCTATGTCCGGCGAACGTGCCGGGGTCGGTCCGGACTCCGGGAGTGGGAATCTCGCAGAACTCCCTAACGGCATCGAAGTCGATTCGTAGGTTATCGTTGCCGTCCTCCCGGGGCAATTGCCGAGCCAATTGCTCCACATCCCCGCCGTCGCTCCTATATACGGGAGTGTATTCCTCAGGGGGCGGGGATTTCTGCTGGCGTGAGTCCCCCACGTGCTCGGCACGCGGTGTTGTTGTCACGTGGGGTGTGACGTCACGGGTCGTGCACTCCCTGACCCGGTCACCCTCGCTGAGTGCACACGTACCGGGGGCGAGGGGTGTTACACGTGCCACACTCACTTGCGGGGCGCGTCCGGTCCGTTTTTTGAAGCCGTTGGTTGTTGTTTCTGCACTCCTGAGAGGTCGGTGGTGCGCAGCGTGTGTCCGGCCTGCGGCATCCGGCGTGGGGCAGGTGCGGGTGTTGGTGCACCCTCTCATACCCGCCACCGTACAACAGCTTCCTGTTGCATGCGTGTATAGAGTGCGTGCACATCCTGCCGACCGAATCACAAAAGGAGCACACGTGCACCCATTTGATTCCGCCATCTTGGTGGCCGTTCCGCTGTCGACACCCCCTCTCTGAGTTGAATGCCCGGCACGGCAGCTCCCGTCCTCCGGCCTTGCCCGTGTCCTGGACGTCGTGCACCGTCGTGGTCGCGGTCATCGCGAGCCGGACACGCTCGTCCTGTATGCGCACATGGTCGGACCAGTAAATCCTCCCGGCCTCGACCTGGTCAAAAACGTACTGGGACCAACGCCTGACTCCGGCCCACGGCCGAGTCTGGGCGTCGATCGATACCTGTGACAGGTGGCGATACATGTCCCTCCTGTCGTCCTCGGGGACCGCCCGGTGGTCCTCCATCATGACCAGAAACGTGCTTACATACTCCATGGGGCCGAGGGTCCCCCTGACCTCGAGCCTCTGGTTCACGGTGAAGAGGCCCTCGCGTTCCACATACATGTAAGGTTTGGACAGTAATCTAACGGTATGGAGATCAGAACTAAACCTACCGGCCGTGCGGTCGTGTAGGAGTCCCTCACGGTCGAGTTCTTTCTGGAGGAGCTCGTCTGGGAGGTACCAGTCGCGAAGCTGACGGGGTGCCCGGAGACGGGATGCTTGATCGTTGGCCCAGTCCCTGGTCCGGTCCTCCGCGACGGTGGCCTCTCTAACGGTCGCCGGTTGAGATGCCCTCGATGGTGATTTTGCCCGTTGAAGTCCTTTTATCGCCTCGAGTATCAGCGCGACATTCCCCTCCAGAGCCGTTATTCTCGACGTCTTGACCGTTGAGCCGTTCTCAGAAACGGAGTCCACGTTTTGGTTCGACGCCTGTGTCGATCCCCTCAGCGTGGCCTCGGACCCTGCGGCCGCCTCCGGTGCCTGTGATGTGCTAGGCACGGGCGTGTTCCTGGTATTAGGCATTTCCACTTCTTTCTATTGTTCTATCGCCCTCTTATCGTGTGTATGGTGTGCTGGCCTATACTCGGGGAGTATTGGGCTGCGAGCACGTGCCAAGGAGACTAAAAAAGGTGCTGTAGTACGTGCGTACTGTAGAGCGGGTGGAGAAGAAGTGAGGCCGGGGTACGGACCGGGCTGTACCACGTGACCTCGTGGTATGTGTGAAAGCCGCGAGGGGGCAGGAGGGGCACCCGTGAGGCGCGGTAGAGGGGGACACCGGGGAGGCAATGATTACCCCTGAGCAATGCCCATGGGTTTACCATTGGATAAAACCAGTTTATCATCAGTTTCCTTTAAAAAGATAATCATATTTCAAACTATAAATTCGGATTGTAATGCATGGGAGTCGTCCATAAATGACGTCATGTAGTAGAAAGGGGTGTCAAGTCTACATGACCAAGCATGACAGAACATGACAAGAGGGATGGGATAGAGTCAAAAACGGTCACTTATAGCATGACGTCGTTTTTGGAGAGCCCCATACGAACTGTGTCTTGGAGTTCATCATAAAGGTACACAGTATAGTATACCACTAACCGTCTGTAGTTTTGGAGCATGACAGATTGCCACACACCATATATAACCTGTGATATCAACGCTTGCATGGGAAAAGACCAATATGAGCCTTGTGGCAATAAAAGATAACACCAGGGTTTTGTGAATAAGACGTTTGTTTCTGTTTAAGGAGAGATATACTCAATGTGTATTGGTATTATAATTTCACATATTCAGAATGGGCATCTTAATTCAATACCCCGGGAAAGGTTTTGGCAATTGTTATTTCTCCGGTGGCAACATTCGAATTATAATATAGCCTACAGGCATTAAAAAGGTACATTTAGCGATCATCCAAATTGCCTGTAACACACACTCGGACAGCACGTTAATATGTTGGATTCGCTTTCAATTAAAGGAAATATTATTTTCCGAGCTAACACTTACCTAAATGTAATAACTGATGTAATTAGAAACCATAAGCCTTATCTATAGGGCATTCTAAAACGTCGCGGTTTTAAAAACGGCGCGGTTTAAAAACGGCGCTGTAACTAGGTCAGGCCAGTGGTGTCAACTTCAATATATCACATTCACTGTGTCATATTTGTATCAAATCTACACAGAAGGTATATAGAATAGAACAGAGTACCGTGATGGCAAATGTTGAAAAGATCATTGTGGTTTTAATCAGTGACCCTGCAATATTTACATAAATTCATGTCATCACATGCGTGTATATATATATATATATATATATATATATATATATATCATTGAAGTAAAAACCTTTCCATAAACCCCATGCCACTTATTTGATAAAGGTAATGTACCTTTCCTACTAAAGCGGTTCTGCTGATAGAATAGTGTCACCAGACATCAAGTGTGACGACATACTGATTATCTTAGCCTGGTATAAACGTCCAACGGCTTAACATTAGGAACTCGTTCTCAACGGGCTTGCGAGAACGATAACTCATACTGAACAGATAGATCTTTGCAGGCTAAGATAAAATCAGAAACATTTTCGTGCTTGGCCTGAGTCCCTGTTCACCATCTCGTTTACAGTGCTTCAGAATATTCACTCGGCTATCATCTCGTTCGTATTACTGCGCACTCAAACTCGATGTCGAACGAGGACACAGACCAAACACTCATCAATTTCTTTCTTAGTACTCAGTGACTCTAGATCACTGTATACAGCGCGGGAATCAAACGTCGTAGTCAGATCTGTTTATAGATCTCACTATTTAAGTCCGGTCTCAGTGGCTGTAAATGAGAGTATACTCGGAAGGGTGCGTCGCCTCGGACCTCGTGGCTGGTATATTATCCTACCCCTAATAAAAAACCGCCATAGACTTAACATAGGGAAATTATATGTGGCAGGCCGTGACATAAAGTGTTTTTTTATGCCACTAGAGTAATAACAATATTGACCAATCAGAGAGCAGGATGTCAGCTACTATGAAAAAAAGTTCTGTTGGTCATTGACTCAATATTTATCTTTTAGTAATACAAAAGCATAGACGAGGTAGGATAAATACGAAACCGAACTCGAGTTAGACTTGTCAATGTCTATGCCACGACGGGAAGGTCGTGTATTACTACACGAGCCGTAGCCGAGTGTAATCAGGAGCAGACCTGACCAGAGTGGCATAGACACACATAGCTCATTCACTGCCACTCTGGGAGATGCCGCCCGGGAGACTGTCACCCAGGCAACTGTCACCCAGGCGACTGTCACCAGGCAACTGTAACCAGGGGTTATCTCACCCCTTGTACAAGTTTACCCAAAGCAATAACATTTGATAAATACAGTAGAACCCCGCCGAACGGACTCCCCGTGTAAGCGGACATTTTATCCTCTATTTGATGTTTAATTTAACCCGCGTAAGCGATCACCCCGCGTAGGCGGTCACCCCGCGTAAGCGGTCACCCCGCGTAAGCGGTCACCCCGAATAAGGGGACAGTTACTTCTGTACGAAAAGGCCTAAAACCCCGTGTAAGCTGACACGTCACGGCCATCCTACCAAAAATAGATAAATTTGTGTCTTTTATAAATGTGTGTGAGTATATTCATAGAAAAAACCCTTTGTAATTAAAGTTAAATAACTTCGGACCCATTTAAGGTGTCCGCTTGCGCGGGGTTTTACTGTATAGTCACCTCAACCCTCATAATCGATTTTCTTTTATAAGAACGGTCGCCTAGAGGAGTGCTGTTCAGGGTACTGCCATAAAGGGAAGTGTCACCTAGGGGATTGTCACCCAGTGGACTGTAACCCTAGGAAGTACTATCGTAAACTGGATGAGTTTTAATCTTAGCCATCGTATGCCACGACTAGAGTTTGGCATAGTGACTTCATGAGGCAAAGCCAATTGAAGTCTGGAGCCAAAACTTCAGGAGTGAAATGCGCTGGCCACGATTAAAACGAATCAGGTTTGTTTTTATCCTACCCCGTCTCCTCGATTTTGGAATATTACGTGATAAAAATTCTGTATGCCACTAGTAGCATATAAAACTTCGTATGCCAGTCAGCGTGGCATACGGAAACTCAATGTTAAGCCTATGGAATTTTATATTAGGGGTATGATAAATCATTAGCGTGGTTCGGCCATATTACCTTAAAGATGAAGTACAGAAATGAGTCTTAATGATAATTTCATGAAAAATAAAGAACCGCCCCTCACACATTGAAAGAACGGGTCTGTGTGTGACTGCCTTCGCGACCATTCAGATCGGCAGCAGGACCAGTCAGGGGGTATAATAAGGCAGGTGGGAGGGGATCTACAGCTCATTCATATGCATGGATCACAACAAGTAAGAGGTCGGTCATGGTTGGCCATGACCAAGCATATCATGTGAGTGTAATCATTTAATTCAATATGAGAAGTGGTGGGCCATAATCAGGGTGATAAACAGACAGACACAGATACACAGACACAGATAGGAAGATATAGAGACATACAGATACAGTATGCACACATAGAATCACACAGGTCGACATTGTGTGTGACAGACACACATGTGCTCACAGCTCCAGTCACACACACACAGGGGCAGGCATGGCTCTACAGACACTGGTAAAACACACAGATTTATACAGTATAATGGCCCGATCCAAATCCATAAGGTATAACTTTTATATATTATAACTGATTGTACTCACTCTAACAATATGCCATGTTGTGTAGTTGTGTGTTCCAGTCTCATCCTACTAAATACAGCCGGGCACATATGCTCTCACTGAGACTCACAGAGTCAGTGAAGCGTACACAGTGCTCAGAGTGGTTATATAGGTGGTCCAGGTCATACACTACGGGTCAGGTCGTCACGACCAGACCCTACACCTCACCTGTCAGCTCCGATCCACGTGTGCTAGACGGCCGTGTGGGCGGAGCTTATCTTTTAGGATTAATTAACAGAGCTTATTTGCATTATATATGCTTTAACATGGAGTCTATGGTAGTGATGAGTCAATGAGTATTCGCCCCACCCACAATATTTTCAAGAGGTATTGTTCCATGTATCTATTCTTTTAAGATATCATGGTTAAATTGATAGTGCCTTTACTACGTATGAGCACACTATAATCCTATATGTCTTCTCAACGAGACCCATGGTCTCTTCGACTACCATTCAGGTGCAAATATATCAAACATTTCCCTTGCTATTACACTGTTACGTCTACAATAGATATTCATTTGCTGTTTGTTTAATATATTTAACATTGCTCTCTTATCTTGTTTTTGATCATTAAAAGGACGAAATAGCCGTTCATATATATTTATAGGTGTTCATTGTTCATTTTAAATATTTTTCAAAAGACTCGTAAACGTTTTTATACTTTAGAATATTAATCACCTGGGGTATATTTGCAGCGAAAAGCAATGTAACACAGCTAGATGAAGTTTCTCATGTAAAATATGTTACAACAATCAGTAATTTTTAGAATAAGAAATAACTGAACGCTTAAACATTAGTAAAGGGCTTATCTTTTTGTCTTGGTAATTTCTGGTAAATATGTGAATGGCCATGATTTTTGTCGCGAAACTATCAAACCTGGCATGTTGTCTTCCAACAGAAATGCGTGGACAATACTTTCCATTTATCTTTCTAATATGTAGACCTACGTTTACAGCGTATTTCCTCTTAAACGATTATTACAGCAGGTAATAACTTATGAAACGTGACTCACTGTGTCCTTGTAGATTTAGAAAATCTCTTTGCTTTTAAGCACTAGATGAACACAATTCAAAAATTCCGTATGTGATTCTAAGGGCCGGCGTCCACTGAGCTGTCGATGCACTCCGATATGCCCTATGATGCACCTCCTGAAGGTGGTCTCTCATCGGGCCAGTTGAGCACGTCTCTGCGATTAGGCTCATATTAAAAATATGGGTCTACGAATTTATCCCGTTGAAAAAACCCATATCGTAGGGTCTCTACGACATTTCACCATATTGAAATAGCGGTGGGTAATCTGAAGCATCGTAGGGTATTCTTCCGGGAAACTCGTTTGAAATCACGTGTGAGATGCTAATCAGATGATTATAAAAATTTTGAATGAAATGACAGATGTATACATTTTGATGATTCTTGATTAGGGTTAGGTATTTCTTATTTTGATAATGCGCAGAGGCAACTCCGATGAGCATACAACTGCTTTTATCTAAAACCAGTCTGTACTGTATTTATTATCCACCTTATCCTGACAAATGGGATACCCATATTAGTTCATTTTGTGTACCCAGTATTTTATCATACGCACTATTTTCTGTATATATACCGTGTTTTGTAGCCCGGAGCATATAACATATCTGTATGATCCGGGTAGGTAGATACACGCTGCCTATGTATTTTCTATGGACACTATGTCGTGGATAATAAATTGTTGTTCTACGTATAATGGTAAATATTATTGATGCGACGTTTCTTGAGTTGTACTGTATTGTATTTTAAAAGATGAACACCTCAAGATATGGACTGTTTCCTGGCTGTATCGTAGGCCATATCAGCACTGTGGTCACCTCTTTTTTTTTTATATAGAACCCATTACGATGAGCGGTGAAATGGCATGTCTAGACAATTTCTATGATATGGACCTTCCCGATAAGATTTTTACGTTTTGTATGGGAGCCATATCAGTAGATCTAAATTTCTATTGTAGTAGGCGGACGCCAGGCCTTTGAGTAGGTGGGGACTTTATTAGAATTCCTGAACGGAATCATTTCCGCGCTGTTTAGTGTCGAAAATATCAACAGAGTTTGATGAAGAAAAATTATTACTATATATATACAGGGGACGGAGCTTAATATCATATCTATAGTTTGTTAGTCAGTGACAAATGAAATCCGTGCAGCTGACCTTTAAATGTGAAGCATTCACGCACAGCTGGTGGAGAAGCTGAACATTCTCTTCATCGACAATAATGGTCACCGTGACCTTTTATGATAGAAGAAATAAATAGCAAAAATGGCAAGGCCAAGGTATTGCCCGCTTCCAGGGGCATAAACAACATGTTACTTTTTAATAAACAATTTATCAATAGTTTTGAGATAAAGAGATAACACGACAGACAATAGCTGTTTTTCCGTTCAGCGCCGGCATGCGGTCATGTTGCATGGCAACACGGCCGTTCGGCTAAACATTGAACTGTCTGAGTGCGGCCTAGGCTTTCTCACATAGGGTGTGAGTGGCGGGTATGAGAGCAGAGGTGTGGTTTTTTTTCCAGATAGGAGTGTTAGAACAAGAGGGGACACTCTAGACACCAATACAGGTTGTCTAAACTTTATAGTTGATTATTGTCTCAGTTTATAGACATTGTTTGGTTGTTATAGAGCTTACACATTATCATACATTGGTAAGTATAGTAACACATCACTGTTGGCCATGTATTTTGTACTATTTCCAGAGTGCAAAAAAACTAGTTTATGGCATGTATAATTAACCCCTTTATTATAGGGATATATATTTCTAGAGACACTACCGACCTCATGAATATTCATTAGATCACATGATCTTACATGTTCGTGGGCTTCACATGTTTCAAGTCCGCCATTGTTGTCGGGTCTCTAGAGCAATGTCATAGTGGAAGATGAAAAGTCGGAAAAAAGTAAGTAAACAGTAAACAAAACAGGAATAAATGTATGTATCATATATACATGTGTATTACATATGTATAAATATATATGTACATATATATACATATATATATATATATATATATACATATATATATATATATATATATATATATATATATATATATATATATTTATGTCTGTGTGACATTAATGGAACAAAAGTAAGATATATTGGTTGAATTGCCTATACAAGAGTGATTGTATACAATATGTATTCTCTAAAGGAGTTTATCTAAACTATATAAAACAAATATCAGTAAACCAACATGAATGTTAAACCCACCAAATTGTAGCTGGAATACCATAGAATACGATGCAATCACTGCATTGTCTCTAAACATAATCTAAACGTAATCTACAAACGTATAAGCATTACACACTCAGTCCTCTAATGCTAAAGAATACATTGCCAGGGCTATGCTTGGCCGCATGCATTGCGTAACCAACTAGATAAGGCGCATCGCCGGCCAGTGGAAAAAGGCCTATTGGAAAGTGAAATAAGAATAATTGCCCCTGGCGGCGGAAAGGTAGTGCATGCGCCCACGTTACCTTCGTAATTGCAAGAGAATTCCGTTTGACTACAAGTTACGTATGTAATCAGGGACTAAATTACAACCCATTTAGAAGCAGCAAGCGATGGAGGTTTAAAGTCAGAAAAAGGGAACAATAGTACATCAGGAAAGTTAGACTCGGAGTCATTCATAATAGATCGGGTGAACTATTCGGAAATTTAACGAATGGCGCAACAAATCCTTTATCCGCAATGCCAGTCAACGTAGATAGAAGTAACAGACACGATTGAAAGGCGTAGAGTCTAGAGTTAGGCAGATAGATGAGACTAGTCTTGATCTGTCTAATCATGGCTGGGCTATTCTCAGTGAAAAGGAGAATTGTCTTAAGCTGGAAAAAAGCTGATAGTGGGAACTAGAACCTACTTGATATTATTGCTGACCTATTAAATAATTTAGGAATTGAATGAGTCATGTCACAAGTTGAATCTATCTATTTATTACATACCATTGCCCGAAAGTCTTGCAATTACTACACTCTGCACTGTATGTATAAAGTTACACATACAGACTAGTACACGATTGCCATTATGTGATATTATGAATTTTTTTATGGCAGGCAGAAACAAACATGTTCATACTATCTAAGTTTCTGAAAGAACTAAAATTGTCAAATGTGCAGTAGGAGGGCTGACAACTAAGATTGACGGACTGAATACAGATTTGATGACATTCTTCATCTAACCCATGGTCTGCCAATTGGTGAGGTGAAGAATCTAACGACTTCTGATGGTATGGCATTCCAAAATGATTTACTTTAGTCAAGTTGTTTGAAATGAATGACAACAAAAATGAACAAATGTCATCCTTTCATAATATAGAGTAAAAAGTCATTTCATCAGCCCCATAATCATTTGGAGCTTACCAATTTTTGAGAATTGTTACTAGGACAACATTTTTTTCTGGTCTTTCATTCTGCCCACTTCCAACCTCAGAGAGGTGTGGGGATTTGAATCATAAGCCAAAATTCAAAATGACCACCATAATGGCTAGGAGCATAGGCATGTGGCACCTCAAAATAACAGTCTTGATGCTATTATTTTCACACATATTTGATGAAGTTTGTTACCATAGCAACCAAATGCCTCTTTCCTTCGAGACAATATACGATTGCATTACATTTTATTCAATGTCATTATGAATATGTATATTTATAATCTCATTAAACCATTGCCTTCGTCACTTATCACTTATGCTCACATTCTTGAAACTGGTTCCCATAGTAACCACAAACTATGAGGGGGGTGATTATTTTTTATCAAATATAGCACCCTGCATTGCAGCCGATTTTTTGTTCCCGTAGAGACAACGTTTCTGTTCATTTGGTGTCTCTATAGGGCTGATGAAACTCAAAACCCTTACCAATAATAGATTATCTTATTTCTTCGAGTTCGAGAGTGATACCACTGGTTCTCACTAGGGTCCCCCAAGCAGTCTGTATGACAAGTTCAAGTGATATGAATTGTGGTCAGTAGGGTAATAGGGGGTCAAATCATCTACATGGGAGATGTTTTACGTCTGCCTCAATGGCTGACTTCAAAGGAGAAGTAAAACGAGAGTTGCTGGAACTAGCCCTGTATCAAAAGCTAAAAACCATTTGAGCAAAACCAAACCAGGGGCCGGAGTCGTATGACCCAGGGCCATAGTTATTTTCTCCATTCTTGCAATGCTGCACCTTTTCTTGTACAATCCAAATCTGGCGACAAATACTTAAAGTTCAATAGTGCACTCAGTTATTATAACAGATACTTTTTGTTTCACTTATTTTGTAATCAGCCTTGTTAGTTACAGGTCATGTGACTCTGAATACCATAGGTGGCCGATATTTTTTACGTGCAAAATAGGAAAAATGAAAGAAAAAAGAATAAAAAAATAGCAGTAGAGCTGTGTTAAATACATGGATAATGTCAATACATTGACAGGAACGAAAAAAATATAGTTGCAGGACTTAAGACAAATAGAAAACAGATCACAATAACATTGTAGCTATATACCATTCATATTGTCTTTCCGAGTCCATTTGCTCTTTTATTTTAAGTGTTAATAACATTACACATACTCCCACTGGTTATAACTCTGTAGGGAGTTTTAGTTTACGATGGAAGTGTATCATATATTTCTGGTTTAAGTAAAAAATCTCTTATATAACAGCGCTTTGAAAACATATATGCGACCTGAATATCACTGGATAGAATATCCCACAATAATTTCCCTTGGTATAGAGGGCTACTTCTAAAACGTTCTGTCCTAGGCCTCTTGAGCCTTATCCTTATTTCATTTCGATATATTATAGTTCTGATTGTATCTGTTATAATACACATCTCAAACAATCATTTAGGACAGTTTGAACTCTAGTTCGATCTCACTTTGTAGCAAGATAAAAGAGAAAGTCTAGCTTCGGTAATATCATTTGGTTCATCATATCATTTGAGACTTGTCTACCAAGAGTACTTCTAAGTTTTCGTAATTTGAACAATTTCTGCCTAATGTCATGCACAGTTGAATTAACTTGATTTCTCGTTTTTAGATCTACATCTAGGAAAACCCCCAGATAATTAAATCTTTTTACGACTGACAGTGACTTCCTTTTAGTGAGCAAGTGCTTGTTTGAATCACTACGTAATTCACGCGGCTTCGCCTTGTGAATTACTATATCATTCAAACTCGATGGAATACAAGCTCAGACCCTATACTCTCATAGGTAAATAGACTATGATAATATAGACTATACTATAATAAGGGTTTGAGATTACATGATAATTGATATTCGTTTAGATTCTTAATAGAGTTGATAAAATACACCAGATCAATAAGTTTTCTTTGAGAAAATTTAAGAAAATTATATTTTTCAGTATATTTCCTATATTTCCCAAGTGAGCCGTTTGTGTCGGAGTGTGTCGGTACCATGGCACCCTTTCTTTTCCTGCCAAACCGTTACGACACACTTCGACAAGGCTTTACGACACACTCCGACACACTCCGACTGAGCCCTTCCGATAGGGATTTTCTTTGTCGTAGTGTGTCGTAAGCCTTGTCAGAGTGTGTCGGTAGCAGTGGGTTGAAAGCAGGGCTCAACAGTACCAGAAGAATATCGAAACTGGCTTACTGTCTTCGTGTGTCAAAAATAAGCGATGAAATTATTGATCAGCTCTATTCCGATGCCGTAGCCAGAGGTATATATATCTGATCAATAATTTACTTAAGTGCTATGAAGTAGGAAGATAGTCGTATTACCATATACATGTACTTAAAAAGGCGAGAGTTTACCATGTCACGGGATATAATACGCCATATAGTGTGAAGTACCGCTATAAATACAACATGGGAAGGAGCAAACAGTATACATGGGATATACGACCACAGGTATACACTGATATACAATAAGGTTGAGAACTTTCAATAACAAAGAATCACGTGACAGAACTCATGCTCCTAGGCTCAAACGCATCACAATGCTATTTATATACTTTGGGGTCCCAGTGAAATCACTCATGAACACCTGATTGTTGAAAAGGCGTATAGTACAGTACAGCGGTTATCAATGTTTAGACTTTAGACATGGCGACAGCTCATAACATATTTCCCGAACCCGTTGCTCTACGTACATTGGATGTTTTAGTGCATTGGTGATAATGAAATATATTGGCCCATGCAACACTGTACAATTTGGGTAGATCGTTGATTCTGCTTCTCTCAGATTTGAGAATTCCCTCTCAGAATGTCATGGGATAAAACGAAAAGTTGTGCTTATGGTTTGTCGCCATAATGGAAATGATTTAAATACTGAAGAAATAAATGTTTAAGTATTTTGTCCTGGGTGGTGGTGTGGAAGAAAATGCAGCTGCACCAACCGAAAAAAGCACGACCATTTATTGATACATAAAAAAAACTAAATGCCTGGTGTACGGGTTAATGCGCCAGGTCTTCGTCCCCGTCAGCCAGTACAGTTATCTTGTTTTTATAACTTACACGGTATTGTTGTACTGACGCGGTGGTACTAAAGCCTTCTTATTAGCTTTCAGTATGGCTGCTGTTTCTTCTTTATCTCTAACACATGCAGTACATGGACCCACAGATCCAACATCAGTTACCTGTATCTGAAATAGACTTATGAGAGAATTTAAAATGGAGGCATGAATGGCAGGAAGAAAACAAATCTACACCAGGAATGTTTTCAATCTGCGCAAGTAGAGATGACCACAACGCACAACGATACAAGAGGTGCGGCAATGCAAATCTGAGGCAAACATTTAACAACATTTCTACCTACATTCTGTGGACGTTTTATATATATTGATAGATTATTTCCTATTCCTATCGAAATGTGGAAGGTTGCCCTCTCTGTTGAGGCATCATCCGATCCTGTATGGTGATGCCTCAACGCATCATCCGTCGCCAATGGGTTGACAAATACAAGGTAGACTATATGTAGCCTACCGGGGAGGGAGGGGCGGGGGGGTAAGACTTTTTGTTCATACTGGAAGATCATTAGGATTTTAAAGAAATCCATTACCCAATGACTCCAGATATATTTTTTCTGAGACAGAATTCCTTTTCGAACGTAAAAGCTTACATTCGTCCTGATACAATGATATACGTACAGTTCAAGTAGACATAGATTAGCATTTTCAGTCTCTGTCGCTTAGTTCTCCACACAACCGCTAGTTGTCTCTCAAAGCACTCCTGCGCTTTGTTTGACAGCCGGCTCAGCCACTATCCTTCACATGTTCGTTATAATGTCTTTACTCAAAGGTTATTCGATTTAACTTTTTATCACTTAGACTCATACCATACACTGTGATATCTTCAAGGTTCATGGTACTAAAATCTCAACAATCATGTAAGTCATTAATCCACTGGTTGCATTATAAGGTTGACCATTACCCTTTTTTTACACGCTCTTACATGTTACTACGCACACCTGCACACAATACACTAATATACACACAGATGCACTATGATATAGACGTCCCGATTCCCTACACATGTATGTATTGTAGCGCATTGGAATGTCTAATAGCGTACATCTGGGTTGATGGGTGCGGGTCTACTCCTGCTGATTACCCACCTTTCAGTGTTGTGGGATGAGTACCATGCCTCCTACGACACCCCCTAGAGCTGTCGTCTGCGAAGGACAATTTGAATAAATTCAGAAGCTTTCCGGGATATGGGTCGACCGCACAATATCTATAGTCATCAACAATTCATGGTCAAACTATTATCATATTGTTCAAGTATCTTGATACAGAAGGTTGTTAAACAACATCGCCCCTAGGACGATATTGCGACTCATATATTCTAAACGGACGCTCTTTTATAAAATTATCATAATATTCATTACCAATTTTTATAAAGCTAGCATGGTAACACCCGAAGTATAAGTGAGGTATGTGTTCTACAACACTTAGAGATAGAACACAAAGATGAATAATCACAAATCCCATATTTCTGTCTGGTTCGATTGTATAAGAAGAGCAAAAATGAAAATTTACCTTCTTATTCATAAGATTCCAATTTTGTGTCTTACTCAGTCTCCCTGAGATGGTCACTAGCTCAAAAATCAATGCTTTCGTAATACATGCATAACACTGCTTCATTGACACCACATACATTTTAGCGACGATATGATAGCTTTTCTTCTTTTTTTCCCACAATAAAAAGACTTTACAATCGCCCGGGGTTTGGGCGTTTATCCTTGTGAGGTCCATAACCTATATACAGTAACATAACAAGTACGGGACATAAGAGTAGACAACTGGACAAATAAAGTATTGCTCATGGATACTGGATCAAGACATTTTAAGACACAGGTGTGGCTTGATTTTGTATTGTCCATAGCTTCAGTTTGTATTGTTCAGGGCCAATCATCTCTCTAGGGTCATAGGAATCCTAGTATAATATTTCAGGTCATATGACTCTAAGTCACAAACAGATGACCTGCACCTTTGCATAGATATTTGTTGCTAATAAGAACGATTCAATCTCACCTTTAAAGTCAGTATTTGATCTTAGTGACTGTGTACTCACTTTTAATAAATTCCATAGGTCATTCCCTTGGTACAATGGACTATGTTTATACCTTTCTGTTCTGCGTCTTTTTGTCTTTTCACGTTTCCTCTAGTGTTATATGCATTTTTATACCGATTATTAATATGAGCAGGTTCCTGTATCCACAAGTGGATAACGCACTGTATAAAGGTAATTTACGTTGGGAAAGGAGTAAAATGTTTGACTAGCTTAAATATGTTAAATTAATCGATTGTACCATTGTGGGTATTTAATCTCCTACACAATGAAGAGTGATATCCTACCTCTTTAATCATTTTTCTTAATATCTGCTCCTAGCAGGATAGGCCTCAAACTATTACTAAAGTTCCGTATCACACTACACTTCGTATCGATCAGACTACTTGCTGTGTGGAGTCAGCAGTGCACAGTAACCTCACACACTAACTAACCAGAGGTACAATGACAGGTCAAATAATATTCATATATATATAATAATGAATGTTCGGTCTCACATGTGTTGTAACAGGATAAAGTGTCAAAGCAGTCATGATCATCAGACGTTTCATCAAACTTCATAAGTCACCTCCATCATAAAGAATTCGTGATAATAATGTTCCATAATACAATTCAATCGGATAGAAACAAAAGATAAACAGAGAAAGTCCAATGAGAATAAAGTGCCGATTCCACCGCAAAAATGATTTATCGGATAGTGTCTGAGAATTTCGTAGAGTTTCGGTGATTTTCGGTCAAATTCGCACCCATTCCATCAAAAATATCGGGGGCGATTGCACGCTTCCACCGAAATAAGCTTCCGATCTAGCGCGAAAAATACCGGGTAGGTTTGTGTGCCGTGTTCCACCGCCTGTCCCCCTCCCCGAAATTTCCAGAAAAAATCGGCCATGCACCCGATATTTTACGTGCGTCCTCCTCCACCCAAGATATGCCTTAACGAAACTTCCCGATTTTTCCGAACTATTGAACGATTTGATCGCGAATGCGCACAGACAATAACCACCGGAAACTGCCGAGTACCACCGAAAGGAAGACGTTGTTTACAATTCATATTGTATCGATTATAAACAACGTCTATATGATATAGACTAGGGCCTACGTGTTTTTCATGTTTTCTCAGTCTCTCTGTGACAGTAAAGTGCAAATGAAAAATATTTCCTTTTTTTAGCATGACCTCAACTGACATTCCCTGATGTCAATATAGCAAGGTATCACAAGCATAAGGCCTGGCGTCCACCTACTACGATATAAATTTAGCTGCAAATAGATACAAAAAGTCAATATCGGAGACATATCGGGAAGGTGCAAAATCGTAGACATATGTCTAGACATGCCAATCCACCACGCATTATATTGGGTTTTTATTGGTGTCTAATCACTGTAACGTGGTCAACTGCACCGATACTAGGTGACCTTCCGACGCAATTTTGTTTTTGAATCGGGAAGTGCATCGTAGACCATATCGGAGCCATATCGTAGTAGGGGGACGCTGGGCTCACACGCACGTTATAGTTTAAAACAATTAAAAGCTGTGAATGGGTGCATTTTATTAAAAAGAAAAAAATTGGTATGCTTGTCGTACACGAAATACCCGTTGGTTTCGGCGGGAAAGTTTAAAATTTGAACTTTCCATGAGAGATATCGTGGAGTATCGGCACCGAAAAATATCGGGAAAGAACCGGTATTATCGCGCACGATATATCTAGAAACATTCAGAAAGATTGAGAATTATTCAGAAACAGAGAATTATTAAGTAACCCTGTAACTATGTTCAAACACTCATAGATCAATTATAGATTCAGAGTCTATTCCTTTAGTCCAATCTCACATGATTCACAGTTCTCCAACAATGTTAACACACAGTTCAACAAACTCTTCAAAGCTTAGTGTCCAAGTCCATGTTACTAATCTTCTCTGTGGTCCCCACCAGTTAGAATCAGTCCCATAGATTGCCGGTTTTCCATAGCACGTACATGGGGCCACACAGAATAATCACGGGTCGATCTTACTCCAGTTTGTAGTAAACCTCAAGCATCCGTCAGACCAAGAGCATGCACTTCCTTGTGGGGATAAACACCTACACAGATTCTTGCATCTAGATCTCACCTTCTAGTGCTGCTTCTACACCTTTCTTAAATATGCAGCTTGTCTAACCAATGAGCTTTGCGCACGTTTCATACACAATGTTCCTCTCCTTATGAAGAACTGATATACACATTGCTTCGACTGGCTTTTATCTCTCTCTACCTGAGACTTTGTTCCGTTCACATTCTCCACTCACATGCACTGTTCATAGTCACAGTGCACGATATCAACAAGATGACTCACTGAGATCGGCATTAGTAGAAAAACTGGTCTAAAAAATCTTAAAGCAAGACAACACTAGAAATATCAATCATATCAGATATTAAATTATATTAACTCTTTCATAGAATAAAATCCTTTTATATATACTAGAAACAAAGGGTTACTCAGGAGGTGACAGTTGAATATTTGCTTAATTCCTAAAAAAAATTGTACGTTAGTTACATAATTTCCAAAGTGGAGATAAAAGTTGCCACTGGAGTACTTGAACAAAAAGATGAAATTTACAAATCTGACTGAGAAAGCTGCTAGACAAACTGTAAGGCTAGAAACTTTATTCTACTTTGGGTAGTACTACATGACGAGAGTCAAATGAAAAGGTGCGGAAGCATTATCTTAAGATCGCAAGATTGTACAAGAAGTCCATCATTGCAGCGGCAGAATTTGCTGAGCAATACACCAGAGCGGCGCAGTTTAAACCGGCACAGGTCTGTCAGAGGCATGCTGCAAGGTAACAGCAGGCCTTTGCGAATATCATCCTCTCAACAATTCTACTCCAATCCTACTCTACTTCAACGAACACTCAAAAATCTTTCCTACCACTTCACCCTCGAAGGCTCTCCACCCCTCCCAGTTGCCTTGCTAGTATTTTAGATTAATAGGGATTCTCCAACATTATTCAGCTACCACACTTATCAGTCTTATCATATTTTCATAATATTATAAAAAAAAAAAAGAATAAATCTAATTTCGCTACGTTCGCTTGTTGAAGTGGAGGTGATTGTTAAATTGTCAATATTATGATAGAGGCTAGTTAGGTTTCATAGAATGTTAGACTTTTCACTATTCCATATACCAAAAAAAAAAAAAAAAAAGAGAGAGCAAGGGGCCACAGATGAAGATGTAATCCATTGTAAGGACTGAGCCTACTTAAGTATTACGCCTATATATGATTGTAATCAATGAATGTGAATGAAAATAAACTGCTCTTTAAAAAAAAAAAAAAAAAAAAAAAATTATTAGATATACCTATGCACAAAGTCACACACCACACTGTCTGCTGCTGGGGGGGTTCATTCGTAATTTATGTATTGCACGATAAGCCGTGTATCATCGTACCCTCCTACATACAGATTGCGTGCTTTGAAACATACTACGGAGTGCTTTGAAACATACTACAGATTGCTTTAATTGACCATACTACGGAGTGCTTTCAACAAATATTGCATTCTGACTGACCGAGAGGCCGGAAGCACGGATCTGGGTGGAAGACACACTGCGCCGCTCCGGTTTATTGTGCCGCAAAACCTGTCTCTGCAATGATAGACTCATAACAACCTTAGGATTTTAAGATTATACGTCCGCGCCTTTTCACGGGTGTATCGTGATGTAGTACTACCCAAGATGAAATATAGTTCCCAGCTCTATCAAGTGTATCTGACACTATTCCAGTGATATTTGTGAATTTCTGTCATAATTCTTTTGAAATACTCTAGTGACAACTTTTTCAGTCACTTTGAAAATGATATAATTTGATAACAAGAGTTTTAGATTTTGAAGTAAACATTCAACTGTCATCTTCTGAGGCCTTTGAAGGCTGATTCCAAACACCTCTTACTTCTTCTTTCTATTGAGTATAACACTATTTTAGGCCATCAAGAAGATATGAAACAATGTCTTCTTCCTTATTATTGTAATTGTTAGAGTTGTCACACTTTCAGATCCCTTAATCGATCCCTGACAGTTTGATTTCCTCCATGACCTAGAAACGGTTAAGGGTGTGGTTACCTATATCTCATTCCCTGTGCCTGCCCTGTCACTGGCTGTCATTAGCTGGGGCTGCACCCAGAGAGGTAGTGTAGTCACTCAGATACGTTTATGAAAGACATTACTATGTTTTATTTCTATAGAAATGATATGGAAACCATGAATGATCATACAACACAACTATCATAAGGAGTCTTGTCAGCCACTTCCGACAATGTTTACAAACAGCTACACGTGCGATCGTGGCTGGTATCCGACTGTGTGAGAACCAGCAAAGTAAAGTAGATCCTACCCAGAGGCCTGTAATAGCAGCGACGAGTTTCCGAAGGTTGCTCTAGCAGTGGAGTGTGGGTGGAAGATTAAAAAGTGGCGGACCCTTCACTTCGTGAGTTCCGAGGCGTCGTACAGAAACCACTGAACGAGTTAACATGCAAATTGACCATATATCAAGGCATCTAACGTGTAGCTTTAACCTGAAACAGTTTAAATAGCTGAAATATGCGAGATTGAACGATATGAACGTGGACCCTCGCCAAGCAGGCAACTCACAGATGTCAACAAAAAAGTGTGACGTCATTATCGGGGTATCCCTCCTCTTTGGGAAATCCCGATGATGATGTCATCGGCTGCTGCACTACGCATGCAGGAAAGTATGTAAATGAGCGTCACTCTCCAAACAATAGTCTCTGTAGCTAGCGTGAAGCCTGAGCGATTCAAACCTCTGCTTGGAGAGTGTGTTTGACTTCCGGGTCATTCTTGTAATGTACTTCCCGCGCTGGTTGGGAGTGGCAGTGTCAACACTGTCAAGTTTCGGTGGGTCTCGACGAATGATAAATCATTCTGAACGAGGTCGAAGACCGAGTTCAGAACAATATATCGTCGACACCTCGAAGAAGTAGCGCCGTATTGGCGTCATAACCATGTTTTTTAATAATACTTGTCATACCCGGTAATCATGCCTGTGTCTGCACTCTCCTACCTGCCCTGCATGAGTGAAACACCAGCCAGGGCACTGTGCAAAAACCACCAGTTATTTCATATATATGCCACCTCATAAATGCATGTATTCCATGTATATTGACTTGCTTTTGTATATATTTATATACGTCCATATTGCGCGCCAGCGTATGTAACATATACAATACTGTTTATCCATGTATACGGCTGTAATGGCTGTATCTGCCGCCAAGCGTATATGGGAATAAATATCCTGTGCGTGATATATATACGCCGGGCGTATATATATGTGTACGGATGAAAAATAAAAAAGGTTCGCCACCAGACGACCCTATCTCCCCCATTCAATTTCTGACCTGGCCGCCCGCCCGCCCACCGCCCGCCCGCCCACCGCCCGCCCCACCCGATTTACGATATACGTCAAAACGGAATGTACATGTATTTACGATAAAAACAGCATGGGTACATATACTAATAAGACAAAGAAATGAGCTACTTAATACATGTATCGCTTCGTGCATCTTGTTTTGATCATAACCAGCCATATTAGATCCATGGCTATCATTAGATTGAAGAAGAGATGAGCGGAAGCGGTATGATTATCCCATATATATCTTATGATAAGGTCAGCTCATTGACATTGCTCAATACGGCAAGCATTCTGATATTGATAAACAGAAGGGAAGAGAAGTCATCCCCCGTGTGTAAATAGCCCTTTGTTGTTTCCTTTACTAAAAAAAAACAACATTATAAAGCATGAATGAAACGTTCATAGTATCTGACATCCTCACATCACAAGTGAAAAAAATGCAGTCTAAAAACTACCAGTATGATGGCGGGCTTAACTTTACCCTGTTAAAAAACACGTAATCGTTGCAAACAAACATCTGTGGTCTCTCATGGGAGTTCGCCTGAACTGTACCTGAGGCCCCGGGGCATGGGGTAAAACATTATAAAATAAGTGTACATCTTCCATACAACGGAAAACAGTGCCAATGCTTCCAGAAAGAAGACGAAGGCTCTTTTATCATGTTCCATAGCATATACAATAATGATGATGTGTCTACTGAATTACGAATTGATTGATTATAATATTTGGGAAACCATCATCAAAAGGTATATATATCTTTTGGGGATTTACTTGTTTCTCAAATAATAAAAGCTGGGGAGAATTACCTTAGTTATTTCAAACAATAGAATGTATTCTCATCTCTTAAATTTTATGTTAAAGAGGAAACTCATTCAGAAATACTGCAAAATACTTATATAGAACGTCCTGACCATGCTGTACAATTCACAGAACGAGATGGTAATTTACGGTTTGTACGGACCGAGGCATTTATGCTGAGTTCCGTACAAACGGTAAATTATCATCGAGTTCTGTGACTTGCACAAGCATGGTTGGACGTTATATATTTACTATATACCCGAAATTAAAAAAAATTCAATTTCATTTGGCTTGACAACCAATTTCTTAATAAATGTGTATGGCAAGGTGGTCCATATTTTATTGTACGGACTAACGGTCCGTACAGTATTTTTACGTCATATGCCAAAACGGTACGTATTTACAGTATATATACTGCATGGGTATATAGTAAAGAGTAGAACAACAAGAGCTCAACAAGGTCCATTATTAATTTTACACATGCTAACTGTCATGCTTTTGAACGTTCGGTTATTTACAATGGTTCAAATCAATGAAACACACTAGATGCAGATATTAGAAATATTGAATCGTTCGACTCCTTTAAGCCTTATACTAAAGATTTAATTAAAAGTAAAATACCGGGATAAAATATTGGTTAAGCCGAATGATGTAAGATTCAGAACCCTTGTTATTGATAGTATTATCATTTTCCCTTCACACTGTGAAAATTAATACTAGTAAAATTGTGAATTAGTATATGTATTCGTGGTAATATGGCAAAATGGTTGCCTGAATAAGCTTAAACCAGGAAAGGGAAAGGCATGAAAAACAGGCTATGTAAGTCTGATGCTAACCCTACGTTTGTTGATGTCAAATGATATTCTAAGGTAAATGTGTTTACATTAGAGTTTAGAAGACATAACTGTAATACACTCTATATACTACAATACCTGAAAATGTTCAGAAAAAAAATAGGTTACCCATGGCCTACGGTCAGGGGTGGTCATTGCCCCCCCTGGTGAAACCACTCTGCACTCGCGCACCCCTGCGCCACCTCTCCACACTCGGCCGCACTAGACATCAAAGTGCGCGAGTAAGACACTGTCCTCTGTCTCATTCGCTTCACTGGTCTCCTACGCTCAACACCTATTTTTTCTACACTCCTTGGCCATATCGCCCTCCGTGCCTTCGGTCTCCATATTCCCCTGAATATCGGCAGACGAGGTCAGCGATACCAAGCGATTCAGTGTTTAAGGAATTATAGTATAGTTATGTTGACCAGAAGCGCTGTGGCGGCATCCGCACCCGCGGAGGCCGAGACGGACTCGGAAATAACGATACGCCAGCCGGCGGCCGAGAGCGACCACGTGGACTCGGTGTCTCAACAAGGGACGAGTGCAAGCGCGCGGACCCGGGCATCGCGTATCACAGCCCTAGAGGCCAACCTCGGAGGGGTCAGGACGGATGTGAACGAGGTGAAGACGGATGTCGGGGAAGTAAGGACGGATATGACGAAGATATCGCGCCAGATGGACGGCATGATGGACGCCATCATGCAAATCTCCAGGCCGGCCTCGCGCCGGGCCGGCTCACGGGCTTCCTCAGCGGCCGAACGGACAAGAGACTGGGCCCAGGACCAAAACGAACGCCTACTCCCCGCACCCAGGGCTCTCCGAGAGACCTACACAAGCGAGGAACACCTCCAGCGCGAATTCGGCCGTGAGGCCATGCGACACGACCGAACAACGGGTAAGAGCCTACTTTCTGATATTAATGCCCGGAGGCCGACGGCGAAGCCGTACATGTTCATGGACAGGGATGGGGTGTACACGCTGCACCAGAAACTGGACCTACGGGCGAGCCTCGGGCCTCTGGAGTATATTTCATGTTTTGTGGCCTTATTAAATGATGAACGCGCATTGCACCCCGAGGACAAGGACCACATGTTCAAACACTTGTACCAGGTGACGGTTGACGTGCAGGCACGGCCGTGGGCCGGCGTCAGACGCTGGTCAAACTACGTTTTCGACCAGGTCGAGTCCGGCAGGATGCGGTGGTCGGATCACGGCCGGATACAGGAAGAACGTGTCCGGCTCGCGATGACCACTGCCCACACGTCTAACAACAGTCAAAACACGGAGACCGGACGTGCCCGGGGGAGCGAGGCCCCCTGCCGGGACTTCAATGGAGAGAGGGGGTGCCGCCACCGCAGCGACCACACAGAGGGGGGCATCCGGTGGTTGCACGTGTGCACGTTTTGCGACTCAGTCGGCAGGAAGTGCGGTCACTCGGTGCACGCCTGCAACCGAAAGCTCACCTACGGCCACGGTTATGAGAACACGGCGGCTCCCCCTGTACCCACACCACGGCGGGTACCACAGGCCGGGTACCAACTCCAGCCGACTACGCGGCCGGCGGCAGCCCAGAGCGTGGTACACCAACCTCAGGCGACTTCAAAAAACGGGCAGGCCGCGCCCCGCCAGTAGACGAGGCGCGAAGGAAAGATGAAAGGGGGGCCGGCGGCCCGGAGTGTTATGTAACGAAGCCGGCTCCCCCACGTGACGTCAACGATCACGTGACCCCCTCGGCACGTGGCCGAGGGGTAGTGATAAACAACAACAAGGACGGGGGGAATACACTCCCGGAGGAGGAACGCCCCTTTCTCCCGGCGGCGGTCGCCCCCGGCCCGGTGAAGGACGATGGCCTCAGTCGCTTGCCGGGTGTTAGTGTTAGTGCGCCGGAATCTAACACTCCCGACTTCGAGGCCCTTAGGGACGTTTGCGAAACAGGTGTCCACCGGGAGGGAGTGAGGACAGACCCGTTAGCATTCAGGGAACATCGCCGGGAGACATGGCTGGACTTCACGGCCGTGGGGCCCGCCGGGCACGCGGAGATATACCGAGCCGTGCGCGACACGGGAATCCCCAACGCACTCGGCGCTAGGGTCGAGGTGCCTTCCGACCTTAACTTACCTGCGTGGGAGCATTACCTGGGGAAAGTAGAGGAGGCACAGGAGCTCCTAGGCTTCCTGCGATACGGCTTCCCCCTGGGGTACCTGGGACCGGAGAGTGATACCAGGGGGGTGGCCAACCACCCCAGCGCAACCTCTCATCCCGTGCAGGTAGAGAAGTTTCTCACAAAGGAGGCAGGCTTCACCAATATGATGGGCCCGTTCGCCGAACCGCCTTTTAGCCCGTGGTGTCACGTGTCGCCGCTCATGACACGGGAAAAGCGAGGGACGGACGACCGGCGCATCATTACAGATATGACTTTCCCGCGGGAGTGCAGCGTGAACTCGTTCATCATTAAGAACTCGGTCTACGGACTGGAGCGAGAACACGGCCTCCCAACGGTGGACGAGTTTGTGGCCAAACTCGTCAGGGCAGGCACGTCGGCCTACATGTCGTCCATCGACGTGTCGCGTGCCTACAAGAACTTTAGGTGCGATCCCCTCGATTGGCCTCTGTTATGTTTCACGTGGGAGGGCGGGCACTACTGCGACACTGCAATGCCTTTCGGTGCCCGCGCCTCCTCCTACCACATGCAGTGTGTGGCGGAGGCAATCGTGGGGATACTGTCATCGAAGGGAGTCACGGCCGCGATGTACCTCGACGACCTCATCATCCTCTCCGAGGACCGAGGTAAGGCGGCCGAGGACTTCAGGATCGCGCGAGAGCTGTTTTCGGAGCTGGGCCTCCCCGAGGCACGTGATAAAGCTCAGGAGCCAAGCCAGTGCGTCACGTGGTTGGGGATCGAGATAGACGCCCGTACTATGACTCTATCGATCCCCACGGCCAAGCTCGAGGACATCCGTGGTCACGTGTCGGCCGTAGCGAGGCGCCGGACGTTGACGAAACGACAGCTCCAGTCGGTGCTCGGGAGGATATTGCACGTCGCGCGGTGTGTACGCCCGGCCCGGGCATTCGTCTCGAAGTTGCTCGAGGCCCTTAGGGGCATGAGAGGATTCTACATGAACATCAATTCTGAGATGCGCCAGGACCTGGACTGGTTCGTGCAGTTTGCTCAAGGCTGGAACGGCCGCGCTCTCATCCCTCGAGGTCCCCCGACGCGGAGGATCACAGTGGATGCCTGCCTGTCGGGCGTAGGAGGCACAGACGGCCGCTTCTCGTACTCCGGCCAGGTCTGCCCCGTCCTCGATCCCGTGGAGTGCATCTCGGAGCTCGAGGCCCTGAATACCATATACGCACTCCACACATTCATCACGGATAGGGATCGGGGATCACGGATTGAGGTGTTCTGTGATAACCTCGGCACGGTACAGACCCTCAATAGTGGGCGTGCACGTAACCCAGTCCTGGCGGAGTGTGCCCGCCAGGCATGGATGGTGCAGGCACGTCTGCAGGTGGAACTGGTCTTCAGCCATATCCCCGGGGTGCAAAACGTCATCGCAGATGCCCTGAGCAGAGCCCATCTGTCGAGGACGGAATACGATAAGGCCACTTCCCTCATTCACCTTCATGAGTTGTACCCTATCGTACCATGTACCCATGCCTCATTTGTACCCGTCCTCCGTCTCTTCTGCAGATCGGGCGCTTCTCTTACTCCAGGCGAAGGCATCTGCGAGGCAGTCAGAGGCGCGTGCCCCAGGTACGCTCGCCAACCAGCGATCCGCAGTCACCACCTACCTGGCGTTCTGCAACCGGATGAGAACGGACCCCCGGGCACCGACCGTGAGCCTGATCACGTCTTACCTGGAATACGTGGCCGACCACGCCCCCTCGCCGGCCACGGTCGCCAACCAGTTATCGCACGTCCGGGCACACCTCCGACTGACGGGGGGGGACGTGCGGCCAACAGAGGATCACCGGGTGAAGCGTGCCCTCGAGGGCATGAGGAGAAACAAGCTTTACGTCCCAAACGTGAAGGCACCTATACCAATGGATGTGTTCCGGGCGGTTCTCGATGCCCTAACGGGATCGCCCCTCCATACGGCGATGAGAGCGGGCATGCTGCTCATCTTCTACGCGGCCCTACGGCAGGGGGAGGTGGCGCCGCAGTCGGCTCGGGCATTCGACCCGGCCCGGAATCTCACTCGGGGGGACGTGGTCCTCGGCCGCCGGCACGTGACTATCACCATCAAGGCGGCCAAAAATCTACAATACGTGGGGCAACAGAAAGTGATGCGCCTCGAGGCCGCGGACGATATCCGGGTGTGCCCGGTAGACGCGGTCCGAGGCCTACTACGGGCGGCCCCTACGGCTTCACTGCGGGACCCTTTTTTGACTCTGCCCGACGGGACGACCATCACATCACGGGTCATGACAAACGAATGGGACCGCCTCCTACAGGCCACAGGCCAAACTGTGAAGAAGTACACCCTCCACAGCCTCAGGAAGGCCGCCGCTACTCAGGCCTTTGAGGCCGGGATACCTGAACTTAACATCCAAAGGTATGGAGGGTGGAGGTCCCAGGCTCACAGGGACTACATCAAAGTCTCAGACCAAGAGACTGTCAACAAGTCTCTCATTGAGTCTCTCTCCCTCAAAAAGTGACTATAACAAACTTTCCCACCCTCCTCTTCCCTTAACTATTGGCTTCTTGGCTATTTCTATTATTTTATTATTACATGTTATGTTTAACTATGTAATATCACATAATCTCCATTTATCTTATCTCAAATATTATCATAATTGACAAACACATATCTATGTCAATTTCAATATTTGTCATGTTATCACAAATCTTATCACAATTGACAAACACATATCTATGTCAATTTCTATATTTGTCTTATTATTGATACTCATGTATTCCTCTTATTCATATCAATAAGACTCATAAAATTAAATAAAATTTTATAAGCCCACTACGGCCTCCTTTCTGTTTCATTGGGGATCTGGGGTAATGGGTTACCCATGGCCTACGGTCAGGGGTGGTCATTGCCCCCCCTGGTGAAACCACTCTGCACTCGCGCACCCCTGCGCCACCTCTCCACACTCGGCCGCACTAGACATCAAAGTGCGCGAGTAAGACACTGTCCTCTGTCTCATTCGCTTCACTGGTCTCCTACGCTCAACACCTATTTTTTCTACCCACCCACCCACTCCTTTTTCTCTCCTACTCCTTACACTCGTAGGGCTATTTCTATTATTTTATTATTACATGTTATGTTTAACTATGTAATATCACATAATCTCCATTTATCTTATCTCAAATATTATCATAATTGACAAACACATATCTATGTCAATTTCAATATTTGTCATGTTATCACAAATCTTATCACAATTGACAAACACATATCTATGTCAATTTCTATATTTGTCTTATTATTGATACTCATGTATTCCTCTTATTCATATCAATAAGACTCATAAAATTAAATAAAATTTTATAAGCCCACTACGGCCTCCTTTCTGTTTCATTGGGGATCTGGGGTAATGCAATACACATAATATGAAATATAGGCAAATATCATTTAAGAACATTTTGGGATAAAATTCTCTGTTTCGAAAAAATTATGAATTGTGTCATTCTACGACATAACCACCATTGAATGCATATAATATTTTCAAAATATAATATACATCAAAAGCAAATATATCAATGGAAAGGTAAGGAACTTCCTGACAGGAAAATTTGAACTCCAAATCGTAGATAGGTGAATGTGTTATTAGAAATGTGCCACAAGGAATCCTTGTATTTTAGAATAGTAGGGTGTCATTCTACAAAATGGCAGCACATTTGATTATTCCTCATATCACTAACAAACATAATATCACATCATAATTTACTTGTGGTGTACTAAGGTTATGATTGACCATGAAATACCTAAAAAAAATGGTGTCATCCGGTGTTATTCTACGAAATGACACATTTTTACCCTCCCCAGAGTATGTTTGCTGCAATCTAACTCGATGGACCAGTGGAATCATTCTGATAAAGGGCAACCCAAATTCATATGTTTGGGATAGATGTGTTATAGTTAAATAGATAGACAGATGGTTATAAACCGGTATAGTTCGCTCTTTTCTATAAAAGCTCCCCAAGAAATTTCCAGCTCCAGATTAAATCATTTCTATTATAAGATACAAGAAAACAGTGTGTGGGGATAAGATATCATAGGCTGTGCCTCATTATTCCACCCATGGTACTGCATAGTGTATACTTTCACCTGTGTCATTCTATAACACGAGATATTCTACGAAATGCCACGTCATTCTACAAAAATATTCTATAAATAGCTTACAGATGGACACAAATTGATTCAAAAATACATATTTGGTTATATAGCTGTAGTTTCAATAGTATTTGAAATTAATGAAATATTTTCCAACACATAAATATACAAATGTAATACATCTGATTGATTCTGTATATATATATATTATTATTACTACTACTACTACTATTATTATTATTATTATCATTATTATTATCATATAACTTTATTATATAAATATTAATTAATAACCAATAATACTCCCAGAATCGTTAAATAGATAGACAGATGGTTATAAACCGGTATAGTTCGCTCTTTTCTATAAAAGCTCCCCAAGAAATTTCCAGCTCCAGATTAAATCATTTCTATTATAAGATACAAGAAAACAGTGTGTGGGGATAAGATATCATAGGCTGTGCCTCATTATTCCACCCATGGTACTGCATAGTGTATACTTTCACCTGTGTCATTCTATAACACGAGATATTCTACGAAATGCCACGTCATTCTACAAAAATATTCTATAAATAGCTTACAGATGGACACAAATTGATTCAAAAATACATATTTGGTTATATAGCTGTAGTTTCAATAGTATTTGAAATTAATGAAATATTTTCCAACACATAAATATACAAATGTAATACATCTGATTGATTCTGTATATATATATATTATTATTACTACTACTACTACTATTATTATTATTATCATTATTATTATCATATAACTTTATTATATAAATATTAATTAATAACCAATAATACTCCCAGAATCATTCAATGCGTTTCCTGGGACCTGTTTCACTAGTTTCGTGACATGTCTGTGACACCATATAGACATTGGGGTTGTCTAGTTTCGTGACAATACAAGTAGCTGCCCTTAGGAAAAGACAGACCCCAAACATAAGAATTAGACAAATCTACATATCATGGATCTGTTTCACTAGTTTCATGACAAAAGTGTTAGACAGACATGAAAAGCGGCATCAACAGTGCAAGCAAGAACGAACAAAACAAAGTCTAATGTCTAGTTCTTATGAAACCGGACACACCATCTAGACGCCATCCAGCGTTCACAGAAAGTCGACAGGCTGTCCTTGTGCATCTCTCTTCTAGAGCGGACCCTTGGGCCCTCACTTGGCAGGCGGGTTCTCGTAACCTTCCTGGTGGTTAGGTGAGTCTTTCAGATTAGCCTCTCCAGCGCTACCCGGCGCATCGTGCTGGGGTACTGTACTTGTGGGAAAGATCTTCCAGATCTTTCCGGGAAGTAATTGTTAATAAACATTCCTGTTTATTAAATTTGTGAGTTGTGTTGTGTGTGATTAGGTTTGTGCAAACCTGCAGAAAACCGAACCAACCTATGTAATAGCTCGTAGGGTGGGATCCTGCCTGGGACTAGTGTTCTGGAAAGGGGTCTTCCATTCTGCTAGACAGGAGGCGACCAGCACATAGGCATAATCGTTCACACTCCGCTGGTGTCTCGAAATGTTTCTTTTTAGAATGAGCAAGTATGCTTAGTGTCCATGAACATATTGACGTTCATGGATCAAGCTATAAGACATGCATGTATTTGCTTTATATATTACTTTAAGGCCATTATCAATCTGTATGTTCAGATACACCACATATGTTAAAAAGTTGGAAGCATTGGATAACTGATCACCATATCGATTGATAGTGCTGCAGCATAAGGGGCTACAGTAGGTGAACACCCATCACCAAAAATGACTAAAGTACACCATATACCGTTGGAAAGCTACAGCTCTGAGGAATACAGTTCTGGTGGGTGTAAAAATATATTTGGTGAACAATCTTGTCAAGGTCAGGTCAAAGGTCAAAGGTCACAACTAAAATAGCTCCCAGTTAGAATTGCCTTAACCACTGATATTTCAAGAAATATTTTACTTGGCCTTCTGATATTTTAGGACCATGTACACATCATATGGCCCAATATCCACACAAAATATGGTTGACCTTGGTGAAGGTCAAGGTCACATCTACAGAGGTTGAATTGGCCAAAAGGGGTTCTATTAGTGAAAACACCTTCTTTCAGATTATTCTAAAGTTGCAATTTTGGGTTTACAATGCCAGCAATTGATTTTCAAGATCAGAGAGACATAGGTAGTGGATATTCTGACTTTTATAATGATAGTGATATAACGTCCAGAGATATTGCAGGTTCAACATTGATATACATGGAGTGCAGCAGTAGAATCCATACTTGAATCAACAGGGGCTTATTCAATATTATATAGTTAGAAGCAAAGTAACAGAATACATATTTGTAGTAGGGTCTACTAAGATGATCAAATGGGATGTTTCTCTGTGCGACAACATATTTTAGGTAGAGAATCATATAGCTTGTGACCTTGAGATGACCTTGAACAGAAGTTAAAGGCAAAGTTTTTTGGGTAGGCCTTATTAGTGGAGCAGATAAAATCATGCAAATGATGATACAAGCACCAAATTTTGTACAGTGATTCTCCTTGGTATTCTAAGTAATTCTATCCAACTTGCCACTTGAAAATCCAAGATGGCAGGCGTTTTTCAAGATGGCCGCCAAAGTGACCTGCTGAGAATGAAGACCCTCACAGAAAAACAACCACTTGAATCCTATGTACCACTGATGAAAATAGAAGCGGCTTAAACCAAAAATCCTAAAATAAAAACATAGGGATCAGGTGTCCGCAAGCCCAAATCATATATGTGACAGAGGCCACAATTCATTCTGAAGTACATATGCTATGCCCCTTGATTTGCTACTCAAATGGATGAAAATGTAAAGAAATCTATATAAAAACCAAGATGTTATTGAGTGTGGAGAGACGCTCAATTGTTATAACAGTCGGCATCGATGTGATGAGAATATAAGCATGAAATAAAAAATTGAAATGTTTAAAACATTATTTTTGTATTGTTATTTGAAAATGTCATACGAAGGAAGAATTGTACCAATGCTGGATGCTTAATCAAAACGGCAAGTCGCCGAATGTAAATCAGGTTGAATTAAAGCATTAAAACAGGAGTATACAATTAAAACAATCGCTGTGTTCACTTAACAGAGTTGCTCCATTTTGTTAGGGATTAAAGTAAGCCCCTAGATAGGCCTTTCCTCTATTTGGAAGCCATTAGTTGTCACCCTGTCTCTTACTGCAAGTAGTTGAATGATTTTCTCTTTGCGGATATTGATATCTTCAATACGTTGCTTTAGAGTAAAGGAAACGCAGAGCATTTTCAAATATTGTTAGCTAAAACATTCTTGGATCATATCACTTCTTGCAATTGCTATGGGGTAATGATAGAAAATTCTCCCTCAATCCTTTTATACGAACTGATGGGCAACAGTGATATAAGGAAACATCTCCTACGAAAGTTCTTGATACTTTCATTCACAGTTTCTTAACCTGCAATCCTTAATGGGAACAGGAAGAGAGTTTTCCATCATTACTCCCTCCACCACTGTCTATAGCGTATTTGTCGGAACCAATTACAATACAGCTTACACTAGTCCCTCTACGAACCATCCGCCTTCAGAGGTACGGCACAGAGTAAAGAGATACGTCCATGAAGGTCAAAGAGAGCATGGATGATATTGGTCAGCGCCCCTGAGTGAAAGGAAAAACATGGTTCGTTGTTCTATTTATAGCATCAGTTCGACAAGACTAACGAGTAACCATAATTTGTACAAGATAACGTATAGAAAAAGAAAAATGTTGTCTTTACGAGTCTACGGTGTAAGGGAGCAGCGGTATGTAATTTGCACAGACATATAAAGTCCCTTATATTACTTGGTACTTGCTCATTGGTTTCTGTCCACCTAGGAAGATTGCTCCCTAGTTTCAGGGGAATTTGTAGTTGTAGGAAAACCAGATTGACGGACCACTGGCCATGCGGGTGGGCCTATTTGCTTGCACAGGTAATCATCTGGATCACATTATCCATACACCACTACAGTGGTTTACTACATATTGATTTTGTCCTATCATATCCTGACGCCTTTATCCAAACAAAGATCAGCCGTGTGTTTGATGAATGTGCATGATATTGGAGAGGCGTTCGGAGCAGGTTATGGACACATACCAGGAGCAGAGCGGATTATGAATCATGCAATATGATCTGCCCTCATCACAGGAGAGAAAATGAAAACCCTTCTCTTGAGTGAGTCACTGAAGGTGGATACCACGCATCGTCCTATCGTCATACGAGTAGTGCCATCCCATCAGATACCTCCGTCTACGCCTGTGAGTACAGATCGGTCTGTAAGTAGTAGTGGCAGAAAGGAATGGATGTAATAATGAAGGTTCATCATATGGACAGGATCTGACAGTTGTCATCACGTTCTGACGGTAACATCTCCAGGTGCCAAGACAACCCCTCCAGAAGGCCGGTGTATCTGCTCCTACCTAAAACTGGCTATGGAGTAGGATAGATGAAAAATTACATAAAGCCATATCTCTGCATATAACTATGGCATATACTTTTCAAGCTGTAAATATTTGCACACCCAAAGGTCAGGAATTAGAATATTACATATATAACTTTCAGTTCAACATTTGAAATATTTCCAGAGTTGATGTATGCTCTTAAATACCGTATAATATTAATGATATAGATATATTATAAATGCCAAATAAGATAATTGATGAGGCGGCCACATGTATGTAACCATCCTTTAAATTAGAAACAGTAAACCTTTAAAAATAGAATAGCAAACTAATACAGAATCAGGCATTGTCAGGGTTCAGGTGGCGACTCGATCAAAAGTCACGAATACAAGTCACGAAAAAATATTTTATATGATCTTATATCCTATAATTATGTAAGTCTATAACTGTGTTTGTAACCAGGTAACAATTACCCTAGTCACGGTCTACGTTCTTTTCTTGTAATCGATATTCCTGAGCAAAGCATGACGTTGTAAACATTCACTCTTTAGGCTCTTGAAAATGGATGAAATCAGATGACCTGTTCCCGATAAACTAAACAAAAACTAAAAGAATGATTAAACTATTGTATACATAGGTGTTTATGAAGTCTCATCTACACTGTAAAAAAATTCCGTAAAATATACAGGATACTATCGTTAACATGGACGGTATATCACTGTAATCTTATCCACAGTTCTATACCGTATATTTGACACAAAAAAACGGTATTCAACTGTAAAAATATTCAGGACTGTAATCCACCCAATCTACGGTCAGTTTACAGTATAAATATGTAAATATGGACATATTAGATACACTTAGATTAACTCCAATATCAGCAACAAATCAAAGTGGAGAATAAAATGCAAGAGTTAACTTCATCAAAATGTGTAATAGATATTCATCGTTCTCCTGTGAAGTTGGTTTGATATGTTGTTCAGTGGCCCCACTCAAGTGTTTGGTCAAGGTTGCATTGATGGTGAATTCATACTGGACGGTATTTTCTACAGATTTGAAATTATTGATCCGGGTTCTCCGGTTGTCAACTTTTGTACCGAATATTATTCTTCCCACTGTTCAGTAGTGGTGAGGGGTTCACACCTTTAGTCGCAGAATAATTGACGAGGTGTCCGTTTCTTTTTTTAGAAAAAAAGGTACATCACATTATCAAGGTTTTGGAGCCATTTGCGGTTCTGATTGGTTTGCCGGCCAATGGAACAATAGTGGATTGGAATTTGTTCCAGAAAATCATGTTGTAAAATCTACTTTTAATTTGTGTCTAAAATCTACTTTTAATTTGTGTCAAAATCTTTCAAAATACTCTTGTAATTCACCTTTGCCTTTATACTTATGTTGTAGCGCCAGAAATTTCGGATTTTGTGAAGGAGTAGGATCGGAGAGCGGCAGAAATTCGCTCCATGGCTTGGGTGCCTTCGACATGGAAAACAAAAGCTACCCAGTGGAGAATATTCTGCAATCGTATAGCATCTCCGCCTCTTCCAATCACAATTAAACCTTTATCTCGTTATCTGGTTTATTTGTCAACCACTTTATCTTATATAATAGTTGAGTTGAACTGCTATCTGGTACTCACTACCAGCCATAATGAAAGACCGCCTGCACGGGTGTGCTGTTGACAAATAAAAAAAAAGATCCATTGATAATTACGTAAGTGGTGTATTATCTTTGAATAAATATCATGGACAGAACTTTGAAATCTCTTGTACTCTCTCCGGTTTTAAAAGGATGTTTGGGGACCCAGAACCTACTCGCCCCATTCTTTGCTTAGCAATTTGATCTTTAAAGAAGGTTCCTCTCATTATCTTTCTAGGAAATGCTTTTTTTTGTACTGGAGTGTTGAAATTTGTATTTCTTCCTCAAAGACCATTCAAAATGATCAGAGGTGACAATGTATTCGGGTAGCTAAAAGAGCTGATAAAGCACTGTTTGCTTATCATTGGTTATCGGTGATTATTTCAGAAAGTTCTTTATTACGACTAGATTCTCCAATTTTCATGCTGAAAAAGGTACGAATTTCTTGCCTTTGAAGTATTTGTCCCTTCTGAATTTTCTCAAAAAAATGTTTGCACTTTGTGGTATCAACGATTCACTTAAAGGTGTTCATTCTCTCCGTTGAGCGGGGGCTGCCTTCATGCATCAGTGTGGTCTCCCCATAGAGAACATTCAATATACGGGAGACTGGAAGAGTATCACCGTATTAATTTATCTATGTAAATCTTTTTCACTTTGTATCATTTTTTATGCAAAGTTTCAACCTTTCAACCTTTCAAAAGATGAAAGATAATTTATTAGAATATTTATCAAAATGCCAGCGTAGTATTAGCTGAAGGCTATTACCCATGATGCACCAGTAAAATGGAGGTGTTACCCATAATGCACCAAAAATGGAGGGCGTTACCTGGCCTATAATGTGAGTGAGCATATAGGCCAGGCTTCCAGGCTATGAATGCTTCAGCGGTTCAGCCAATTAGGTTACCTTATCTTTAAAGCGAGCAGTATGCCAGTTAGAGCGACCAGTATGTCAATATCAAAGGTGATATGTATTGGATTCTACGGAGCGCTTTGTTCGTATAGTATTTATACTCTACACCTAGCAGCGGTTTCTTTTTACTGAGGTTTGTGCGTAGGTCTTTCGTATTATTGATTGCTGATAAAAATGCAATAGTCTCATCATGTGGGGGTGTAAACATACGTTTCGAAATGTAACTCGTTCTAAATAAGATCTGTGCTGAGTTCCCATTGATCATCATTAAGAATTTTAAAATGGTTGGTTGTCCAGATAAAATGAAGAACTGCATAGCTACGAAATCAATAAAGTCTAACTAAGAAGGGAAACGAGGAAGTTGACAACCTTTGCTAAGTCTGGGACATTATATGGATCATACAATGCGCCCTATCAGACTTATTAACTGGCAGGAATTATTGCCAATATCATTTGATGGCTAAATAGCGTATCCCTATCCTTTGTCATTGGTGCGCCCCAATGGATAATGGCAAATCCAGGTATGCACCATTAGTGACGCATACAATATATAAGGTACTATATATATATATATAACGCTGACATTATAATTTCTTTTCTGTGTAACTGGTTTTAGAGTAAATCGATAGTAATTGAAAGCCATACTACCTGTACCTTGCTTTCACGAGAATGTAACAATGTTGCTATGACAAAGATTCTCGATAGAGGATGAACAGGATAGGCTTTGTTCTCATACAACAATATGGTTATAAACGCAACATCCTTCCTACCTTTTAGATTTTGAAATTATATCTTCTTTCATCACAAGACAACATGCGTGATATTTACATGGATTTACCACACAATAGTGATCTATTCATGTCCAAGTTAGTTGTCTATGTTGCTGATTATAATTTTCAATAGACTGCTTCCGGTTTTTTGTTCACACTTTGTTTGCAGCTCTCTTTGTTTATTGTTGAATAGCTGAGACACTCCTTACCGAAGGCCTGGAAATGCTTAAAACATGGAGCCTGTTCACCCCATGAATATCCATTTCATTGCACTCAGATTTTGTTCTGAAGTGTGGTCATCCTATCAAATCATAGTTATATGGGTGTTCCTTTAATTGTTTTTACTAAAACGGATATTTTCAAGAATTTTCTTGGATAACTGTTGCCCAGTAAAATATTTCACAGTCAAATAATAGATGATCTCGACCTGCCAACCATTGTGCAGGCTATGATCAACTGTAGAGCCCACTTGTATCACAATGTATGAAGAGTGCTGATCAGGGATCCAGACTCGAATTCAGCCTTGCGAGAGAAATAAATAGGGAGATCCGAGCATTTAAACCAGCTTTCATTAAGCTTATGGTAGAAAATTTACATTTCACCGTTATTGGCGCAAGGGTCACGTGAAGCGCCCTCTGAAGTCATTATACTTCACCATATTCACTCCACTTAGATATGATTATATAATATGATAATATATAGAATCATTACCCCTTACCCTGAACACAAAAGTATGAGTCGAGAATTGGGAATAATAAAATTTATTTTAATTTTATAGACCTTCACCGACATGAATATTAATACGGTAAATATTAATATGATATAAGGTAAAATGAAGTAATTGACAGTTATATAATGACGTCAATTATTTGAAGATACATATTGGTAATTGACAGATATGATGATATGTCAATTGGTATAAGTATATATGGTTATATAAAATGAGTATATATGGTTATACAATATGAGTATAAAAACGAAGACCAGAAAAAAGAGGCGAGGTGGGGGGGAAAAAGTGTTTGTGAGGAGTGATATATCACTGGTTGAGGGACTGGATGAGGGACGCGTTGACTTCTTGTGCGTTCGAGTCCCTGATGTACTTCCTATGTGCGTTTGAGCGCCACCCCCCGTAGCGCTGTATGGATAGTTCGGATACCCCGGCCTGGAAGGCCTGAGTGGCGGCGGCCTTTCTCAGGCTGTGGAGAGTATAGGTCTTAGGGGGGGTGGCCTGCTGAGGTATTGAGCCGCTCCCACTCCTTCGAAAGCGACCGCGTCGTTATTAGCGACCTGTCTCCGTTCAGCAGGAACGGATCCCTTGGTAGGGTCGTAGGCACCGCGGCGATCATATTCCTCACGACTGCTACAGGGCACGACCTCGGGTCCGGGGAGGATTGAAGATTCACATGTTTTTCCTCCCCCACGCACTGGAGGTTCTTGGCGGCCTTGATGCGGACCGCCACGTGACTGTCCGTGAGCACCACGTCCCCACATGAGAGGTGGCGCGCCGGATCGAATGCCCTGGCCGTAGGTGGGGCGACCTCGCTCTGCCGCAGGGCGGCGTAATATAGCAGGAGGAAAGCGGCCCATAGGGTCAGGTCGAGGGGCGTGTCCGACAACTGGTCGAGGACCGCCTGGAGGGCGGCCATGGGGATCGGAGGCTTCACATTCGGTGTGTAGGCCTTGTTCCTCTTCATGGCGTCGAGGGCCCTCCTTACCCTCACGTCCTCGGTAGCCGTAACGTCTCCGCCGGAGAGCCATAGGTGCGTCCTCACGTGTGACCGCTGGTTGGCCACGGTCGCTGGCGAGGGGGCGTGGTCCGCGAGGTATTCGAGGAAGGCCGTGATGAAACTCACGGACGGTGCCTGGGGATCGGTCCTCGTCTGTCTGCAGAACGCCAGGTAGGTTGACACGGCGCTCTTCTGGTTCGCGACCGTGCCTGGGGCACGTGCCTCGGCCTGCCGCGCAGATGCCTTCCCTTGGAGATATCGTAGCGCCAGATCTGCAGGACAGCCGAAGCACAGGCACAAATGAGGAATGATTACACGGCATGACAGACCAGAGATCATGATACTTCATAAGGCATGCGGCATTATTAAAATCCCTCGAGGACAGGTGGGCCCTACTGAGTGCGTCGGCGACCGTGTTGAGGACCCCGGGGACGTGCGTGTAGACCAGGTCGACTTGCAGCTTTGCCTGGACCATCCAGGCCTGTCGGGCACATTCGGCGAGGACGCGGTTGCGTGCCCGCCCCGATGTGAGTGCCTGGACGGTCCCCATGTTGTCACAGAAGACCTCGATCCTGGTCCCACGATCACGGTCCCCGAGGAACGTGTGGAGAGCATAAATGGTGTTGAGGGCCTCTAGTTTGGAGATGCAGTCCACGGGGTCATTGATGGGACAGACCTGACACGAGTAGGCCCCACGGCTGTCGGTTCCCCCCACGCCCGAGAGGCAGGCGTCGACCGTGATGCACTTTGTCGGCGGCCCTCGAGGGATGAGGGCGTGTCCATTCCACCCGGCGGCAAACCTGAGGAACCACTGGAGGTCCTGTCGCATGTCCGAGCTTACGTTGATGTAGAACCCGTTCATCACTTGTAGGGCCTCCAGTAGTTTGCTGACGAAGGGCCTCGCCGGGCGGATACACTTGGCGACATGCAGGATTTTTCCGAGGACGGACTGTAGTTGTCGCTTCGTTAGCGACCGCCTCTTAGCGACCGCCCCCACGTGTTCCCGCACGTCCTCCAGCTTGTCCTGAGGGATAGACAGGGACATCTCTGCCGCGTTGATGTCGATGCCTAGCCAGCGCACGGTCTGACTAGGTGCCTGGGCCTTTTCCCGGGCCTCTGGGAGGCCGAGCTCGGCGAACAGGTCTCGGGCTATAGCAAAGTCCGAGGCAGCTTTCTCCCGGGATGGTGAAAGTATGATGAGGTCGTCCAGATACATGGCGGCCTCGACCCACTTTCCGGCGAGTATCCCCACGATGGTCTCGGCCACACACTGCATGTGGTACGAGGACGCGCGGGCACCGAATGGCATGGCCGTATCACAATAGTACCCGCCGTCCCACATGAAGCACAGCAGAGGCCAGTCGAGGGGGTCGCACCTAAAGTTCTTATAGGCGCGCGATATGTCGATGGTCGCCATGTAACTGGATGTGCCCGAGGCCACGAGGCGGGCGAAGAATCCGTCGACCATAGGGAGGCTGTGCTCCCTCTCCTCTCCGTAGACTGCATTCTTCATTACATAGGCGTTGACACTACAGTCCCGGGGGAAGGTCATATCGATTATGACGCGGCGGGCCTCAGACCCGCGCTTCTCCCGGGACATCAACGGCAAAACGTGGCACCACGATTCGAATGGTGCCTCCGGGAACGGCCCCATGAGGTTGGAGAAACCCAGTTCCTTGTGTATAAAATCCCCGACTTGCTTCGGGAATCCGGACGCACTGGGATGGTTGGGGACGTCCCGATTGTCACTGGCCGGCCCGAGGTAGCCCAGAGGGAAGCCGTACCTGATGAATCCCAGGAGTTCGCCCTTCCCCTCCATGGCCGTGAGGTAGGCCTCCCACGCCCGTAGTTTGAGATCCGTCGGCAGGGTTATCTTGGAACACAGTGCGTTGGGCAGGCCCGAGGCCCGGACCGCCTTGTAGATGTGGCCGTGTGCCGGGGGGCCGGCCTCGGTGAAGCGGGGCCACTCGGCTCACCTGTGTCCCATGAAGGCCTCCGGGTCCGTGCGGAGTCCGGGGGCTGGAATTCCGGTCCGGCAAACTTCCTTTAGTTTGTCAAAATCCGGAGTGTTACTTGTGTCCTCCCTAGCTGGCGCGGTAACACTAACACTCGCACACAGGGAGCGACCCGGTGGCCGCCCCGTGTGGCTGTCATCCACGTGCCTGGCTCTGCCCCCTTCTTTGTTGTTGTTTTGGGTTGTCACCCGACCACGTGGCCGGCCGGCCTCCGTGTTGTGGTCATGTGCACCCCCCGTGTTGTCCCCCCCGCACGTGAGGGGGTGGGGGTCCGCAGGGGTCGCCGGGCCGTCCCCTTTTACGACCTCCGCCCACGTCCGGTCACCGGAAGTCCTGATGGTGGTGGGAGAAATCACTGGGCCCGCTGGTGTTATGTCACGTTGATTGCACCCGGTGACAGCTTGTGGGTGCGTACGGTTCACTCACGGGGCGCACCGTAACCGTTTTTTGCCCCGTGTCCTTGTTGTGGGAGCATATCCGCCCTCGGGTCGACCGCCCGGAGCGTGTGTCTGGCCTGGGGTGTGTGTCCGGCCTAGGGTGCTCGCCGGGGTGCTGGTGTGGGCGCAGCCTGCCCGTTGTCATACCCCATCGTGTAGCCAAGTTTCCGGTTACACGCGTGTAACGAATGTCTGCACTGCCTCCCCACGGAGTCGCAGTACAAACACACGTGCAACCATCTCACGGGTCCGTCGTCGTGGCCGTTCCTGTGGCAGCATCCCTTTTCCGAGTTGAATTGCCTGCATGGCAACTCACATCCTCGGGCTTTTCCCGCATCTGTCCCGCTAGTGAGCGTCCCAGTCGTCATTGCGAGTCGGACTCGCTCCTCCTGGATGCGGGAGTAATCACACCAAGACAACCTCCCGGTCTCGACTTGATCAAACACGTAGTTCGACCACCTCCTCACTCCGGCCCACGGCCGGCACTGGGCGTCGATCGGAACTTGATGCAAATGTTTAAACATGGCCTCACGGTCCACGGGGTCGACCACACGGTCATCCCCGAGCAAGCCAATGAAGGCACTCAGGTACTCAAGGGGTCCTAGGGTCCCCCTCACTTCTAGTTTCTGGGACAACGTGTAGACCCCCTCCCTATCCACGAACATGTATGGTTTGCTAATCAGACGAGTAACGTGAATATCGGAGTGAAGCCGTTTTGTCGTGGCGGATGGCCTCACGGTCGAGCTCGCGTTAAATGTACGGGTCCCCAGCGTAGCGGTCTCGTAGCTGGCGGGGTGGAGGCATGGCACGGGCGGCTTGTTCCTCGGCCCAGTCCCGTGTCCGTACTTCGGCGACCGACCAAACCGTAGGGAGGGAGGCCCGTTCCGGCGACCGTTGCCTCTGGATCTGGATGAGTGCGTCCAGCTTCTTACTCATGTCGGACAGTCCCGTCTCTACGGCCACGAGGTGGGCCGACCGGTGGCTACCGGCCTGAGACGCGGATTCCACGTGGTCGCTCTCCCTCACGGTTGACTCGGAGGCCTGGTCCGTGGTCGTGGAGGCGCTCGCTTGTGCGCGTGTAGTTGGTGGAGCCATCCTATCTGATTCCTTTTTCACTAACTTACTTCGCCCGTATTTAGACCTTGTCTCTGCACGGTCAGACACTCGGGGAGTATCTGAGGACGGCTTGGAGAGGTGGCCAAAAGTTGGGAGAAAATAAAAAGTATGTGTGTACGTAGTGAAGTACAGAAACAGAATGAGGAGGAGGTCAGAGCGGCGGTTGGTCACGTGACCGCGGGGTTCACGTGACCGACACCAGAGGGGAGTGCGCAGGGTGCGCTGGAGGTGTGTCAGGGGGAGCAATGACCACCCCTGACCAACGGCCATGGGTTACCAATAGCCCTACGAGTGTAGGGGAAGTAGAAGGTGAGGCTAGGTGGGTAAGATTTGAGTATGTGAGTACTGTATCAGAGACTAAATGAGAATGAGGATGATGGAGGCACAGCATGAGTACATGTGGGGTGCATGGTACGAGGATGAGACACTAGAAGGGGGAGCAGAGGGAGGTGCACATGTCGTGCGCGGTTGAGAGGGGAGACACCAGGGGGGCAATGACCACTCCTGACCATAGGCTATGAGCCACCTATTATATCTAAACCTCTGGCTCTGGCTGACGAACATTACTCACTCGTTCTCAACAGACTTGCGAGAACGGTAGCTCGTTCTCAACAGGTGGTAGAGAGATAAACATTTCCAGGCTAAGATAAAATCAGAAACATATTCGTGCTTGGTCTGAGTCCCTGTTCACTATCTCGTTTGGAGTGCTTCAGAATATTCACTCGGCTATCACATCGTTCATATTATTATATACCTATGCACTAAGTCAGTGTAAATACTTACTGTTCTTAGGGGTACAGTAAGTCGTTACATATTGCACGATACCCCGTGTACCTTTGTACTGAAATACATATTGCACGCTTTGACAGTCATATAGCACGCTTTGACAGTCATATTGCGTGCTTTGCAAAATAACGCAATCTGATTGGCCAAGAGGCCAACAACATGAATCTGGCCGGAAGAATTGCAAATGGCGGACCCCATCATTGGCGGCCGCACTGTCAAATTGGTGTAACTTCACGGCGAGTGTTTTTATCATTTGATCTCGTATGTTTCAGCTATTTAAACGGTATCAGGTTAAAGCTACACGTTAGTTGCCTCGATATTTGGTCAACATACATGATAAATTGTTTCGTTGCATGTGTCAGACACATCGCAACACACAAATCGAGGCACTACGAACCAAGGCGCCATGGTAACTGGAAAACGTTAATTTCACTCTCCAAAGCTGGTATTCCGTTCCGTTTTTTCATATAAATGAACAGTAGTGATTCGATAAATGATGTAAAAAGTGAATCCGGGTACCTTCACATTCTCCAAGCAGAGTCCAGGTTCGTTCACGCTATCGATTCGAACCAAAGATCTGTTTGGAGAGCAAATCTAACTTGCGCAGGCGCAATTAACTTCCAAATGAGTATGGTGATGTACTTGCCGCGCTGATGGACAGTGACAGTGTCAACAGAGTCGATTTTGGAGGATTATAACCAAAATAAGGTATATAATAATAAAAAAACACAGTGATGGCGCCAATATGATGATACTTATTCTCAGAGTTTGACAGTCATGCACCTCGAATAAGTATTATTGTATAGGCGTCATAACTCAGTTTTTTATATATTACTGCACACTTCAAATTCGATGGCGAACAGGGGCACAGACCAAACACTCATCAATTTCCTTCATAGTTCTTGGACGAAATTGATACAGATAGGTGTCTTGATTTAATATAAAAAATTAAAATCATTAAATAGTTTGGTATACCATACATAAGGGGCTTCTTTAAAAATGCTTATACAAACCGATCTGACACCTTGCAGCTTATTGTTAACCCTTTCCCTGCAGCACCCAGTTTCTCTGTTCACCATTACACGGCAGGCATTGACTACCCAAACGACCCCGCTACGGCAGGCACCTTTTTGGGGAAATAGCAATGTCATGTGATGTGTCATGTGATTTAAGTAATTTAAGTGTCACTGCTGCCTCAAAGATGCCTGGAGGCATCTTCCTGCCGTAGCCAGGGGAATGCCTGGAGGCATCTTCCTGCCATAGCCAGGGGAATGCCTGGAGGCATCTTCCTGCTGTTAAATAGTTAATAAGCCTAGTTAATAAGCCTAGCTTCTGCTAAAACTTCTGGGTACCAAGACATGGAGCGTCCAGATAGTCCAAATCTTTAGATCATACCTAGCTCAAAGCAGACAAACCACTAAAGTGAATGGGACCGGTCCTTTGACCGATCCTTTTCATATTATACCTACACAGCTGTCTCATTTTTTATCAAGAATGCCCGTTCTTGTTATACGCTGACAATATTGTCTTGGTCGTTAGTGGCAAGAATCTTGAAATCTTAATGGGCCAATTGCAGGAGGATCTCAGCATGCCCACAACATGGCTTGATAACCACAACTTAAAGCTAGATGCCAACAAAAGTAAACTTATGTGGTGTCCTCCTAAGTACACTACACTAGCAATTCCTACCCACCTGTTAGGTTTATGGTAGGGCATTGGAATGAATTGGGTCTTTTAATTAGTTAGGTGTCATAATAGATTAAGGTCTATGATTCAACCTCTTCTTCGAGACTTATTTAAGTTACGGAAACTATGCTACTTTATTGGCACTGATACTGCGGTTGATATCGTAAAAACAATGTTGCTTAGCAAAATGAATTACTGCAAATTTATGTTGGTGCTCTTTACAAGTTCGCAAAGACTGAGACTTTGCTGCATTGTTAAGTTGACAGACTACATCAGTTAGAGAAGTGTTGTGTAAGCGAGTAAATCTTGAGACGTTATCGTTTAGGCACTCAAAGCATTTATTGTCCCATGTTTATTGGTTGTTAATCCTCATGAACCTAGAAATGGTACTATAACTAGAAGTAACCCCAAAATCAAGATGAAGGCAAAACATATGCATACTGATTTCTTTAGGAAATCCCCGCTTTGTCTTGGATTGCAGTTGTGAAATTGTCTGAAACCAGAATTTCATAATGATGCAAATAGTCAGCAGTTTAAATCATAACTAAAATCAGCTTATCTATGCGTGGTTTTAGGTGATATTTGACATTAATCTAATAAATCAATATGGTAAGGCTATGTGTAGCAAAGAAAGATCTCGTGAATCATAGTGTTTGACCGTCATTCTATAAGTTGCTGGCCTAATAGCTTTTGTTGTTGTTCTGTTCTCTGTGCTGTATCAGGATTTTACTATCGTGACTTTGTTAAAACTTCGTTCTCTGTACTAGTATAACCCTTACTTTATCTACTTCTTGACGTGAAAACCACGTGGCTCCCATGCGAACCTTTCTGTCAACAAACGGTCATAAAAAAAGAGAAAGAAAGCTATTCAAAGTGATCTATGATAATTCCTGATATTCTGAAAATAATATTACATGCTATACTTACTGTATCTATAACGATGAAGAAATATTAGATTCAATCTAATATTTGTATGCCTAATGGCATCTAGCATAATTTATAAGATGCCATAGGTAATATAGAATAGCTGAGCAGTCCGTGGTATATACGGGAATTGTGCCTTACGCAATGTTTGGGGCGGTGAGGCAGGACTGGGTAGGTAGGATAGGAGGTTCTCGACCTCTTGATCCTTCCCTGGATTTATCTCTGAATGAATGGAATAATCTAGAAAGTCAACCTTCACTATATGTATATTAGTAATAAAAGCAATAGATTATACCTGATGGATTGATTTTAGAAATATCACAGCCCTATGAAATTGACAAGAATGATAAGATGAGATGTATACTTGTTTTAGACATTTCAGAAAATGGATAACCCGTCAAAGGTAACGTCAAGTGTTAGAGGTATAGTACGAATATAATTTCGTCATGACAGAAACACCTTAAATCTAAGCTAGGCATTGCTTGAAGATATAATTCCATCCCTCAACTGATATAAATATATATATATATATATATATATATATATATATATATATATATATATATATATATATATATATATATATATAATACATATATATGATTGTAGAAGTTTCTTCATTTTCTGCGACGTTATATGAAGGCAGGCAACAAGGGGTGCTCAGATACACGAAATGGATGCAGCCTGCTCCACGGGTGGCCATAGAAAATGACCACACACCACTTTCGCCCTAACACGACCGCGAGACAGGATATTAATCATTAATACTGTCCCCTCATTATAATATACGTTAGCACCAATTTCCAGCGCAGGTCAGTAAGGCGGCCATGATACTGTAATGGGTAGAGGGGACAGGGACTAGTGGGTGAGATCGAGACGGGTTGATCGACGGACCATCTGCCTCCGAAGGTCGTTCCAAGCCGGTCGTTGCGGGACTCCTTCATATCTCTAGCTCTGCGTTTGTTATCACTTAAGTGTAGCATTTGCCTTTCCTGCCCGCCTCGTCCTTCACTTGCATCCTAACAACAGGTTATTTCTGTGCCTAGACACGGAGCTGGTCTTATGATAATGGACTATTCACTGGAAGCTCCTCCAACCTGAAGAAGTGAATGAAAAATCTTAATTTTTTTTTATATAAAAAGTGAGAGAACAGCAGGATGATAACTCTTTGACTTTAGATTTAAGAACAATACCGGGAGGTCGTTAAATAATTTGGACGAACAAGAGTTTGTGCTCCTATGATTATCCTACGATAGTCTCGTTCAACCCTTTAAGGACGGGTGCCTGCTCCCGAGCTAATCGTTTAAGGACGGTTACTGGTGACAGTTCGTCCTGCTAGAGGAGAGGAACATAACGGTTAAAACTCATAATTCAAGTTTGATATAAATATTTAGTCTTTCTTGAATGGAAATGGTAAATATATAATGTCATATGTCAATTTTCTGAAGATCTCATGAATATTGTTCTAAAACTTTTGCATATATTGGGACAATGATGCCTTAGAGAATCATGCGTCTTTAGTGCAATGATGCCTCCAGGCATCATGCTTCCTTAAAGGGTAATAAGCCTATATTTTCGTCCCAGACAAACCTTCTCGAAGAACATAAATTCATTTTCGTCCAGAAGCGTTGCATAAATTTGACCTGCTGCATCCCTAGGTCTAGTTGCCGTACAGGGAAATGCTTTGATGGATCATTACCCTTTACCCTGAACACAAGAGAAGAGAGTCTAGAGTGGGATAAATAAAATTTATTTTAATTTTATGAAACCAATTAGACGTGAGATATTTATACAATGGTAGAAATATCGTAATGGATAAGAATATTCATATTGGTAAATATGATATGATAAGGTAGTACATATTGGTAAATATGATACAAAGATAAACATATTGGTAAATATGATATATGATAAGAAGATACATATGGAAGAATACATATGGTAATTGACAGGTGTCAATTATGGTATAGGTATACGAGTATTATAAAGTAATATGTATATGTATTTGTATAATATGTATAAAATAACCCGAAAATACCATGAAATGGTGAGTGGTGGGTGGGAAAGAAAGTTCGTAAATCACTTGTTGATGGAGTTGATTAGTGATTTGTTCACCTCAGTGGCATTCGCGTCCAGGATGTAGCTCCTGTGAGCGTTTGAGCGCCACCCCCCGTAACGTTGAATTGATAGTTCTGGTACCCCGGCCTGGAAGGCCTGGGTGGCGGCGGCCTTTCTCAGGCTGTGTAAGGTGTAGGTCTTTGGGGGGTGGCCGGCCTCGGTGATTAGTCTAGTCCAGTGTTTGGTTAACGACCGGGTTGTTATCGGCGTCCTGTCTTCGTTCTTGAGGAACGGGTCCTGATCGGATCGCGTGGGGACTGCCGCGGTCATTTCCCTCACGGCCGTGATGGGGCACGTGGCCGGCTCCGGTGATGGCTGGAGGGCCACCCGTTTCTCCTCTCCAACACACTGGAGGTTTTTGGCGGCCTTGATCCGTACGAGCACGTGAGTTAACGTGACCGCCACGTCTCCACGTGAAAGGTGTCGTACCGGATCGAAGCCCCCCACCGTTGGCAGCGCGACCTCGCTTTGCCCTGGTGCGGCGTAGTATACTATCAGGAAGGCCGCGCGCAGTGTCCGGTCGAGGGGCGTGGCCGTGAGGCCGGCGAGGACGTCTCTGAGCACCTCCATCGGGATCGGCGGCTTGATGTTCGGCTGATAGGTCTTGTCTCTCTTCATGGCGTCAAGGGCCCTCTTCACCCGTACGTCCTCGGTTGCCGCGACGTTCCCACCGGAGAGCCGTAGGTGCGACCGTAGGTGGGAGAGATGATTCGTCATGGTCACTGGTGATGGGGCGTGGTCGGCGACATATTCCAGGTAGGCCGTTACAAAACTCACGGACGGTACCTGGGGGTCCGTCCCCATCCTCAGGCAGAACGCGAGGTATGTTGATACGGCGCTTCGCTGGTTTGCGACCGTGCCTGGGGCGCGAGCCGCGGTTTGTCGCACAGATGCCCTCTGCTGGAGATAGCATAGCGCCGGATCTGCATGAAAGCCGAAGAATAGGGACGAATGAAGTGTGATTACACGGTACCACATGGACAAGATTATGGAATGACATGTAATACGCCGCCGTTCCATAGTCTGTTGAGGAGAGGTGGGACCGACTGAGTGCGTCCGCGACCAAGTTCTGCACTCCCGGGACGTGAGTGTAAACCAGCTCGACCTGTAGTTTCCCTTGCACCATCCAGGCCTGGCGGGCACACTCGGCGAGGACTTTGTTTCGTGCCCGGCCCGACGTCAGTGCCTGGACGGTGCCCAGGTTGTCACAAAACACCTCGACCCGTGTGCCTCGGTCTCGGTCGGTCAGGAAGGTATTTAGTGCATAAATGGTGTTCAGTGCCTCCAACTCCGATATACAGTTCACAGGGTCGTCTAGCGGGCACACCTGTCCTGAGTAAGCGCATCGGCCATCGGTGCCCCCGACCCCGGTCAGGCACGCATCCACCATTATACACTTTGTGGGCGGTCCCCGGGGGATCAGGGCACGGCCGTTCCAGCCCTCCGCAAACTGGGAGAACCAGTCAAAGTCCTGGCGCATCTCGGAGGATACGTTTATGTAGTATCCCTCCATCGCCCGTAGGGCCTCGAGCAACTTACTGACGAAGGGCCTCGCGGGGCGGACGCATCGGGAGACTTGGAGGATGGACTGTAGTTGCCTCTTGGTCAGAGATCGTTTGCGGGCCACGGCCGTGATGTGCTGTCGGACCTCCTCCAGCTTGTCCTCGGGGATCGAAAGTGTCATCGATCTGTATCCCCAGCCATCGTACAGTCTGGCTGGGCTCCTGCGCTTTCTCGCGGGCCTCGGGGAGACCTAGTTCTTTGAGTAGACTGCGGGCTGCGGCGAAGTCCGATGCCACTTTCTCTTTGCTGGGGGAGAGAATGATGAGGTCGTCGAGGTACATGGTGGCCTCGACACCCCCCCGGGCAAGAATCTCCACTATGGTGTCGGTGACGCACTGCATATGATAGGACGACGCGCGGGCACCAAACGGCATCGCCGTATCGCAGAAGTACCCGCCGTCCCAGGGGAAACACAGCAGCGGCCAGTCGAGGGGGTCGCAGCGGAAATTCTTGTACGCCCTTGAGATGTCGATGGTCGCCATGTAGCTCCCGGTCCCCGAGGCCACCAGGCGGGAGACGAAGCCGTCGACCGTAGGGAGACTGTGCTCCCTCTCCTCGCCGTACACTGCGTTCTTCATTCTGGAATCCCGCTTCTCCCGCGACATCAGGGGAGAAACGTGGCACCACGGGCCGAACGGCGCCTCCGAGAACGGCCCGAGGAGGTTCGAGAACCCTAGCTCCTTTTTCACAAAATCGCTCACCTCAACAGGGTAAGCAGTGGCGCTAGGATGATTTGGTATGTCCCGGGTATCGCTGGCCGGCCCGAGGTAGCCGAGGGGAAAGCCGTATCGGATGAATCCGAGGAGCTCGGCCTTACCCTCCATACCCGTCAGGTACGCTTCCCATGCCCGTAGATTCAGGTCGGTGGGCAGCGTAATCTTGGCACACATGGCGTTTGGAAGCCCGGACGCCCGAACGGCCCTGTAGATATGCCCGTGCGCCGCAGGCGCGTCCTCATGGAGAGACGGCCATTCTGCACGGCGGTGATGTAGGAGGGCCTCCGGATCAGTCCGGACTCCGGGGAGAACAACTCCGGTGTGGCACACTTCCTTTAGTGTGTAAAAGTCCGGAGTGTTATTCTGTTGCACTCGATGTGGCGCGGTAACACTAACATTCCTCACGTGCTGGGGGGCGATGCCCATCGGTGTGGCCGCTTGCGTGGTGTTTGTGTTATTGTTGTTGTCGGGCCCATGTGCGCTCCCTGTCACGTGGGGGCTGACGTCACTGGTCCTGCCCTGCCCGGTCTGCATGCCCCGGGGGGGCGCAGCCGTTGGGCCCATATCCGGTCCAGGCTCGCTCACCACCTGTGCCCACGTCCTGGCCCGCGGTTTATTGGGGGGCGTTACGTAAGCATCCGGGGGTACATCCTGTGTGATCTCACGTGCTGTGTACGCGGCGACCCCGGGCTCGGGGGTGCTTGCACTTGAGCATCCTGTTTGGGGGTGCGCTCCGATCACTCGCGGGGCGCACCGTAACCGTTTTTTGCAGGTACTGGCGGTGCGTGTTGGTGTACCATTTCCTGCCTCGGGTCTACTGCCCGCAGCGTGTGTCCGCCCTGGGGGGTGTATCCGGCCGGTCCTGCCCGGCGGGGGGCCGCAGGAGGAGCCGGCTGTACTTCGTAGCCCATCGTGTTCCTTAGCTTGCAGTTACACGCATGGAGCGAATGCCCGCACTGCTTCCCAACGGAATCGCAGTACGAGCAGATGTGTAACCATTTCACCGGCCCGTCCTTGTGGCTGCTCCGGTGGTGGCACTCCCGGTCCGAGTTGTACTGCCGGCATGGCAGATCCTTAGAGCCTCCTTTCCCCGCATCCGATCTAGCCTGGGTGGTCCCGGTCGTCATGGCCAGTCGCACTCGTTCTTCTTGAATCAGGCTATAATCGCTCCACGCGAGTCGGCCCGTCTCGACCTGGTCGAACACGTACTGCGACCACCTACGCACCCTGGCCCACGGGCGTGACTGTGCGTCGACCGAGACTTGGTGCAGATGTTTAAACATGTGGTCCTGGTCCCCCGGGGCCACGGCTCGGTGGTCGCTTAAGAGCCCGATGAAGGCGCTGATGTACTCCATCGGTCCCAAACTCCCTCTCAACTCCAACTTCTGAGAGAGAGTGTACACTCCCTCTCGGTCTAGGAACATGTACGGCTTTGATGTAAGGCAAGCAATATTGAGATCTGAATAAAGCTTACCAGCCGTACGGTCGTGTCTTATCGTCTCCCGGTCGAGCTCCCGTTGTATGTAGGCGTCCGGGGCGTAGTGTTCTCTGAGTTGTCTCAGCTCCGGGAGTACCCGGGAGGCCTGGTCCTCGGCCCAGTCCTCCGTCCTCCGTGCAGCTGCCGACCGTGCCGAGGGCGCCCTGGAACCTCGGTCCTGGGACCGCGCCCTAGTGAGTTCAGCTACGGCTTTCACCACGCCATTGATATCAGCTCTCATTTGCGTGAGGCTTGCGTCTACGGCCGTCGCCCTCGTGGACCTCACGCTTCCCGCCTGGGATACGGATTCCACCTGGTCCTCGCTGGCCCTCACGGTCGAGTCGGAGACCTGGTTCCCCTCCTGTGCTTGTGAGGGACCCGGCGTCGCCCGTGTCTTCGGCATTTTTCTCACTCTGTCTGTTTGTTCAAATAACCCGTAGTTGTCATCGTATGGCATGGTCCGATACTCGTGGAGTATACGGGACGGCGAGGGATGAAGGCCAAAAAGGAGAAATTTAGAGTACATCCGTACGTGGTGAAGAACAGCGAGAGAATGGGAAGAAGCGAGTGTAGTGGCGTGCCACGTGACCGCGTGGTTCATGTGGGTTGCACGAGGGGGCGCGCAGGGAGTGCTAGTAGGAGGGGAGTGCGTCAGGTGGAGCAATGACCGCCCCTGACCCTACGGCCATGGGCTACCAATAATGCAGGCTGTATTCGAACCCATAATAAATATATTTCTACTGGTTTGATCGATAAATAAGGTTGATTTTGTTGATTAGATTCACCTCCAGTACCCCAGGGCGTGTCGTCCATTAAGACCCTTCCCTGTATACCAAAGAGACATAGGAGACCATTGATTAATATGTTGTCGTATGTGAGGCTGGACGATAAGACGAATTGAAAGATGGACGAAAGGTGTGGCTGAAATTCATTCATCCATTCTGGACGAGAATGAATTTTTTTCTTTTAGGAAAGTCATCGGGACAAGAATTTAAATTCAATAAACGAGGCGATCGTAAGAGGCATCGTAGTAGCCTAAACTATCATTTGTCCAAATTATTCAACGACCCCCAGTAGGCTCCATTTAAGAAATTTTATTTACACAGAATGGAGCCGTTAAACAGATGAGGCGGTATCACGATACATGTCTCATTGATGCCTCGTGTTTTATTCTTACTATTTGACGATCTTTCCTCGTAACCTGCATCGGCACTTAAGATGTGTATTATCAGAAGTAGTTCCAGATTTGATCTCTTAACATATGGCAGTGTTCAGTGAGTTGTTCCGTTCGCTTAAGGACAACCACCAGGCTACGAAGGAAGATGATTTCTTTTGAAAATGTAAGCCTAGTACGTTATTGGCACTACAAATGGCGCCCAAGTATAATTTCTTTTCTGACCTTGACCGAATTGGCTATAACCATGCTTATATCAACTACCTGCCATGAAACTGCTACCTATGACTACCGTTCTATTACACTGATAGGAATTCAGTCAGTAATAATATTCTCTCCGCTAATTCGTTGTGGTCAGTATGAGCTTGGGTCATTTTTGTTTTTGATTTCGTGTCCGGACATAAACCTTTAGAGAAAGAAGTAGAATGTACTGACTGTTCTCACCGTTCATCATACACAGCACCTTACACACTGTTCAGACACTACTGTGTTAAACTTCCTAGCCAACTTCCATGGTTTAACACTAGAAATTGGCCTGAGAAATACTTGAATTGAACCCTCCTAACATAACTTGCCTATTCGAAGTGCACCTTCACCAATAATCTTCAGTAACAATTCTAATGACTTTTTATGCTGCCCTTTTGTATTACCTTAGATGCTGGAGACCATTGTCATCATCCTTGACATTATCGGCATTCTTTATTGACCTTCGATATTTCCCTGGCTGTTGCAGGAAAGATGACTCTAGCGGTGTATGTCTTGGGGCTTGTCTGCCTTCTCATCCCAGTGACACATTCTCACCCTCGATGCAGTCTCATGCACCTGTACAGCTTTGAAATGGCTGATATCTGTGGTGGCCACGTGTGTGCTCTGTCAGAAGAAGTATGCAGAGGGTGAGTACATTCTGAAAAAAAGCTAACTGTTTTGATATCAAAACATATATGTTCATAATCGGACAGTAACTACTTTGCATGTAGTCCAAAATGATACTATATGTCAATTGTCAAGTACTTGATAGCCTTGTCAGATCTACACGTTATTCAATAATTTCTCTGCTAAAATTCCATACTTTCTTAAGGTCCGATGTTAACATATGATGCTCGTACTTTCAGGCATAAACGCAGAAATTGCCATCAAGTAAAATGTTTCCAGTGGGTGACAATTACGGCTAAAAGACTTAATCGTTACCTTGGGAACGGCTGCAGTGTGCCAAGCTTGTTGTGATAGAGACACAGAAGCCAAGAGGCCAATGTGATTAAAAGCTGATGGTCTTTTGCCAGGATGCATACTTCATTGCTGTATGAGCATATACTAAAAAGAGAGAGACTTAACTCAATGTAACCTTTTTGCTTCTCTTCTCTCTCCTCACTTCTTAGGGACATCACTTGATAGACATGAGACCTTATGCCTAGTATCCACTTACTCAATGTAAACTTTGAATCAGCCCTCTAACGTCCACGTGCATAGTAACACTGTCTGAAAAAACATTTGACACAGAAAAAATATAAGTTATGCTTTCCTCACATGATGTAAGCCGGAAAAATACATATAACAACAGTGGTGAACAGACCTTGAGGACTAACATGTATACAAATTTAGACTCATACAGGAGTCTCGATGTTATAGAGGCGCACATGTCAATCATATCATCCGTATTTTCTATTGGTGGCTTTAAACAAACGTATTTATAATGGCCATAGAAATGAAAAAAATGTAAAAAGATTTCCGGTGATTACATTCCTGAGAATGACATTTATATTTTGATATGTATATGCATAATATCTCCCGCCTGATATGATCAAAAGCATGCATATCAATTTTGATTCTAAAATATGATACATAAAATCCTTCCATCCTTATCTTTTAGCAGTTGGTAAGTTGTGTTTCTATTCAATACGATAACATATGAAGAATTCCATGCATGGGTATCCAGTTGACTCACTTGTACAGGTTCTAACTGCATAGACGCGTACGTCATGTATAAAGTCTCCCCTTCGTGTGATTGTACGACTATTTCACTGCTCTGCATATCTTACATATTTCTTCCAACTTTATAGATAGTGTACAGACCTTTTCATACTCGACATATAGTTTTCAAGTGGAATTGGAAACCAAATAGAATTGATTAACTGAAACAACAGATAGTGACTATATCCAACCTTTCTAGTATATATTCGTAGCTCTTTTGGCTGTGAATCACTCTGACGGCTCCATTGTAAGAAATTCGCAATTTACCAGAAAACATCAAAATAGAACGGGCGATCAAGATATGGGATTTAGATGTAATAGCCGGACCTTATTAAATGATCAATTCATGTAACGGTGTGACCAATTACAACTGACCAGTTCCTTCAAGTACATCTCAGTAGTAAGATAACATTGCTTTTTCATTCCTAACTGACCAGGTTACTGGAGTGTAAAGCGTGTATAGGAGCGAACCAAGGTGCAGGAATCGGGAGATGAGGCTCTAAGGGCAGGCCTCGCGCGCAGATGACGTCAAGGATAAAGGTATGTAAAAGATAAAACAGCCGATTAAAGTAGACAGACATGGATACCTAAGTTCAGTCATGGAAGGCCATTAGTTAGGCCCGGCGTCCACCTACTTCAATATGGCTCCGATATTGTCTACGATGCACCTCCCGATAAAAAACCAAAATCGCGTCGGGAGGTCCCCTAATATTGGGGCAGTTGACCACGTTTCTGCGATTAGACACCGATAAAAAGCCATACAATGCGTGGTGGATTGGCATGTCTAGACATATGTCTACGATTTTGCACCTTCCCGATATGTCTCCGATATTTGCTTTTTGTATCGGTGCCATATCGGTAGGTATCGGTAAATTTCTATCGTAGTAGGTGGACGCCAGGCCTTAGTAAGTGTAAAATTGAATAGTAATTAACGCTCCAAGCGGTGAATGTCATCAGCTTCGGCCTTGAACCTCGTAGCATCATAGCTTCTCTTCCACTCGGCTTTCGCAAGTTCAAGGAGAACACACACTCCCTATGATGGTTACTGTCAGAGATTCACTGCTCAATCCAAGCAAGACATTTCTGACTGATAAATAATAGCAGTAGAAATGTAACCTTTATGCGTACACATAGAATGATAGACAGTTATCAGTGAGTGAGTGATCAAAAGAGAACCAGGTCCTTCACTTCAATTACTATTGCTATGCACATCAGAGGCTGACTGATCTTCGATTGATATCCTCTATATCGACAAACTCAACAATTCAACAAACTTACTGAATTTCGAGGTTAAAAGTACGCAGATCGACTCTAGCTGTAATCCAATGAAGGTTATTGAGATAAATGCTATTCAGATATAGATATAAAAAGAAGACTTTAATCAATGTTAGTTCCTATGTACACTAATATTACTCAAAGTAACGTAGCCCTATAGACCCTCCAGACGTTACTAAACTCTCCAATATCGCCCCGGGTACATAAAGGATCCGCTCCCGACTGGCTGGCCGCATCACGGCTGCCTGTTCCCCGATGAACAATCGTTTCCTGATTTCTAACTGTTGAAACGGAACATAATTTTGGAATGTATAAGAAGAAATAACTGAAATTTCCATTTCTGCCATCAGATTTCTAATAATTATGGGATATAGGTCAAAGGTCCATCACCATATTACGATTGGAACCAGAATCTTGGTAACACACTGAATTATGGGATACCCCAAGAAGATCTATACCTAATTCTCGCCTCAACAATTTTCCAGGCTCAGTCAGTCGGGCTACGAATGAGAAGCTGGAACCAGGTGGGGCGGATCTCCCTGTGACCCCCGCGGTCCTGATGCTATGAAGATTCACGGGTAGAGTTATTAACCGTCAGACAGCGTGCGAGATGCCAGCAGCTTCCAGTGCTCCTTTTCTGTACTTGACCTTACTTGAATAAATATATGTTTTGTTTACTCTGGCATTGCAGCTCGTCTAATCATCACTCGGCAATTTGAAGAGTATCTATGAAATCGATTCCAGCGTTTCACTTTACGATATTATGAAATGTGCACTGGCGGGAATATTTCTTAGTCTGATAGTGTACCTGTGCGCCCGTCTAGTTGACTATCGTTATGTGAGACAAATTTATGTCACACCAACGCTGATTAATCCATGCTACCCTTCTCCTCCCCGCCCCCTCCACAGTTCTAGTTATTTATCCAAGGACTATGTTTAGTTAATATTTTTCGATGTGCCTTTTAGTGTCAAATCTTTTGGTTCAGCACATGAATATTTGCACATGTATATGACGTTCCTGGGCCATGTAATAATAAATTCTGGTTGCTCGCGCAATTTACGAAACTGATTCAATTTTGAAATACCTGCCTCGAAGGTGTATCTTCGTCTTGCCTTTTGGAGTCCACTGACTTGACCTAAATTCTGATTAACCCATGTGAATTTCCGAACTCTTAACTACATGTATTTTGTAAAAGATAAATATGGAATCCTAGATATCTTGGCAATAGATACAAATGATGCGACATTTAATCAAACATAGATAGTTCTCAGACAGTTAAATCTCTATATGGGTGGGATTTTTAAAACTTGCTAAATTGGCCAAAATAAGCTTATTTAAGGCTGATGCTGATTAAACGTATCCCATCAATGTAAAAGTAACATTTTTAAAACATTTAAAAATATTAGATGATCAATACTATCCAGGACCTTTAAATATTCCGACAGAGAGCCCTATAGAACATGTTGTCTGACACCCCAATTTTTGAGAGGATAATACTAATGAAATATACAATGAGAAATCAATATTTTTCTTTATTGTAAAAGTTGACCAATATCCTGACTGTGATACATGAAAATTTCAACACAATCAGATTATCCATTCTGATAATAAGACATCGTGATTCTATAATGACAAACACAGAAGCATGGGATATGGACATAAAATCTATTGAGTACGAGTTGAAGTACGAGATAGTTTTATAGGTCCATAATAACATTTAAATTCAGATATAAGAGAGAGTTCACGACCAATTGAAGAGCCCTATGGAGTAGGAGAGATTGAGAAATGAGATTTAAGAGTTTTTGTAGGGTGGGTGGGTGGTCCCTTGTTGTTGGCGTCCCAGGGTTGAAGTGGACGCAGACGGGTTGGAGTTTGGTGGTCACATGACCGGAGCCACGTGACCGGAACCACCGGAGAGAGAGTCCTCAGCGACCGTGCTCTGTTTCGCATTACCTCCAATTCTTTCAGTTAGCCTTAATGATATTGAAAAAAAATGGAGTGTTGGACAACACGCCTGTTAAAAGATGTATAAAAGAAATAATCATAATAGAATAACAAATATCCCTCTATATGTTAAGTATTCCTACCACTTCTAAATACCCAGGTTGGTTTTTTCTAAATGAAAAAAATTACCTTTTGTGGTTTAAAACTGAAACTGTGTTGTCCAACATATGCTCTGATATAAGAATGTAAAGGATTAAAGTTACTGATATTATTTTATTCATTGTTCTGAGTTTTAAAAACGTGTCGTCCAACACCCTTGTGTTGTCCGACCTCCCTGTGTTGTCCAACACCCCAAATATGGTTCAGAGCTTTTGTTTCAAATCTATTATGTGATAAAGTGTTTTGGGTCAAATATAACATATGTCATCATATAATATTAGTTTTTTTTCAAATTATAAGCATTCATAACGTTTCTTGAAATTTCAAATATTTTAGGGGTTTGGACAACATGCAGTATTGTACACAATTTCAAAAGGCTCTCAAATCTAAACCATTCATCTGATTTGTAGGAATAAAGTTTTTCCGGAAGGTACTTAATCAGTGACTAATATAAAATATAAAAAGAAGTATTATTCTAAAATTATGTTTTGGGTGTCTGATCCCAGGATGCATAGAGCTACCCTTGACGGGAGGAACTTCGTCAGAGTTGCATATATACTTGCCTTTTTGAGAGATTACCTATCTAAACTAATTTCGTTTATCGTCAAAGAATATTCACCTCATTGAGATGATCAACCATACAATTTCTCGCCGTATAACTACTGCATATACACCAAATCTAAATAAATTTTCTGATATTTCTGCATCATATGAAACAGTAAAATTAATAACCTCTGGGTGATTGTCAGGTGCATATGTATCAGTTGGCAGGCATGACCAAAATGGACTGTGTATTTGAAAATTATTACTCAAAGATAGTTGGGGTCTGTAGACAGAGAGAACATAGATCAAACGTAAATTATTTTGACAACATGGTAATTGCTGATGTGATTATCAGACCTGTATGGCTTCAACATAGTCCCAAACTCGTATAACTAAAACCAATATCTTATGGAATAATTATGGAAAGGTTTGGAAAACATACCAAGAAATAACAGTTGGGCATTTTTATTTATTTGGTAAGGCTTTGATAGCTGTCATAACCACATGACATATTTTTAGTCAATCAGTTATTAGTATTCTGCCTATTGCTTGGGCCATTGGTTCTAGGAGCGATTCCGACATAAATCCAACCTTCATACAGGGACTGCAATGCTGGGTAGTATAACTAAAGCTGAGTGTGATGGACATACCTGATTTCAGAATCTTGGTATTTTACGGAACATATCAATGATATAATTATTTTTGGTCCTTTTCAACTGATTTATTGACACCGGGCATGCTAAAGATGCCCTGATGGTAATTACACTACAAAGTTTTCAATGAAATAACATTAAAAATGAATAAAGATGACGCTGCTTCCATCATGAATAAATGGAGGCCACTTTATAAAATTCAAATAATTTCAAATCATTGAGCACAAATTCCACAAGCAAATAATGTCGTAACTATCAGTTAAAGCCACATCGTAGGAGAATAATATGGATTCTTTCCTGACCGTTTAACTGGCCAAGAAATATTTACGTCAAGAAATACGCTCTTTGATGCTAGTGACAGGTCACATAACCCTTAAAATCTTTTTCGACCATCCAATGAATTGTTCATCAAAGTAGAGTGTTAAGCAAAATGTTTAATTGTGGCTTTAACAAGCGATTCTTTCTTCTATGAAATCGATCATAAAAACTCAATAGATATTGCGGAAAAAGCATGATATCTTGTGAATACCACATCTCAAATCAGAATTTTGTTAAAGCTCCCTTATGTAGAGGGGATCAATATGGGATTTTATGACCATTGTCCACCTAGAATCATCATCGGGTTAGAAAGAAAGCAGCCAGTTAATATCTCAACACTGAATTATTAATAAACATTAATCCCCCACCCAACGTGTTGCGTATTCCTGAGCATCTACCGATGAATCGTTATTAATTGTTGAGTCTGATGAAATCATATTTTTAAATGAAACACAGGTCAATACATATTGTACCCTACAATTGACCTTTACAACTGCAACAACTTGCACTGAAAACCAGTCTGGAAACTCTCCAGAATCTTCGCAGAGAACGTTTCTTATGGTACCTATACTTGGAGAGAACGCGATGGCGAGAATGTCAATTGAGGACTTGCTCCTGATGATTCTTTCGAGTTATTTTGCAAAGAAATCGTTATAAAGACGGGCATATTCTTAGAAGTAAAGTGGAGGATCTATACTGTTTGTTTTTTTTGTTTTATTTTGGGTTTTTTTATTTGGTACTGTAAAGAGGTACATGCAGTGGTCTCTGCGTAGCAGTTATTCTGACCACTGATTTCAGAACAATAACAAAATTTTTCCGTCGGTAACTCATGTCCTACCAATTAAGTATTTACAAATTAATGGAAGATAAGATGATGATGAGTAAGATGGGTTGATGAGACTTGGACTCGAGCATAGACACAAACTAGATTAGATTTAGACAGACCTAACCTAGTGGCGCCTATTCAAACTTATCATAATATTTTAATCTCATATGAATCTTATATTTGTAGACACTGCAGTTCTGGATTTCTAACGGGAGGTTGTTCCAGTCATTCATCCCTTGATAAATAGGACTTTTCTTAAAAAAGGCAGTTTTTGGTCGTTTGAGTTTAAGGCCCGGCGTCCACCTACTACGATAGAATCGTAGACCTCCCGATATGGCACCGATACAAAATGTCAAAATCGGTGCCATATCGGGAAGGTGCAAAATCGTAGACATATGTCTAGACAAGCCAATCCACCATGCGCTGTATGGGGTTTTTATCGGTGTCTAATCGCAGAAATGTGGTCAACTGCCCCGATATCAGGTAACCTTCCTGCGCGATTTTGATTTTCCATCGGCAGGTGCATCGTAGACCATATCGGTGCCATATCGTAGTAGGTGGACGCCGGGCCTTATGATTCGTTTACTTTGTGCTCTTGTCCTAGGCTCAGCTGTTGCTACGATATGCGAGGCATATTTCCTCAAATACAATAACTTTAAGTATTTTCTTCTGTTTTCTAACATCTGCACATTACAGCTTTTATGCAGTTCTCTGGTAGATAGCTCACCTATTAAAGTTCGAGTACAAATTCGTAAGCCCCTGTTTTGCGTTTTTTGTAGTGACCTTAACAATTCCCCTCTTGCCCCCCCTATGAAATAGCCCGGATAATCGAAAATTGGTGAAATTAAACTTTTATAAATTTTTATGCTTATTTCCGTACTTATGTATTTCCTTATCTTTGCAAGTTTGAATAGTCGGTAGTTCACCTTTTTGATAGTATCATTTATGCTACGCTCCCATCCCAGTGATTCGTCGATTAGAAGACCCAAATATCGAAATGAGCTACAATAAGGTAATATGCTGCCACCTATTTCTGGTTTCGGGATGCCTACTTCATTTTTTAGCAAGTTTAGCTTATTTCTGGAGCCAAATACACACACCTTTGTCTTGTTTGTATTGACCTTCATATTGTTTTTATTGCACCAGTCTGATAACTTTTCTAGATCACCATTCAGCCTCTCAATAGAGTCTCGATGCGAGTTGCCTGATGTGAAAATTACAAAATCATCTGCATAGGCCAAGTGTGAGCAAGTTAAACCAATATCTTTTATGTCATTCATATAGCAGTTAAATAAAAGCGGGCCCAGAATATTTCCTTGTGGTACCCCTTGATTGATATCCTGATACGTTGATAAAGACTTACCAACCCATACTCGTTGTTTTCTGTTCTTCAAATAGTCCTTTACCCATAATATTATTTGATGATTAATGCCTAGAATTTTTAATTTACATAGAAGATTTAGATGATGAACTCGGTCGAACGCTTTGCTTAAATCTATGAAAACCCCTATACTTACCCTCCCATTATCCCTGTCTGTATACATACTCTGTGTGAATTCCGTTATTGCTTCTACAGTCCCTCTTCCCTTCCTAAAACCAAATTGCTTCTCATTAAGTTTATTCTCTGATTCCAAAAATGTAGTGATAGTGTTATGAATAATCTTTTCTAGGAGTTTCCCTGGTAGTGGTAAAAGCGATATAGGCCTCCATTCCCCAACATTACTAGAATTCCCGTTTTTTCGGTATTGGAATTACATCTGCCATAGCCCACACTTCGGGAAAAATATTATTGTTTATTGAAGTTTGGAACATGTGTCTAAGTTGGTCTAATATTATAAAAAATGAATCCTTAAGTATACGAGAATTTATATCAGTTACACCGCTACTTTTATGTATGTCTATTTCCTTAACAAGTTTATACAAGTCACCAATAGAAATAACATACTCGGTATTTTCTTGTTCTATAGTACCGTTTTGTGCCTGTTCAAGAAAAGCTTCATTAATGACATGATTGTTCTCGTCAGTTGATGAATAATCACCAACCGTGGTAAAGAATTGGTTAAAATAACCAGGTAGGTCATGTTCAGTAACGATAGAGCCAGTGTCTTTGTCTATAATTTTAGTTCGCTTAATTTCTTGAGGTGGGTCGTATAGTTTTTTAATAGAATTCCAGAACTTTCTTGGTGAGTCCAATGTTTTTTCTAGTTCTTCTGACCAGTATGATTTTTTTGCCTCTCGTATTTCTTTAGATATAACCTTATTTATATTACGAATTTGTTTACCCAAAAATTGGGTGCCATAAGTTTTGTAAAGTACTCTCAGGTCTTTCCGTTCGGCAAATAGGTCTAAAATAAGGTCGGTTATCCAGTTATTTTTTTCTTTGTGAAATTTCATCTCTTTCTTGGGACATTTTCTATCTAAATACTTAGTTATTTTACCAAGTATAAAGTTCCATTGAAAATTAGGATTGGTGCTTAAATAAAATTCAGTCCAGTCTACACTTTCTAAGTGTGCCTGTAAGTCATTTTTATCGTATTTACGGTAGCTCCTCCCAGAAAAGGATGTAATGACCTTCGGTTTTTTAAACTTTTGTCTGCATATTTTAATCGCTAGATGATCACTGATTAGATTATCGTCAATCATTGGTTGATTAGTGTAGTCGGAGTTAGTTAAAATGTGGTCCAAGCACGTACCACTGCTAGGTCTTGTTACACCTGTAATATAGTTCTTTAGGTTATTATCTCTACAAAAGTCTGTTTATAAGGCACTTTCTTTACTGTTTCTTATTATTGTGTTTACGTTATCGTCCCCTAATAACCATTTTTCGTAAAACTTATATTTTTGTATATTGAGTACGTCTTGTAGGTATGATAGAAATATTTCCAGCTGTGAGTGTGGTGGTTTGTAATAAAATATCATTAGTGTTTTTTTGTTATTTTCTTTCAATAGTTCGATTACAAGCACGTCAAAATTGTCGGTCGAGACTGTCATTTTTTCGTTGATGATACAATGTTCGGCCCATTCATTCTTCACAATGCAACAAACTCCTCCCCCAGTACCTTTTTCTTGGTCTTGTCTAAAAATAGTCGACCCCTTTGTTACCAGCATGCCATCCGTATGATTTTGGCTAAGCCAGGTTTCCCCATAACCCATAAAGTCGACATCCTTATATAAATATGTAACCTCTTCTCGATGTTTATAAAAACTGCGTACATTAAGGTAGCCTATCGATAGACCATCTTTCCTTTTTTTCTTCATTTAGATTGAGGTAAATAATTCTCTCTGTTGAAGAGTCAATTCTGTTCTCCCATACATTGCCGCCAATTTCAGTTATTTAGTCACAATATATCAATGAGATCATTGAATCATAAAGCTGGGGCTTAACCTATAAACACTTCGTTTCCCCTTCTATGTCCTATTGAGCTATACATCCAAAAATGAACGGGAACATGTAACGGAAGTCTTGAAAGTGACTAACGGAAGTAGTTGAGATCAGGTAGACTACTAGATCGTTTGTTGAATTACTACAGAAGAACATGCAGCTGCGTGTGAAAACGATGAAATGCAGTGAGGATGCGTATTGTCTGACCGAATCCAAGTATATAAAAATGTAAATTCCGTTGCCCTAAATGGCAACTCATAAACCGCTGTACTTATCATGGAATAAACCTACAATTGAGAGCTAACGCTCCTCCCATTAAAGGCATAGCTGATTGGAGAGAAAGACTGTATAGGCACATGATACCAGGCAGTGGGAACACCTTTTTAAAGTGTTGGGTCAATGGAGGGTAAACAGAGATGGCAATTTTACCTTAATGGAAGTTTCTGCTATAGGTTAGCCAAATTTCACGCAATCACTGAGTAGAACGAGGGGAATAGAATACAAGTAGGCTAAGTAAAATGTGCGTCAAGTGAGTCTTACACATTTCCTACAAAGAATGCCTAGTAGCAAATGTTGAGCAAAGAAGTAGGATGCCGACTGTGAGCGCAATGAACAGATCGATGAGAACTACTGCGTATATATTTGCATCCTCGTCAAGAGCATTATTTTTATCATTCTTGGAGCGAAGTATGGCGCACCTAGGTTTGTTTCCTTGGCATTTCGTACAGCAGCCCTAGCCCATCAACACATACACTATGATAATAGTGCTCCACAATGCTTTCCAATGCAGGTGACACGCTGATGATCTCGAGTCATGTGACAGAATCACTTGGCCCTGATATGCTGTCATCTTGCACAACATAACCTGTATCCGTGTTTAGTGTAAATCCTATAAGACATCGACCCGATGGCTGTGCCCGATTCTACCTTTGCCTGACGGATTCGTCGGGTCTGTCACAATCTGCGTCGATCGGGTTGATGTACGCACTTCACCGACCCGATTTTATTGCTTTTCCCGAAGCTTCGGGCATTACTACCATGTCAGATATGACCGACTCTCCCCGACCTTAAGATCTTGATGTACACACTTTCACCGATTGTTACCGAGTTGGCTGAGTGAGTCCGATTTAGAAGTTCTTTATATTGATCTGTAGGTGAAACAGAGGCAATTATAGATCTGAAACCCGTTTTCTGATATCTTAAAAAGAACAGAAGTTATTAAACTTTGCATTATTACCTATATTTAGAAGAAACCAAACGAGAGTTAGCCTTGTCAATGTTTATGCCACGATGGGCAGGTTGTGTATTACTACACGAGGCGTTAGCCGAGTGTAGTGAGTAGCAGACCTGACCAGAGTCTTATAGATATAAGACATCGACATTGTATTCCCGACTCTCACAGATCCGATCGTCGGGATGAATCTGGGAAAAAAATTCGATGTCTTATAGGTTTAATAATGGGGGAAACTGGTTTCGGGTGAAGGAATACTAAAGTTAAGTGGTGAGGATGCTTAAAGTTCTTATCAAGTTATTTCAACTGGTATGTTTTCATCAAAAATGTAAGCTTCGGTCTAGAAAGTGTCACCTGGTCAACCTTCGTATGAAAACATCAGCTAGGTATGTAAAAGCGTATCTGTCTATAGGACAGGTGTATAGGAATATTAGTACTATGTTTGCACAGTTACATGACAGAAACATAAATGGCCGGTAATGTCACTGCACGAAACTTACCACTTTACATATGTATGCGAAACGCATCTATCAGTACGATTTTGCGTCTACAAGTTCGACCTATTAGACGTCTCGTAGATGCCTTATCTAGTGGCGTATATACGTGTCCATGGTGCGGTCTTATATATGTCATATGGTCAATTCTCCCAGATCGTGATCGATGCCCATGTACGGTGACCAAAAATTCAAACTAGTTGTATCTTGATAAAAGAAGTGGAAATATATAGTAGGAGACAATACCTTACATGGGTAAATGTTGGGAACACTAATTTTTATTGGAAATGATATTTTTAGCTGAATAGAATTAACCTTATAACCTATATGTCACCGTACGTGGTCAAGTGGGTTCAATTAGGTCTTAGGGTAAATATTGGTTGTTACTTTTTAGCAGAATCAGATTTTCATTATCAGAAAATGAATCTCTAATCATATTGAGAAAATTAAAGTTGATTAATATTATTTAGAACATAATGCCCATGTACGGTGACCGACCCACGTACGGTGACATAAATAAAAAGACATGTATGTTTCTTGGCATTAACATGCCTGAAGTCCTTGCAAATTGCAGATGTTAATGGTTCCATAATACTCTATTTATATATAAAATATTATTCACTAATAATGTAAATCTTTTTCCTTACATAATCAACACCTGATAATTTCTGCCCATGTACGGTGACCAAATAAATTTCACCACCTATGTTCATTTGGCTGTGGTATATTTGATGGGAGAATTAATATATACACTACAGATGTTATGAAACCTGTTGACGTACCTCTTTTACTTGGAGGATTAACAAGTACCCAAAAAGGTAGTTTTCTATAATTTTTGTACCTTTTAATGTGGCTTGCCCATGTACGGTGACATACCCTTCACCACTGATTTTTTACACCTAGACTATATATAGATTTCCCCATCTCAATATTTATCATAATTTATATGTTCTGCAACACATTTGTGGGTATCCCACATTCAGAATAGATAAACATATATAGCTACAAATTTATAAGAGGTCATCAAAATCTGGTTATATAGGTTTCATCTATGAATTTGAGCTAAAAAATGCCTATTTTAGGGGTTTATCAATTTTTTTTATCGATATAGGTACATGAAAGTGGGGTTCCCCTGGCAGATCTGTCATTTCTGCAGACACTAATATCATTTCTGATATTATAAAATGTTATATAGATATGAAAACGACCCTTTGAATTATTGGTCACCGTACGTGGGCCATCGATCACGATCTGGGAGAATTGACCATATATACACCTGATTATGTTTATTTACGCCACTATCCAATAATTCCGACCTCTGCCACTTGGGGACATCAGTGGTTACATATTTCATTTGCCATTAACCATCCAAGTCTGTTTTATATGAAAAATGCAATCTTATATTACCAATTTATTTTATAAAACCTTTATAAAACCTGATTGAGTATAAATTGATTAATTACACATAATAAACCCTGCATTAAGTTGTTTTTTGACCGTTTTTCTGATATTTTATTTAACTTTAAAACACCATTTCAATGTGTGGACAGTCAGGCATACTATATAATCGCCTCCCCCCAGTGTCTCTGTGGGCCTGAAGTCCTCCTCCCGACTCCAACTCCGACTCTGACTCCGACTCCTCCCCCGCCTTGTTAGAAGTAGTATGAATGCAGCTGCACTGAGTCAACCTGTACAAACGCGGCTAGAGGCGGGCGGTGGGCGGCAGGCAGTGGGGGCTTCTCACTGAGGCTGGCTGGGGGTGGCGTGGGGTGGTGGGGGGGAGTCGGGGGGTGACCGGGGGTGGCAGGAGATGGGGGTCGGCAGGTCTAAAAACAACAACGGGCATGGTAGAGGTAGCGACCTTTTTTAATTTTCGGTACACATACACATACATATACGCCTGGCGTATATATATCGCGCAGAGCAAGTTTTATCTTGGATACGCCAGGCGTGAAATACAGCCAAGTCGCGCACGTCTGCATATGGAAACTGTCTCGTAGACGCCCAAAACGCAGACGCGGATAAGAGGTGTATACAAATGTAAACAAGGCCCTATACAGCCGATACGTGCGATATCGCGATGGCGTCTATATATGTAAAATGGTGGTTTTCGTGCAGTGTGTGTATTATGTACATCTTATATATGATAAATATTTGATATCTTTGATTACGAAATAACTTATTTAAGTCAACCGCAAGTTTTTCGAATCATGTACCATAATGTATCAGAAAAACTTATATTCTTATGAGAAATGTTATTACTAATCAACAATATTAAGTACTCTGATATTTACAAATAATCTGATGCAAATTTTACCAAGAGGTCTCGCGGAACAGGACTAGTTGAGATGTTTGGGATATACGCATTGATTCGATGCATTGGTGGCATGCCTTCTGAAGAAGAGTAGCAGGACGTAGTCAGATGTCCCGGTACCTTGAGCGTCCCCCTCCACAGTCCATGTGTCATACATCAACTTACCGATGACTACCTGTTTCACCTGTAGGCTGTAGAACCGCCAATACAAATTGGCGTGTATGCGAGATATTATTTCATAGGAATATCTCCTGCCTATAATTTAGGTCATCTAGGAAGCAATGATCAGGTGAAATATGAAATAATAGCTCATATATAGGCCATTTTGTGTTGGCGATTACGGAACTCGCTGCGTTCCTCCCTTGGTGTGTTTCCGGCTTTACAGTACAACCCTTACATAGAGAATAAGTCAATAATTGCGTCGGTAATTTGCTTACTTCTTGCTTCGGCGCTGTTTCGTCATTGATGGATGTTCATCTGATACTTGTTTCTAATTGAATAGAATATCTATTCTTCTTAATGCACTACAATGTAGAAAATCAATGTACTACAAATGTATTTACACATAATTCTTACAAACTCTGAAGGATGCTATTTCAAGCATGTACAGGTGTATATTATATCATCAGAAAGCCTCATCAGAAAGGACACCTATTGAGATGTCCTTCCAACACAAGGCAATTGCCGAGGCAATTTATTGGGCACTCAGATACAAAGCCTTAGGAGAGCCAGGGAATACGAGAAGGGAAAGTCGGTGTTCTTGTAGGGTGGATGGGTGGTTCCAGATTCGGCAGCGGTGCTGGAGAGAGTGAGGCCGAGTGCTCGTGGTCATGCCTGACTGAAGCATGCTCACATGACCGGATAGGGGATTGCCATGTGCCCAGCTGGTGTCCTTGTTACGGCTCTCCCTCCCCCGTAGCGCATTAGCCCTAACCACGTTAGCCTTAATGATTCACACAGAGCAGGGGTATGTACATAAAATTTATTAAGTATGCTTGAGATACAAGATAATTCCATAAGTTCAATAATAATAAAACTTGAGTTAGAAAGGAGAGTTCATGAGCAATTGAAGAGCCCTACGGAGTAGGAGAGATTGAGAAATGAGATTTAAGAGTTTTTGTAGGGTGGGTGGGTGGTTCCTTGTCGTTGGCGTCCCAGGTTTGAAGTGGACGCAGGCGGGTTGGAGAGTAGGGTGGTCACGTGAACGGAAGCACGTGACCGGAAGCACGTGAGTCGGAGGAGTCCTTGACGACCGTGCTCTGGTCCACATTACTCTTCAGTTAGCCCCAATTACAAGTTTACTAAATGGCCTAGAAGGACAATTCAAGTCTCCATCCTTCTCTCTTTCCTTTGAAGGGATAATCTACATTTATCTAACATGGACCATCACATGACAGTATTAGGACTAGCAGGTGACAATCATAGGGAAACCTTTTCAGATACTTAACAGTTTGTGATTCTGCAGGATAGAGTGGCTTTTTCAAGAACCTGATGGAATTGTAGAAGCGGTTGACCAATTTCCTTGAGTTAAAGTGGGCTCAAAACATCAGACAGAGGTCAATGCACTAAGGCAAAGCGCGGATAGGTAAGGAGGTTCATGCGCAGCTGATGGTAAGGTCACACGAGGTCCGCATTCCACATATAGGTCTTCCTGCCGTGGAGCTAAAGGAGCGAGATACCATGACGGATGCTGGTGATATTATATAGGTGGTTCTCTCATAATTACAACGGAGGATTCCTTCCTGTATCATCTCCATCCCCGTGTAGAAGAGAGGAGTCAATGCTGATCTACCTGGGGCAGTCCTTGTCTTTCCTGCTCACGCGCGCCAGTCCTATGTCCATTCAAATGATGCGGCAGTCTTGAAAACGCCCAGTAACACGTTGTACCTGATCCACCTTTTCGTGGATAACAAAATCGAGAATATCTATGAAACTTTGAGATAGCCAATATATCTGAGTGAAATAGTTATTAATGGCGCACCTTTGAATTCTCTATAGGTAGAGTGGGTAGGAAAAAACGGCTTTTGGGTTGCAGCGAAGTGCTGCAGGCCAGGAAAAGTACGGGACAAGTAGCGTAAGTAGTATGTATATGGAGAGCTATACAACTTCGGATGTATCATCGATTAATTCTACAATAGAAGTCTCATGATATGAAAGAACATAGCAAATACCATTTACTACAATTGAATTGCTTTAGAAACAATAAACTGTAAATATCTCTACCAATGATAAGGCGTTTTGTGTGACTGACTCATGCAATTTGCCTGTTTGTATAAAGTATGTAATATCTTCCTCTATACGGATCTACCATTCTGCATATAAGTACTGATGTTAACCATACTCCTATTACTCTGTTCTTCTTCAACATCTCATTTTATATTGTGATTGCAGAACGGTTTACCATTTCAAATAAAACACATGTTTATTATGATATCGAGCCATATAAATACAACTCTATTCTTAAACCAATGACAAAAGCTGATGTATTATTAGGCATGAAGTTTCAATAGCCCTGAACGAGAGTGATATTAATAGCTGACTTCATGATAACAACATAAATAGGTGAATGTCAAAGTTGTCTTGACCATAGCCATGAATAGGCTCACATTACTGCCATTTATTCGTTTATGTCAAGCAGACGTAGCTCAACTAAAGGTTTAACTTACTATTTATTTCAAGCCTGCCAGCATATAACGTAGAACATGTCCATCCTAATAATTACCTTTAAGCAATAACGCTACGCTGATGCTTTGAATAGAGAAATTGACTGAAGAGTCCTAATGACTACTCAGAGTCCGTGTTGGAGTATACAGTATTTATTATACTTTGGTAAATTTGTATACGTAGTATAACCATTGTCATCGAGTTAAACCAGTGAGTAATACAATTTAGTATTACAGGGTAATTGAAATTGGTAATACAAACAAGAACTAAAATACTTTAGGTATTCCAAATTACATGGTAATTATACATGGAGTATCAAATGTGATTGAGTGTATCAGATCATAGATATATAATATCTGGAGAGTTTATCAAATATAATCACCAACCATAACATTGATAAGGTCAGTTGTGGAGATAAGTAGCCAAGGTCTTGGGTGAAGACCAAGTTCCGCGTTGACAAAGGTCGTGGGTGGAGAGACCCAAGGTGTAGGCATGCTGGGCTCCCCCCATATGAAGGAGTGGGGGGTGAAGGAGAGGAGGTCCTGCACGAGATGCGTACGAGAAGAAGTCGTAGTATACTGGTGAAGTCCTCAGATGTTAGAGGGGTCCCTGGCTTGACCAGAAAAATGGGGTTTAGTGGGGCCACAGGGGCTGCCACTCTATAAGATCCCCATAATTTCACAGGACAGTACCTGGGGTCAGGGGCCGAGGGAACCACGATGACTTGAGTGGGGGGGGGGGGGGGGGGCGAGGGGTTGATGGTCTTTGATGATATAATCCTGATGTGGAGTCAATTATCACCATATCGCCCCTGTTAATCAGGTGAGAGGGGCAGGGGGATGATGTAGTAAATGAATTTGACGCCTGTAATAGGGAGTAGAAAGCGACTACTGTCACATTCTTAAACAGGAGACCCACCGTGAGGCCATCGGCCAAGTTGCAGAGCCTGTGTAATAACTCCAAAGTTAAGGGGTGGCTCAGCAGACCACATGACCACAGAGTATGGCCGATCCCCTGATAACTGCAGCCACTTGAAGGGAGACGAAGGCTGAAAGGTCGCCCCCATGGTCTTGAATCCAAGACTTCACTCCCGCGATATAATTTCTCACCGCGCCTGGAGATGCCAGTGAATTGGAGAGGGTCTGGATGTATAGGCACGCTTCCAGGACTGTAGACTTGGTCAGACTGGTCACTTGGGCGCAAACCTGAGGTAGGCGGTCGCTTGTGAAGACTTGTTTTTAAGGGTGGGCGGGGCTGAGGCTGCAGCAAATGAGGCCGACATCTGGCTATGGAAAAGTAGATTCGTGGGTGCGGGGTGCGGGGGGGGGGGGGGGGGTCGACAAGACGAGTGGGAAAAACGTAGGGGAGAGGGGGGCTGTCTGCTCATAGACCGCATTAGTCCTGACGTCATTTTGGTGCCAAACAAATCAAAACTCCGAGAAGCACTGCATAGACGTACCATCGTGGTACAGTAGAGCTAAATATAATGTAGAATTTAAAAAATTGAGATGTCTAGGATCGCCAACTGCTACACTTATGAAGGCATATCCCAATGTTTGGCACCAGAACGTAAGGGAAACCCCGCCCTCGGCAGGTCAAATGATGTCACACTAATAAGTAATACGGTCTATGCTATCCAGCAAAGCGGCTAGAAGCCAGACTTTGCGGGCGCAGATACCCGCAAATTCATCTCGGAGGCGGCATGGTTGTATAACCGCTCTGACTTCGAAATCTTCGGTGCTAATAAGGATGTTTGAGCGCTTTGCTTGACCATTCCAGAGGAGGGTGGCTGCTATAACCACCGCAAGGGCTCCCTTGCATAGACTGGATGTCGCTACATGGTTATCTAGGTCGCACCAAGACCACGTGACCGGATCCTCATTGACCCTTTCGTGGGCGGCTGATTTCGCTACAATTAGCATCATGAAAACGGGCGCCTCGGGTGATTGTATCAAGCAAGTTCTCGAGTACCTGAAGCAGGGCGCACGCTGGAGGGTTTGGGTCAGCAACGAGACAACCCTCGACCAGTCTACCCTGCAGGACGCACGAGGTACATTCCACCATCATTGAATGGACAAGAATGTGAAGGAGCGACACGCACTTGCAGCCACAAAACTAAGCATAAGTCACGACACTTTTCTTTGACTCCATTTCTCCCACCAATCGTTGAAATGCCATACTTTGATCAAGTCCTCAGTGCCAGTAAGGGGCTGTGAAGAAGTTTGAGATTATCAGGGGTAGATGCGTCTGGGTACACAGACTACTGTAAGATTACTGCCAAGTATATTAGCTCAGAAGAAAATGTCTTCCCTGATTTCTTGTCTAGAATTATGATTGTAGAAGAAAAGCAGAGATTCAGCCTTGGCTTACATCCGGTGTTTGTTGTTTTCAGGTTTGGAAGAAAAGATGACCGATTACCAGTCTAACTGGATGGCTTCCAATACTGCAACAACCCGAGAATGCCAGTGGCGACATTATATGAAATTTTGTATGGGTTTTAAATTTTTTTAAAGAAATGTGACTTCGCATTCTCTATGCTGTGGAGGTGCTTCTGATCTTCATAAAGCTGGGATATCGTTTCTAGATATCAAACAACAGGGAAACTGGTGCAGCTGGTCAGTTTTTATATACATTCAGAAAATGCTGAGAAGCAAGATGGACTTGGATCAGAATATTATTGAACATTTATTTTAAATTTTGAGTTGACTTTGTGTTGGCGGGTTGGCAGGTGTGTTCTAATAAAGAAACACATTAATTAACGCCATTCCTGTGTCAATTCACTCCGAGGTGAATTGAGTGGTTGATTTTCATTGGCTTAATTTATATTTATATAAACGAGGTTATATAGTTATATATATGAAAGGATTATGTAATAATAACATTATCCGTTTTATATATGTAACTAATCATTACTATCATATTAGATTTATAGGAAATATAAATCAACAGATTTATATAAGTATAGATCATTGATATTGTGTTAAACCTCCGCCAGATGTCTCTCTTGTTATAAGCATCAGTGGCGCCATGGCTGACAGAGACAGAAGGAAGTGACGCCTGTACAGAGATTGGTCACTACTGCTGCAGACATTTAGAAGGAAACCCACGATATGAAAATAGCTTGGTCCGTACTCCACCGAGTTTGACTGCAGAGTAATTCAAGTTATTTTCATCGAGTGGGTTTCTGATTTTATCTCACCCCTTATAACATGATTTATTGATAAAATGAATCACCCTATTAGCCATTGAGTATTGGGTACACAAACTTCATGGCCATGGAGTATGAGTTCCCAATGTTAAGCCTATGGAGAAAAATACCAGGGTGAGATAATCACCTGAACACCAAGAAATTTTTTTTTGATAGCGGGTGTGTTCTAATAAATAAACACATAAATTAATGCCATATATATATATATATGAAGTATATAAAACCACCAAGGGTTTATATGTGTACTAGCGACTTCGTCGAGTCCGACCAACCCGTCTGCGCTGAACTACGACTTAACGTGCGAAGCAAACGTCTGCTCTGGTGGCCAGTGTAAGTCCCAGTTAGAGGTGAAAAATTTGAAAAATCATCTTCCCGATTACCGATAGCAGGGTTTGAACCCACATCACCCACATTCCCAGCCTGGCACTCTGCTGACTGCTCCACAGAGACAGATGCTCTGAAGAGGACAAATACTTAGGCTGCTGGTGGGTGGGGGAACCAGCAGAGTTTCGAGAGGGGTACCAGCGAAATCTTGCATTCTCATTGGTTTCTCACGAGAAAAGTAAATCAGAAAACTACAATATTCAACTTTGATTTCGGCATGGCTCGAAATGAATCATAAAAGAAGAAGTTTGTCTGAGTATAGTCCCACAAAAAAAGAAGAACAGGTTCGAGTTTTTCACTGCACGAGAATCTCACTCTCGTGGGCCTTCAGTCTCCAACCCTAGGTCTGGGACCCGTTTCAATAGTAGGACGTCCCCAGCCAGTTAGTGACATGAATAGTGACACAAATAGTGGCAGCAATAGCGGAAAAACTTATGTCGCGTTTCAAAACGCATGTCACTGTTTGGGTGGTGTGTCCATTCACTGTTGTGGACGTGTCCGTATTTGTGGACAGCATAGCGGAAAAAGACAGGACAAGTGTCCCTATGCTGCCCCCTGTCCCTCCCATAACACACTAAATAACGTTCTTTCTCGTGGTTTACTGTGTGAGTTTGTCTGTTGGTTATGTAACCCACAGGCACAGTAGGGCTTTGACTCTTTCGTAACAGAAAACGGCAAATAAACATATATTCCCTGTCATGAATCTAAATATAAACTTACTGATAAACTTTCTTCTAGTCTTGTTTCTGATAGCGTTGTACTGTTTATTTAGCTACGTTCTGATCATTATTCGGAGTTTATAATTACGTTCATTATGATTATCAAGCGAGACCGCCCACGGCCCGCCCAGTCTGCCGGCACTCCCATGCCTCTCCCACCTGGGGGTCCGGGCCGGCCGCCCCCGGTCTCGCATCAGGGGTCGGTGAGTGACGGGCGGGGAGGGGGGTAGGGTGAATGTCACGTGTGAAAGCTCGCGCGCGGCAGGGAGGTGTTGCTCGGGTGGCCAGTGTAGCTCGATTACCATACCTTTAGTGAGACGGTATCGCCGCCAAAATAAGTCATCGGAAAAGTACTTTACAGGGTTTTTGTGAACACGGTAGACTTTCGGCTGACGGGGAATCATAAGGTTTACTGCCATCTTGCATGTTTACCGGTCTGAGACCAACTGAGAGGACGCCTAAAACCTCTGTGACACACGGTGACCACAGAAGCGAGAGGGTAGACGCTACTTAGGCAGCAATAGTGACCGGACACATTGTTTTGAAATGGTACAACCACTGTAGGGGTCTGTCTCAATGTCTGGGTCGCGAAATGTGTTGACAAGAAAACGCTGAAACGCTACCTGCCACTATTGTGTCCCAGGACATATTGTAGGACGTCCGACACGCTATTGAAACGGGTCCCTGGTTCACTTTGTCTCTGTGTACGGCAGCAACTCCAAGTGGATATCACAAAATTCTACCGTTTTAGATATAGTAGGTAATAAGTGGAAAGATTTGAATCCCCGCCGAAACTACAGAGGTCGCTACAGGGACTACAGGGCAACCTCGTGAGGGCGCTGAGGGCTCGCTCACGTGAGGGAAGGTGAAGTGCGGCAGCTCGGGACCACACCAGCACTCTTTTCTACACCAACCCTCATCCACTGCCGACGTCCAACCTACACCTGAAAATATTTTTTTTAATGGGAGGTTATCAACAATAGAACCTCAACCATTGTTGACATTAAAAATTAAGCCAAACGCAATCACTCGTTGTTTTATTATATAATTAACAATTATTATTCATCATTCTTATATCATCATATATTCCAGCTTATATATATATATATATATATATATATATATATATATATATATATATATATATGCTTCATTTATGTAGGTATAGTTTTCTTAGTGAATTATATATCCACCAGATGTCTCTACAGTTTATAGTTTGATTCCGGTGGCTCCACCACGGGTCAAGGAAGGAATTAGGAAGGTCGCGCCTTGTAGCCTTCACTTCACTCCCAGATCTGGTCACTGCCAGACTTGAAATTTTTTTCTATATGCCGGGTGTGTCAAATGAATCACACTTTGCCAAACGTATTCACTCTTTGTCCTTTTCTTATAATTATATATTTATTATCATATCAATTCTATATCTATTATCATTGTATCATAATAGTAATGTATTATCCTTCTATCGGACCATTATCACCACAGAAACTATATATATATATATATATATATATATATATATATATATATATATATATATATATATATATATATCAACAAGCCAATATATATTGGAAATGTGCGTTTACTGCTTTTTTTCACACAGTGTAACATACACATGTACAGACCCTCCAGATGTTACTAAACCCCCTAATATCGCCCCGGGTAAATACAGGATCCACTCCCGACTCCCTGGCCTCACCTTGGCTGCCTGTCTTCCGATGGACAATCATTTTCTGATTTCTAACTGGAGAAACCAAATATAATTTGAAATTTACATGTAGAAATAACTGAAATTTCCATTTCTGCCATCGGATTTCCAATTTGAAGATTTATAAATCCGTTAAACTACAATAATTGTTGGTAATGGGTCAAGGGTCTATCACCATACAACGATGACAACCAGCGAACATAGGAACCTGTAAACAGACTAAATTATGGGATACCTCAATAGGGTCTATTATAAGTGTATTACGTTCATAGACTCAGTGATCCAATGCTATAGAATACCTGGCCAGGACTTGTTTGGCTACAGGAATTGCGTAAGAGGCCATACATAAAGTACGTACGCTCTGAGGGGGGGGGGGGTTAAACAATTTCGGAAATTTTGCGTATGCTCCCTCTTTGTTCTATTGCGTACAAGATCGGGAGGGGGGGGGGGGGGTGGTGTCAAAAATTTCAGAAATTCTGGGTACGCACTTTATGGATGGCCCCTAACCGACCAGATAAGGTGCGATATGAGCCTGTGGAAAAGGGTCCATTTGCATGCGGTCGCACAGAACGAGTGCACTCAAAATAAGACCAAATGGTCCTCTATGCCAGGGAATAAGTCGAGACATGCTCCTGCCTCTGTCATCTGTATCATAATAGGTTGCCCGGAAGGCCCCGATTCCTATAGATATATGTACAGAGACTCGTAGATAAATAACATTATACTGCTGGCCTATAGCAAAAGGTTACTTTCGACGCATCATCCATGGCCAGACAACTTCGACATTTTAAGTGTGAGACTTTTCTCACATGTCGTTGGGATGCCTGTGGGTAGATCTGTAGCATTCTAGCTTCACAAGAGAAACTCAAGAAGATAAAAGCTGGATCAAATGTATAAGAGCAGCGTAGATATCAAATTTACCCTTATATATAGATAGGACTTGTGTGTACATTTTCACAATCGCCGCTATAGCAAGTGCACGAATGAACACGTAATTAAAGACCCACGCGTTATTGGGAGTACTAGCCCTTATACAACAATGTCAGAATTACTCATAAAGATACATCTTTAGTAATTGCTGTTAAGTTTCATTTATAACGTTCCTTTACCGTTGCATTTATGTATATTCTCTTACTTGCTCATTGTATATTGAGCTATAAACAGGAATTCCCACTGTGCATGGTAGTCGGCAACTGAACGGCGGTGTTCTCTTATCAATGCTCTTATGTGGCTATCGAAATAATACATTGCACTTCATCCATATAAAGTGTCACGAAAAAGAAGGAATAGGAACCCACAAGGACGCTACGTGATATATTGGAATTTGGCATATCAGGCAGTTTACTAGTACTTGATGAGTGCCTCTTGCCCAGCATCCGCGAGAAGATCAGTGCCGGAGCGTGGACGGTGCCGCCCTCTTCCGTACGCGTCTGTCATAGGAATATCCATGATAAGTTTACTATTCTCCTCGTATTACCGTGTCGTTAAACATGTATTAGTTCATCTTAAGGCCTTTGTTATCCACCTGATACGGAGTCTCCATACTAAACATATCGGGAGTGCGTAATTCACCGGCCGGAGCTTACGTGTGGTCGTAATCTTCGGCCTACACAGAGTGGAGATTACGGGAAAAAAGTCTCTTGTGTACACAATATGATGCATGAGAAGTTAGAAGGTATTAATGTCTTTTCTCTGAGAAATAAAGATTGTGAAGCTGAATAATGAATACAATATATACTGGTTTGGGATAAAAAGGGGTCGTAATCTCCTTGGACTAGACTCTATGTTAAATCTTCTCATCCGCTCGGATATATCTACAGGTCACGTGATATTATCTGTTTATGCTTGGAATAAAATGAACACAAAATCACACTATTAAGAATCATCACATTTGTCAATTCTGTTGGGAAAAGTAAATTTTCTTTTGCACAGGAAATATATTTACTCACGTTTTAGCTCAGTTGCACCCATAGTTATTTCGAAGGTTCTCACATTTTCTGTGTATTTAGAGTCCCTATATGATTGTAGCTGTGGGTGTGGCATTTCCACGAGCAATCATTTATATATAGTAGGAAATATATGTCTAAATACGAAGTTAGTAGTCCATATATACTTATAGCCGTATATTTACCGTTATATGAACGAAAATCAGTATACAAAACGTTACACTTTGACCCTCTGTGAAATGAGTATGTCCAGCTGAAGTCATGAATGAAATCAAACAGAAGATAGAAGGGTTTTTATACAGGTATTTATTGAAATATGTGAATATATCACATATGAGGAACCCAAAGATACTTAGACAAAAAAATACCACAACCCTAAATACAATTAAAAATACAGAGACCAAGTTATTCTTCCAACAATTTCTTTTTATATTACAAACAATATCAAAATTATACAGACTAGCATAGACACTGCCTAAATGGTCAGTCAGATCAAAGTTTAGTACACTGTGGTCAGTGTAGGTGAACTAATGATATGCTTATAATCGGGTGAAATACGTAGTTACAAAGGCTCAATACTATGGGTTTATAGTTAATGATTATTCCATACGTACAAAATATTACTATAATAACTATCGATAGATGGCATCATAGTCGAATCTCGCTTCGTCGACCTCGCACACAAGCTGCCTGCATTGTACTTACACGTCTTCTCATGATATAACAATCCGCACATAATAGAGTTTAGCTTTTTGGTTTTTACGGGTTTACACTCCATTTCACTCGATGCAGGCCATGATACCTCGATGTCCTGCCAACACTTTCCTATCTGTATGCCGCGAACCAAGAAATTCTTAAAATATATGCGCTGCATTCACTTTACACTCACAGGAGGTACCCCAAAACACAAAACAACAATCATTATCGACACACATGTTCTCGCACCCTTTTTTGGTAAGATGTTGAACTCTTACTCAAATCTCGCACCTGGTGTCACATGGCCATACTTTCTCGTCACGCAAACATCTGGTGATGATCACGTGACGCTCTCGCGATACTTTGATGATGACGTGCTGCTGATGGTTCCGTGTTTACTGGTCTGCTCCCGAAACTGCGTGCTGGCCGTGCCGCCCATAGTTCCACTCACGCCAAATATATAAATGCCCGATGTGTCCATGGCAGCGTTTGGCTTGAAAGTTTGATCATGATATGTCCTCGCATGGCGTGGTTTTGTCTGCACGCTCACCGTGCTCAGAATCGACGGGTCCTTCCACTTGGTGGTGTTGTTATTGGACTTCCGTGCTCTCACTTTTGCGTGGCTGAAAGGAGAAGTATACAAGAACTGTGAACACACACGCCTGTTTTTAGATGTAGACCGAGACAAGGGTGTTGTAGAATGGAATACCCGTCCTATATGTAGCTCTGAATGAACAGCTGGCTACCTTTGTTGACTGAACCTCCGCCACACCGACCTTGTGAGTCATTTGAGTCTGCTGAATACCTTGATTCATGCAATTTTTGATCCATCTAGGACAAATAGGCAGAACTAAGGCAGAGAACAGTACTAATGGCTGTGGTTCATTATGACGTAATTACTGGGAACATAGAAGAACTACTGGTCAATTCTGATTGAAGGCAAACATAACTGAATGACGATGAAGCGCTATCAATATGACATTCCTAAGATGTAAAAGTGTTAGTTAAGAGAACGTGTGTTACACATAAATCTTAATTATATGAAACAAATACATCACACATATCACTCATTAGCTCTTGTCCGACTCCTTCTTCGCATATGTTAGCGAACCCCAGGAAAAATCGTTGTAGTCGTGACTTGATATGTTTTTCAAACACCCACACCCTGCTTCAATTTCAAATTCTTTTCATGATCCACCCACCTCTTCCCTCGGCCACCCAATATCTCACTGAACGTTCTGTTACTCTACCTGCCAAAAAGGTCCTTTCACGAAAGTTGCTATTCTTTTTCTTCTTTTCATAGAACTTTAATGGAAATCCAATAGTCAAGCCTTCTGGGAGATGCTTTAATGCGTTAATAACACAATGTGCCAACTACTACATATATGTCTAAGCAGGAAATTTGGAACAAGGTAGAAGTACTAAAAAGATTGCATTGAATAAGGATATCTAAAAACGTATAACAATGGCCTGGAACTTCCGCAAGGAAAGCGTCTCACACCAGGCCCCTTATAAGGGTAAAATCGACAGTACTTTGTTTGCCAAAAAGTCTCCTAGGATTTCACCTGATATTTACTATGTGCCATATATGGATGTCACCATATATTTATTAACCGAGCTTACACATATATATATATATATAAGTTTTCAAGGAGATTATTAAGACTATGCCTTTGTCTTGAGAATAATAGGTCCAAGCGACTATAAACAAAGAATTAGACATTGTGATTGACCATTGCCACATGACTAGTGGATAGAATTGTGTCTTGTTTGTAATTGCGCCGTAGAAACTGGGTGATGTGAGGTCATACAAGCCTCAAATACCAACTAAGTAACTTATCAATGTTGAACGTTCCAGTATCGGGCTTTAGTCAGAACGCTACATTTCTACTGCATACACCCCATTGTGGAATCTTATTCTTGACAACGTATCATTGTATCAAAGCAACTCCTAACAATAAAATATTATCCCAAATGTGGTGTCTCAATGTTTTAATTGAGCGCGGTAAACACTCTGCCTAAAGGTTAGAATGCTCAAGACTTTTCTTCGATCAAAAACTAACCGTGCGCCATTTCTAAAAACCCGCTAGAAAGGTCATGATCCCAGTATTCAGTTTGAACATATACCCTGCCCCATTCCTGACTTGGTTTCTAAAATTAAAACCTTTTATTTGAGTCTCATTCAAGACAGAAGATTTACTATGTCAACCATGCCATTTAATGATAGACAGTTATGTATTGGTCTGCCGCACTGTGCTATTATATATGTAAGCTAATATATATTGATAATGGCTAAATATGAGATTTACACTATCATATCTGATAGGACAGGCATAACTCTGGGGTTTTGACGCATTCATATCTGATTAACAGACTTATCTATAGTGTATGCAGACTGTCAAAGCTAATGATACAGACTTAATTATGCTATTCAAACACACTTGGCACAAAGCCGACAAATGTGTTCTACCTCCTTTTTACCCAGTCAGTCAATCCTGCATCTTGACCAAGGCTTGACTATTGACTTGCTGAACCCCATGATTATGTACCTTCATAAGGAAAATAACCAGAGACTCAGATGTTAATACATGAATAAATAACCAGGGTCAGAGACAGATTGAGAGAGGTCGACATGAATACGTACAGGGACAGAGAGACAGATAGACAGACCGGGAGTGTGATATACTCACTAGCAGACAGAAAAATGGACATGAATGCTAATAGACGGTGACAAAGACAGAATGTGAGACACAGACAAGGACAGGTAGACAATCAGAGAGTCAGACATACAGTTTATAAAGACAGGGACAGAAACTAAGAGACAGACAGAGGTGCAGAAAGACACTTACAAAGAGAAAGAGTCAGATATACTCACTAACAGACGGGGACACAGTGGTATGGTAAGACATACATACTACCAGACAGGGACAGGAACAGAGAGACACACAGATAGAGAGTCAGACATACAGAATACAGAATATGATAGTGCCAGGGAAACAGACGAAGGGGGCAGACAGACAGGGATGCAGACAGTTGGAGGAAGAAAAATAGACATAAACAAAGAGAAATAGACAATCATATAAAAAGCTGAATTCAGACAGACAGGGTCTGAGACAGAGACGCTTAGAAATAAACAGACCAACATAGACACCACATATAGTTTCTACCCCTCTCTGCAAGCAGGTGCAGGGAGTCAAACAGGCAGGTACAGGAATAAATAAACAGGTTGACAAACATACTATCAAGAAACGTCACGAAATTCCATACAATTGTTTTTATGGCATGAGTTGTTTTCGCGGAATGATATCACGAAGCGGAGCTGAGTGATATCTGTAGCAGAAGACAACGAATGCCATGTAAACAATTTTATGAAATTAAGTGACGTTTAGATTTTATCCTACCCTGTCACATGTTTATAACTTCATGTGTCACCTGTGGCAAATAGATATTATATGGCATAACTGTGGCATACAATCACTCCATGTTAAGTCTATGGAGATTTATATGAGGGGTAGGATAAAAACAGGAGCAGAGAGATAGGGACAGAGATAGAGATAAAGGCGGACAGGCACAGATAGAGAAAGAGACAAACATACAGACACAGACAAAGAAAGAAAGACATACCCAGAACTTTGATAGACAGACAGAGACCAAGTGAAAAGGTGTGGAATGGGAAACATAAGATTCTAGTCTACCTCAGGCCAATCACTCCATATCAACACTCCCCCACACCACTCCATACTTTCCTCCACTGACCACGTTATTGAACCTATCATATTGAGACCCAAATAGAACTTGATTAAGAGTACTCACGCAGATTTCTATACCATAATGTAAAAACCTCAGGTTGTAGTAGCAGACATGTAATATACCAAGCGGTGCACATTGTGGCGAACTCTTGGGGAGTATTGGTCAGCCCACGGGAGGACTAGACCATCATACCACCTGAGGGTTCGCTCCACTATCTATCCTCCAGGCACACCTCAAGCAAGTAATAGGCCTTTGCTCCCATCCCCCACCTCTTAATGGGTGTATTTTCAATCTCTGCACATCATAGCCTTTACATCTGTTTGAATTCAGCCCATCACAAAAGAAAATGCTGGGACTACATTCAGAATGACTTGTGGCTACAAAAACTCTAAATAAGAATCCCTGAACCTCAGGCAAAAATGGAGCATCAGAGGAGCCCACCGGGCAGATTGCTAGCATAATGGACACCATACTGGCCATACCACATGCTGCACCAGTTAGGCAAGCACTCTTGGTGTCAGAGATACTGATTGGACAGGCTCATCAGCGGCCATAGGCACACAGGCGAGGATCCCATGGCTATTTCTGGAACTGGCAACAACTTCCTTGAGGAATTAGGTGCTCTGGAAGCCCCAGTTATCCCTCCTCCGGACACAGCAGGGGCATACCCGCAGCTGGGGATTTTCAAGACAGCCATATTGGATAGCCCCTGGGCCCACAGGGTTTGCCCTATTTAGCTTCTTCTACCAATTTGACCGCTTCGATGCCTAGGTACAACGTCTATTCCAATCATCAGCCTATATGTTGAAATCTATACAGGGTAAATATATCTGACCATATGACTTTGTATCGTTGTGGGGGTCTCAAAGATATTGATTAAGACCTGGGAATTTCTACAAGACGAATTGCAGGAAGATCCTTTAATAACTCAGTTAGCTGCTTCACCTCACATTAAATTTTAGTAGAACTGCTTGCTGTGAAACAGTCATAGATGCTCGGTAACCTCACACATCCACGGCCAGAGGCACATTTAACTAACAATGAGATCTTGTTAACTCTAATGAACTGAGTCAAACCACACAAAGCAATGATTAATTTATTATGTAATCTAGCAAACGTTATAAGTACAAACCACCTTCATCAATAAACTTCCATTATAATTTGCATTCTTGAAGTTTCTCCCTTTCATTCATACATTAGTTAAATTGTCCCAGTAATCCAATTTCATTGAACGCAAGTCATCATATCAGTCTATCGTTTCATCACACCTTATATCCAATTGTAGTTCAACACTACTTTCATCACACTATCATTTCATTGTCCCATAATTCTAAATATTCCAATGCATGAGTCCGTCATTCAAATTCTCATATCACTATTCCTCCTCACTGACCTTTCAGTCTGATGTAATCCCTTTCCTTATTCACAGTGTTCTGAGTTCCGGCATGTTCACTTCATGTGCTCTCTCTATGAGAGCTCGTTTCATGAATGTCAGTTTTCTAGGCACTCACAGAGTAGAACTATACACACACAATCACTCCCCCTCTAGGTGACCTCACTCCAGGTAGACTAGGGCCTCTGGCACCTTCACAGCAAAAGATCTCTGCAGAGCAGCGAGCAGTGCTCACCTGCTTATCATCCAGATGTTACCTTCCTACTACTCCTGCACAGTGTGGGCAGCACTGAAATATATACTCAATCCAACAACCTCCTTCTCAATCGTCAGAACATCATGTGACCAACCAGTCTCCTTATAGGGAACACCTGTGGTTCCTATACCTTTCTACTACAGTGATGTCTTATCATCGTATCTTAACTTCATTCATATTTCCCTATGTTATAACTCACACATATTAGCTACAAATCCTTAGTAATTTTCGTACAAGCACGCAGTGCAACTTCATATTACGAGGATTGAAGCACGAGCAAGCACAAATGGGTTCACTCATTCTTCACGAGCATTGTGGTGTATGATGCATATGATAGATGACCCGTAGTCACCACCTACCTTCATGCCCCACATTACGGCTGACTTTCGGGAAGTGCTTGAAGACGCTCAAGATTCTCCAGCCATTAGACACTGGAGTGAGCAGAGTGCTACTTCTCACATGGCTTGAATAGCACGGACCAAATCCAGCGCCTCCACACGGCAATGTCATACACAAAGAGTGGCCGTCAACCAAAACAAAAGGCGAATCAGCACAGGGTCATGCTCCACCCTGTCATGCTTTTAACTCATAGTGGGGATGCTGTATGCAATCTCTACGAGGACAACAGGTTTGGTCACACATACCTGCGAGCATTGTTACAATTTCACTGGCATGGGTCGACATAGTGCTGCATCAGGACGTGCCACTAGGTATACATGGCCCAGCTGCCCGAGTTCTTGTAGGCCACGCCCCCTTTCAGGTGCCAGCAGGGCCACAACGTTCCGCAAACAATCATTCATGAGCGGATCCCCTGACCGGCAATTACAGACCCAAGTGGTGGACTGGACAATGCTACCTTTTGGTCGGTGGAGCCTCCCACTTTGAGATTTCTGGTTCACAGGCCTGTTCCCTATAGAGAACTTTGAATTAAATTCTTTGAGGAGCATGATACAGCTACACTGATATATCTTCGCATTTGCTCGGATATTACTATGCATCAACTCCTCAGAGCATACGGCCGTTTATATCTGAAATCAATAAATATTGTATGTTCATATTACATGTATACATGGGTTTCATAGAAATTCAAGCAAAGGACTGTAATAAATCTGTACAAATCTAGACAATTCTAGAGTTTGGAAAAATTGCATAAAGCAAAATTGACTGACGACAGACTATCAACGCTATCGAAGTCTACCAGAGCCAACACCCCGAGGGGTAAATGGCTGCTAGAGGAAAAGCCAACACTTAAAAGATTCATCCGTACTGTAAACAAACCCCCACGTGTACAGTATCCCCATTCAGGTAAAATATGATCTACCCACCTCTTAAAGCCATCCCTTGTTGAGCCTTATCCCCAAAGGCAACGGCATTAGATGTTAAATATTCGCCTGTTCCCATCCAAGTTATGCCATGGGGCTGGCGGTGGGCGAGCCACTTTTGGGGGCGGTGCTTTCACCAGGTGAACTATTCACACCTAGTAAGCTTGTGGGCTGAGTCATTATGGTCGATTATGACTGCCTCATTAGATTCACAATAAGGCAGGGTGCACTTTGATGAGTGGCGAATAATCCCTCAGTGTTGAACATGGGTGGAGAGCTCAGTCCAAATCAAACACACCCCATGCAATGACTTATAACAACAAAGTTGGTTGTACGCGACTCTTGCCCTATCCTCAAGGTTCTCTTTGTGATGACAAGACAAAACAGACGATCATATTAGAAAAAGACGAACATCTAAAGCCATGCCGACAAAGACAGGCCAAACAAGGTTTTCTGTGTTTGGCACAAACAGCGAAAAAGAATGATGAGCTTCAATTAGTGCGAGATGCACAATGTGTGACTTGTTCTCTACTGTTCAACGTTTACCGGGTTCGCTGCCCAAGCCCACAGCTTATATATATGTCTAGTATGAATTTGCTCAGCCCCTACCTGAATACCCCACAGACCCGCTGAGAGTGGGTATCTACCCTTAATATCGCACAACTCAATGTAAGCCTTGTCTTCTCTAGTCGGGATAAACCTCGATTACACTAACACTTGTTTGATATGCCAGTCTAAGGGATCCCCCAAGCTGATCTTAGGGGTCCATATGCAAACCCATTCAGTCTTGAGACTAAGGTCAGCGTTTTTGTAGACTTGAGGATATTCTACGTTCTATTTTAAACACATATCTTTACGTTACCTAACAGATGCACTACATGCATTTCCTGTATGACTGTTGCCCCAGTGTAAGAATATATATCATTCTTGCCTGGGGGTTGCCATTTTCAAAGCAGCATGTACCGTCGATATACTTGAGGCCCTTTGAAATCTCCCTATACTGGGGCATCCTTCTAAATCCTTGAGTATCGCCAACGAGGGAATAGACGATCTGAGTCAGGGTTTTTTTCAAACGCTTTTGGGCAATTCTCCTTGGATCCTCCAAGACAGCAGTCCTCCAGTAGGATTGTTAAATGCTGGGCCTCGAACAACATACCCTACAGTATTCTCATTGACCAGTGTTATTAAAAGCCCCCTTGATTCCTGATTGAAGATACTGCAGAGACGAATTCCTTTTGATATATTTAAGATATTGAGAAACAGCTTTCAACTCTAATCTTCTATTTATATCTCTTTCAATTTGGTATCTTAGCCTGCAGATTACACATGCGATTATGTGCCAATTCTGGTGCAGCAGACAGATTATGCAGTGTTCTGTTATAGCGTTACATTCAGGTGTACTACATATTCTATATTGCGAAATGTATTTCTCTATCTCTTAGAGAATTGCACTCAACAAACCAGGGTACTGGAAAAGCATTAGGTGAGGGAATAGACGTTAATCTTGTGACGAGCCACATACCCCAAATTCAAATACAAAGAGAAAACTATCCTACTAGCAAGCCGCAGAAACTATTAGTAATCAAACAAATGACTAGCAACTCAAATCCCACATTTAAACAAATGGCCTCCGACCCAAATCCCACACTTACTATGACAGTGGTTTATTTCAATCCTCCCCACACATCTCACTCAAATTTAACCATTATCGTTTATATGTGATCTTGATTTCGATGTACTATCCATAGAACCAAACCAACTACTGATGTGAATTGTATTACTGAGACACTGTTTCATTCTAAATATCATCATACATAACCCTTAAGATAGATAGTTAGTCAGCTAAACAGCATTACCACATGTTACTACTCAATCGAAAAACTATGTCACTGGTTCTGATTCAAAACAGGCAACACTGCCTTATCATTATCAGGATAAATAAAATTATTTTAAAAAAAAGAAGCTGTGAAGTCGATTTCCCGCATCATCCAGACTGTGTCAGCAATCCATATATTCATGTGCATTATCATGTAGCCAATTGGGAGGAGGACACTCATACCCTACTCCCACACCATGTTATGCTTGGAGGCCTGATTGGACACACGCAGGTATTTCCCTTTCACTCTTTCTATTTTTAGACACTAACACGTTTCCAGTTTGTATCAAGGACTCAGTTGGACTCGTCCCTGGCCAGTCAGGATTAAGTCAAAGAATTGGTTTGAATCTGGCTCACACACCACCACGCTGGAGTCAGTAATCTGGAGTCTGACTCAGGACTATCCCCTTGATGTAGGGACAATAATGAGGCCGCGTGCTCCTAATAAAAGCTAAAAAAGGACATAGATGTAGATAATCACTGCGTTTTCTTGATATTCATTGGATCAATATAGGATAAAGAGTAAAACTCGAAATCCGATTCTCAAATTACAGAGTCTATCCTCACCGCCCATTGTGATTCTATGGACAGTGGCTTCTACAAATCATTTTTTTAAAGAATCATCTAGCACACAGAGGGAGCCTCAGGAGTTGATGCTTTTGAAATATAGTGAAGGTGTGTCCTCAGTGCAAAATTCTGTTTTAATAATGCATGTCCGGAAATGGGTAATTAGTTTACACAGTAAACAAGTTCCCTACAAAGCGATCAAGCAGTCGTAGGCAAACATAATTGCCAGAGAGGAACATCAGAAAAGGGTTCATAAGAATATTTTCGAGAGTCCATAATCTAGGAATATCATACAGCTGCAACTCATAATCTACAGATAGTATCATGTTTGGAACAACATTCTGTCACCCAAAATTATATCAAGTGGCATACCATACTAACAAAATATACTAGTATATAAAGCGTTCTTCACACATCCTTGCTCAACAGCTATCATACAAAGTTTTCAGACTGTGAAAAATAATGATTCTAGGAGCGACGGGAGTAAATATAAATGAAGATAGTTCTATATTTACAATAGGTGTATCCAAGCATGTACACTTATTTACAATGGGCTACAGAAACAGGACAGAACTTGTTACATATGGCTTGCCCTTTGAAACGTTACTCCCTCAATCCTGGCTAAAGTAAGAACGATGATGTCATTATGCATGGGGAAATGTCTGAGCCCACGTCCTTTATGACGATCAAAGTAACAAGGTAGGTATAGACGAGATTCCACATTACCTATTTACCTAGCAATGTTACAGATATTGTGGCAAAAGATAGAAAAACTTCTAATTCAACAGAAGATGATGTTTGAGAGAATTATGATGCGTCTCTTAAAGGCATATAGGACAATTTTGGTTGAAAATTAAAACCCATGTCAATTTCCTGGAGATTTAATAAGATGATCTCCAAGTGTTGTGGAACACATATTTAACTTCAAAATTGGGGGTCACCGTGCTAGTTTTTTTTATTTATAGATATAATATTCTGATAATATTTTATTAGAATATATAGAAATTCTAAAAAGTATTTTTTCACATAGTAAAACCCATGTCTTTTTCCTAAACCTTTCGCAGAATATAGTACATATATAGTACTACTTATTTAAGTTAAAAAAACGGAGGTCACCGTTCTTATTTTTGAATGAATTGAAGAAAACCATATTTTTCAGTACATTTCCTATGTAAGTCAAGCAAATGTAAATTGGCCTATTTTACCCATTAAGTTTGGATAAAATGGACAAAATGTCTAATTTACTCATGTAGAATTAGAATGAATCCCAAGAAACCAGTTTTTACCAATAATTGACATTATTTAAAAATCACAAGGTGGCGACACTGTGAATTGTAGGATATGCCGTTAAATACACCTTATATCCCAAGGTTATGTACTGTAAAGATAATCATTATTACTAGGATATCAAGGAATGGCCCCCTTCACATAAATTTTAGAATAGACAGACGCAAAGAATGCCCAGGTTTATTTTGACCATATAATGCGCACTGACATTTCCTTATCTCAATAGCTTGCCTGTCATTTATGAGGAGAAAGACCACACCAGACCGCTTAACCTCGGAATAGGAGTACTGGGGAGAAGACATAAAAACACGGTCCAGTGCCTTCAGATTCTCGACTGCGTCAAACAGACATTGCAAGTCTGAAATGTGAGTGTGGTGTTATCTGTATCTCCTTTCTTTAGGAATGGCAGTGCGTAGGCCCATTAAAATTAACAGCCCGCATCCCCCGTTAATGCCTCGGACTGAGGCCTTCAATGAATACTCAAGAAAACCAATTTTAATTTAGAAAACGATTGAAATCCTAAAATAACAGAGTGCGACAATGTATTTAGTTCAGTCAAAATAATCATACAAAAATACTTTACAAAGCTAACCAAGGGATCTATCTATTCGTTTATCATATCCGGGGAAGTATCGGAGAAATATCAAGTGATACTTGATAAGGTGAGTATACTAGTATACGAGAATTTGCTAGCCGGAAAACAAATCTAATTAACTCAAAACATAATGGTGTGATCTATATTGTGAAAAAGGAAAGCAAGAAGTAGAAAACACGTTAATTTCTCTCATGCTCAAGAGCAGGGTACACAAAACAATCACATTCTCATGAAGACTGCTACTTGGAAATCAGCCATTATGCGATAAAAATCAAAACAATCCATCTGTATTAAATATAATACCAGTCTTCCGGGAGAGAATCTTACAAACTGGCTTGCTCATAGCCAAAGACCTTGGCTTGGTGCCAGTGTACCTGTGTACAAAGGTCGCACGATAAATATTGTTGATATGCTCTTATTGTCATAGGCCCAGGAGCTTTACAGTCGGGTCCGGATCTTCCCATGGTAAGGAAGGAAAGATGGCCACTCCGTGCAACAAGACGGGCCACTTCAGTCGTCCTTGCGGAACCAAGTGGCCATCATTGGGTAGGCAGTCAAAGTGAGCTTTGGTCAAATGTTCCCAGTCTTTACTGAAATTACTCGGTCTATGTTATTCACGGTTGGCCACGAATTAATCCTCTTGTTCCTGATGAGGAAATCTCAAAACCGATACGTTTTTTTGTATATCTTAACTCAGATTTTGCTTATCTCTTATGATTCATTTTTAAAAAGAAACAGCTTCTGTTGGTGAATAAAGGTGCAACGTTATGAAGGCGTGTGGCTCTCCTTTGTTGAAAGAATCTATCCAAATAGATAAAAAAAACGGGGAAAAAACCGGGAACTAACGTGAGTTTGTGTCATCTATAATTGTTATCTTCGTATGTAATACGTTACCTAACCTATCTCGATGTGAGCGTGAAAATGTTAACGCCCAGAATAAATAACGAAATGTAATATCTTCCTTCTGCTGTGAGATGAATATTTGACACAGATTAAGGAATACTGATCCCCTCTCATCATTAAATCCACAGTGAGGAAGCTATATCTTGCCAATTCCTAATCCCGAGCGCCCCTTGTTCCCCAGATTCAGGACATAAGCTTGTAAGCCAAGCATGACGGCATGATCCCCTATTATCGCCCCCGGAGGTACACTAGCGCTGGGTCGGCCGGGCACTCGTGGGTCTCTTATTCCCTGCCACCATCAGCGTTAGAGTGCACCATCAACATGGAAGAAGTCCCAATATTTATCAATGCTGCCCTGTGTCTCTGCCAGTCCTCCTCTACTTCCTTACAAGGCCGCCCGAGGTCCCCAAATATCTGTCTGTTTGTCCGTCGCTGGCCCAGATCAAATACTAGGGTCAGCCCAAAGTCAGTCGCCACGACAAAAAGGGACATATGGTTAAAACTGTTCTCCCAACTACAAGCTAAATCTTCAAAACACACAGACGTATTTTCAGGTAAATCCAAAGTCTAGGGTCCGATTTTAGTTTACCAATTCCTAAACGCACTATATATATTTCAGCTTAATCGTGTTGAGTTCGGGATAGAAAGACCAGGAATGATGATATTATCAAATGACCATTCTTTCTGTAAATCTAAGGGAACCCTAAATTCCAATGACGTCTTAAAGAACAGACCCGAAAATTGTTCTAGTAGTTACAAATATACAAGCAATGAGGCCAGTAAAGAAACTAATTAATCATGAAATATTCTGACATCCGGCTTATCAAACATTATGGTATGATATTGTATGTTATTGCAAACTAAATATCAACCCCCATCTACTCTGGTGACTTATATCTGTAAGGTACTTTTAAAAAGTCAATCTGGAAATCCTACTGAAAATAAGTGTCTGTTGCCGGTGTTACCATAACGACCAGTAAATTTAGCCTTGTTCAGTGAAACTATCGCCTGGTCTAACCTACGATGTCCATAATTCAGTTGCATTGAAAGTCACTGAGGTGTAAACAACTTGCCGTTTCCATAGGAACTGGTCGTTTACAATACACACATTTGTTTTGTGTTTTTAGTAGGAGGTACAAAAACATGATCAACTCTTTGATGCTTTGATAGCTTATAGGTCCGTAGTCAGGAAATGTGTTTTAGTTTTAATTTGTGAAACCAATCATGTGTCAATACTCCTAATCCTATAAATTCATGAGTAATATTCTAGATATAAATATCATGGTCTTATGGAGCCCTTGGAACAACATTGAGGTTGTAATATCAAGTTTGCGTGGTTATTCTCCCTTTACACTCGTAGAGTTGTGGAAATCAATAATGAACGCGCCAAAACGTAGAAACATTTTTTGACAGAAAAGATCTATTGTTAAAAAGGAGCCTTGCACAAAGGCAATACAATGTGACAAAGAAGGTTTGTATTTAGAAGCAGAGGATAGGAAGTAACAAAATCCACCCCCCCCCCTCTCAACTTCTCCGTTTGAATAATTCATTGTAATTTTGCAGCGTCACCAGCATAATCTTTGCATTCCTAGGGGTTCCTGTGGTCCCTGCTCTCTAGCCACAAAGAAGGAGGTTACCTAACTTCGGACCATTTTACGTTAGAGGAAAAACAATAAAGACAGGACGAAAAAACTATCCAGATTTAATGGATGCCAGATCCAATCTTTACGTGCTTTTTGAGGGTATCCTTCAGGTTTAGCATTTCAGATATAATTCATGATAGCTATGAGAAGTTCCATCAGCAACAGGTCGATTATACACACAAAACTCTGGAAATTGACATCAATAATATCGATCAGTAACACGCATGAGCTGTAAACACAGATAATGTGCATCGTTTTTGATCCAAACTCCCCAATATGATACAGTCCAAGCCCTCCAAACGCCCACGGGCATTCGGTTATTCTGCCAGGGACGTGTTTGTCTCGTCATGTGTCATCGGTGAGCTCAAATACCGAGTGGAGATCGAGAAGAAGGGGATCAGAAGCACCCAGGGGCTTCAAGCACTGACGCAGGGCCAGCCTAGGGGTCCACGACCAGTGTGTGCTTCTGTCTACGTGCAGGGAATGGCGATCTCCCCATGCTGACCTGCCACGACAAAGGGCCTCTTTAGAGACGTGATGGAAACCGCATATACCCCTATAAACAAGGTCCATTGCTCACTCCCTCACCGTGGTGGCTCATATTGTCTGTTTAACTCTGCCTCTTGTTCCTATTGAGTACATACTGATGGTGGTCAAAGGGTACACGCAGTGACCAGACCATTGTCTCGCCTCATTCACGGGCACATACCTATACCCTATTGCCTCTGTGTATTTGCCCCTACTGTCGGGGACCAAGTACACCACGCACACAGTCTGTGGCAACAACCCCACTTCCGGGAGGTAGCTGACAAATAGAATCCGGGTCGGGGTGGAGCAGGGAGAACGGGATGACCTCCCTCCTTTATATTTTTACTTGTAATTTCATTACATTTTTTATTCAATCTTTACTGTTTCAGATTTAACATAAAATCTTGTGTCTATACTGTTTCAGATTTAACATAAAATCTTGTGTCTTCATGCTATCTCCGGGACTTCTATGTTGTTTCTTATTATGATTCTCCACAAGTTAAAACTGAATGTTATATCGTAAATAGTTATCTAGAATGCATGATATTCTGATGCCAAATCGAGAAGTGAACTAGAAGTGATACATACAGACCTACAAATCTTAATAAAACAGATTGAACAAAAGTGATGCTGTTAACGAATTCAGATGTCAAAATATCTAACTCAAACGGAGGCTAGATTATTTTCCTACACCTAAAGAGTGTCTGGAATACCAGGAAGTTCTCAGATATTATCTACTCTGGCTTTTTCCGTCGTCCTGGTGTGTCTACATCATAGTATAGTTCATTGCTTCAACTAATTAAAGGCCAGGTTTTCCTTGGGGAAAATTAGGACATGTTTCAGGCAAAATATTTATGCAGTAAGACATCCAACCTACGTACATGCGGTTTTTCCAAAGAAAGGTCGACAATTTGGAATATGTTTTAGCCTTTTGATTGATATCAGGCCCTCTATTATAAACTCCTTTTCAGGCAGGTATTTCCTATACAGGACGACCTCACGACATTGGATACACGCCTAAACGGCTCCTTTGAGAATAAAAGATAGGCGATCTCATCATTCTGAGCACATACCTTTAACCATTCTGAGACCTGCGTCTTTTAAGGTATTGCAAGACGTGGAAATTATGCAAAGGAAAATACAGGGATCTTATTAAAACCTTTTTCATGGCATAGATTCAAATTGAAATTTGATTGTCTCAGCCTCAAACTCACCCTCAACGTATGTCTCACCCTTACAGATAGTCGCACCCTGTTCACATAATTTGAACATGAGATATTAGGCTTTAAGATGGCAACGTAAAGATGAGTACTCATCTTCACGTTGCTCATTTATACATGTCTCTGGAAGCAAAGAAATAATCTTAAAATATTATAATTTCGGTCTGAAACTCACCCTAGACCCATGTCTCACCCTCACTGATATTCCCACTCTATTCACATGAATTATAGATGAGATTATTAGCTTTTAAAACAGTAATGTAAATATGAGTATGCTATCTTTACATCGCCCATTTTTATATGACAACAAAGATTTAAATCGAAATTTGACTTTTTCAGCCTAACGCTCACATTCAACCTATGTCTCACCCTTACTGATAGTACCACCTTGCAACATGAATTAAACATGAGATATTAGCCTTGAAAACGGGGATGTAAAGATGGGTACTTATCTTTACATCGCCCATTTATATGTATCTGGCAGCAAAGAAATAAGTTCCAGTTAAAAGTTAATAGTTTCAGCCTCAAACTCATCCTCGCCATACGTCTGACCCTCACTGATAGACCCACCCTAGTCACATGAATCAAAAATAGCCAGTCATGTGTATATAAATGGGAGGTAAATACAACTTACTCATCTTTACATCGCCATTTTAAGGGCTAATGGTGGTGGAACTATCAATCACAGTGTGTCATAGGATGAGGGTGAGTTTGAGGCTGAAACAATCAATCTTACTTCAAATCTTTGCTCCCATATACATATAAATTGGCGATAAAAAGATGAGTACTCATCTTTACCTTGCCATTTTAAAGGCTAATATCTCATATTCATTTCATGAGAACATGGTGGGACTATCAGAGAGGGTGAGATAAAAGTCGAGGGTGAGTTTGAGACTGAAACAGCCTAATTTCCATATAAGTCTTTGTTCCCATAGACATATATTTAAATCGGCGACATAAAGGTCGCCGATCTAAAGGCTAATATCTCATATTCATATCATATAAACAGAGTGGGATTATCAATGAGGGGGAGACATAAATTGAGGGTGAGTTTAAAGCTAAAACCGTGTGGGTGGATTGTCTCCGGGTGTGATACAGCGAAGTGCCAAAAAAGACATGTGTCAAACGGCTGTTTACCCAACCACGCATGCGCTATGCCCACAGCAGCATGACATATTTGTGGTGGTGCTGGCCGATAGTCTTTTACCGGATAAGGCGATCGCCCACCACTTTAAAACGCCTCACTGAGCATGAGCATGTCGACCACATCTAAACAGCGCCGCGCTATACAGGACATCTTTTTGTAAGCAATTTCGTGTTCGCTCCTGATTTCCGCCAGCAATCCGGTGTGACTGCCAGAAAACCAGCAAAACATCCTATTTTCCTTGTCCAACAAAGGTACGTGTACCTTGAAGTCTTCCTGACAGTTGGGAACCGATTCCAATTGGGGAAATGCCAATGTCAACCATGCAATGTCCATTCATATATCATACATCAGCGCTATAACGAGAATAAGCCATTTTCCAAACGGAATCACAAAGTGTGCATGTGTGGGAACGCTTTATGGAGGTAACCAGAGACACAGTGGAAAAATGTTTTTACCCTATGCTATATATTTCCCCATGCTAGACCTTCACTCTCCTAGATGCATGGTTTCTCATGGGCAACAGGGACAGCATTGGTTTACTGAGGTATGACTAGGCATAGTGTGCGCACTGTGTGCACAAATAAAGGAGGCTTTTACTGAGGGAGAACACCTCTACATGATAGCTGCTCATGGGAGTGGTCTGCAACCGGCCACACGTCCCACGTCTGGCAACACCAATCAAATATTTGAGGCTCGTTACAATGCAGTCGACGAACCCATAAGATCTCTGGGAGAAGGGTTTCTGCAAATAAAAATGCCTCTTCCATATTCCTTCTAGGTAATTCTATACACCCACTGCCTCTTCCACACAGCATCCTCGGACCCAAACACCCGACAACATAGTAGGCTTATCAAATATTGTCCTTGTCTCTTTTTTATTCTTGATTGGCTAACATTTGTTTTGTAAGGGGGTAAAGAAAGCAGTGCAAGTAGTCCGCGCGTACAAATAGATATATCTCAAAGCATAACCCCACGAATATCAGATGAATTCATCTCGACTTATGATTTTGGTTTGGATTTATGGATTCTGAAAGAAAAAGATGCCATGCATTTTGTAATATATTTTTATATCTATACATCAGACGCCGAAAATAGTATATTCCCCCATTAATGCATGATGCATTGAGTTTAGCCAGAATTATATGCTATACTCTGACACAGGACACCTTTTAAAAACAATTCTTCGTACGGATTTACATCTGGAACTCTTGTGAATAGGAATTACAATAGACTTAATCTAACTAAAAATATATTTGCACTAGTTCTACTTTGAAACAGATATATACATTGACAACATATTCATCCTTTATCCTTGCTCAACAACATACATTACGTGACGGGACATACATATGAAAGGACAGGGCTGAGAACATGATATTCCCCAACCTACACCCATCAAATACACAGCACCGAGACAAAGAAAGTTTGACTTGGGAATACACAGGGTTGATAAATACGCATACATGTATGTACATGAAATACATGAATCTACTGTTCTTTTTTATTTATTCTTTTTTTAGGGGGGAGGGGTCTACATACCTAACATGGATACTATTTTCCTAAGATTTTAAATCATTCAGACACATATTGCGTGACCAATCATGAAAAAAAAGTTTATAACGTTGCTATTTCTGGCCTCTTGCGTGTATGTGATTGTCACCACTTCTAAAACTGGGGAAAAATTAATGATGTATCGTCATATAGGAGTACGATGCTTAATAATTTCGTATCTCATAATCAGATAAATCTAAGAGATACGAGATTGACATGCTTTATTTTATGTAGCATATCATTAGTTTAATTATTCATCTTAGAACATCTCCTCATTGGCTATTTAATATATAGCTTTAGTCCTTCCCCTTTTAGATAGCACATCACTAACAAAAATAAGACACATTGGGACAGAAACCCATCAGTCTTCATAAAACCAAGAGTACGGCTGTGGGGAATGGTGTTGTTGCAGGCGATGACTCTAGCTAGTAGATGGGACAGACACACAGGTCCTTCGTGTCTATGGTCTGAGAGGGCATCCTCATCATAAAAAAATGCAAAATCCCCAGCAACGACCAAGAGAGTGCACTTAAAATTGTTGGCTCTAACTAGAGCACATCGGCAATTGAACATGTTCCGTAACTGAACATGGTGACAACTCCATCTGAATCCTTCCTCCTCAACTACTTTACCTTATCGACAATTGTGGATAACATAGTGTGACCATGACGGTATGTGTTATGCCCATGCCCAAAGGCAGAGTGCATTAAAAATAAAGAAAAGTGTTTGCTGAATGTTTTTGATCTTATTTGCAAGGGGGCCATGTCAATTCACCATGTAACCATTACAGGAAGAGAAAGTATCATGATCCAAGTTGATTACCAAATTGATTCGTGCATACGTGTTGAGTATACTTCTGCAGACACCTTCTTCAATGCATATAACAGTTGTTGATTGGCCCGGTTAAGTATAAACTTTCTGGTTATTATAGTGGGGGTGTTCTTGTTGAAGTTGTTTTAGCAGAATAGTAAATGTACGTACTTGCAGTAGACGAAGAGCCAGCAGACGATAATGGACAAAGTGATGACCAGTATGACAGCACACACCCCAACTACTGCAGCTGTAAGGTATACCTGTATACAAAAAGATGCAATATATTGATAAAGAGAACCATTCAAATTTTGTTCTGGGTGGAAGTATAGTTCGTATTTTAATCGAGGAATATATAGCTATTAGCAAAAGCAGACACAGAAAGTCGGATAGAAATTATTTTCGTCTGCTAACCTCCTTCCCTGGGGAGGGGTGGGTGCAGGGGTTTAATTTAAATGGATTTTTACACAGGCTGGGTCTAAGGCTTACATCGTTCCTCCACTATAGAAGAGATCGAAATACTGCAATTCTTTTCGTTAGTGTTCTGCGTAAATGTTATAATATAAGATGCTACACCGTAAAAACTAATGAATACCTTATTTTCTAGGGAAAATCTAAAGATATCGGACTGTTTTTACACTTGGATGATGATCACAATTAACCTACACAATTATCACCTCTCAGCTACTCGTAGTTGTGAGGGCATTAAGTAAGATTCTGATTTGAATAGTGCCTTTTATATCATGATTTATAGTTATTCCTGCTCTGATGATGAGCACTGTCTTAATCTACATTTCTGTTATGAACTGTTTACCAAAGTGGCTCACCTGATATTCAAGATTGTAGCTGAAACTATGTCTGAATCAGAGTTTCTAAGAATTAATATTGTTGAGAACATGTTGTATGTCCTACTTCCTTAAGATTTTACAAAGGGTAGCACAAAGAAAGTAGCACACACGAAAACGCTGGTCATGTGTATCAACAGTTCGTACAGAGACAGCCTCAACTTATCTGAAGGACCTGCAGGTAGAAAGTGTTCTAACAGTTTTTAAAATCCTTTTACGTGATACCATTCAAGATTTTATCACCTCTTGTGGAGACGGAGTTTATATATGTGGAGATTTACAACAATAAATAGAAGTTTCGGTCCTTGACATGATTAAACTGTACCGACTGACGTTATGAATGGGACTGCGCGTGCATGACGTGTTAACACAAACTCAATGTCCGCATGGTCAACATAAATTTGTCCTCCACTGAATTGAATGTCATTTCATTTTATATATATACGCACTGCTCTACATAGGACGAGACAACTCAAGGGGAGAACGATTCTTATGATTTAACATTTCTTTCTGTTAATAAAATGTCTTCATAGAGTATTCACAGAACTAGTTAGCTATAATAGTGTATAATCAATAGCATGGTAGAATGTCATTAGTTAGCGTGCCATTAAGGATATGGCATATTGATGAGCTCTGACTATTTTCTTGGATGCCCCTGACGCAGACGAGTGTTATCCGGAACACATTGTTGATATCACCAGGTCACACAAACCCATTGTATAACTGACACTCATGACATGGACTCCATTGCCTCATCCAGGTGACATTTTCTTAATCTAACCTCAACTGTGAAGAATGAGTCTAGAATTACCGTACTATTTTTCATCACCTGTGGCAGACGGAATAAGCGGGTTGCTGCAGTAATTGGTGTTCACCTTACAAAAGAGGCCAAAGGATTGGAAACCGGTGGCGGATATCTTTGCTGACAGTCAAGTCGATGGCAGCAGCAGCAGCCAGTGAAGAGAGTAGTGGCATCTTCACATAGATAACCTGGTCCTCCAGTGGAATCCATTTACTCAAGCCAAAGAGACACCACGAAGCTTCTTAAAAGAAGTTCTCCTTCCCAAAGGAGTCCCTTTGTAAGGAGTCAGCAGCCTTTTAACTGACACGTACACTAGTGGCGTATGTGCCGGGGTGCCACCATGTGAACTGCTTTGCGTGTTGCGTCAATGAAGACAGGACCCGGTACTCAGCCCCCCTCTGCCCATCTCCTCCACTGCCAGGCTTCTCTTCTCTGTATTTTCTTTTCTAAAAAGCCAAGTTCCTACCTCAGCTTACGTACATAGCGTCTGGTCTCCATGTGCTTTAGGCATGTCTCAATAGGGATTATGCAGTGTCATTTGAGTATGGTTTTCTCGTTTCCTGCTGGTATAATTTTACCCACGCCTGCCCCATAGTGGAAATATTTGATCAGCATTTTATGATTTTTGAAAAGGGGGTGCCGACATGATAACGAGGCAGGGCGGGTGGTGCCGCGCACGGCCAGGGTGACTGCCGGGAACGAACCGGTTGGTAATCAAACAATGAAAGCAAACGCCAGATAGGTTGTAAGGTGAGGATTGGGGGATGCGGGGGCAGGCGTGACCATAATCTACAATAATCTACTGCTGCCTTACCAAGGCACCCCGGAGGGCTGCGTCTTGCATGTCCTGGATGGTTTATCATCAGGTATACAGGTCCGGGCTAGCTAGTAGCTAGACTTGCTCGAGTCTTTGATTATGAACAGTCATTAAATGATCATCAGAATAAAGTTCATTATGACATGTATCCTCCCCTGTCTGGCCCATGTGTCACTATGTGGTGGAGTGTAGGGAGAAGCGGGAAGGGGGGTGGGTCAGGCAGCAGACATGGAGGCAGGGCACAAGGTCTGAGGCCAGTCTAGCTAGCACACGAACAGAATGACACAGACATCCCTCAAAATGATCATAAATTGGTTGCCAAGGCTGGGCATGCGCACTCGCGAATGTTGACGATCGTTATCACGAGGCATTGTGAACAACGCAAACACACCGGAACGAAGTCTCTGAATGAACTCACCCAATGTAATAATCGGGCTAAGCATATGCTTTGGAGCCAACGTAAAGGGCAAAATAATTTATCTCAAATACCGTCGGTATGGCCACAAATGTGCGCGTCATTTGAACTAAATAGCACATAACCTTATAGGAGCTTAGTAATTCGCTTTCGATTTTAAAGGTCAATACAGAGCAATATTTCAGATCGAAACAAAATACATAAATTATACAGACTGAATTCAAAGCTTGCATCAAATTATTAGTAGGCCTATGCCTGGGGCCCGTTTGATAATCTAAGGTCGTGCATGTAGACCCTTTTCTGTATGTCATAGAGACCCAGGGACCATGTGGGTCAACTTTATTCAACACTTATGAACGACCTTATGGACGGCTAATAGTGTCTAGGCCAACATACTTGAACATCATTAAACAATAACCCTTTTACAAGTTACAGAAAATGGTCTTCCTAGATTATTGAACAGGCCCCTGGATCGCGAGTCATCTTCTTTATTTCCTATAATAATTGATACCCTGAAGTACGTTTAAAAGCTTCACCTTTATCAAATCACCCATTTTATATACCTTGCCAATCGATTTTATACCAAACCTCATACAGTTCTTGCATGTAGCCATGTGGCCATTAATATATTATCAAAAGAACAAGTGCACTTCAGATTGCTAATGCTTACACAGTAGCTGAGTCTCTAACATTACTTTCATGTAGAATGACGTGAGGTAAGACAGATTTCGGTAAAAAGAAAAACGGGACTTTAAGACGGGTCTGTGGTGTCCCCCTGCCCATTGGAAAGACCTATGGCATGCAGGCTGACATGCATGTACCGTGTTGTGGTTAGAGATAATCAGGTAAATAACCGTAGGCCGACTATAAGACCACAGGGATTCACACATGGTAACCACATGCTCCTTGTAACTCTCCCTCTATCATTATTAGTCCCGTTATATCTTCACATGAATGGCTCAGAAGTTTACTTTTCTTTATCAAATAGTGTTGTGTTCAGGAAGTGGTTTTTTTCTATTCTTATTTGACATTATACGATTTTTGTCAATACTGAGATGCACGCGAATTCATCCTGGCCATGGCTTCATGCAGCCTCGTTGTGTTAGCCACGTCATGATGTTAACGGTAATTATCCCTCATTTCCCAGACACGTATTTGACTTAATTGATTTGATTTATGGCAGAGGACACTGTGATCAATGATAGTGACCAATTAAATCGTCTGTCCATTGTGGTTCAATGCACCATTGTTTATAAAGCGAGAAGAAATTTATGGAAAGTTCTGATATAGGAGAGAGGGCATAAAAATACCAAGAGTAGACCTGTACAATATAAACCCTCCCCTCGAATCCTATTCCACTTAGACAGAGCGTCAGGAGGCCAACGATAGTAAAGAACATATAAGATTGAAACATTTCTGTGAAAAGTGTTGTTACGCTGGCCCTCTTCTCCATGGTCCAGTGAACACGACGTTTAATCAGAACGGGCCGACGTGAAACTTCTTAAAGGTCACTGGATCACAAACCGGTCTTGGAGTAGTATTTTTATCGTCCATGCAGGTAGTATTCTTAATGATTCATATCCTTGGGTAATTGTTTTGAACAGAGACAACGAAACGCTTGCATGTTGTTAATGGGTAAGATTTGGTAGGTGAGTGAGCTGATAGAGGGATGCCAGCCGTGCAACAGAACCTTCTCTAAAATCTCTCTCACACTTCAGAGACAAACGTGACGCTGGCCACCAAAGGAACCACAACAGAAGAAATCTCAAAGCGCAAAACAGAAAAGGCAACGTCTTGTGGTTTAACTACATATACTCACTATGTTAAATGGGGCATCTCAAAATGTACACACATTAGGTGCAGCATTAAGCGACTACCTTTGTTTACTTTAACATTATTTTTATATAAACGCTTTAAATTTAGACTGTGTTAGCCTATAATCCATTATTATACATGTATATGTATTTATATAAGCTCTGGTAAATGTCTCCATCATATTTTTTCCAACCGATTGCCAAGAACGTTATATATATAGTCTTCTGCATGGCGGACAAATCTACATACGTTTTGTGAAAGGTAAATCGCAAAGTCATGTACATGTATCATGTGCATAGATTACAGAACCGTAGACTCCGCATCTGTACGAAAACATTTATTGGTGAATTATCAATAGATCAAGTACACAAAACCTGCAATATGCCACAGCTAAATAACCGAAGGAAATATCCTGACCTTCTAAACATTAGAAAATACTCCCTATCAATGGACCCAGGAGAAAATCTCAGAACTAGAATTCAAGGAAGGTTGTTTATCAAACTAAAGAGCCCCAAAACAGTGTTCTATAAAAGAAGTTCCCTTTGCCAGGCCATGATGCCTTGAAATGACCCGCCAATCAATGTGCAAAACCTGCAAACGGCACTTAAAATTGTAACTGTTCAGCTAAGATTCTTACAATCGGTATGAATATGAATATTCTCTTTCACGCTCCCTTGCCATTATTCTCATCTAATTGCACATTATTGTAATATAAGGGATTAATACTTATTGTTAGAAGATAACTAAAAGTACCACTTCGCAGGATTGGCCGTAATATATGCTCTACAGAGGCCAAGAAATGTACTCACTTTGTGCAAAATAAACAGAATAAACAAACAAACAAAAGACATGATAGTATTCCATTTATTATTATAATAAAGACACCTAATTTGGTAAAAGTACATTTTGGAGAAGTTTACCAGAGATTGCAGCTCTGCTTGATAATTTATAGCATCTAGTAGCAGCATGACATGTGAAAAGAAACTGCTTCTGATTTGAGAAGTGTGGAACAAGACAGAAGGGTAGATGTTATGTGATAAATGCTCAGTGACTTACCCATGAGTCCGGCATGGTGTAGCTTGGTCATAGGCGTCTACCGGGATCGGTCACCAGTCCGGCCGTGCCTCGTGTCCTCCCGGGTGGGGTGAGTGGACAGGCCCACCAGTACCCGTGTGGTGAGGCCACGGTGATCCTGAGTAATGGAGAGGAGGGGGCGGGGGTGGTGCCCGATCACTCAGGGGAACCCTCGTCAGGGGTTCTTCGCGATCTGATGGGTGTTACCCAACTGTCACCTGAGATTGGAGGAGTTCGCGCGGGGCGTGGGAAACAACCAGGTGGATCGCGAAAATTAATAAACCCCCCGCGGTGGTGTCTACAGGTGCTATCTTCTCTCGATGGATGAACTACGGAGGTAATGACAGGGACAAGCACGGAGATACCGGGAGGGCCCGTCCTCACTGCCGCACTACCCCAGCACCACCCCCTGGAGAAGTGCGTGATAGAGGAACTCCGCGCGTCGTCCTGATGAATCGGTGCCGGTCCGCCGACGCCGGACACGAGGGGGAGGGGGCGTGGCGGGCACTGCCTGGCCTATCACACAACACCTAGGTGGTCCTCCTTCGTCAGATACCGCCGACACACTTGAGGGAGATTTCAGGGACTGAGCCGTGTACCTGGTGGGCGGCTGGAGGGCAGGGTGTCCCGGGGACCCGGAGGTTGGAGGCCGGGCGGGCGGTGTGCTTGTTGGTGTAAGGCCGTGCGGGTGACGGCATGACGGGGTCTGGTGTGGTTTGGAAGCGGCACCAGTGGGAGTCACTTCGTTGGGTGCCACGGTTGGATGACTCTGATGGCAGTGCAGTGATGGTGGGCCGGCCTTATGCGGTAGCATGTGTTCGGTAAAAGAAAATTAAAAAATAATGCAAAGAGAGCCCAGGAATACAGCCAGAGGAATAAACTTTGAGATTATAAATTTCATAGACAATTAGAACAGTAGCCGGACCTGGATCACTGTGTTAAATGCTTGGCCCCTTGAACTCAATGTATAAAATGTCCTTGTGGTGCGTAATAGTATTGACCCCGGTAGCGCTCCGAGGTACTGAAGTAAACATTCACTGTGTGAAGAGAGCTCGCCAATTACAACTAGGAACAAAAAGTATGTTCATCACAGATGAATGAGCGTGCAATTATAAATGAATAACAATTAAAAGGTCTGAGTTACATTTAGCCTATGGATAGTTTTCTGTAACCAACCTGCACCCAGTCAACTTGTCATTTCTCTAACTGCCTGAGTCTAGCATCAAAACATATCAAGCAACAGTGGGTCAATGAGGTATTTCAGTCTTGAGTGATTGGTCATGGTCAGCTGGGCACACCTTTAAGACCCTGAGACACTGGCTCCCTGCTATGTTATCACTACCACAGTGAAAAGCATGCAGATAGTAAAGGGATAGTTTTTGGAAGCACACTGAAAGTTCAATGTGACCACTCTAACCCTGACTCTAAGCTATAGATGATGTATTTAGGCGTGCAAGCACGCTCTAATAAACCAACACGTTTTGATCGCTCCATTTCCTCCCATAGCCTTCATTAAGGTCCATTAGTCTTATTAGGTCACTCATTAAAATGCGTCATAAAAATATTATTAAGGGATTAAATCTATATGATATGATATCGCATGTTTCGAGATAGGCCTATACTTTCTAATACGTTGTCAATCATTGACAAGTCAAGGTTTAAGAACAAAATATTTGCATTACAGTCTTCAGATAAGGCTAAGTTTGATCTCATCTACGTCAAATTTGACTCGTGACAGAATAAAATGTTGAGCACAACTAAGTGGAAAACTGACCATGTATCATAAATATCTGATGAAATAGTACCATACATGCAGAATATAATGTAAGCACTAATTCAAATCGCTACATATGTGTTCGACCCGCTATGAAGGACACAGTCAGATTATACCGTTCTTGTTGTTTCCTGTTAAATTTCAAATTTCCTGAGGGATTAATCTTGTCGACAGGTTCATCACAGGTATGACAAATTAAAACACAAAATGACACATCTAACTGATCAATATCAAAATCTATTCATATGTTGCTTGGGGTCAGTTTAATGGCATCAATTAATTTGAAAATCTACTTTTTTTAAACCAATTGAATCCATAAATCCTTTATCAGTGTTAATTTCAGCAGACATGTTGCCTATCTCTGGGTTTGATTGCATCTTAATGCTAGCTTGTCACGCTATGCAAAAGGAGAAAAAATAAATGATTGACTATTTTGTATTACGGCTGTCGTGTATTGCCACTTTGATATTAGAGGAGATATAATATTCAGTCTGGTTTTAAAGCAATATAGGCCCATTCTAATTATAACTAAGACTGGGGACTGGTATATAATTAGGAATTCTTAGAGTACAACTGCTATCGATGTGATTGGGTGCCTATATTTGCATATACAAGTAGCCATCGTTAGACCTTGAAGATTTCCGAACGGAAACCCTATATTTGGACCAGGTTCATTAACATACGCAACAACATTCTGTTTTTATTCAATGTGACTCATACATCAATAATTCACCGTTTGTTTTCTCTAAACCGGCTTTCGCGTGGTTACATCTAAAGTAAGGCCTTTTTATTACTCTAATTCCAACGTCCTTTTTTTCTATTTCTGTTTTACAATCTTTTGAAAACGAACATTCGATGTTATTGATTTTGACTTAACAAATACATATTTACACGAGGCACCCCATACTCTGCATGACGTGTCACTTGGGAAGCCGCAGACCGCGATACACAACGCGCAATACCCGGCTGTAGTTCGCTAGGTGGCACCAGATAATGAGGGCAGGGTGGGGCGGACCGCTGAGCTTGCACACCTGGATGGCACACCTGAGCTGCCACACGTGAGATTCGACGTCTGTCCATAATACTACCACCTTGTGAAAGGTAACAATTGAGCCAAGGTATGACAAAACGACCCTATAGCACATGGACATGCAGTGATGACTGACATTTAAGATCTAATGGCGTTGTGGTCTTTTTTTTATTACAAAAACAAAACAACAAACAAACACACAACAAAGACGAAAGGAAAAACTCTATGGGCCCCTTGGTTCCACAGAAAATCGTATGTGCCAAGCATCGGTCTAACTGATGAATAATTTTCTCTCGACTCGAAGTCGATTATTTCTAACAATAAACTGGGCGAGACTACTTTTGTTGAACTCAGAAATAAACACATTAACTCATGGTATTTTATTTACCCAATTCGTGACAACTGCCACAATAGATTAACGTCACGCCTGTCAAGGCATTCATTAACGTGGCAACGCTCCGGCAAACATGAATATCAGTAAAGGGTCTCTTAGTATGTTCTTGTACCGAAAAAGACTGAAAGATATAAATCTTTGCATAAAATTTTCATAGAAATATGAGCTTCTTAACAATGAACTAGCAGCTTCTATCAACTATGGCCTGGTTAGCGTTGCCCCGCAAATAATCTCAATATACGCATCTCCTGCGGTCCACAAAGGTACTACTAACGCAGTCCTTCAATGGTTCACAGCAATTTATAACCTGAGTGAACTTGTTCATTGAATCGACCGAGTATTTGATAGGTCTTGCAGATGAATCATCTCACATAATGCTAGATCGCCTAAAGACACAAGAAAAAACATCGTGGTCGAAGGGTGAGTAATAAATACAACATTACCATGATTTCGATCTGTGTGGCCGTATTCTCCTTGTAGTTGACGCTACGCAACACTCCCCGCTATCGCTCGGAGGTTTACTAAGCGTCAGCTACGCGGAGAACACGGCCACTCAGATCGAAATTATGGTAATATTGTGTGTTTGCACATGCCTTAAACTTAATTAATAAAATGTAACAAAAACATGGCCTATAGACCTCTCTTTTGGCCTACCCCCCGCTATATTTATAGGCATCGGCTGGGTCGCATGTTGATCACTGGCGAACTAAACGTAATTCGCTGATTATGATGTCAGGTGGCATACTAATTAGCAAGAAAGAGTTATACTCATTCACTATTGACCTAGGTAAATATCTAAACGGAAGTGGTTTGTACACAGGTGTCTGCAGACAATATGCCTTTTTCCATAGGCTGGTGTCGCACGTTATCTGCTTGGTTACGCAATGCGTGCGACCAAACATAGCCCTGGGAACACATACTTTAGCATTGGATCACTGAGTGTATAAGGGTAAAACGTTTATAATACCCATGCACATTATTTCCATAGAAATAAAAGCGATTGCATCATATTCTATGGTATTCCAGCTCCAATTTGATGAATCATACATGAATATCAGCTCAATGATACCATAGATATACCTTAGATAAGACAGGGACTCCAAGACTGGATACACACTAATACATTGGTAGACCTAGCTATAATATGCTTATCTTTTTCCAAGTTAAAACCAAGATAATAAACAGCTATGACGTTTAGACAACCCAGACTCATCAATACAATACCCTAGTTTGTTCTAGAAATTTAATCTGTCAAAAAACAATACTCCTGCAATCACACCCACCGTTCACACTTTAGGTGTGATTGCTGTGGTCCCTATACACATATGGCCGGACTTGGCCGTGTTTGTCCGAGAGGCCGCGTTACTAGACAGTGGGCCGTTAGGCGGCGCTGAACGGCAACACCTGTATTATCAGGCCTTTTTCCACACGCCGCTGTCGCACCTTATCTCCTTAGTTACGCCACGACTGAAGCCAAACATTCACCTGACAACGTATACTTTAGCATTGATAGACACAGTGTATGAGCGTAATACGTTCATAATACTCGTGCACATTATCTCTAGAGAAATAAAAGTGATTGCATCGTATTCTATGGTATTCCAGCTCCGATTTGGTGTATCATACATGCATATCATCTCAATGATACTTTAGATATACCTGAGATAACATAGGGACACCGAAACTGCATACACATTAATACATTGGCAGACCCAGCAGTTATATGCTTATCTTTTTCCTATCTAAAACCAAGATAATTATCAACTATAAAGTTTAGACAACCATGACTCGTTAGTACAATACTCTAGTTTGTTTCAGCAATTTAATCTGTCAAAAAACAACACTGCTGCAATCACACCCACCGTTCACACTTTAGGTGTGATTGCTGTTTGTCTCTATATGAAAACCTCTGGACTAGCGGTGTTTGTCCGAGCGGCCGCGTAACTAGACAGTGGGCCGTTAGGCGGCGTTGAACGGCAACATCTGTATTGATGGCCCACTCGTTGTACCAATTATCAGAATAACAGCAATGTGTCTACATGTCAAATGTCGTCTGCTGCCGAATACAAGACACGATATCCTGTCCTCAACTGATCACCCTGAGACCTACATCATGCGAAGGTGTCTGCACCTCAAAAACTCCCATATACACAGACATAATTGCAGTACCTGTCAGTCGATGTCACTCAATGAAAATCTTTACAAATCACCTGATAATATGTGTACCAGAATATAAATACATAAATACATAAATTCATACAGAATCTATTGCAGTAAAGAAATATTCCTTTATTGCCATGATATGGTACTAATGTTATGGATATATTCAAAAGAATTTAGCGTATACATAACAACAGCAAATGATAAAAAAATAAAGTAAACCATTATGTAATTGAAGAAGCGTATGGACTAATGATACTGTAGGGCTTCCGGTGCATCCAGAGAAACCATTGAATCCATGAGACTACTGACATTCCTCACATGACGAAGGGTCTTGTTAATCCTCAGACTGTCAGGTAGTTTTGTAGAGTAGGTGAAAAAAACACCTTATCACGTTCGCATGCTGGCATCGCACTCAGCGTAGAAACAGCGGATGTGTGACCTGCACCTCCCTACTCGTGGAGGGTCCGCTCGGTTCTTTAGCACGACTGAACTCCAAGTAGAAGGTCAAACGTCAAGGGATCGTGGCATCTGAATGGTAATGAGCGGACTGCTATTCGCCTGAAAGCACATGTATATGTGTGGCGGAAACATCAAGCTGCCAGCTCTCTTCATTGCAGCTCTAGCGTACCGTATAGTAGAGATCACTCAAGTGTATACATTCTGCACAGTTTCCACTCTAACTGTGCAGATTTTTACCTCGTGGTTCATTTCCCAAGGTTAATGATTATAATACGGTGTGTTGATTGGGGGACATGGGATTACGTGTTTCTATGAGATTTCAAAATGGTCCACATAGAGTTCAGCGACTTGGTAATTGGCTTATCACAGGCGCCCAGCACGCATACACCACCATTAACTTATATGCCTCATGTAACATTTTACACCATCAGAAAAGGCGGATTCGAGGCTTAGTCTGAAGAGGGCAAGAATGTGAAAGCCTTCAAGCGTCTCCATGTAAGAGGTTGACATTTAACGATCTAACAGAATCCAATTTATGTAAAGTACGTGATGTGTAGGATAGAAGGACCGACAGATTGACTTTGTAGCTGATATCATGTACATGCTATGCATTCTAATTTTCCGGTCATCTAGATGCAAATCTTTTGATTCTTGTAGCGATCTCCTTCTAATGTATATGTCATATGAAGTGAATTTTATCAACTTTTGTTTTCAGTTTATACTTATACTGGAGGATCCACTAGGGATACTGGTCCCTGTATGACTTGATGACTATTTTTCGTTTGTCAATGGATGAGTCATCCAGCTGATCTTCCGTGCTCTCTGTTACAACCCACACTGATGTCACATACTAAAAGAGTAACCGGACTTAATTCAGGAGGAAAAACAATTAGAATAGCACACAGATTTAAAGCCAAGCCATTGATATATTGTGAGTGGCTAAAAAAAGTGTCAATTTTAAATGAGATTCAAATATTCCGGCTGTTTCTCCCTAAGGTGCAAAAACAGGAAAAGCAGAAATTGCCACTGCCACTTCCCATGTTTCCGTAATAAAACCGTCACAAATCAAAGTAGTCATGAAGACCATGCAAGATTTGGCAGAAATAAGAATGCGGGTACCCCTTCTGTAAAACGAGAACAAAGTTCTCCTCAAAATGTTCTGAAATTGCTGGAAGAGTGTTACTGGGATTCCTTTACGACATGCGATTCATTTTGTTTTATTCAATGAAAAAAAGGTTAATGACGTTGTATATTCGCCTGGATGGGCGTTCTTCCTTGCTCATGTTTACCAGGTCAAACAAAGTATCTCAAGTGTCTATATTACATCGTCTTTACATTAACTAAAATAAAGAAGAACATCGCGAATTTGTAATCATGTTTGTCTGCCCAGAATTTCGGTGGCAATTAAGTTCACAGGTCATGTGACTCTGTGTTATGTTGACTACTGTTCTTTTGTTGTAGAATCCCAAATGTTCGTTTGATGTTCATTTCTCCATCGCGCCTTCATATTCATGTTTACATTTGTATCAAGCAAAGTCAACACTTAAACACTAGTTTGAAACATATTTTTGTAGTTATCAAATATGGAAACAAATGCCACTCTACCATGCCTAAAATATACTACTATGTGTAGTACGAGCAACATGGAATTATTTGTTATAGCTAAAATGTGCTTCTGCCTCCGTGTACACACATAATTATCAATATCTCCATAAGATCTCCTTATATAATTAAAAAAAAAGATATAATAGGCGTAGGATATGACCACATCTGCATGTCCATGTGTGAAATTGAATTAGAATCCTCCCACACACTAATTTTTCTATTTTTATTTTTTATTCGGACATATTAAACGACGGTACAGACGTTCATCTGTTTCCAGACGATCTTCCACGCTGGCGTCTATACATAACGGATTATGTAGTTGTACTGCTAAATAATGTACATGGAGGCAGAATCTGCCTCTGTGTACATATGTTTATCTCTGTTTTCAAGCCAAAACTTAGCCTGCTATGGGTCTTAGTGTTGATTGGTGTTGCTGTGGGTATTGATTAATAGGTGTGGGTATTGATGAGTGTTGATGTTGATAGGTATTGTTGTTGGTGGCATAAAAATGGCTAACATGTGCTTCTGCCTCCGTGTACACACATAATTGTCAATATATCCATAAAATCTGCTATCATAATTTGAAAAAGATATGATATGAGTAGGATATGACCACAATCAAAATCGCGTCGGAAGGTTACCTAATATCGGGGCAGTTGACCACATTTCTGCGATTAGACATCTATAAAAACCCATACAATGCGTGGTGGATTGGCTTGTCTAGACATATGTCTACGATTTTGCACCTTCCCGATATGGCACTTTGACATTTTGTATCGGTGCCATATCGGGAGGTCTACGATTCTATCGTAGTAGGTGGACGCCGGGCTTAACACCACTAAATAATGTACATGGATGCAGATTTTCTGCATCCACTTCTGCCTACGTGTACATAGGTTTATCTCTTTTCATAGCATATATTGGTCTGTAGAATAAAAGGGAGATGTGTTTTTTCGTAAAATTGTTAGAGGGTGACAGATTTTGAATCAGCACTCCTTCATGAATACTCTGAATTCAAAAGCCATACCTGTGTTTCAACTGAACACATCATTCAATCCTACGAAAGGTTTCAACTGCCAATCCAATGGTATTTCATTTCCTTTATGACAATGTCATTCGTTTACTCTTGGATAACCTTTCATGAATGAATTATAACCCTAGTGGTAATATGTCATGATGTCCAGGTGTTGAGGGTGTCACGAAAACCACCAGGAGAATCTCATCGTTGACAATATTCATTGAAATGTAAAGTAATTCTGGCTGACACATATGACATACGCAGGTGAAGAGTAGGAAATTTGCCACAGACATGAAGATTCATAATAGACACGTGTGTTTGATGTTTTATATGATCACACGCTATGAGAAATAATAAGAGAAATGCAAGTTAACAATACACATTTCCGTTATAATATCATTTTGTTAATGGTTGAGAAATTATATTCAATCTAAAAATATCTTTCCTTTCTGTATCCATTTTGATATCTCATGAACACATGAATCAATTAGGACAATCGTTGTGGGTGACCAATTTGGGGACTATGGTATTGGCTAACCCATAGGTAAGTTACTCCAGGCTGGTTCAACTAGGATTACTCAGATATGTCTGCACAATCATGGTATCCCTACTTCTTAGACAGAAAGACAGGAGCTTCAATAGAGAATGGTTATTCAAATATCCAATAGCCGTATGGTCTTCGATCAGGAAAATGGGCTTTTCCAGGTAATGGCAATGTAACTTCAGACAGAACTACTTTCATGGGTCCTACCAAACTTTTTCTTTGGAGGAAATTATCCCAACAACTAAGAGCTCGTGGGTTAACTCAACCACCACGGTGATTCAACAGTCTTGCACTAGGTGCAAGACCCAGGCTAATCATTCTATCATTATATTTTACAAAAGTGTGTTGCCCCTCCGCAGATTCCCCATTGTAAAGTCGAGGGATTGTGTAATATAGGCGAACCCGTGACAGTTCCTTAAGCCGTAGACACACCAAGCGATCCAGCAATCTCTGGAATCGCCATCACAAAATGGCGTGCATGTAGGATGTTATTTCATAGGAATATCTCCCATCGATAATTTAGCACCTCAGAAGCAGTGACCAGGTGCAATATGAAATAGTTGCCACATTTCTCGTTGGTGTATCACGGCTTTAGGCAAATTTAACTATATCACACCAGTAGGAAGAGCAACACCTGCGACTCCATTAGACAATCACAGGAATTATCCTTAACTGTACTTTGTAATACAGGTGTATGTACACGTCATTATTCTAGCATGGAATATACAGGTGCACATAGTCCGCTACAGTTTAGAGAACACAAGCAATACCTCAAGAGACACTAATACAACAATCAACATAGCAGAAGGAAACTAACATATAGTTAGACAAGGAAAACATTTCTCGTCTGTAGACTGCGGCATTTATGTTGACTTGCTGCTGGTGTCATGAGATACTTAGCTTCGTCCTCCCAGGGGAAAAAAGGTTAAGAAGCATTGCTTTTCCGCGTCAGTGCCACATGTCGGATAAGAATTTATTTCGGGGTCTAAATGAACGAAGAAAACAGTTCGTTATGGTCTGTAGAAAACATTTCTCGTCTGTAGACTGCGGCATTTATGTTGACTTGCTGCTGGTGTCATGAGATACTTAGCTTCGTCCTCCCAGGGGAAAAAAGGTTAAGAAGCATTGCTTTTCCGCGTCAGTGCCACATGTCGGATAAGAATTTATTTCGGGGTCTAAATGAACGAAGAAAACAGTTCGTTATGGTCTCTAACGCCGAGAGTTGATCTAAGAGAATTTCGCCAAGATTGAGGAAACAAATGACTTCTAACTCTTTACTACTTACCCTATCCATGGAATCTAGATCATACATGTAGATATGTATGGCGGGGTTAACCATAAAGAGGCATGGTAAGTGCTTGTGTATTTTTACAGGTATTCTGGGTAAAAAGAGGTTTGTCGGGAGCTAGGATCAGCAGGGTTTAGTCTCAGTGGCTCTAGTGAAATAAGGATTTATGAGTGGTTAGTGTCTCATAGATATAGAATCATTCGTCAAAGCATGGTTATTTTGAGAAATCTAATACCTCCACCGTTATACACTTGTACACCTGTCTTATATAAGCTCTAATCAAAGCTCCCAATCATCACTGAGAAAAGTGTTATTCTCTAAAGGTAAATTGGAGGTCAAAGACAAGACGGCGGCAAGCCAGAATCATGCTTTACTAATTTAGTTGTCTCCTTTTTATTTCGAGATAGAGTAAAAATGTGTTCTCTCGTGTTTACTGCAAAGGACTCGGCTGGAGGGATCGCGCTTCTTTCTGCTATATTCTACTTTCCCACCCTCAAAAACACAAACGGGTCTTCCCATGGATAAAGAGACTGGATTATCTCAAGAAAAACGTGTTGTTGTGTTTTACACGAGATATAATGCCAGGTGCAAATACTCCAAGCCGCAACGAAGCCGTGTTGGGCGATGAAAGAGGTTGTTTACTTTCACGGAAAGTCGTCTGCTTTTATTCCTGTGAGCATCCCGTCTGGGTCTGTGAAAGTCTGAAACCACAAATCCCGAAGAAAAAGAGAAATCTGTAGCCCTTTCAGGGGATCTCCCTTTGTGAAACCCTTTAATTCAGATCTCTCTTTGTGTGATGAACATACACAAAGAAGGGTTATGAAGATGCAGCGTGATATTTGAGTCAAACTCTAGGACCTATTCCTTCATAAGTTCAGATCACATACATGTATATGTATTTATACTGGTCTATCTTTATATTCTAGTATAAAACTCTTCCAGAGACGCACATAGCATACAAAGACCAATTCCAGGCATGAGAACATGTACTTTGATATTCAATTGTTTTCAGCAAGTGCATGCCAAAGCTAATTTGATTATTACATATACATTTTCCAAGCTTAAAAACCAAAATAATAACTCAAAATGTTGATCTTACCATCGGATGTTTCAGGAGGACAATTGTAGGCAGAAACCATAATACATGTTGTATGTATGATTTATACATGTATAGTCAAATTTATACTGAACCTGTAAAGGGTTTTCCTGTGTTCCTGATATGATTTCCTGTGAATCTATTTCGACTTGTATTAATCATCGATGAACATGTCATTGTTAATTGCTAAGTTGTCCTGACAACCCCTGTATTCCAGCAAAGTCTACCACTTGATTTATTAGGAACCTTCTAGTTTAAACACATCCTTGGGCCTATTCTGTGGGTAGTTTCACAAACTAGCCAGCCTGCTGATATGCACCCATCAATATAGCAATTTCAACAGGATTCAGTTAACACCATCTTTTAACAAAATCCCAATTTCCTTGTTATTTCTTCAGTATGTTGCCTTAAAGCCATACATTTTATATGATGAATACCAGACACGTACGAGGAACAGCATAGTTCATACTACATATTTTATATTCAGCAAATCATCTTCGGGTGATTTGCAATATACGCTGTAGGGTTTACCGATGCCTTAGTAAGGCCACTAAAAAAACAAACTTGTTTCTCATCACCAAGCCATGAAAAATATGACGAGGGCGCTTTTTTCCCCTTTTTTCTATTTTTTTTAAAAGCTTACTCAAAGATGGCTTTTGAAAATGGGCTTCAGACATACAGTAAAACCCTGCATTGGTGGACAGCCTTCGATCTGGTCCAAAGTGTGCGCTTACACAGGGTGTGTGCTTATGCGGGATTTCGAGATTTTTACTGGGAATACGTTTAATGCATCCCTGACATCAGGAGCTTTAATTTGATACTAGATACACATACCTTTCACAAGTTCTATCAAAGTTCATCTTATTTATAAAAAAAAATATTAAAAAAATATAAAAAAATATTTTTTCTGATGCTCGCGGTGATGAGAAACAAGTGTTTTTTAGTGGCCTTACAGAAAGGTATTTGCATTTGGTTCGAAGGGTTTCATATGTCGAGACAAGACGTTATGCCGACACTATGAATATTTATCACACCTCATGGTTCACCGTGACTCAATGTATTTTTCCTGCCCTACTTATAACAGTATGTGTCATGTTGTCTCTCCTTATGATAAACTGCGCTCCTCTTTAAAACGTCAAACGTGTGTATGCATACAGACACACAACGTACGCCGTCCATCATATATTATCAGGGTGATATTGGAAATATAATATTTTGCCATATTTGGACCGGGTGAATCTATCTGTGGGAACTCATTGAGAGAACTATGGCTTATACCTTCAATAATGTTTCCTCTCTTAAGTTCCTAGGGCCTACAAAAAACATTTTCATTACATTGATTAGGTCAACCCGATGCACATATTGGCACCCTACCTTGAGCTAATAGATTCTTAGGAAGGGAGAGACATTGTTTACGTATATTCTTCGCTAAGCATTTATGACATGAGAGCGATAATGAATTATCTATTTTTTTCTGGATCATTCATCTTCAAACATGCATTTGTGGTCTGCATGATTATATTATGTGCTACTTGCCTGAAAGGTTTCAACAATCAAACAATATATTGTATGAAAGTTCAGTCGTATTTTCCGTGGATCCTTTATACACATGATTTTATGGGAATGCAATCATTTTCAACTTTAATACGTGTTCCTAGTCTCTGTCTAGACATGATATAGCCCGGCTCCTAAAATTTTTGTCAAATATTTGGAAACAAGTTGGGATCTCAACTTTTCAAAAGTGGGCACGTCCACTGGCAACAAAAGACCGAGGCAAAGAATAAATTGTTTGAAACAGTCTTCCATCTAATCGTCAGAGGAGCTCTCGTTGCGAAAATACCGTTACGAGAAATAATTGCTGATATCTGGAACCATAGTAGCTCTTCTTTTTTTGTCATCAACCGTAACCATATTGCTTCACAATTCTTTACAGCATACAATTCTCATGATTGCTCCCCTCTTGTCTGCCAAGCTTTCAAAAAGCCGGTTGGGCTTTATCCAAGAGATATTGCTGCAAGATACGCTCGTAGCCAATATAGCTTTTTTCATCCGGCTCATATCAATTCAACAGTACACTACAAATAAATGCTATAAGACACGTCACTTCAAAGCATAAAACACTTTGCCTTTGTGAGCTTTCCAATTTGTAATCTGACCCATTGTGGGATTTCGGTGATTTCCGGTTACACGGTAGAAGTGTAAGTAAAAATATGTGAACGATGACCACTGGTGATCTGTCATTGTAGGTAAGCGATATTTGTAACAGACGACATTTTTATACATTTGTGAAGCCGCCGTATAAGCAGACGACAAGGCCTCACCACAGGCTCTTTTGACAAGTCCCAGACAAAATGACACAAAGTATGTTTACGAGTAGACCACTCCTTACACGTTGTCGCCAGAAAATTGATTTACTGGTAGTATTCTTGTTTTATCGGCTTCGTAGGGAGGTATGACCCCATGAGTACATTTAACAAGGTGACTATCCTTAGTGAAAGCATGATAACCAAATAAAGAAAGAAAAATACAACAGAACAGTGTGTATATCGTATCTCACCGATTCGTTTTATTTCGCACATTCAGTTTACCTCTGTGTTGCTGTATCCATTCAGGCAAATTTAAAATAGGCAGCATCCATACAAACAATTGCGATCATAAGTATCAAAATAAGTTAGTGAACATGTTGTTGGAGTTTGATTTTTTTTAAAGTCTGATTGTAAAACCTTATTGAACTTTAAATCTATTCTGTTATAGCAACGTCAAATCTATTTGTGATCTTTGAAAAAAATAGAAACAGTTGTTTATTCATACGAGGGCCTTGTGTATCATGGCATCCACCACCATCCACCACCAGCCTGTATCAGATGAAACATACTCGAGATATGTACGTTGTATTGCTAACAACTCATCAATATTAGGCTGGTCTCTTACCAACTCCACTTACACCGATTCCTACTCACTACGGGCTCCCTGTTATCCTGGGGCTACATCTTAGCCCTAGGCTCGTAGGAACATCAATTCCCCTTCAGTCCTAGGTAAGTACCTCGGGTAATTATCTATTCTCGTTGAGAGTGTGCATCGAATGTATTAAGAAAATAAATAATTGTGTCTGATATGTACAGTACTTGACATTCTATTGTAGTCCGATTTTCCGCGCTATGCGCAAAAGGGTCACAAACGCACATCAAGTCATTGAAAGTAGGGTGTATTCTAATTTAGTTTGTAGGGAAGACACAACTCAAGACAGTGAATTGAAGTAAAAGTTCAGGATGGTATTTATTTGCTTATATTAGATTACAAAGTTTCGGATTCATAAAAGATCCTTCATCAGGTTTAGTGGTTACATCAGTGTTACATATGGTTATATTGATTTTTGAGTCGGTTGGGAATCATTAGAATCGGCTGCTAGGCAACCCTTATAAGAGTTTATACAGTGGTGATTTACTCACAGTTGTTGCAGTTATTAGAGTACAAATTGATATTCTTTCAAGATAGAATTTTTTTAAATTGGCATGTTTTCTAATTTCTCGTACTATCATATGCAGGAGATCCTCTTACTGTGCAAGTCTGAGCCCTTCAAATGTGTTTACGTTCATGTACATCAATGCGTCGTTATCAAAATATCTTATCTGAGAGCTCAAGGCGCCTAGTCCTATAATGGTGCTGCCATCTAGTGTATACAATGATAACCAAAAGCATATCGCAGCCATCAATGTTATCAAAAATATTTCAAAATTGTGAACAAATTATTGATCCCTAATCTAACAATACGAGGAAGAAGAACAAATAGACATTTAATAGATTAACACAATATCGGTTTTCAATTAGAAATCTTACAGGCAATGTTGCAGTTTGCGAGATGAGACTGATATCTAAACGAACATATCAATAGGCAAAAAAACATGGAAGTATCTCGAGAACTTTGGTGATTACTCGCGATGTATTCTACTCCAATACAGGTGTTGCCGTTCAGCGCCGCCTAACGGCCCACTGTCTAGTTACGAGGCCGCTCGGACAAACACCGTTAGTCCAGGCACTTGCACATAGAGATATAGACCATTCACAGCTAAAGTGTGAACGGTGGGTGTGATTACAGGAGTGTTGTTTTTGGACAGATTAATTTGTTGGAGCAAACTAGGGTATTGTATCAATGAGTCTGGGCTGTCTAAACTTTATAGTTGATAATGATCTTGGTTTTAAATAGGAAAAAAGATAAGCTTATAACAGCTAGGTCTGCCAATACAATAGTGTGTATGCAGTTTCTGTGTCCCTGTGTTATCTAAGGTATATCTAAAGTATCATTGAGGTGATATGCATGTATGACACATCAAATAGGAGCTGGAATACCATAGAATATGATTCAATCGCTTTTATTTCTATGGAAATAATGTGCATGGGTATTATAAATGTATTACGCTGATACACTGAGTGATCCAATACTAAACTATACGTTGCCAGGGGTATGTTTGGCTTCAGACACGGCGTAACTAACCAGATAACGTGCGACACCGGCCAGTGGAAAAAGGCCTATATGAAAGGACTATGGAGGCCAGCATGGGTCTAAAACCGTGTGTCAACATCTGCAGTAAACCGGTAGAAGTCATTTGGACCACTCTCCATGTTTGGACCTACTGATAATAGGCTAAAGCAATTTGTTTGGGGTCATTCACAAATCACCTACACAGTGAGGGGTGGGGTAGGGGGTAGATGTTGCGCACATCCCTCTTCATTCTATTGCTTACAAGATGGAGAGCTGTTGGTAGATCGAAATTCATTTGGTTTTTTTTCTTTTTAAATTGTGTACGTCCTTATTTAAACCGGAGACACACCATGCGAGTCAAAGCAGCGATCTCCAGAATCGCCAACACAAAATGCCATGTATGTGAGATATTATTTCATAGTAACATCTCGCACCGATGAGGTAGCGTATCAGAATCAATATTCATGCGAGATATGAAATAAAAGCCCACATAAATCCCAATTTGTGTCGGCGATTCCTGAAATCGCTGCTTTTCTCGCTTGGTGTCTCTTCAGCATTATGGAGTAACCTAACAGCTATAAATTATAGGATGACATACTATGGTAACTTTGTACAGAACGACTTTCTTCCCCGAAGTGGTATAATACTTTAATACTATAATACAACGACAAAAAACATAACGACAAAGAGTGATGCCCTCAATTTGCAACCGCAGCGGTTAATGGAAACATCCCCTGGTGACATATTTGTGAACGCATTGGCAAAAGGCCTGACGTAGTTTTCCAAGCTGGTGCACATTCACGTTGTACATCTATGTGTACTTGAGACCACAGAAGTTTGGGAGCAGATCGATGCGTACAGACACGCAGCAGGTGGCGCGCCAAGCGAAACCCGCATGAACTAGGTGCGAGACTAACACCGGGACGTGCGGCTGTCACACCTGGCAGCGTATCATGGCAACAGGACGCAGCTGACACAGCTGACACAGGTGAGTGCATGTTTTACTGTACGAACCCGCTGATAATACACTTCACAAGCACTCACAGGTAAACACCAATGTGTGGTGATATAGAGAGGAGCGGTACGTCTATAAGGTACCGCATTTCGTATCGACAGTTCAGTTGTTACCACACAGAGATATACTAGTTGGAATCATATTGTGCTGTACGTACACGGTTCAGGTCTGTTTGGGCCTATTCCGTCTTGAGCCAGTGTGTCCACCTGTCAGACTGTGTGACAGGTATGCAAATAGGTACGTGTCAGGAGCTGCCTGTGAACTATGCATATAGCTACAGTCGTCATTCACTTGCTTATGGTGGGTGTATGAGAAAATTTGTATACGTCGCATATGGATATCTCACTTAGCATTTGTCTTTTTTTGCCTTCCGATTTTTTCGTTTAATTGAATTTACCATTATTCTAAACAATAACCCTATGGTCGTGGTAGTCTGTGTGGAAGTGTTTCTTTGAAAGCAAGCATGTACATGTTCGTGTTATAAATCAAAGGAATTTTGGGTATCCACACCGATTAAGCTTTATTGCGTAATCAAATTTGTTTTATAAATTGGATGTGACATCTTACATGCAGTTACATGTATACGGAAATACGAATATCCCATATAAAACTCTATAAATAATCAAACAGCATACCGTGTTTGTTTGTCAGCTCCTATTTGCTGAGGAAATGTCAACCATGATTTTGTAAGTACAATCGATAACATTATGATAACAATATATCAATGTGCATGTATTATCGAAGATCATATTATTTGAGACATATCATATGCATTTGTGTAGAACGTTAGATAAACTTCAATACATGTTTCAAATCTCTGTCTAGACCAAATATAGCCCGTCTTCTAAAATCTTTGTCAAATATATTATATATTTATGCCTACAAAAAATATCTCACTTGACGATCATGCATTCTCTCACAATATACGATTATCGAGGTAACTCATAGCCCGGCTAAAATGCTAACTATACCCTGAACCTGCGAAATAATCACTAGCACAAGACATAGATGAGTCTGTGGAAACCTAAAAACCAGAAATGGAAAAATCATCAATAATCTTAGCTCTCTCGTAGAAAAGCAAAATATTTTTTTCTACAAAAGGAGGTCACAAGAGGGTCACTCTGGGATAAGGGTAACATTACTTCACACCGGTTGGAAACTTTTCAGGTTTATCACTCTGCGAGAAAGTCCTATCCCCTCTCCACCATATTCGCATGGGAGGGGAAGCCTGCCAACCAACTCTTTTTTGTACATCTACTCAAGGATTTAAAATGAAAAAAAAAATCTGATTTTTACAACCTTTTTTTTCTGACAGCTTTAGGTCCATGAGAGATGAATCTATAATTAATGGACCTGAATAAGTCACACAGGTTGAGGGGTAAATGAATTTTTCAGAGGCTACCTGAAACCCCAAAAAACCCTTGGTTGAAGATCAGGCACAGGTGCAGTGCCGGCCGAGCGCATGTGTGGTACCAGTCTTTAGATGGATAACTTCCTGGTTCCTTTGAAGTTATTCCGCCCATATATTAGTATATGAATATATCAGTTACACGATGCTTCAATTGTTCTGGAAATTTCCATGCATCAATGTATGTTCTAACCTCCGTAACATCCCGTGTTTGTATCTGTCCATCTCCCTCTCTCTAGCCTTAACGGTAGTATCCGTTGTATTTTGAATTGAATTTTTGATCTTTTATGAAAGGTTTATAGATATCTAGCTGGTACTCTGTAGTGTAAAATGCATTCATCTAATTTGTATTTGTCAGATCCACCCCGCTCCCCTTTCCGGTACAGGGTTCGATAATACCCACACTTCTTGTTATGTATTGAAGGAAAATATTTGTGCTGATGGCATCAACAATGTGACGTGATATGGTAGTGCAAACAAGATAGGGTAGAAACGGCATATATTATGCTGATTTTGGTAAAGTATTCACCATTCATCGCCATTTGGGGTGAACAGCTGATCTATTTCAACATCCGGGTACTGTGCAGTTAGACTGGCTTCAGTCTCTGTCTCCTATAAGCTATGCCTACCCTTCCTCCTACCCCTGCCTTCCTCGCCAGGTTCCCGTGCTTGTCAGGCATTAGGGGAAGTTCAAATTTGTCAAAGTAGCTTTATTTTTTCTTAGTGATCTCCATAATCAAAGACGTGGGCAAGTATATACTGTCAGGGAACCAGCGACAAAGAATGAACAAAATGGCTGTCTTGAGAAGCAACGAAGCTTCACTGGAAAACTACCTCTAAATACACAGTTATCACATAACGGAACATTGTCTAGTTGCAGTGTGGAACAAATTGGTATATATATATATGTACATTGATTATAAATTTGTTTAATGCATGTAAAGTTGGTAACAGGTATCGGGCAACCAGTCCTGTTTTGAGACAGGGCTAGTTAAACTGGCTAATGTTGAGTGTGCATCTGGTAGTAGGTTCATGTTGGGACCTGAACGTAATCCCACTTGGACAGCGGAAATCCTAATGCATAGATACCTTTTTCACGTTTATCGCTTGATAAGCTTATTGTGATGATGCATTTTCAACACTCCTCGTCCGACACTGATTGTGAGGCGATGCCACTCTCGAATACAGATCGCTAATTCATACCACAGGGACAGGACATGGTGACTTTACCTTTCATATTGTTGAGATGAAAGTAGGATTATCCTGGAATGTGCTTTCCATCGATGCCTAGAATTTATACTGCCACCAATGTTAGCATTTAATTTTTTTTGTGAACAATCAATTTATTTTTTTCCTTCTAACTTTAAAGTTAAGAATATTAATACATACATGATATGTACATTTTATATCCAAACATTTGGATAAAAAAATAAACAGTCTAACTATATCCCCATGGGCACTACTTATTGTGTATATGTACGTATAACAACAGATGCAGCTAGTCTGCCATGCATTTGTACATACATATATGCTATATCAATACATTACAATACAACTTCCAAACAGCCTACCTCAGAGAGTATTGTGTATACCGGTAGGGCCGCCACATGAGACTTGGCACAGGTGACCTAGTGGCGACCCCTGTTAATGATCCTTGTACTAACTTCTCACATTGAGCCACCTGTTTCACAGGGTACTCAATACACTTACATGTACTTTACAATAAGTCTGAAATTTTGCGGCAAGATATTTTAATTTGATTATTTAGCAGACCCATAGAGATAATATCATTTCAAAAGATGAAATCATCAGACAATTTGAAACTGATATGATTTATATTAATGTATAGCCATTGTAAACTGATATATGACGTGTGATGTTAAAATGAAACCTTGAGGTATTACTTACTCATTATTATAGGACCGTCTTCTTTTTGCTTTTCTGCAGGCTATAGACGGGTACCTGTCGCAGTAGGTGTGGGTCTGACGAGCTAAGCACGTCGGGTACTGACCCAACAGCCCCGCCATGTGCACGGGCGAGAAGGCGCTTGCCGCCGAATACCAGCAGCGGGGCCGGGGCTGCATGGCGGGTCTCCTGACGATGCCGGCGCCCGCGTACTCCTCGACGCACCCCGCCACCCCGCGCAACAACTTCCGGGTCGGCTCCAACGAGGGGTTAGAGGTCGCAAACCGGAACCGGGGCTCCATGAACTTGATCATGTCGACGGACGCCAATAAACAGTACTCCTCGCCTCGCCCGGGGCAGAAGATGGGCAGCAACACCGGACGTGATATCGCCGCCCAGCACCGCGGCACCATGGGCGCGGTCATGGCGACGGAAGGCACCCGGAAGTACGCCTCGCCGCGCCCGGCGCCCAAATTGGGCAGCGGTACTGGGCGCGACATCGCCGTCCAACATCGTGGTACCATGGACGCAGTGATGTCGGTCGACCAGAACCACAACTACGAGGATCCGCGGCCCGAGTCACGGCTGAGGGGTACCGGAAGACAGGTCGCGTCGCGGAACAGCGGCATCCCCGTGGACAAGATAATGCACCGGGAGGACTACCCCGAGTCAGCGCGGCCCGGGTCCCGTCTGGTCGGCGAGGGGGTCGACAATGGTGCGAAGGCGCGTGGAGTGATGGCGGATGTCATGAACGGGAACGCCAACATGAACTATAACAGTCCGGTCCGGGACGCGCGCGTGAAGCCGGAGGGGTCAGAGAACGCCCTCAGGGGCACTAAAGGCACCATGGGGGTGCTGATGAACCTCAGCGCTAACCGCGGATACCAAGCACCCGTCCCCGAGGCCCGAGTTAGGCCAGAGGCAAGCGAGATAGCCCAGAAGAGTCGCGGGCTGATGAACAAGGTATTGGACAGTTCGGCCAATACGAATTACGCTTCCCCTAAGGCGGGCCCGCGCGTCTCCATGGAGGCAACCGGCACGGCGTTGAAGAGCCGCGGAACCGTGGACGTGGTGTTCGGGTCGCGCTCGGCGCCCGCGTCACCCGCCGGGCCGGGTCCCAGAGTGAGGCCTGAGGCCCAGGAGGCGGCAACGAAGAACCGCGGCACGTTATCTCAAGTCTACCAGAACTACGGCCAGTTGCCGGGCTCGGCACGCCCGCCACCCAAGGTGAAGGGGGAGGGGGAGGGTAACTACCAGGCGAGTCGGGGACGGGGCATGGAGCGGCTCCTCACCACCACCGACCTGCCTGCCTCCGCCAGGCCTGCCGCCAGGGTCAAAGGCGAGGGCGCCAGGTATGCCAATGCCAACCGAGGTAGCGTGGGCAGTATGATGAACCCGGGGAAGTCCTACAAATGTAAACCAGAGTGGTGATGTTAGCATTAGCTCATAGGACTGATTGCTATATCTTAGAAAGGACATAGCAGGGACCACAGCTGTAATGGTTTTATCCATGCCTGAAGATGTAAATTATAGAGCATAATACCCAATCGTCTCTTGTGTGTTCATGAGACTTTTTAAGCCTTCCTTACTTTCATGAGTTCATATCTTAAGGAAGGAGCGGATGTAAGACGTGCATTATATATTTTATGGGTATATATTTACTATTCCCAAGTATTCTAACTTAGTCCTCCGTACTCAGAGTGACATGTCGGTGTGTCTTGTGCGTACACTTTGCTCGATAGTTACGACAAGATAATGTTCTCTTTTATTTAAGGAATAGATAATAGATTAGGCAGGAATAGATTTTAAGGTGTTTATTGAAACATAATGTAAGCTGTGATAACTTCTAATCATGATTAACACTAATAGCATTATTTTCTATGACAGTTTAAATGCAGTTTATACTTAAAGGTTTATGTGCATGTATTTTACCGAGTGATATTTTATATTAGATGAGATGCACCCCACTAAAGTCTGGATTAGAAGGAGTGCATAAACCACAGATGAATCTATGTCATAGAGACATATTCTCTCTGCTGCTTTTACTGTAATAACATCATGCTGATAAGATGTTGATTAGGGAAACAATAAATATATCTAAATAGTGTCTATGTTTGTACTTTGTCATAATTCTTAAGAAATGCTCAATATTACTAATAGATGCATTAGGTGTAGTAGTAAAGGTTTACCAGTAACCTACTTGAAGCGCCATCTTGAGGGTTATATTCTAGTATCAAAGGCCTGTAGTAACCTTCGTCCATTACAAAGGACTAGTCCGCAACCATTCGACTGAGACTCGAATTATGTTCTTGCCTGTTACTAGAGATATAACTGACAAGATCTCCAGTAAAGTGGTTTCTGTTCTGTTTGGATCTGCAAATCCAGTTAGTATAGAGTAGTTGCTAATTGTTATATCACCATCTTGAACCAATATTTTGTATTGTCTACAGATGATTTATCCCGTTCCCCTTCCTCCTCCCTTCCATACAAAGACATCATTTACCATCTGTTTTGCCTAATAGTTTTGGGACAATATTCAAGTCTAATACCTATACCTCTTCGAATACTGGAGAGCTCGATCCGTAACGAATTCGACCCGTTTGAAATCTTCGGAACTCTAGTATCTTTTTAATACACACTATACGTAGTAGGTAAGCTATCTTGGCTTCGAATTTAACTTTCTCTGGACAAAGGTCATCAAATTTCGGAGGGGTTTGAAATTCAGATATATTTTGTCATTTCTCTAAACGTATTAAGTTTAATTTTAATAATAAATTTGGCAAATATATTGACTTACCATAGAGTCATCAGCCTTTGTCACTATCTTGATTTTTATCAAGATCAATATCACCAAATGGAATGTTTCCACTAAGAACTTTCCCAATAGGACTTACAATAATTTTGATAAATTGTTCTAATATGCCTGTATATCAATCTGAATGATGTATTTAGATACCTGACACCAGACTCTAGTAAAGCCCTAAAGATAGAATTCCTATCATACACCATTAAGCAACAGCGAGGGCAAAGGTCAGGATCCATATTTGTTCAAACAGATGACCAAAATAAGCCACTGAAATTGACATTCTAATCGGATATTTTATCAAATATTGAGAAAAACATTCCATTCAATTTCAAAACCCTCTGAAATTTGATGATCTTTGACCTTTGACCTCTAATGAAAGGTCAAATAGACACATTCATAGATATCTGGAATGGCCAAAGTCATGGCTTTCATTTGATACAATAAAATTGCTGCTATCCTTCCATGTAACGAAATGCCACTTTTTCAGGGACTGGCCTACTGACTATACCCCTGTACTCAACCCTAAACTTAACTGGACTTATTTCCAAAATCTGCTGGGTTCTGTGTTCCCCTGACAACTACGGGTCGAGTTAGTTTCGGATCGGATTCTTTAGTAACCACGGGCTGCGACAGACGGAGCCCACGTTAAATAACATCTCCGCTATATCATTAAGATTACGGCTTCTGAATATTTTGCAGGTATGTAATTCATATTCCTCATATTCCATTTTCAAGATATATTACATCATTGTAACAAAATGGGGATCAATGGATCAATTAATATTAAACTCACGGAATTTAGGTATAACATCATATCAGAGATTATGTACAAGTGGAATTAATTTGTTTATTTATTTATATCGACAAAAATATCTTTACATGTAATTACAGAAGGTACATACTTGTATCAATATATAGATATGTTTCTTGAACTAAGCTAATGTTATCATTACAATAGTTATAGACATACGTTATAATGGTCTAGAAAGGCTATTGGTAGAATACTACAGTCATTTCGGTGAGTTCACTATTGTTTGAAATGACAGCCATAGAACGTGTAGCGAAAACCTTCGTCTTTATACACGCTAACCGGAAGTAACAACACCAATGGTATGGAATTAATGAGACAACATTGTAATCTACTTATAGAGAAAATAAAGACTGCTTTTAGTTTTTGAAAACATTTCCACTGTGCTCTTCTTGAGGAATCAATTATCAAAATTCACAAGCCTGGCAACTCAGTATTCATATTATGGTGCTGACGACATTTAGCCTCATGCAGTCGGTAGTCAATGTGAAATTATTTTATTTTTGCTCATGATGCACACATCACACATGGTGAGCTAATTTCATGGTTTCATTTCATATTCCAAACTCTTCAGCTGGCCAATTAGTCTACTATGTTTGAATGGATAATCAACTTGATACTTATCAGAATAAAGTACATACTGACTTACCAAAAATGACATCCCTCTTTTACTAGAATTAACCTTTATTAATTGGTAGTTCAATCGAATTGATAACAGGATATGTCTATGTATTCATATAGAGGAGAAATGTATATCAGTACCTAAAGTTGCAATCAGAATAGATCTACATTCCTTTTATCACATATCCATGCCATATCAAGGTATTGACGAAAACTGAAAATCGCTGAATTAAAACTCAGGATATTCGGAGGTGCATGGACTTAATGTAAATTACCGTTCCATTATGTATAAGTCCCTGGTGGGGGATATTATGCATGAGATTGAACGCTTTGCCTAGGGGATTTGTTGGCTTGTTGGTTAACAAGAGTTTTACAACGTGTCAACATCCAGTGTGATATAAGAGCAATGTCCTTGAAGTGCATCAAATCTAACTAGAAATATTTTACAATTAAGGTTTCTAATAGTACTTGAAGACAGAATATATACCCCAAAAACGGAAAAGAAAAGTGAATTATTTCCTGAATTCTGTTTATGCATTTATCATTTGATCTTGTTGACACAGCAATAGAAACTGCTAGGTAGAACTTTTTCGTTCCAAGAGGGTCACTGTATGATCCCGTGGTTGGAAAAATATAGAAACTGGGTTGTTTTAGATGGGAACCCACTGATTGCAATGTAAATCTATATGTCTTATTTCCAGATCTAGAGCAATAGATAACATAACTGTTTACTAGTATATCTATAGACAAATAAAGTAAGTGTATATTCGCCACTAAAACATCTATTTTGCATTCAGTTTTGCTTATATGTATCGTATTATGACGATGTTATCAGCAGTTTGATAGAAGCAAAGGCAGTTCCTTTTTGTGAAACAGTTACTTTTGAATTTCAAAACATTAGAATGTAAAGTGCTCGAAGGAATTGCCATTCCATCAAACGTCGTCGATTCAAATCAAATACATGTATACCCTCTAGTGCTTTTATATTGTTAGATAGTATCAAGAGCTCATGTTGTTGGCTTATGGGATGGTATAGTAGTATTTTGCCTTTTCTAGGCAGGTTTTCTTTTACACTCTTTCTACAATGATACTGTCAAGGTATCCATTATGATTGCGAAAATCCAGTTCTTGCGACTCCGTTAGCAGTTCAAAATCAGTCCTTTGAAGTATCTGGTATCAGGTGAGTGCTCGTGAGAAACCCTATGCTTCTTTATAATCAAAACATCTCATGTATCAGGTAAAGATACGCGTGTGTTAGTCGTCCAGGTCCTTGGCGTCAGTAGTAGGACCTGTCGGTGTGCTATAGGTGTTATCCCTGTACCCAGGGTACCACGCCTGCATGGAGGAGCTCTGCTTTGGCATTTCACCGTCTGGATTTTCCGGCAGACTCTGCTCCTTACGGCGGAGCCGGCGTTGACAGATGGTCACAGAGATGGCCAGCGCGGCGACGAGTATCCCACCAGTGAGCGTGACCAGCACGATGACCAGTGTGTTCTGACCGCCTCCTCCACTGACCGGTACGGGAACCTGGCCGTCCTCACAGCGGACTCCCAGGTACGGGGGCCGGCAGATGCATTGGAAACTGCTTCCCTCTGGAATACACTCGCCACCGTGAGCGCATGGGTTGGGTTGGCATGCTTGGAGTTCTGTAAATAGGATTGTGTGACACATTATTGAAAAAGTTAAGTTTTAATAAATGATCTCTCTCGGGGAGATCGAACTCGAAATCGATGGTGTATCTCAGTCTAGACGTAATTAATCTATTATGTCGTACAAAATGATCGATAATTTTTTTGTGCAGAGACACAACTGTGCAGAAAAATAGAAGCACTGTTATGATTAATTCTTTCTACACCAAAAAAACCCCGGGATATTTCACACTACTAAGACAATAATCAAGTTGACACTGACAATGTTTTTAACATATGTGGAGGAAATGAAGGTGGTAGTAGTATATGTAAAGTAGGGTAGGTTAGACCCGCAACCGGCCCCCTCACCCATTGGGCGATGTATACTTACCCTCGCAATTGACCCCTGAGAAACCATACAGGCATGTGCAGTAGTAGAAGATCTGGGATACATCTTGACACGCTGCACCATTTTCACAAGGACTGGGCCCTATGCCACACTGTCCCCGGGGTAATTCTGAAATCATAACCAGTCTGTGAACGATCCCTGCATTTTCTAGGAAGGTTTGAACCTATTAATGAAGTGATACGCAATACGTGTATCAATCAGGTATCATGGGCCTAGATAGGATGTGGGAGGAAATGTATTCCTTGGAATAGTTGTATTCCCTTTATTACCCACCGAATACCGAATCTCCATAGGAAATGTATAGGGCACTTATAATTCGCTACCCGGAGATTCTGGCATGTCAGAATCTCCAGGATGAGTTTCTGGAAAAATAGTTCCATCCATGATGAGGTCAGATCATCATGTACATGTACTTCTAAATAAGTTTCTTGAATGTTCATTCAATACTGATTATTCATAATCAGTTATAATATTCCTATTCACCATAAAAAATCACTGTCATAAAACGTCTTTCATACTAGAAGTGCTGAAAAATGGCGAACTGTAAAAATGCTTGAAAAGGCTGTGGCCATATCGAATGTATAGTCATCATATATGTTGATACATGGTCCATTCTTGTTATTAATCTTGTAGGTAGGTAATAAATACAATAAAGACCCAATTTGAATACGAGTGACCGTAATATCGACGTTATTGCTATCGCTCGGATATTATTACTCGTCGACTACTCGGAGATCACGGCCACTCGTACAAAAAACCGGTCCTCATTATGTATATATTCCACTTGAAAAGATAAATAGCGTTATGTAGACACTCACCTGTTTGACAATGAGTACCTGTGTATCCGGCATTACACAAACAACGATGTCCCTCAGCCTCTTCCATGCACTCCCCGAACAAACAGCCGCAGGGACTCGCCGATAGACCTACATCACAGAGACCAGGATTACATCAGTAATATTCCGAAGAAAGATTTAAGCAAAACATTGGTGTATTATATATGCTGATCCATTAGGATTTGTTTTAACTTTTCAATACAAAAGAGACAATTGATAATGAAATGGTAGGGGATGATAAGCAAATAAAGTCACCCCTTTTGCCGCAAGTAAAAGCCATAATAGTAGATGTGTATAGCTCTGGTTAATTATAAAGGTATTTGGGATCAATTGAGGTATATCCTTATGGATACAAAGTATGGGCCTCCTGGAATACTATGCTATAAAGGGGGCGATAATAGTAGTGACGCTCCCCATTAGAAGTTTAAATAACCTGCTCATGCAGAAGATGGATGCAGTCATAAGGCCCGCTTCCATTGGCCGACGAAAAGGGTTTTTTATGTTCTCCAATCTTTATTGGCCTTCACCGATATACGGTCAGGGACCACCGACGTACCTTCAGCACTGCTGACACAAAATGGAAATAGGGCTATTAGGAGAACACAAAAAATCTACACCCTTTTCATCGGCCAATAGAAACGGGCCTCCAGATTTGCAGGTGATCAGTAGGGCATGCAGGTACGTACCAGTGAGGGTGAAGGATAGTTTACCCTGTCCTGGAGGACGGGCTGACATCCCCCATCGACAGCTTGCCTTGTTTTTATCGTAGGTGGCCAACGATAGGTGAACTGTTGTCCCTTCCACGGAGTACCTCTGTGTGAACATATAAGCATGAACACTGAGCAGGTGAAGATTAGAACGTATGTTGAGCTACTTGTCGCTGATGAGTCAGGAGCAGGATGTCAATGGGACATTGTGAGGGACAAATAGAATAGCGTTCAGAATGAATGCCTCCCAATTGACCTTTACATTCAAATTTAAAATAGTGTTAAACTGATCATAAAATTGCATGAGTAACAATATTGTGTTTCAGTGTTTCTATTGAATATGCTAATCATTCTATGATTGAGGATAATTGGAAATTATCTATAATTGACCTTGGAAAAATTCGTCACGCCCCCTAGAGGCTTGTATTGACTTTTCTAGTTCAGAGCTTCTCCACACTCAAGAGGGTGCCTTGGCAGCCTCATCGCCACACTACGAGAGGGTGCTTTGAACAGCAGCTTCGTGGACGCTCCTTCAAAAAAATACCCACCCAACCCAGACCTTGAACAATTTTCCCTACTCCTAGGGCTTTATTATTATGCCCTTCAACATTTTTAATACTCTCAGACCCGTGTGTCTATGATATATCTTTGATAAACAAATTTCTCTCCAATTTGTCCTCAAAGTTTTTAATTGTATGGTCCCACCGGTTTGGTGGGACCGCTCACTGCTGACGTCTGGTGGACAGACCTCACACCAATCTCACCTCACACCTCATCTGGCGCACAGGTCTCGCCTGCGCCCCATTCCTTCACCAACTCCCTCACCATACACATCGTTTTCATTTTACTCTCACCCCTTTTTGGCAATCCATTGATCTACACCTGCAGTACTTTACAACCAAGTTCAAGAACAAAGTACAACAACGGCCATTATCATGGCCCCCCAAACAAGAGGAAAGACGAGAAATGAGAGGAGAGAAAGAGATAGGGAAGAATCAGAGGACCGGAGCGACGCCACTGAGGCCCAAAGCGAGCCAGAGCATGAAGTAAGCTTCAAATACGACCGGTCGGGTTATGAAACCGTGGACGAGGCGAGCACATGTAGCTCTCGGTCGAGCATCCGTGTGGATCGCCTGGAGGAGGATGTCCATGGCCTCGACCGAAAAAATGGACCTCCTGCTCAAGGCAACCATGGACCGCCGGCGGTCACCATCGCCACGCAGACGCCATGACACCCGCTCCGACCGGGTCACCCCGGCACGCAGTCTACGACGGGAAACCTTTCACGCGGATCAGCAACACACTGCAGATCAGGATATGCCTCCCCCACGTAAACTCCAACGCCAACAAGATTACGACGGCTACCTCGAGAGTGAGTTTGCGAAGGAATACATGCGCCCCCTACGGTCCGAAGGTAAGGTCGCATTGTCTTCTGATATATTTATCGACCGCTATATTCCAAAACCCTTCATGTACCTGGACCGGGAGGGGGTGGATAGTTTGAAACACAAATTGGAGGCCCGCAAGGATATCACTATGCTGGAATACATACGGGCCCTGATTTGTCTCATCAGGGATGATCGACACTCTGACCTATACAACAACCCCCACCTACTTAAACATCTACAAGGGGTCATAGATGACGCTATGGTATGACCATGGCCCTCGGTGAGAAGGTTCTCACAGGACATTTTTGACCAAGTCGAGAAAGGTAAGATCTCGTGGTGAGATTGGCACGTAATACAGCATGAGAGGGTACGGCTGTGTCTAATGGACCGGACCCCAGGCACCCCAGCATACGCGCAATCCAGAGGCGCGACAAACAACACAAACTCAAGGACCGGCCAACGTGGTCATGAAGTTGAGTGTAGAGATTTCAACGCCAGCAAAAGTTGTAGCTACCGGGGTGATCACGAGGAAGCAGGCACCACATGCGTTCACGCCTGTTCGTATTGCTACGGGCGAACGGGGAACTTTTCCAACAGCCACAACATGTCCATCTGCGACAGACTTGACCATGACAGGAGGCAAGGGGACCAACACGGCCGCACGGCCTAAAAAAAGGAGTGCGTCAGCACCGAAAATGCACGCACCGGCTTGAGTTTGGTCAACAAGGAAGGGGGCGTGGCCCTCGATCAACGCCAAAGGACAACAGGTAACGACCCCGACTTTGCGGCCATACGTCACATTTGTGAAAATAACATTGTTGATCATGATATCGATATGTCTCCACAGGCTTTTCAGCCACACAGGGAAAAACATTGGCCGAACATGTCCATGTCCGCGGCCTCGGCCGAGTCAGTCGAGCTGTCACCCATCTATGACATTGTTCGATCAACTGGGCTCCCTAATAGCATCAGTAGTAAGGTAGCACTCCCCACTGGTCTCAACCTCACTGCCTGGAGGAAAATACTATGCGTCGAGGGGGTGGACCCAGAACTCTACGACCTTATAGCGTATGGATTCCCCCTGGGATACATGGGGCCGGTGAGCGATAGCATGGGAACGCCAAACCATACTAGCGCCACTGATTTCCCTAAGGCCATAGACTCCTTCATTACTAAAGAACTGGACCTAGGTGGGCTGGTCGGTCCCTACGACCACGCCCCCTTCGCCCCCTGGTGCCAAGTCGCCCCCCCAATGTCCAGGCCCAAGTGGGACTAGGAGGAGCGACGCGTCATCTCAGACCTCACCTTCCCCTACAACAAGTCAGTTAACGCATATGTCGTAAAAAACTCTTCGGAAATATTCAGAATCACGGTCTACCTTCAATCGATTCAATAGTGGATGACTTGGTCGGGATGGGCGAGGACGTTCACCTATTCTCGACCGACGTCAGCCGCGCTTACAAGAATTTCAAGGCCGACCCCCTCGACTGGCCCCTTCAATGCCTCGAGTGGGGGGGGGGGGGAATTCTATCTGGAGGCGATTATGGTATTCGGGGCCGTCTTTTTATCTCGAGGCTGCTAGAGACACTTCGAGGCCCCAAAAAGAGGTACACTAACATTAGCGCCGAGGTCAGGGCCGACCTCCGCTGGTTCGACGAGTTCTCAAACGCGTGGAACGGCGTGGCCCTTATCCCGGCTCCCGCACCTACTCGTACCATTGGAGTAGACACATGCCTCAGCGGAATAGGAAGCAATGACGAAACCTGGGCATACGCCGGTCAGGTTGCTCCGGTCAAGGACGGAGCCGTTAATATTACGGAACTCGAGGCAGCCAATATCGTGATAGCACTCCAGACTTTCATACGGGAATCAGACCGGGGGGCCACATCCGCATTTTATGCGATAACCTCCCAGCTGTCCATGTCCTACAGAACGGCAGGGGCCATAACAAGGTCCTCCTGGACTGCGCAAGGGCCGCCTGGATGATCCAGGCACTTTTTCAATGTGAACTTTTCTTCGTACACGTCTCAGGCATTGATAATGTGGTACCTGATAACCTGAGTCGGGCACATCTGAATAACAAATACTTTAACGACGCATGCAATGATGTACGACGATGTAACTTGACCCTTGTTGACTCATGTACAGACTTCCTCAACAATATAGGTCCATTTGTATTATCCAGATCAGGCGTACCTATCACTGCAGCAGAGGGCTGCAGCTCGACAACAGGCCTCATGCACCCCTGGGACAATGCGCGCTCACCAGACCTCGGTCGAAACCTACATAGCCTTCTACTGCCAAGTGGGAGATCATCATCTACGACCACGCCCCCAGACGATATGCGCATTCGCAGAGTATCTGGCGCAGGGCGACCCATCCCCCGCTACAGTCAGGAACCACGTCGCAAGAGTACGACAGCACCTCAAACGGATGGGCCTGGCCCTATCTCCAGCCGCATCAGCACGTCTCACCATGACCCTCGAGGGCATCGACCGGACCATGAAATACCAGCCTCGGCAACGGCCGCCTATCCCGATAGAGACCTTCAAGAGCGCAGTGGAGGCGATACCCCGGGACAAAGACGGGCTAACGGCCAGAACGGCTGTGCTACTTCTCTTCTACGGGGCCCTGTGGCGCTCCGAGGTGGCGCCCCCGTCAGTCGCAGCCTTCGATCCAAAGAAACATCTCACTCGGGGAGACGTGACTTACCACGAGGGCGCACTATGGCTACGAGTGAAACGCGCGAAAAATGCCCAGAAATACGACCAGGACCAAGTCCGCCTAATCCTGCCCGCCCCCGACGCCAGCATGTGCCCATGCAAGGCCGTGGCTGCAACGGTCGCACGAAACCCGCAATGCACCCGCAAGACGACCCGCTGCTGGTGTTCCATGCCTCCAGGCGACCGATGCCCGCCACCTACGTGGCGAAACAGTGGGCGGCGGCCGTGCGGACCGTGGGGGCCGACCCCACCTTGTTCCCACTACACTCCATAAGGAAAGCCGCTGCCACGGAGGCTTACAGGGCGGGGCACTCCAAACTCGACGTCCAGAAGTTCGGGCACTGGGCATCCAACGCCTACAAAGCTTACATACAAACAGACACTGCGAAAGCCGTAGGAAAATCGCTGGTACGGGCAATCTCTAAATAACGGACTCAATACTTTTATACCAATCTTATAATACCTCATTTATATTATAAATCTTTTTATATACACCTTATTATATCCACCACCACACCCCATCATCTCATCCCATTAATGGCATTCTTGGCGTTATATGTATTTTACAAATATTACATGTATTAATATCATCATATTTTATACAGATATTCATGTTATCAACTCACTATTATAAATGCTCATTGTACTTCAACTCAATTTATATATTACTTACCATACACTCAATGTATTAATTCAATCAACTCTTATATCTCATCTACTATTTATTATCACATTCAACTATTATCACACTATACAAACAATGTATTAATTATGTATTCATTCATTTTATTCATTTTATTTATTTAATCAATCATTTATCATTTTATAATAATAATAAATTATTTATTCCCAAGTTTGCCTCGTCATCTTCTCTGTCCCTAGCTCAGCAGTGAACTATATATGATACTTTTGTTCCAATGCATCATTACAAAGTAGCACCATAAATCATCTAAATACACTTACTGCGCAGTAGAACCGAGTCAGTGTGCCTTCCTGATAAGTGAGTAGTAGCAGCGGGTCACCGCCGTCCATCCCTGCGCTGTCTGAATGCGCCACGCATTGCACGCGCGCGCCCCGTACCGGGAATGCTGCCGCAGACAAGGAGAGACACCGATAATCTTAGGTCATTATCATATTTACATAAAACTTAAAGTTAAGCACCGTCAGGATATGAACTATTAAGTACAGATGGTGTGTGCACAAGGTAAAGTGCACCAGTCATGCGGTTTTACTGCAAGATTGCTAATCATGACATCATCCAGTATGATAATGGTCCCAATGTAAATATCAGTCTAAATGAACTACGCGCGTACCAAGATGTGTGCGGAAATTGAGAAGGCGTGGTCTCTCTGCTGCTCACGGGCATGAATGAAATACTATTTATGCATATATTAGATAAATAAACCTGAATTTGTATATCCCGCCCATCCTAGCAGCTCGTATTACATATCATATATATATATATATATATATATATATATATATATATATATATATATATTATTATTATTATATATGTTAATATATAAATATAAATACCGAATGAAATGTCTCATATTATTCACCTCGGATATCACCTACTTTATTGTTAATGCTATAACTACGGTAATAATTCCTAACGCGTGGCGGTGAGCAGCTCATAACCGTAATTTGCTTATTCCTCTTCTGCTCACCGACCAGTACACTGTTGTTTTTCTCATCCGTTGAGAAATTTTAATTTTATTTGGGAGTTAGCCCAATTGTTTGTACTAATTTGTGGCAGGTTTATGAGTTTTATACTCGTTGTATATTTACTTGAATAAAGGCTGTATTTGTTAATTACTATGTAATTAATTCCACCAACTACTGCCTTGTCTTACTTCATTATGTAAAGATGTCAATATTATATATATATATATATATATATATATATATATATATATATATATATATATATATATATATATATGTATATATATATATATATATATATGTATATATATATATATCAATGCATTATTATTTTCATAATGCTAGAGTGACTGCCTTTCAACAATATCACTTCTGCGGTCTTCATACGGATGACCCATAATTGGATACAAACCATCTCCTTCTGCTACGTAAGTATTCATTTACCATAGGAATTGGTTTTCTGACAGGAGTTGATCAGCATCTGGCCGCTGATGTCGATGGTAACGACGGAAGCCCCGTCGCCAACACAAAAGTCCCTGTGGTCCATGTGGATCACGGCCTGGTAAGACCCGCCACGGCTGAACGGACACGCCTCTCCTTGGATGTTCAGCGGATCTGTGAGCAGGAAATCTCCAATATTTATAGCATGCGGTCTGATTCAAATTCAGCGCTTGACTCATTCTACAGGACATTGGTGTGAGTATATTCCCCAGGTGTCTACCAGACAGCATCTATCGATTGTTTTTATTAATGCACGTTTACTAAAAGTTGTATAATCTAGAAAAACATATAAATGATATTATTGTTTCATCTCTCTAATATTGTGATACATGTAATATGAAACGAGCGTCGAAAAGTTCATCTTTATTAATTAAAACATAGAGCAATGAAAATATGATTTTATTCACCAATGATATTTTTGCAAATGAAGCGATATTAGATACTCCAGGTATAAGTATGTCAGGGTCCTGGAGTGCAACAAGTACTCATAAATCATATTACTCCATGGCCAGGTATGTAATATTCACTGTTGATTTATTTCTCTCTCGGCATAACATTACATTATTTTATTCAATTATTTCAACCCTGCTATTTAGACATAATATTGTAGACAAAAATCCGTCGACGACGTAGATCAATATCGACATGTAGGTCAGTAATACATGACCATCTCGTTCAATGCATAGATTAACCCTTTCATTATCTGCATTGAGTATGCATACCGCGGCAATAAGACTAGGAGCAAACGGGATGCTCATTATTGATAATTGATCGTGGTATTAAGAGTAAATAATAACGAAAAGGTTTTGGATATATTCAGTCTTGCACCCAGTCAACTTGCTATTTCTTCAACTGCCCTTTCCAGGATCCAAACCTATCAAGTACCAGTGTGTTTTGAAGTAGTTCTTTCTCGAGTTGTTAGTCATGGTCAGCTGGGCATGCCTTAAAACCCTGAGACACTGGCACGCTGCACCTTTCCCAATATCACTGTGAATAGCATGCAGATGGCGGAGGGATAGTGTTTTGCAGCAGGCTGAAAGTCGTCTATGTGCCCACTTTAGGCACCGTATTTAGCATACGAGCATGCTCTAATGATCTAGGGAACTCTGGCAATCTGCATAAATTCAATATGACCATGGATGTCCTTTTAAAAATGTAACTTATGATCCAATTGTCGTAAAATCATGTATAATGCTAAAGGGGTTTAGTTATGTGGAACCCATTTCCGATGTTAGTTTTCAGCTCGACGTCATAGTGAGTCGTTAAATGTCAGTTCACAGTTAAATGAGACCAATTGATGAATGATTAATGGAAGTAAGTTGGTTTCTAGGTGCTGTTCTGGAAATAAAGACTGAACTCTAAACAACCCACTTACATTTCACTTGCCAGCTGATATCCGACTTCTCGAACTTCCCTTCGCAGTCTTCAGCATGTGAGACTATGCAGAAATGTAAAAGATTATATGAAATACATCGACTTATATCGAAGCTCCAGAAATCTAAGTTGATATTTTTGAATTACCGACATATTCATAATACTCCACATTCACACTTATGAGAAGACGAAATAGTGAGTCAAGTACAATTTAAAACATCTTGGCAGCAATTTCATCGAAAGAAATATTTTACGGTTCGTAGACTGGAACTAACGGTATATACATGGAATCTAAGGACTAGTAAGAAATGTTTAGAAAAAAACATCATACACCCTTACAAATATCGCCTAACGGTAGAAGTAAGTTGAATGTATACCAAAAGTAGGCCAAATCAACATAGCGATTCACTAACCGTATACACTGGAGGCCAAATAAAATTAAATATCAAGATATGATTCTTTCATTTATAGATATTCAATAAATATAAATAGCCTCGAAGAAAGTATCATCATAAAGAATATCATACCAAATATGCTTTGATGGAACATTTATTATTTTGTATAAGGCCTAAAGATCTTGCACACTGACCTCTATAGTGTTTTCACGGGCTCTCACTCATTTCACATGCATGCAAATATACACCATTGATTGAAGCTGCCATGACCCCAACTCGGCACATTTTCAGAGGTTCTCAACAGGGTTTGTGATGCATCACATAGTTTTACCAGGCAATGAAGTGCAGAACAAGAGGGAGCCCTATATTTGGACCTGATAGGCGTACTGTTATGGATTGGCATCCCTCCGAGTGCACCTGTAGGGTGTAGGATTGGCGAGACATGGACTTTGCACTAAATCGTCACCTTGCTAATATACATAGCTGTATGCTGTAATAGATTGCAAAGTATGGTGTTGCCGTGTTGGCATATCAATCAACACAACAACCAATCGAGCAGCCCCCAAATAGAAAGCAGACATATGCGCGTGAGTTTTCCGTTCGCGTTTATTGAATGCGTGTTATATATTATAAACATTTAGTGCTATATATCAGGTTTATCTGGGTTTTCTTTCTCCTTTCATATAAATGCATGGGAGCTTTCCGGCCAGCCGCCCTGTATTTACACGCGGTCCAGCTGGTGTGCTCAGTGATGGTCCATGAGAGAAGTGGTTTGGTGGGTGAGGTTGGGGGTGAGGGGGGAGGGGGGTCCGGCGTGGGACACCTGACAGGTAAACAGCGGGCAGGCGGCTATTCCCTCCCCCTGCCTTCCTCCCTCTTCCCATCGCCCTCCAGCCCGGTGCGGGGCGCCCCCTGGTAGAAAGAGAGACTGGTGTCGCACTGACACACTAACCCAGTCACTGCCGCCCAGCTTCCACGGTCCCAGCTACGGTTGTTCCCCCACTCCAGCCTCTGCCTGGCGTAGTAGATTATTGAATGAAGACCGCTGCCCGGCGCCCGCCGCATCACGCTCAGCATCCCGCCACCGACCTCACGTCCCCAACAGCGCGCCAAAGGCCATGGAGGTAAGTCAAGCTGGCGACTTTTTGTACGTAACGCTCTGCAGGCCCCATAGCCGGTCACTCCTCCCTCCAGTGGATCCTCAGCTTCAGGCAAACCGTTCGCCATCTCCTCCAGGAATGTGGTACGCATGGAGCCGGTCGCCCGGAGTGGAGACCTTGTCTGGGAGTGGGCGGCATACCCGGTCGCTTCCCTACCTGTGGATATGCCGACCGTACGCGTCCCTCTGGAGTAGGCCTGGCGCTATATAAACCATGCCTCCGGAGTGGAAGGATCTGAAGGATTCTGTTTTTCGACCCCTCTCTCATCTGTGAGGATATATACGAGCTAGAGTTTGTCTGCGACGGGCGGAGTTTGAATTATACTACCACTCACCTGTAGTCTTTTATACCTTTGACCAAATGGTGTGATAGTTGTGATTTGTGTTACAGTGTCAGACACTGAGGCTGTGATATAATTTGTGGCTAATGTTTTCATCTTAAGCTAACGTCTACACCTGATCTTTTGTTTTTTGTGGCGATGTGCTAAGTTAGAGGGCTGGATTTTCGTGCCAACTCCGACTATTTCATAAGCACGCTATGTTGCGCATGGCACGAGGCCGATCCGTCATTGCCTTTAGAGCAGGGTCTGCTCTCTCTCTCCATCCATATTTCTACATGTATGTCCCTTTCCCCCTTTCTATCTATTTCTCACCTCCCCTATAATCGCTCGCTCCCTGTCTCTGACTGCATGCCAAGAACAATCAGGTCGATCTCACAAAGATGCAAACAACCTGTTAGTCTCTGATCCATCATTTTGTTTACCATATTCCCCATCTCTCTCGTCTTTACTTTCCTCATCCACACACGCCACCCGCGTTTGGGGTAGTCCCAAATCACCCCCGCCCTCACCCTCCACCTCTAGTTTGAGACAATGCCAAAGAACCCCCTCTCGTCTCTCACCTACTGTGAAGCCCTGGAGGAATCTCTACGCAGCCCTGGGAGAGCCGTAGACCACGCTTACATTATTGATGCATCATTTACCGCTGCTTATGGCCGGTCTGGTGGGCTGATGAAGCGGCACTCTACCCGACGTCTGATCGGTCTGGGCCAGCCAGCACACTCCGGACCACCCCCATTCCCGTTCACGGACTCTCGGCAGGCCACTCCGCCACCCTCCATCTCCTAACCCTGCCACGCCCGACTCCACCCCACCCTTTACTCCTCATAAGCTCCCGAACCAATCTGACCTTCACTTTACCCCCATCGGTTCCCTTTTAGTCAGCCAGCTCTAGCCAACACCACTACGGACTAATCTTTTCTCTCTCTCTCTCTCTCTCTCTCTCTCTCTCTCTCTCGCTCTCTCTCTCGCTCTCTCTCTCTCTCTCTCTCTCTCTCTCGCTCTCTCTCTCGCTCTCTCTCTCGCTCTCTCTCTCTCTCTCTCTCTCTCTCTCCAGACAATTCAGCTACTGCCTACTACCCCCTGTACCACTACACAGACTCTATATAGTCTACCCTCTACCACCCGGCCCGTATCCCATCCCCTCCCAAAGGCAAAGCGCATACAACATTCTCATTCCTGCTGCCAATGTCTCCTCTGACTGGAAACGACGGCCCACGCACGCTCGTCACTTGGCAGATAGAAATGCGGTGAACATGGGCAGTAGATCTAGAATAATGATCCTAATCCCCGTCCACAATTAAAAAAACTGAACATACTTACGCCATTTCAGTTGTGTAGACGACATGAACTATACAACTGGGTAGAAATTTCATACCTGAGTGTTTACCTTGATCAACTCTCATAGATTATACATCCATGTCAAGTTTCTGCGACAAATAAGGCGTGTGTGGGCGAGTGAACTCGCTGAATTCTGCTGAGGTGGATAATATCATTTGGTGTGAAGGATCCGCTTTCAGACACAGTTTCAGTATCGTAGGAATGTATACCATGAAGTTTTGTCTTAGAACACAATGCCAGGATAGCTGTCATATATGCATCCACTTTACCGGGACTGACGTTTTGGTAGAAGTAGATCAATGTATTTTATCCCAGCTTAAAATTTTCAAGAATCAAACATATTTTCTCTCAGTTTGTTGTAAAGGAAGGCACAACCCAAGACAGAAATAAATTTGAAATACAGGATGTTTTAATCTTTCAATTGTAGGAGATACCACTAAAATATATGTACATTGAACTGTGCCATACTTTATTGATTCCCTAATTGCAATACAGGGCATCATCTGCGTGGGTGCGGACATGTATTTTTCCAATGGTTCCTCTGTCCAGAATAACGGGAATAGGGAGAATAGGTTATTAATAGTGAATTATGAATGGTGATTTATATATATATATATATATATATATATATATATATATATATATATATATATATATATATATATATATATATATAACGTTTAAAATGAACTATGCTTATTGATTTGCCTAAAGGCGTGTTTTATACGTGCAGCCAGCTGATATCAACGATACCACCCACGAGCTCATCTTACGTCAAACCATCCATGCGATCTTTATTGACAAAGAGGACACTGACTCATAGAAGCTGTGGTCGATTAATGTTCTCCATAATGAACCATATTTCCATTACATTGTGGTAGAATGATATCATGGATGAAATCATGATGACCTTAGTCATTTTTAATACTCTACCGTGTTATCCCAGAACACCATTCAGTGAATTCTCATGCAAGTCAAATCATTGGTACATAGCGGGTGTCTAAGACAGATATTGCTTGTTATGTAATTGTAACCCTATCCCTACATCAAGGAGCAGGAGATGGTGGATTCACATGAACTTATCAGATTAGGAATGTATCCAAGGAATATGATATAACTTAAGTAAACCTCTTTGTGAATTCAGTTCAACTAGAACTGATCTGATAGAAGAATAGTTACCAGCAATAGATTTATAGCCCGCCAGTCAGATAGAGGAATGGATACGAGGGATAGATGGTAAAAGGTTGTGATTTCAGGTCAACTTTTCGGATTAATGTATATAAAAGTAGATGCCGTTTCACTTCTATATCAACACAGAAACCGTCGCTTGGTCTGCTTTTCCTTTTGATTTTGTTGATGTGTGAAGCCAATATATATCCATGTCTGCCAGATTATAATTAGGCGTGGTGGTCACACCACCCTGTCCACACAGAGGAGGCCTATCAGACGACGAACGACATGGTCTGACAGTGTTTGCCTCTTATCTCATGTACTTAACGTGACGTAATAGTGATAAGTCAAACTAGAGGGCCCGAAGAGTGGGTAGGAGGGGGAATGACCGTCGGACTCGGGTTGTGTCCAACAACAACGACCTTGTTGCCACACAGCTGTACCTATATCGTCTAGGCAGCAGTGATACTAGGTAATCTACATCGCGGAATGTATGATACTGACTTCGGACAACTGTTTCTTCATGTATGATAAATAACAGTAAAAAGCATATTTAGGACAATTTCGACTACCTGAAAGTGAGAAAATGTAACCATTATCCTTTGAATTATTGCCGAATGATTCTTTAAGATATTGTGGGATTTACTCGTTGGAAGTGTGTGGTATCGCCCCAAGTGTGCCAAAATGAGCAAACGTCGTGCAGCACAATACAGATACAGATGACTTAGCCAAATATGTGACAGTTGACTAAATATACTGGACTGTTAAGAACGTATTACTTTATGTGCATGAACGTATATTAGTATAGTGTCGCAAACATGATACAATTTTAATTACAACTTGACCTCCTATGTCAGATCACGTGCAAGTGATTCAGCTCAGATTGAATATCATTATCTTACTACTCTCTGTATCGTACTCAATTAGGCATAAATTGCATCCCTGTCAGTACCCCATGCCACTCGGTGGTGCTACGAAGCTGTCACTAGTTGTGCCCTTCTCACTCTGGGCCTTACATTTTAAATGCTAGAATACCTACTGCTATCATACAAGAAGGATTTTCCTTCATGATTGAATATCAAATTTGACAATTAAATTCATATAGGAGATCATCTTCAATCCCAGGGACCTCAATGAATAGTTATATCGGGGTAGCCCTATGGTCTAAAGAGACAATGAATGTAAAGCAGGGGATGGTCTGGGGTACGGGCATACGAGAATCGCAAAAAAAGTAAAGCTGTTTTTTCTCATTTCAACATAATCCACCTGTATCTGGGAGTTCATGGTCTTACGGTGTCAACATATATATAGCACCTTGCTCTCCCATTCAGGTGAACAAATGACTATTCCTTACAGTGATGATTGAATTGATCTTATTTTGTGCACCAGTGTCTGGCCCGTGCCTTCCTGCCGCCATGTGCAATATGACAGCACACTGACACAGGAAGATAAGCTGCCAGACTCCTCTCTGTTTGCTCTTACTGTACGAGCAATCAAGGGCTCAGAGTTAATCCCTCTAGGATTAACACGTCGTGACGCGGATAAAGATATGCCCTATCCGATTTGCAGAGAGCACAGGAACACTGCCTAATGAATATTCCCGTATTTAGTTACATTTAAGGAATACATTTCGTAATTGAATTTCCTTGATAATGTGATAAAAGGTTTTTTACGATAAGATATCGGAGGGAATGGGTAGACTTCCGATGACTATATAGTCATCCACTAAACAAAAGAATAATGAACATACATGTAGAAGTAAGGTATCTCTGATGAGAATGGTTGAGTTCTCCAACCTCTGAAGAGGTGTCATTTGATATTATATAAATCATAGATTTTGTGACTGTCGACATTAACCGCAAAGCATAACTGTCTGTATCTAAATAAATACCGCGCAGGATCAGTATTCCATTTATAAAACGAAATGTTGAGAATAGATTATAGGTGTTCTACCACAAGCCAGAGTAGAATATATTTCATGTTTTCTAAATTTAAAATCAGTTGTAAGGTTGGATTTTATGTACATCTTCCTAGCTTCATCTCGATTCAACCTATACACATGTATGTGCATGTAGGTTGCATCGAAATGAAGCTACGGACATATGTATTCATACAGAAACCATGTTTGATGATGCGACAGTTGTAGTGGTAATGTTTAACTTGGCCATCAATATCCTCACCACATGGTTGGTTAATGCACACTCTCTTGGGCCACCCAAACCTAGGGTGTCATTGGTTATACATATGCCGTATGGTTAAATGAGCATTGCGTTTGTCCCATACTAGAGACCAAAAAGGGATGACATCGTCAACGCCGTTGTCTCGAAGGATGTACATCTATATCCCTAACAGATATCGACACCTTCACGACAAACACCTTATATGAAGCAAACTGCCAGTTCCGATTTCCTTATGGGAATTGATTGAATACAATATCATTGAAATGAATTCTTAATATACTATAATTAATATCAAAGCAACGTCACAGTAGTATATGATTTACTTATCACTGCATAGAGCATATATATGAGGATTTCATCTTGGATCAGATCAAATTTTGTTGATTAATATTGCATACTTCGTCACACACCATGTATGAGCCCTTAGACATAAGGAAATGGGGTCGTCTACCAGGGAATGAAGGATTGCATGTGAATAATCTATTTCCTTGATATATTGCTCGAGAACCTTTTTGACAGGATAATAACGGCTAATACTGGATTTCTGCAGCTGTGGAAGAATCGACTGTCTAAGCTTTAGGCCTAATAGTATAATCATGATGTGGTTACCCACGCTGTATGAAAAGGCAAGAGCTTACGACTGCTTCTGAAAACATCATTTAGATAAATCAACCATGTCTATGAAAAAACAGGGCAAGGAAGAGTACATGCACTCCTAGTCATGAGTAGATATGGATATACATTTATCTATGGCTATAAGGGAAGTATCGGATGGGACACACCCTCAACATTAGACTCTGAATGTGTGTAAACAATGTATGCGGTGTCGCATTCAGTAGAGGCGATACGTTGCCATCTTTTGCCAGTCATTAAATGGTGGAGTCTTGACAGTCAGTCCTGTTTAATCGATACGAGAGAAACACCCGAAGTACTGAGAAAGTTTGTATCATGAAAAAAAGACAGAAATCGGAGATGTACCGGAAATCAGCAATGTACTAGGTAAGAAATTATAGGATAATTTATCTCCTTAATTACAAAAGACGGAGTATATAGATTTAGGTTTAAGTTACATGTCAAGGAATAACTTTTGAGGGAGAATTAAAGCAATGCTAAAAAAGACCAAGCATGACTCTTGGTGTATTATCCTATTTGCGCCTTGTACACAGTTCTTCTTGAATATGTTTTTGTATAATCATATATATGCTATTGCTCCACTCATTTTTCATAGTATACGGAAGATCCACTCGGATATGGGTTGAGTATACTCCTCTCATATTTTGTAGATAAAAACATACTGATAAAAGGATTACTCACCTGCGGAGGAGGTGGGCGTGAAGAGAACGACCAGGGCAGGTCCGGTGTCCACTATGTAAAGACAGTAACGTCGCTGATCGTTCTGCAGCAGCAGGTAGTGTCCAGTGGATGTGCGTGAACTCGTGAGGCAGGCAAAACCTGATTGTAGAATCACAAGCAGCTATAGGGTCAGGGGATAGTCACGGGTAGTGACACAGAGCAAGAAGTTCACAGACAAAACATATAGTAGAGGAGCAGATCTGAAAATTTAGGATTTTTCTTGCCGGCTCACCACAATGGTTATCGGAGTTGATTTTGATCCCAGAGACTCTCTACTTTTTAGTGTGGGTGCTCTGGGTAATAAGACACAGACACTGTAAACAAAAGCATAAGTAGAATCAGAGGTAGACTCGCAGGTAGAATCCCATACATGGAAACACACAGATTGAATTAAATATTGACTCACTGGAACAATCACAGGTAAAGTTAAAGGAAGACCTGCAGCTCATCTAAGATCACTTAGGATCTAAGGATAGGAGATAGTAGAGCAGTAATGAGCCAAAAATTTTGACGAACCTCGCGCGTCAATTTAACGAGACAAATCATATATACCAAAATGAAGCTTAAAACATCCCCTGTTTGAATCAACTTTAAAAAAAGAATTATTGACAGAAAAAAGAGTGCACATAGTACCAATGAATGTGATCTTCCATTCAGGTTCGTCAGAGAAAATAGCACATACAACTCATTTAGCATTCAAATACATACATGTTAATCTTCTCGTTAAATCAGTACTCATTGTGTTTTTTGTAAACATTTCTTTTACTTTAATTTTTGACATTTAAAAAAGAAATACCCTTTCCAATATGAGGACCTTTCTCAGAACACACATGTCGATGCTATGCCAACACAAACCTTCCTATTTTGGAATGTTTTCAGTTATACTATATACACCGTATGAAGACCTTATTTGCGCATATCAAATATGGAAAGAAAATATGCAAAATAAAAAAAGAGTTATGCCATGGAAACTAGAATAGCAAAAATATCACAAACATCATGTCTCCTCATGATCTATTGCCGACGGTATTGAATGAGGAAAAAAGTGTATAGATCTAATTTTTTGAAAAAGTGTTATGTTGCCATAGAAACTAAAATTACAAAACTATTTAAAAAAAACCCGACCCCTAATGAAGTTGATTCAAAGAGGGAACGTTTTGAGCTTCATTTTGGTATATGATTGGTCTGGTTAAATGGACGCGCGAGATATATCATTAAGATAAAGCTCCATTTCATCATGAGCTGCAGTACTAGCGGTATTTACCCCATCAGACTTTAACCAGTATACTAACTATTTTTATTTCATGCCTGTTCGCGAGTGTGTTCAATGGCTAGATAATGTGACACATGGTGGATGGCATTTTAAAGTGCCTGTCCCCGGTGCCATTTTTGTTGAACTGTTGGATTCAAATGGCAAATAGCGGAATTCAGGTTCGGGGTTATGAGGACTGAACAGTGTACCAATGAAAAATGTACGTATCGGCAGAAAAGTGCCAACAACCTGTAGTTGCAAAATGTTATCAGGATAAATCAGGATAGATCATGATTAACTGTCGCCTTCACTTGTAATATCCTACAATTGCCCAAATCTCCGATAATCTATCAGCCGTTGTGACTATGTGCTCAATGGTCATAATGTGGAGGGCATTGGTTAGCCTAAAGTATTAGAATTAACATGTTGGACAGAAACTGGCTCTTCCCACTTTATCATACCCCTAATATAAAATCCCATCGGCTGAACATTGTGTTCTCGTATGCCATGCTGACAGGCATACGGAGTTTTATATGCCACTAGTGACATACAGGATTGTTATCACATAATATTCCAAAATATAGGAGATGGGTAGGATAAAATCAAAACCTGATTCGTTTTAATCTTGGCCACCGCATGCCACTCCTGGGGTTTTGGCTCCAGACTTCACTCGGCTTCGCCTCTTGAAGTCACTACGCCAAACTCCAGTCGTGGCATACGGTGGCCAAGATTAAAACTCATCCAGTTTTACGGTAGTATCAGCGGATCAGTAGAACATTAAGTATAGAATTCACTTTATAGTTCATGTTCGTGATGAGGTGCTGTAAAACATGTTACCTGCTGTGACGACATCCTTAATGTTTACCACGCGGTACATGTAGAGGGAGCCACTGTAGTCGACAACCCACCTGAGACTGCTGTCATAGTGACTGAACCAAGGGCCACGTGTCCACGTGACCGGCAGGCTGCAATCACCTGGGGTAAATAACCGAGTAAACAATGAACACAGTTTTGTGATGGAAAATGTATGAGATAGTGTTTGTATGCAAAGATAGATGATGAAACATGTTATATGATCTGGTTAGTTTCCCGTAATAAAAATCACTCTACCTCTAATAATAGCAGAAAGTCATGATACACACAATTTGAGATTCGACATTAGCGGATTAAAGATCGGGTTTTTCAAGACTACGACCCGTCTGGTGACGGTATGTTGGTCCAACAGTGTTTGGGATTTGTTGTTGAATCCGAGTTGTGCTCATTAAATCAGGAGGCATGAAATACGTTTAAGATGATACTTTACATTATTAGGAATGACATAGAATATGTACACTCAATATAGTGGTATGATGTTATAATGTTAAAGCATGTAAGTAAGTTATTATGACATGTTAAAATACATGAAATACAGTGTGTTACAGTATGATGATAGTATCCTTCCAAAGGCAGTCCTTAGGCATGATATTGCATAATGCTGTATGAACCACAGTGGTCTGCCAGTCGAACAGGCGTATGTATGCTTCCATTGTCCTATGGACCTTGATATCTTGTAGTTTTGCAGCCCTTTGGTAATAGGAGGCTGGGGCGGTACCTTGTATCAGTGTGAAGTGAGTAGGAGCATGGGTCATATCCAGCTGTGGTGAGGATGGTCGTCTACTGGGTAGAGATGTAGTGGAGAGTCATAGTATTGCCATCTCCAAACTGGAGAAAGGGCTGTGATCCAGAGAACAAGTACCCCAGGAGTACGCATCCACAATATTGCGACTGGGGAAATTAGCGTCCTATACTTTTCGGGCCCCATTCTAACATGTTACATCTTGGATTTACCCCGCAAAAACTGGATTAGGCGGAATAAACTCGCTGTAAATGAAAAATACCGGTAAAGAAAGCAATGAGAGCTGCTACATTGAGTAGAGAGGAAATGTATAAAAATGTTAAGTCAGACCCCTATAGACTACAGGAGGAAATTCAAAAGAAAAAACTAGAAGCGCAATCAAATGCAAAATGAAAGTAAAATGTCCAAAAACCGAAAAATATAAAAGAGCACCTCTGTACATAGGTAGTTTACTCTGGGGTTTTTTACCCAAAGATTTTCAGGAATGAAGATTTGGACAATCGTTTTAAGACAAAGTCAAGGAGAAATTAATCACTTTATTTTAGGTTGTAAAACCGACATTATGAACTACATCGTTCGGGGAAATGAGAGAGTGATGTATATTGTGATATTTATTGTGGTGTGACTGTATTGTTCTATTGTTTTTGTCTGTGTTTAGTCCATAAGGACACAAATGTGGTGGATGGTATCTGATGATGAACAATTACTGTATCAATACACACATCTGTAAAAATAATAATAAAAGAATGAACTCATCATAACTGAATCATGAGAAGACATAATGAATAGGTTAATATTTTTTGTGAATAATAGTTCTCAGACCTAACCTCTTAGATCCGCCAAACAGATCTAGTGTGCAGATGACCTAGTCATATATTCTGAGTAAATCAGATTGAAGGTATTTTCAATATTTTGTTTAGATTATACAGTAATTGATATTACCTGTGACAAAGTGGGCCGCCTGTAAAAGAAAATACATTTATCTTTGTTACGGCCAATATTGTTTTAGAGTATGAACCCTTGTTTCTGGAAAAGGTATGACAGTTCCAAACACAATAAACGTTTCATGGAGGAAGGGCTAAGCAGCTATATGGATCATATTTTTTTAGACTGTTTATCAAGATCAAAATTCTTTTACTGGAAATATATTCAAAGATATAGTATACATGTGGAATTGATTAGACAGCGACTATCTTATATAGGCAAAATGGGAGTAAAGGGAAACCGTCGGTTAGCAGGGAAGGGGAGTTTGCATTCCCTATAAAAGTCATTCTTCTGAGATCACATTCACTATGTAGACTTGTATACAAATACTAGGATTATATGAAGACTGCTATTTGTGAAGAAATGTGTTTTACCTGGGACAAGGTAAAAACAAGGAGCAACCAGCTTTGTGGAACCCTCATCCTGGATTATGTTTCTGGAAAATAGAAATAGATCCCCAGTTTAGTCACTTTTCTTTGAATGATCTTTGAGTGTAATCTGATAATGGCTATCTTGGAAGCTACTATCAGAGCAGAACAATCTGTTCCTGCATGGCCTCCTTATATTGCATCCTACATACCGTGTTAACTTTTGGAAGGTTCATAATACATGTTATATATCTTCCATTAAAACTGTATATTGTGTTCTACCTACCAAGGTTACATAATCAGATAAAATAAGGGACTTAGATGATTGATTTGATAATGACTATGCTGGGCGGTTTATTAACCTTGTATTAAATCTATTACGTCTTCCTCTAATCATAAGAATGCCCCAATCCTGACTTTAAACTTCAAAAGGCCTGCCTCAGTAGAATATTTTGCTAATTTCTACCAAATGTGTCTTACTACAGGGTGCCTCAATAATATATTTTACGTCGAAAAGGTATGGGGTATTTTGAATAAAGGTGACGGATTCTGAACCTGACATGAATACATGATATCTGTCTATCAATCTTTTTCATACATATCTACGTACCTTGCCCAAATAGGAGGCACATATGTCAGCGCGAAGGTCTTGTACTTACCAACGCTTTGATAAATCTGGGACAGGGGGTGACACGGCATGGTACTAGATTAAACTCTCTGCTAATGTCAACATGCGTATTTTATAAAGGAATGTCGTTTTACCTCTATCATTGAGGCAACAGAATTGCTTCAAATCCCATTTTACGAAAGATCAAGACCAAGGCCAAAACATGCTAAAAACATATTAGGAACATTAGAGTACAATGGCAGCTATCAGTAAAACAAGATACAGTTCTTTAACTCCACATGATGTATTTCCAAATTGTGACATAGGCAGGTGGATCCCTATTGTGTATATATGTATACTTTCTGCCAAATGACACAGAGAGACCCTGGCGGTGACGCAGAGGAGTAAATGCATTTCAACCCATAAGATTATTGTATTCAGAGTGTCGTACACCCCTATGTGGCATGCACACTCACGCACAGACATGGAGGGCACGTGGGCGCTCAGCACGGTCGTCTAATATGGCCGCCTGTTTACTTTACCCACATAGAAATGAGGTTATTTCGAGTGTCGTCTTGATCGTGGCGTCCAGACCTCTCCCCTCGGAGCTTCGTCCCCGCCCAGATCGGCCTCACCTAGAACTATCTGCTAATCTCCCTGCAAACTAGTCCATCCGCAAAGACTGCAATGTCGGTAAGGAAGCTTTTAACACCAAGCTAAACTCTCCTTCTTTACAAAATTTTATGGTGCAAGATTTGACGCTTAGATATCATATCACACAGGTGAATGAAGAGGGTTCAAGCTTCAATGTTAAAAGGCGTATAAGGTTGAAGTATCACTATGAACCCCTTTCAAAGGTACATCGGCACTCATGTTTAGACTGGAAATTCAGCAGATCATTCAACCTACCTGTACTATCTCGATACTATCTCTCGTTTAGTAACTTCTAATATACGAGGCCATCACTCGTTGGACAGCACAATCCTCAGGTCCCGAGGTAGGTGGTTTGTAGATGCTGGCGGGCACTTTGCTCCGGTTTGTTGGTCGCTCGGCAGTCAGACACAGGGCCCAGCAGGTAAACACCAGACCTTCATGCTAGCAGTCGACTCTCGGTACTCAGCCTCCTCTGTTTGCTCACTCCGCAGGTCACCAATGAGAGAAACAGTGGTGCAGGAAGGCCTTCCAGAGTGACCATCGCAGGTTGCCCTATCTAACTAGCTAGTAGGTCCCCAGGTGGCTCTAGCAGTAGCTGGTTGATAATGACTCATGCCGGATAGCTCAAGCAATCCGTGATACATTTGGTGAGGGTGTCTGAGGGTGTGTGTGTTGGGAAGGGGGGAGTACAGAGAGTCCAGAAGAGGGAGAGAAGTGTGTCATGTTTGAAGACGACCCTCCAATGCACACAGATCGCGAAGGTACCGAGCATCGAACACGAAAAATACAGCAAACGGGTCACGACTACAGCAAAAGAATGAAGTATATATATATAACCTTCACCAAAATTTCAGAGACATGGTACCTGTTTTATAGATATAAAAAGTACACTGTGGTAAATAACCCTTTTTTGACTATTCATTGACGTTTATTGACACTTGTATCATCACGCTTATAAATGATGTTTTTCACACAGGGGACAAAAATAGTTACATGGTCTTCTTCATTTAGGCAATATGATTGATTATTACGGTTGCATACAGACAATTTTTCCTACCTCTAATAAAAAAACATTAGTCATATGATTAACGTTGGGTCACTGTATTCGGGCGAGAATGTAGTAAAGTGCATATTTATTGCACGGCACAGCAATGGCTGATGATTATTTTTTAAGTCATGGAGCCGGGGTAGGATCAATGCTAAACTGGATTCGAGTGAGCAGTGTTAGTATTCATCGCACTCCGGTCAGGTCAGCTCGCTGCGCCCGGCTAACACCTTGCGCAGTAACGAGACCTTCCCGTCGTGCAATAAACCTATACGACAGCGACCCGACCATTGTGCCCGATCACACCTTTGCCCGACGAATCCGTCTGGTTTGTCAGAATCGGGTCACTGTACGCACTTCCCAGATCCGCTTTTAATCGGGTCGGGCATTACTATAGTCCTGAGCGTTTAATATGGGTAAAATCTCAATATCTAGTTCAATCAAATGCAGCATTTGTAAAAGATAATACTTTCGAGAACTAAGAAGACAGAAATCAAGACAACTTCATGAAAAATACATAACAGAACTTTCCAGGCCTAAGATTCTCAAATTGTGGTGCCACCTGTCTTTTTATCAAAGAATTTTGGCCTGAGGTAATATTTCTGCATGAATCACTGACATTATAAATAAGCAAGAAATACTTGATTTTGCTTCAGTCCTATCTCAGCAAATAATCAGCGTAGATAACTCAAATAAAGAGTGATTTGTAGATGAACCCCCACAGAAAACAACTGGTAGGTTATCTTATGGATTAAATGTTATTTAGAGGTAATTATTGACCGTTTCTAGCTATGCCATATGGCAAAAATGCAATAATATCAGAAAATCATGATTTTAGCGCTCTTTGGACTCTTTGTCATCTGTCAAAATGCTCCTGTACCTCAGGAAATATCTATCACAGCCTGGCAATATAGGTATCTTTTAATTGTCTTGAAATAGCTAAGAAGATAGGATATTTATTTCTATAGGTCATTGCGATAGATTTTTCATTAAATCACGGTGAAGACAGGAAGGTAACATGTTTTAGTGTTTTTTACCTACCAAATTCCGATGTTCAATCTAGAACAGGAAATCCTAGCCATAACTTAGGTATATCAAATATATACCAACATATAAGCAAAAGTCTTAGATTTCTAACCATATTTTGTTTTTAAAAATCGCCCCATTACTCCCGACACAGTTAGAAAAAACTAGTTTTTTGTCCCATATCAAACGCTCAAGACTAGCGTGGGGGTAATGACCGACTCTGCCCGACCTTAATCGTGTCGCAGAACCCACTTCACCTACTGTTCCCGATTCTGAGAAGGCCGTTTCAACAGCGATGGTACCTATCCCCTAGTCCGGTTTACAAGTGCCTTATATCGATTTGTATGGGAGACAGAGGCGATGATGAATCGGAAAATCGATTTCCAATATCCTAATAGGATCAAAAGTTATTAAACTTTGAATTATTGTGGCCTGTGGCTTATCACGGCTCGGCTCCCGTCAGCTCTCTTTGATCTCAATCAGGTCGCTGTACAAGGTCATAAAGTCAAGAGGTGTGATTGGCGAGCGTCGTTAAGGTTATAAGACAGCGACATTCTTGTTCCCGATTATAATCGGTGATCGGATCGGTGAGAATCTGTGGAAAATGTCGCTGTCCTATGGGCTTAACACTACTAGCTCTCGGTCAGTTTCTACTTATTATCTGACAGACATCAGGCAAGCGTCTTATTCCTCAAAGTCTTGTTTTGTTTCCTGAATGTGATCTATTTTGTTTTAAATTATCACCCCGAAAGGATGAACTTGGCCTGTTGAATCATTCTCGGAAGTTATCATGTTAAACAGGGAAAGGATTGAAACATCTCTTTCCCATTTTACGAGTCACGTCTCATTTATATGAAATCCCAAACTGGAGTAAATCAGTTACGAGCCTTTAATTGAATGTGTGAGAGATATTTATGAATTGTTGTTAAATACATATTGAATCCAGTTGACATAGTAAATGACTATGATCTGTGCTGACATCTAGACATATGATAATGAAGAAGGGTTATTAATGGTTGCCATTCCACATATACATTTTCATACATGTACACGTATGTACAATGCACACAACACTCACTAATGTTTCTATTGAAAGTCATGGATCTCCTTTTCCACCGCTGAGAGTAGATATTCATAATATCTATACTTACTGCAATTGCGAGAGGCAAAATGTTTTAGACAGCAAAGCATTTTAGCGCTACCTTCAATTAAATAGCAACTTAATGATATGATTAAATTTTTTTCCGCAACGCTCGACACGTCGAACGGGAAGAGATTGTCAACATTAATGATATGATTAACCTACCTTTTCCTTTTTAACAAACGGTGATGGTTTTTCTATTTGTGATAGTATGTTTATGTGCACATCGTTCAGGTTTCTAATTTTAAATGCTATGTGTTTTTGGCAATAAACCTTTTTGGTAGCAGTTATACTCACAAACGCCTCGGTTTAATTTCAGAACTGGGAAGCTGACAACCGTGCCGAGCGGTGGTTACCCATGTGGGAGTCGGAGGCACCGCTAACAAAGACGGACGTGAGGCAGATCGACTCCGGCTTCAACACCTCCTACATGCTGCCCTTCGAGCACTACGACGAGCTCCAATTGTACCGCTGGATGTTGCCCAACAATTGGAAGCTGTGCCTGTGGTACTCCCTCTTCTACGTGGTTGGCATCTTTGGGGGGCGGCGCCTGATGGAGAAACGGACGCCGTTTGAGTTGCGTACCGCACTCACTTTGTGGAACCTCGGTCTGGCCGTGTTCAGTATAGGTGGAGCGCTGCGTATGAACCAGGAACTCTTCTACACGGTACGCACGCACGGCTGGGAGTACTCCTACTGCGTTCCGTCCTTCGGCCAGGCGCCGTTCGGTTTCTGGGTTGCCACTTTCGTGCTGTCCAAATTATTGGAGTTCGGGGACACAGTCTTCATTGTGCTACGAAAACAGCCTCTCATCTTCCTGCACTGGTACCACCACGTGGCCACCCTCATCTACACGTGGGTGGCGTACACGGAGCGTATGTCCTCCGGCCGATGGTTCATCACCCTCAACTTCACCGTACATGCCCTCATGTACTCGTACTACGCGTGCCGCGCCATGCGCCTGCGGGTGCCGCGGTCTGTGAACATCTTCATCACGACCATGCAGACACTGCAGATGGTGGTGGGGCTGGCCGTCAACTATGGGGTGATGCGTGTTAAACAACGCGGTGACGAGTGCCAGCAGTCCTACGGCAACATTGCATTCGCGCTGGCTATGTACTTCAGCTACTTCCTCCTCTTCTCCTGGTACTTTTACAACGCCTACGTCAGGCCTAGACCGAAACAGAAGGTGCATCAAAATGGTCTGCATAATAGCACATCGAACGGTGTCAGTAACGGCGTCAAGAAATACAATTAGGGTCCTTCCGTGTGCCATACATTCTATGGAGGTGCATCATTCATATATCAAACAGTTCTGCCGAGGGCTATTTAGCTGCTCGCTTTCTAATTTACACACGTTCTGCAGATTCAATGCACGTGTTCTACATCGGGAACACATTTCTACTTCGGCTAGACCTTTCCTATGGGAAACATCTGCCACATCCCACTTCTATTGAATATCACATCAAAGGGCATTTCTCAGGTTGTCACAACCAATTATGTCCATCAGGATACTTAGCATTGTTTAACATGAAAGGAAACCGAGAAGGATTGGTGAATATTCCATTGTGCTTTCCCTAACAATCAAATTTCTTAGCTCATTCGATCGATTACGGGGTCTATTTCAGCTCATGCTATCATATAAAGTATTTTGATGGTATAAAGGTAGTATCACTGTTATATCCAAATATAGTAATAATACAGCAACTTACATGAATATATAGAATAAGTTTGGGTTCTCTACGACTTGCTCTGCTGGATACTTGAACCTTATATGCAGAGTTACTTCGCTCCTTGGCGTGGGGTAAATGTGTCTTTCATACTCGTATTTTTACTCACTAAACTGCTTCAGGGTACTCTCAAAGTCCACTTAGAAAGTATTCGTTATAGTAAAATAAGTCATTCTATGCGATATTGAGTCCCATTTGTACCTCATGTTTGTACCTGTACATTGAGTCGATGTTAATAAGCAAATGTAGTTCTATAGCGATTTTTATGTTTGGTTTATTTGCCGATTCCCTATTATTTTTTTCTAGGGAGGACTCTTCACCCAAGATCTCTATACCATAATAGCATCTCCTCATTATACAAGAGCAAGTACATCATTATGTTATAGGCATTAGATCGGAACCTAGCAGCTCTGTCATACTGAGAGTACAAATTATTCAAGACCACTGTCTGTGATAAAATAAACAGTGACCAATATATTTCTGTGCCTGTCTTGAATGGATATGTCTCACATATATACATTGAACATTGGGGAAAAAGTGAGAAGTTCCAATGAATACTTGAGAGCCCTCATTAGCCACCATGACATACATACAGTCAGAATATGCCATCTGAGAACCATGTGCGGTTTGTAATTGGTCATGTACAAATGCAAACTATGTAAAAGTACGTGTCACTGCTGCTTTTCTAGATTGATATGTTAGGAGATGCAGAGGATCTCTGATGGTCAACCTTGAATAGACAATGATACGTTGCATTACTACTACTCGCCATCAGACTGTTACTTATACAGGCACTACACTGACCATGACCTCACTTCCTTTCACAGTTGTATATGTTATTACTCATCCGGTCCAACAGACTTCAAGTTAGAAATGCTTTTTTTCCAGGAATGATTCAGTGGCTAGTATTGAGCTTTTACATGATGGTTGGTTTTCATCACAACTGGAGAAAGTGTGAAAGAGTTTCAGACACCGAAATAAACCAATCTGTTAAATTATGTTACTGCATTTACTGCTCTGTATAACTGGGTATTCGCATAGCATTTTAGTTGTTCCTACACAATTATGCAGATTAACATTATAGAAAGCAGTTGTTATCAATCATGGCCACATTTACCCTAGTGTAACATGAAGGTTTCCTCGAAAGGTAAAGCAATACTAGGTAATATAGGGAAACTAGCTTACCTTACTAGTTTGTTGTACATTACGAACTATAATGTCCAAGATTCTAGCCCAAACCCAGAGGGGTTTGGATAATCCAGCGGGCAATGCGCAATATAGTTCACTTAAGTATTCGTTTTCCTATGAATAAATATTTCAAAATATTTAGGAAAGATAAGACATTAGGTATGCCAACTAATTATCCAATGGGTTTCCAAGTTACCCTATCCAGCAGTAGCTACAGGTGCAAGGATGCCCCTAGGCACTATGTCTCTCGAGGGGGAGAATGGTATTCAATAAAAATTCTCTCTCGCCATGTGACCCAATAGACATCATCGTAGGCATAAATGACGATTTTCTCGGAAAAATAACCTTTATTTCCAAACATATCTTTCCACCAATTCACATTTTCATGATACTAACAAAGACCCTGTGACCAGTTTGTCTGGTAAAATCGCCATTGACAACGTCAACAAAATACATCAGGAATATTGCCGACGGTTACAGATCAAATAATCAGCAGTTTTCTGCTAAGCGTGGCGATGACAGCTATGGTAAGCATGGTGATGCCACGCACAGCATTGCAGCGCCTGTGACAGCAGAATAATTTTGATTGCATGCATAAGCGGGGATGAGGGTGTCACCATAACTTGATTATTTGGAGTGCGAAATTTGGTTCAAGTACAGTTAGCTCTGGGTTTGTTTCAAGACTCCTCACTGGAAAACGCTCATGAGCGAAAACTCAGTTTCTGATTGTTCTTCTACAGTCATACACCATACACCAATATAATTACCATCTATATATCCACTGGGGATGCCGTCACCTTTTCGAAGTCAATTCTTCCATCGATTGTGGCGCTAGCTGGTGGTTTTTCCACCGTGACGTCACTGAGAGGCATGTCATCTAGCACGTGATGAACTGTGACGCCTTCGTTCGTCAGGTGGTAGTCGGTGAACCAAGCATGCGCCCCCTGCACGCCGTAGGAGGGCCTTGTGTTGGTGGTGACGTAGGTGGTCGGCTCGTAGAGCAGCTCCTTGTGCTCGTCGACGAAGAATGGCCTCGGACGGCGGCAGCAAGCGATTCCGCAAAGGAGTATGGAGAGTAGTGAGAAGCCGACACACAAGGAGATCAGGCACACGAGCAGCACGTGGTCCTGCTCGGCCGTGCCCTCGGGAATGCCTCGGGGAGGTGGCAGCACTGCTTTTGCGGGCGGGACCGGGACAGCGGCCGGATGGACGTTGGGAAGGTTGATGTCGGGCGAGCGGACGCTAGGCGAGATTGCTGGATTGATGGTGGAAAATAATTCTGCTAGATCTATAGGGTCCAAGGTTGAAGATGAAGGTTGTGTAGTGGCTGTTCCTTCTTCTCATGAAAAATCAAAGAAATTGGTACAATAAGGAGGAGGGCGAAGCTGCACGTTTTAAAGTTAATCATACCCCGTTTTCCAAATGAATCTAGAAAAAGGAGTATATTCTGCACGTCAGATATAGTGGCAGTATGTATAGACAAATCAAATCATCCTTTATTTATATTGTTCCATAAATATATGTGTATAATATATTATTTCTCCTTATTTAGTTATTATACGAGGATAGTTTCTTTACAATGATATAATTTCTGGTTGATTGATTGTTTTTCTTATAAAAAAAACGATACATTTCTTTCTTATTTATCCTACCCCTAATAAAAAACGCCATAGGTTTAACATTGACTCAATGTATTTGACAGGGCGTTGAATAAAGTGTTATTTATGCACCGAGGTGAATAAAAAAAACGGACCAATCAGGGACGAGATAACGAAAGTAGATCCGGCAGCATTGATAAATGTGGCCATCCTCCGATGAATGTCAACACGCTACTAACATGGATAATTACAAAATTGTCTCTGTATATCGGTGAGGTGGGGTAGGATAAATTCAAAACCGAACTCGAGTTAGCCTTCTCAATGTTTATACCACTCTGGTCAGGTTTGCTACTCACTACACTCGGCTGATGCCTCGTGTAGTAATACACAACCTGCCCATCGTGGCATAAATATTGACAAGGCTAACTCTCGTTTGGTTTCTACTAAGTAATCTTTCCATGGATAGTAAAACTTTATTATCTCACCCCTGGTACAAGTTTAGCCATAGAAATAACGTTAGAAAAAAATACATAACGATCACTCCTGCAAAGTGACACCATAGCCGTGGGGGAGTCAATATGAGATGACGTCATACGCTATTAACTCACTGGATTTGTGAAGTAATTTGAATTACTCTGATATTGCGATGCTATTTGATGTCAGTGAAAGGGTGAGATAAATCCGAAAACCGCACTCCAATCATAAAATACACACTACTCCACTCGGTTGGATGTGCCGTAATCGTCACTCGGCTTTGCCTCGATGACGAATGTGGTGCATCAAAACTCATGGAGTATTGTGTATTTAAATGATTTTCGATTCAGTGCTAATTCAATCTTTAGCATACCTCGTTCACAATAAGTTCCCATTGTACCAAGCGGGCATAAACATGTTCTTCCATCAAGGGCACATTGTCCGCCATTTAGACAGGGTAGGAAACGACACGAAATGACAGTTGGTGTTGTGCTTTGTGTGGCGACTCGTTCCGGACTCGAGACGTTTCCGTCGTGTGTCGTCAACTCGCGGGTAATAGTGTGGCTGGCCACTGGGTTCCGGGTGGATATGGCACCAGGGTTTTGTGTCACAGTAGTCCCGGACGTTGGCAGATCAGGTAACTCTAAGTTGGGCTCCAGTATCGATTTTAAGGCTAGAATATAATGGGATAAGATGGTATACAGTGTACATGGTCAGAGCACAACCTTGATTGTAAATATATCATTGAACTCCTCAAGAAACCTGTTGCACAGAATCACAATCTTGCATCAGTTACGTAGTCAACTACGAGGAGATTACGGTCACTGGCACATAAACCCCGTTATTATTGTATTTATTATCCACCTATATCATTAATATAGACAACAAGTATATTGGAATAACAGTTCATTATAAGACATCTCACGATTCAATCACGCCCGTTTAAGTTTGTAGACGTGAACATATATGTAAAGTCCCAGATTACGGCAAAATCCCAAAGTACTGTCAAGCATGATAGTAGTTCTGCGTAAACACCAGCTATTTAGTTCTGTATTTTCCGTGTTTTAGCATGCAAAATATTTTATGATAGTTTTTTTCCGGAACCGCCTGGTTGCGAGTCCCAGGCACATTATATCTTTTAACAATCGTATCTATTCCCGGTATTTCTGAACAAAATAAATCCAGCACGTTTACAAAATATCCCCTCCCACTTTCCATTCCCTTTAATCTCGTTAACCATCAATTTCTTCCACTCATACCCATGGTCACTGTGAAGTAACCAGTATACTTTCCTCAAGCCCTGGTGATGGTACGAAGTTTAACCTCACTTACAGATCATATCATGGATATTAAGACATGAGTGTAGATTGGCAGTACAGAGCTCTAACATCATGAGTTACATACGTGTCATAACGATGGCAGAATGCTCTCGATCTACGATGGTGATTGGAGACCGCAGGTTGAAGGTCAGGCGGCTCTCTGGGGACGATTTTAGTGAGACAATCACTCGTCCACCTGCTGCAGGAGCTGAGCGCTGAGTACAATAAGAATCCTCTCATTATCTCTTGTTTTAGGTTTATCATAGCAATACTTTGTATTATCCTACCCCTAATAAAAAACGCCATAGGCTTAACATTGGATTTGTTTATGTCACGGGTGTGACATAAAGTTTTGTTTATGCCACTACTTTCTGATACTAAATAAATATGGAAATGGGGTAGGATAAAATCTAGACACCACTCGTTTGAGTTTGAGCTTATTTATGCCACGCATTTTGTTGGCTCCATAATTTCACGAGTCGAAGACGAGTGACATTACGGAGCCAACAAAATGCGTGGCATAAATAAACTCAGATTCAAACTCGTGACGTCTCTTCATATTCTAAACCGGGTTAGATGTAACGTTATTAGTATCTATACCTAAATTAGGACTATCTGTGAGGACTATCAGCCTACACCCTGAATTACGATACTGAAAATCGCAATACGTAAGACTTACCACGATATAATAATCATACTTGGAGGTTGATAAATCATATCTGTAGATCAATGAATATGAATCTGTTGCTCGCTGGGCCGTTAGCAATGCGTTTCCAAACCAAGTTGCAACACAAAATAAATTTGAATTGAAAGGGTTACCTGAAATGAAGATGAGAAGAAATGATAGAGATGGACTTCATATGATATGTCGCATAATAAGTAAGTTAAGACGACATAATTATGTTACAGTTTAAGAATTTTGAATGAGTTGTATTGTATTGACAATTATATTTTCATCACTTTTAATAGCAAAAAAGAGGTATTTTCAAGTGGTCAACCTTGGCCTGAAACGTTCAACCTTAGTATGAACAAGGATGCTAATTTTAAATATTTCCATTGAAATTCATGTTTTCATTTTCAGAATGAAAAAATGTTTCCTTGTGTACTATTGACATTTCAACTGCCAAATTACACAATTTAGCCACAGCCCATGATTCCCCGTAGACCTCTCCATTGACCCAAGTAAAAACTAGAGCTTTCCTTTTGATCCCATGATTCCCCACTGTAATGCATATGTTATGCATGAAGCCTGCATCGCAATGGAAAATGTTTCAATGGTTTTTCCGACCCCAACTGGCATCCCTGTTGTAAAATCAATATCAACCGTACAAACATTTTAGACTGCATATTTACACTATGAGGATATATATCATGATATCCAAACTTACTGTAGGTGTCGACACCGCCACATCCACGGGTTGAGATCTTGGCCCCTTGGACAATGGCAACTCCAGAACACTGGTGACTGGGATTCTGTCCAAATCGGACACTGGTGGTGTAGTTTCCAGTCGGCCATGGACATGTATACATAGTCACCAGGCCTCCGACATCTGGAAAGGTAGGCGGTAAAATTTACTGACATAGCGAAAGGTTTCACTAAAGCAATGGGACACTTTTGTGTGTTTGTGAAAAGAGTAAGCACGAAAAGTAAGGCATAGAGTTACATATATTTATTTGGTCTTTTATTGTAGTATATAGATAGGAGCAAGGAACAAATTGCATCTATAAAATATGCTGGGAACTGTTTCACTAGTTCCGTAACAAAAGTGTTAAGTCAGACATGAAAAGCGGCAGCAACAGTGCAAGCAAGAATGGACTGAACGAATTCACGTTTCATAACAAAGAGTATTGGTTGATTCGCGTAAACGGTAAGTAAAAGTTCATCTCAATTCCTTAAAAAAACTATAGACATAATGTGACAATATCATAAACCTGAAATGATGTGTGAATCCTGTGATGTGTAGATTTGTCTTATTCTTATGAAACCAGACACACCATGTTTGGGGTCCGTCTTTTCCTAAGGGCAACTACTTGTGTTGTCACAAAACTAGACAACCCCAATCTGTCTGTATGGTATCACAGGCATGTCATGAAATTAGTGAACCTGGTCTGTATGTATCATAACTTATATAATATAGAATCAACGTATGCTCCCAAACAAAGTTCTACCATGCATACACAAAAGTAGCCAGGTGTATCATATACCTATGCCAGAAAATGCTATAAATACCAACCTCTGCTAGAGAAGTGGTAGTCGACACATACCACCAAACTGTGCAGGTATAGCCAAGTACCACCATACTTTGAATAAAATTGGATTCACTTAACACGGAAATATGTAAATAAAAAGGAAATAGATGATTTACGAACTATACATTCATAGCGAAAATTTCAAAATGATATCATCATTATGGACAACGCAATAAAAATAATTTTAGAAATATCTAACTTTGTTTTTTCTTTTGACTAAAATGAGGTTGTGAATGTAGCGCTGTGTGACGTCCGCCAAGCACACTGTGAAGAGCAGCTCAATGTCATCAAATTTTAATGAATGTAATGAAGTAATTATCGATAGCTATAGGTTAAGGCCTGGCGTCCACCTACTACGATATGGCACCGATATGGTCTACGATGCACCTCCCGATAAAAAATCAAAATCGCGTCGGAAGGTCACCTAATATCGGGGCAGTTGACCACGTTTCTACGATTAGGCACCGAAAGAAAAACCCATTAAGATGCATGGTGGATTGACTGGTCTAGACATGTGTCTACGATTTTGTGCCTTCCCGATATGGCACCGATTTTGACATTTTGTATCGGTGCCATATCGGGAGGTCTGCGATTCTATCGTAGTAGGTGGACGCCCGGCCTTATGTATATGATACAAGTGAAACTTGTTAACCTTATTGGGACGTCCCCTCGATAATTCTTTCGATAAAAAGATAACACTCGCTCTGCCAGCTCGTTCGATATTTTTATGGATGAATAGCGGTACACTGGGCCGTACCAGTAAGGTAAACACGTTTCACTAAAATACTAGTCGATCATCTCTCTACAGATAGGAAAATAGCCCTGTACTACGACGCATTGTAAGTACTCATGAATACAAGAGTTTTAAACACTGAATAGATAGTGAATATATAGAACATTCATAGTATTATTTCAGTTTCACACTGTTCCATACAATTGATCAACAGGAATCAATACCACATGGGACCACAGGCAGCGAAATAATTACCATACTGTCATGACAAGCTTCTGTTCAACAGCTGAGCAATTATCACATTTTCATTGTTATATATGGATTTCTTAAAGACATTTCGGCTCCTTGCATGCCGATGAAGGGTATCTCGTAAACTTCATCTTTGCATTACTATTTTGTAGTCCTGCCAGTTAATAAGAATTAAAGAATAACACATATTGGTAACACACCTTAAACTTCAACTGTACCATATATATCATTGGTATACATAACTGAATATTTCAAAGTATATTTTGCTGGCATATTTCAACAAGAGGATTTATACTCACTGTGTTATGGTTCACGCGGAACAAGTAACAAGTTTATGGAAAATACATGCACCACTTTTGTACTGTACAACATTGGAGATCATAATCATATGTATCATACCGGTATTCGCTATGATATCTAAAATGGCGAACAATATAATAGAATGTAGCCACGTTAAATCTAACTCGGAAAGTGCACTTACATACAACCATCACATCTATGGTGACCACATTGTTCAGGATTTCAATGCAGTAGCCCACATTTGGTCTTGAAGCTGGAAACGAAACAAACACAAGCGAAAGTGAATTCTGATATTTTCTCATAAATCTACACCAATTATGATTTATTCGTCATGGGTCAACTTCAGAATTATGTAAACAATCGGCAGAACAAATACAGAGAGCATACTGGTATAGGGGCTGGGATATCGAGTAAAAATTTCCCAAAGGACTTTGTGATAATTGAGAACAGGTGTGACAGTTATTGTCTTGCGATAAATTCTAAAAAGACCAAAGTGTGCTGGTATGGAGTTATGCTCAAAGCTGTGATGGAGATATGGCAAAAACTGTAAACACCCACACAGTCCCAGATTTTAGAGGTCTAAAACAGATAGACACTATTACCTCGTATCCTTATCTAGGAATCGTCCTGGACGGTAATTTACTTAAAGCTTTGAAAGTCAGTCACCATGCTTGATAAAAAAAAATGAACCATAAACTGTTCATGTTTCGACGCCTCAGAGACCAGATGTCAAAGTCTGTTGCAGTAAAGCTTTACAAACAGGTGATTCTGCCCATTCTGGACTATCCAGCTGTTTTTCGCAGATGTTTTTGCCAACAAGATCTGGGTGAATCAGATGCAGCGTCTACAAAATATCTCTCTAAGGACATGTCTTGGGGATTTTTTACCAGGGTGCGCAGTGTCGAAGAGCTACATGCCCTGACTTCCGCTAAAACATTGCCGCGTCGGAGACAAGAACTGTTTCTTACATACGCACGCAAGGTATATATAAAGCCTCACAGAGATCCAAATCAAGTGGGGATGAATGACATTGATGATTAAATTCATATGGGTATGACTCTGTGATCACGCAATAGATTGATAATTAAAGCATAACACCCGAAAACTAACTTGTATAAGAAATCCTCCAGGTATCGCGACGAAAACGTACGGAAACAATTTTCCCCTGTAGCTAAAACACCGCCCTCAAAGAATGTATTTTAAAAACTTCATACGCAAACTATCTCGCCTGGATGCACCCAATGCTTGAACCCCCTCCATCTTAAAACCTGTATCAAAGCTAATGCATATCACTTTAATAATGCCATTGTATGGAAATTCCACAGGTCTCTTCTGACCTCATTATCTTGATCAGTCTCAAGCTTGCGGCGATGGAAGACTGCCCATGTAGGCTAATTGTTGTCAATAAAAATGAAAAATAAAACGGCCTATGGTTATATGGTTCTTCGGGATCCTGATGAACTTAAGGTTTAATACAATTACAACAGCATAGTGGATACTCAGAATAGTGCAGAGAGTTGATCTCACTTTCCTGCCGTCCACTATTTCAGGTGTATTGATTGGTGTTTATGATAGGATATTTAAGTGCCTTTCCTTATACTAATCTAGTCATAAATGCAAGCCATGTCGCGGGTGGTCGTTGTAGGGTGACCAGAGCAGCACCAGCTTAATTTAAATAGAGTGACAGAGTTGTGTAATGCTAACGGTGAGGATTCTGAATCAGTAGGAAATCAATGGATCCTAATATAGCACGCATTTACAGCGGTGTGAATACGGATTTTGACAGGAGGAATGGACTAATATGAATAAAGACGGAATCTTGCTCTGCATGGTACTAAATAGGTAAAGACAGGGTAGAGTCCCTGACATTGACCTACATCCAACGGTATGTCGCTTCATCAGCATCACGCCAGGAGGTACAGGTGAATACAGACGACAGTCGTAGGTCCCGGACAACGGGTTCCACACCACAACAACAATATGCGCCGTGCCATCAACATCAGACGACCTGCGTTCAATGCAGTCCCACTCCTCTGGAAAATGCAAGAATGTTTTCATAAATTAGAGGATATAGATGGAACGAATGAGACTGAGGTTAACTGTTCATCTTTGCGCGTAATAAGTATTGAACATTATTTCATCTATTAGATAAAAGAAATCACTTTGGTATTATCCATTACCTGGTTCTGTAGTTATAGATCGCATATCATTAGACTAAACCTCAAGATTAATGATCTTTACATGTATCTAATTGGTGTTCAAAATTCATTAAAAAAAAATCTTTCGGAGGAAATCATAGTGACTTCCGTTGAGTGCGTCTTGCCAACTCATATGTCTGATGATATTTTTTTTCACGCCAGATGACATATTCAGTATCATATAGAGAATCGATCGGCTTTCAATTACCTGTTGCGTCGGTGGTATTTGGGAACGAGTAGGTTTTGATTTTGTTACTTTCAAACACGTCATAGCGGTAGGCGGGGGATGGGCGGGTGACGTCAGGGTGGTATCCACGCCACCAGATGGACCCGTCTAGAGAGGGCTGGAGCTGACAACCCTCTGAAACATGTAATGTATATCAATTCACAATTCTAACCGTTACATATCTTGCACAATCGAAGAAGATAAGTGAAATTCTGTTTGTAAGGAATGTTGTTATTAGGTTTTCTCAGATTGCTAATATTGATAAATCGTGGCATCTCATTTGTTGATCGTTCAACTATCACGTATTTCAATAATTCCAAGAATATTCATTGTAATCCTGATAACGTCAATGTTGTTCTGTTAAATTACACGCTCTTTGTGGATGAGCCAGTAATGCCTTTTCCATGTTATCTTGAATATATATGTTTCATTAGCGCGGTGATTAAATCTCAAAGAGACAGGTAGAAACAAACTAGAATGCTTGATACCTTTCGAAGGGGAGGCGATCTCTGATATCATGTTGACAGAAATTTCGAGACACTTTTTATGTATTACAAACACTTTCCTAATTAAACCGTTACAACTACACATTAATGATAATGATAGAAAATTAGGTGCTAGATAATTATCAGGTATTGAAACGGGTATTCGAACTTACCAGTTATAAGAAATGGCCAGAGAGTGAGGAGCAAAATGTCTCTCATGGTGGTTAATAGCTGGTCAGGTGCGTCAATGCTGGTGTAATTACAAGCTACCGACTGCCTGATTGAAGCGGGAGGGGGTTAGCAGGGGGCAGGAGGAAGGATATTTCAATGGGATACCTTCAGGGCCAACGGGAAGAAGTCAATGGGTCATGCCGAATTTGGGGCGCCATGTCTTGGATATAACTTCATCTATTTGCAATCTAAATGAATGTGCTATTGACACATTTATTTAGAGGTTATATTGTGGATCTTAAGTTTTCATCTGAACTAAAAAGAGACCATTGAAACATGTTTTCAAACTCATTTCAAGTGCTTAGGCAGGAGGGGTAATAGGACACTATATTTCTTTTTATTCTGATACATTTCTCCTGTGTTGGGCATCGATACCAACAATACAATTTTGAACTAATATCTATCTCGAGACGTTTTCTGAATTAAAAGTATGACTTTTCTCAAATTAGCAATAGGTTCTCATTTGGGTCTATAAACATATGTTGATTCACTTTGCGCCATCAGGAAAATCTAGGCTTCAAATAAAGCACGTTCCTAGAGTTGGCATCTGGCATCAGCAGACCTGGCAAGAAACAATTGGCGATCTCGTTTGACTGTCAGAGGAATTCTTGGATAGTTAAAAGCCGCTGGGCGTCCCCTAGGCAGCGCCATCAATGAGGTCAACAACAGAGAAGCGCAGGGAAAAAGTTGTCCAGCCCGCAGCGAATAGCGACACTTAGATAGGTGGCGTATTTGATAGACATATCTATTCATGCAGCTAGCCTAGATAAACAAATTAATTATACACGTAGATCTATCGTGTAGATACAAGAATGCTATGTGTTACAATTTATCATATTTAGGGCCCACAGGGTATACACAAAGATTACAAGTGGAAACGGAATCAAAGAAGTATTGCTCAAGTATTGTGTTAATGTCTTCTTTTTCTTCTCACTTTCTTTATTGATGCGTTGAACATTGGTAACCCATGGCCGTTGGTCAGGGGTGGTCATTGCTCCCCCTGACACGCCCCCTCGCGCACCCTGCGCACTCCCCCCTGGTGTCGGTCACGTGAACCCCGCGGTCACGTGGCCCACCGCGTCTCTGACCTCCGCCTCATTCTGCTCCTGTACTCCACTACGTGCACACGTATTTTCTTTTCCCCCACTTTTGGCCTACTCTCCACGCCGTCTTCGATACTCCCCGAGTATCTGACCGTGCAGAGACAGTGTCTGAATACGGGTAAAGTTCACGTGAATTACAGGAAAGCTAGGATGGCACCACCAACGACACGCGCTCAAGCGAGCGCCTCCACGACCACGGACCAGGCCTCGGAGTCAACCGTGAGGGAGAGCGACCACGTGGACTCCGCGTCTCAGGCCGGAAGCCTCCGGTCGGCCCGCCTCGTGGCCGTAGAGACCGGACTCTCGGACATGAGTAGGAAACTCGACGCTTTAATTCAGCTGCAGACCCAACGGTCGACGGGACAAGCATCGCCACCTACGGTTCGCTCAGTCGCCGAAGTAAGGACTCGGGACTGGGCCGAGGATCAAGCCGGCCGCGCCATGCCTCCACCCCGCCAGCTACGAGACCGCTACGCAGGGGGACCCGTATATACAACGTGAGCTCGACCGTGAGGCCATCCGCCACGACAAGACGGCTGGTAAGCTGCAGTCAGATATTCATGTTACCCGTTTAATAAGTAAACCGTACATGTTTGTGGATAGGGAGGGGGTTTACACGTTGTCCCAGAAGCTGGAACTGAGGGGAACCCTGGGCCCCCTCGAGTATCTGAGTGCCTTTATTGGCTTGCTCGGGGACGACCGTGCGGTCGACCCCGTGGACCGTGAGGCCATGTTCCGGCACTTACACCAAGTGTCAATCGACGCCCAGAGCCGGCCGTGGGCCGGAGTCAGGAGATGGTCTAACCACGTGTTCGACCAGATCGAGGCCGGGAGGCTCTCGTGGTGCGACTATTCGAGGATCCAGGAGGAGCGAGTCCGACTCGCGATGACGACCGGGACCCTCACCAGCGGCGCCGACACCGGGAAGGCCCGAGGACGGGAGTTGCCATGCCGGCAATATAATTCGGAGAGGGGGTGCCGCCATAGGAGCGGTCACGATGACGGGCCCGTGAGATGGCTGCACGTGTGCTCGTATTGCGACTCCGTGGGGAGACAATGCGGGCACTCGTTACACGCGTGCAACCGGAAACTCGGTTACACAATGGGCTATGAGAACGGCCAGGCTGCACCCACACCGGCTCCCCGGCGAGCACCCCAGGCCGGACACGCACCCCAGGCCGGACACACGCCCCGGGCGGTCGACCCCAGAGCGGATGTGCTCCCCCAACACGGACACGGGGCAAAAAACGGCTACGGTGCGCCCCGCGAGTGAGCGGAGCGCACCCCCACACAGTCAAAACACGTGCCTCCGCCCCCGGGCCCGGGGTCGTGGGGTGCAACCCACGTGATGCAACACCAGCGGGCCCTGTGATCTCCACCACCCCCAACAGGATTTTCGGTGACCGGACGTGGGCGGGGGTCGTAAAAGCAAGCGGCCCGGTGACCACTCCGGGCCCCCACCCCCTCACGTGGAGGGGGGACCACACGGGGGGTCCACGTGACCACAACACGAAGGCCGCCGGCCCACGTGGCCGGGCTCCGAACATAAACAACAACAACGAAGGGGGCGGGACCCGCCACGTGGAGGACAGGTTCACCGCGCGGCCACCGCCAACCCACAGCGGTAGCAGGAGTGTTAGTGTTACCGCGCCGGCTGAGGATCCAACTAACACTCCGGATTTCGGCGGACTAAAGGAAGTCTGCCGGACCGGAATTCCGTCGCCCGGACTCCGGACGGACCCGGAGGCCTTCATGGAGCACAGGCGGGCCGAGTGGCCCCGCTTCACCGAGGCCGGCCCCCCGGCGCACGGTCACATCTACGAGGCGGTCCGGGCCTCGGGCCTGCCCAACGCCCTGTGCACAAAGATCACACTGCCGACGGACCTCAAACTACGGGCGTGGGAGCAGTACCTGACGGGAATGGAGGGCAAGGGGGAACTCCTCGGTTTCATAAGATACGGGTTCCCCCTCGGCTACCTCGGGCCGGCCAGCGACACTCGGGACGTCCCCAACCATCCGAGCGCCACCGGATTCCCGAAGCAAGTCGGGGATTTTATCAGAAAGGAGAGTGGATTCTCAAACCTGATGGGGCCGTTCACGGAGGCTCCCTTCGAGCCGTGGTGCCACGTTTCGCCGTTGATGTCCCGGGAGAAGCGCGGGTCCGAGGCCCGCCGCGTCATAACGGATATGACCTTCCCCCGGGACCGTAGCGTCAACGCGTACGTAATGAAGAACGCGGTCTACGGAGAAGAGCGTGAGCACAGCCTCCCTACGGTCGACGGTTTCGTCACCCGCCTGGTGGCCTCGGGGCCAGGGAGCTACATGGCGACCATCGACATCTCGCGCGCCTATAAGAACTTTAGGTGCGATCCCCTCGACTGGCCTCTGCTGTGCTTCATGTGGGACGGCGGATATTATTGTGATACGGCCATGCCGTTCGGCGCCCGCGCGTCCTCGTATCACATGCAGTGTGTGGCCGAGGCCATCGTGGGGATACTCGCCGGTAAGGGTGTCGAGGCCGCCATGTATCTGGACGACCTCATCATACTGTCGCCCTCACGGGAGAAAGCTGCCTCGGACTTTGCCATAGCCCGAGACCTATTCGCCGAGCTCGGCCTCCCCGAGGCCCGGGAAAAGGCGCAGGCCCCTAGTCAGACCGTGCGCTGGCTGGGCATCGACATCAATGCCGCCGAGATGTCCCTCACCATCCCCCGGGACAAGTTGGAGGACGTGCGGGAGCACGTTGGGGCGGTCGCCAGGAAGCGGTCGCTGACCAAGCGACAGCTTCAATCCGTCCTCGGCAAAATCCTGCACGTCGCGAAATGCATCCGCCCGGCGAGGCCGTTCGTCAGCAAACTACTGGAGGCCCTACGGTCGATGGACGGGTTCTACATCAACGTAAGCTCGGACATGCGGCAGGACCTCCAGTGGTTCCTACGGTTTGCCGTCGGGTGGAATGGACACGCCCTCATCCCTCGAGGGCCGGCGACAAAGTGCATCACGGTCGACGCCTGCCTCTCGGGCGTGGGGGGCACGGACGGCCGTGCGGCCTACGCGTGCCAGGTTTGTCCCATCAATGACCCCGTGGACTGCATTTCTGAGCTCGAGGCCCTGAACACAATATATGCTCTCCACACGTTCCTCGGGGACCGTGATCGTGGGACCAGGATCGAAGTCTTCTGTGACAACATGGGGACCGTCCAGGCACTCACGTCGGGGCGGGCACGCAACCGCGTCCTCGCCGAGTGTGCCCGACAGGCCTGGATGGTCCAGGCCAAGTTGCAAGTCGACCTGGTCTACACACACGTCCCCGGGGTCCTCAACACGGTCGCCGACGCACTCAGTAGGGCCCACCTGTCCTCGAGGGATTTTAACAATTCTGCATGCCTGATGACATATCATGATCTGTGGTCCGTGGTGCCTTGTACTCATGCTTCATTCGTGCCTGTGCTTCGCCTGTCCTGCAGATCCGGCGCTACGCTCTCTCCAACGGAAGGCATCTGCGCGGCAGGCCGAGGCACGTGCCCCAGGCACGGTCGCGAACCAGAAGAGCGCCGTGTCCACCTACCTCGCCTTCTGCCGACGGACGAGGACCGACCCGCAGGCACCGTCCGTGAGTTTCATCACGGCCTTCCTCGAGTACCTCGCGGACCACGCCCCCTCGCCGGCGACCGTGGCCAACCAGCTCTCGCACGTGAGGACACACCTACGGCTCTCGGGCGGAGACGTAACGGCCACAGAGGACGTGAGGGTCAGGAGGGCCCTCGACGCCATGAGGAGGAACAAGGCATACACACCAAACGTCAAGCCTCCGATCCCCATGGCCGCCCTCCAGGGGATCCTCGAGCTACTGTCGGACACGCCCCTCGACCTGACCCTACGGGCCGCGTTCCTCCTCCTGTACTACGCCGCACTGCGGCAGAGCGAGGTCGCCCCCCCTACGGCCAGGGCATTCGACCCGGTGCGACACCTCTCACGTGGGGACGTGGTCCTCACGGCAAATCACGTGGAGGTACGCATCAAGGCCGCCAAGAACCTCCAGTGCGTGGGGGAGGAAAAACACGTGAGGCTCCAATCCTCCCCGGACCCGAGGTCGTGCCCGGTGACGGCCGTGAGGAATATGATCGCCGCGGTCCCCACGCTGACACCAACGGATCCGTTCCTGCTCAACGCTGACAGGTCGCTAATAACGACGCGGTCGCTGTCAAAGGAGTGGGAGCGGCTCAACACCACAGCAGGCCACCCCCCTAAGACCTACACCCTACACAGCCTGAGAAAGGCCGCCGCCACTCAGGCCTTCCAGGCCGGGGTCGCTGAACTCTCCATTCAACGATACGGGGGGTGGCGTTCTAATGCACACAGGGGATACATTAGGGACTCCAACTCACAAGAGGTGAATGCGTCCCTCATACAGTCCCTCAACCAGTGACTCTCATCCCTCACAAACTTTTCTCCCTCCCACCTCGCCTCATTTTTATGGTCTTGGCGTTTTTTATACATCATATTGTATAACCATTATACCTCATATTGTATAACCATACTATCTGTTATACAACCATATACATAATTGACATACCATTATACATGTCAATTACAACTATGTATATTATACGTAATTGACCTCTTTATACCTCTGTCAATTACTTTATCTACCTTATGTCATATTCATATTTACATATTAATATTCATGTCGGTATAGGTATATAAAATTAAAATAAATTTTATTATTCCCAACTATCGACTCCTTCTTTGTGTTCAGGGATAGGGGTAATGGGTAACCCATGGCCGTTGGTCAGGGGTGGTCATTGCTCCCCCTGACACGCCCCCTCGCGCACCCTGCGCACTCCCCCCTGGTGTCGGTCACGTGAACCCCGCGGTCACGTGGCCCACCGCGTCTCTGACCTCCGCCTCATTCTGCTCCTGTACTCCACTACGTGCACACGTATTTTCTTTTCCCACCCACCCTCACCTCTTTCTTATCTCCTACTCCGTAGGGCGTTTTTTATACATCATATTGTATAACCATTATACCTCATATTGTATAACCATACTATCTGTTATACAACCATATACATAATTGACATACCATTATACATGTCAATTACAACTATGTATATTATACGTAATTGACCTCTTTATACCTCTGTCAATTACTTTATCTACCTTATGTCATATTCATATTTACATATTAATATTCATGTCGGTATAGGTATATAAAATTAAAATAAATTTTATTATTCCCAACTATCGACTCCTTCTTTGTGTTCAGGGATAGGGGTAATGATACAGTTGGTTTTATGGATCGTATGATTGGTCGAAGATATACACATCATATAAGGAGGCTGTGTGTATCAGCCTGTTATAGGCTGGTTTTCTTTACGCTAGCAATCCAGTTAAGATTATTCTGTAAAGTCAATATATTCTTCGTTTACTTTAGATTCATGACAAGAGGTTTTCTATCATCCGTTTTGATTTTAAGTCACAAATCAGACCAGTTAATTTCCCGGCACCTTAGGGAAAATACATGGCTCCAAGTATTCATGCATTCATATCTGTCAATATTGATATCGTAAATTGGTTCAAAGTCAATATCCTGCGTATGCACATACCAATCTCCCTCCCTCTCCGATCTTAAGGAAAATAATTAAAGCTTCACTTGCTATGATGCACACAATTCAAGAATCTGAGAGAGAAAACAAAACTATGGAATATTATACGATAAATTGATGTCTGCTTCTTTTGTTTCCATGTCACCTGTGCATCTTCTCTCCCGGAAATTTACTCTTATATGGAAATAAACGTCGTTCTCCTTTTGGAAATATCATTAGGTATATTCAGAATTAGAACTACTTAATTCCTAGAAATTACCATAAACACATCTCAGTAATGTCCACTGTATATCCTTCGTGTACGTTTTATTTGCATGTGTCTTCGTGTATATCGGTGAGGCATGCAGACAGGACTTGGTACCAGGATGTACCTCGACTTGGGGTGGCTGCGGAGCTGTGCAGGGAGCTGGGGTACCATATTTACCTTGTCTGTGTACCTGCGAGCGCTTCTCCTGTGTGTATGTCTCTCCCCCACCTCCCCTCCCCCCAGTGTCCCAAATCCACGGCGCACCACACCTGTCGTGACTGCAGTTCAGGGAGGGACCACAGAGAGTCAACCTCTGATCGGTAAGTAGCCATTTTCTTATCATGATCCCTGTCATTATTACCTACAACTTGCCTATTAAGCTCAGATGAGGCAGTTTTATACATTCGTACATCCCATATAAAGGCATCATTTAATATACATATCCCATATAAAGGCAATAAATGTGATATGTATATATAGATATGATATCGTCAATAGTGTCTTCAGAAAAGGATTGTTGAACATTTCTGTCCAACTTCTGACCACTATTATTTCACTCAAACAAAATGATAAAAGGGACGAACAAATTCCATCATTCATTCCCGTTTGATCTTCCATGTTTAGGAATAATTTGTTTGTTATTACAGAACATAACATCCTACGTTTTGTCATGATTTCTGCGCTATACAATTATTATATACCTGACTGTTAATGTCTAACACAAACTGGCCACTAAATGATACTACCCTCCACACCACGTGACTTGTTGGGATTATGACAAATGTATTAGTACAATGTATTAGTAAAATGGAATTACAGGTATGTAGTAGCAATAATAATAAAGTAATAAAGAATTATAATCATAATTATGATAATAACGAGGAGGCAAGATTAGCGTCTGAATAGAATCTGTTCCTTGTTGTTTGGATTGGAAATAATCATCTCGTTTATCAAAATCGTTGAATATTCCAGACAAAAATCAACACGGAATAACTTCCAATCAGTCACGCTAATAGTGGAGGAAATCTAAGGTTTGACCTTGAAAAAATTGCAATATAAGGTTTTTCTGTGGATTTGTAGGCCCAAGCCTTTCCTGAACAACATATAAAAAATCTACATGAATTCCATGGGGGGAAATGCCTGAAAAAGCAAAAAATCAAAATGGCCGCCGTCTTACCTGAGAATTATCAATTTTTACCCCCCATTTCACATCCCTTTTGACATATATAGTCATGTGACCCCTCAAATTGAAGCATTTTGAGAGAACTACCTCATTGGGCTATTTCTGCCATTGTGTTGGGGATCTGGTTACCATAGCAACCAATAAATCACTTTTTTCTGGTCGCTAGGGTGATTTTTAGAGCCATAATATTAACAGCATTTAACCAATATGAGAGCTGGAGTCTTTTGTACATTTTTTTAGGGACAGAGATAGAGAGAATTGATAGAATAAGAAAATATATTCTTTCTAGCTGACCTTGACCTTTCCTCAAGGTCAAAGGTCAAATAAAACTAATGGGAAGAGTAGTATTGTTTTTATCCAGATTCTCAAATTTCAGCATTCTTGGAAAATTTAGGGCCCAACCTTAAACGAATTGCAATATGAGGTTTTTCTGTAGATTTGTAGACCCAAGACTTGCCTGAACTACATACTAAAAATCTACATAAAATCCATGGGGGGAAATGCCCAAAATAACCAAAAATTAAAATGGCCACCATTTTATTTTAGAATTATCAATTTTTTGCCTCCCATTTCACATCCTTTTGGACATATATAGTTATGTGACCCCTTAGATTGAAGCATTTTGAGAGTGGGAGAAGGGGTAGATGATTAAACTCTTAAAAACCTAAAGATTATTGAGATACTATTTTCTAGACATGATTAGTTTTTGTAGGCATATCTATTCATCAGATTGACAAAAACTCAGATGGATAAATGGGGTGGGGGAAGGGAGGGATAAAAATGGGGAAAAAGATAAAAAAGAAAGTAGCTCTGAAGGAAGGCTGCAGAAAATGTTTCCTCAGATAGTAATAAGGCCAAGTAACTAAGGGAATGATCAATATTAAGGGGAAATAGAATTAGTTTTATGGAATAATTAAAAAAACCCAGACTTCATAGGCTGGTCTCCCAGTCCAAAGTTCGGCCACAGGCAGGATCTATTGCTCTGATAACGTAGCATCCAGGGAACTGGAGGGGGGGAGGGGGACGGGTAAAAGGAAGTGTAAAGCTAAAGGGAGCGGCTGCGGTTATATACACTTTACAGGCATTTTAGTGAGTGGAAATCGTGATGTTTTTTTTCCTGAATAGGATCGGCATGTGTTTGTTGAATAGGATATCGAAAAGGATATGGGGCTATAAGTAGCTAAAACATAGCATACAGTCCGTAGTGTGTTTTCACTTCCCATTTTATAAATTTCTGTGAAAATGTTCAAGCTGTAAAACAATATAAACCACTTTTGGTAATCTATAGATAGATTAAATTTATGTCTATGAATTTTACTTCTAATATTCTTAACCCTTTAAGGGCGGGTACTTGTGGCAATAGTATGTGGTAAAGGGTGGGTACTAGGGCTAATGTATACCACCTGGGGGCGGGAAGTATCAGGCCTATTGTGATAGTTCAATAGTTTAGGACGTGGTAAAATATGCAATCATTAAGGTTAATGTCCATTTCACCCAGAATCATTTCATGACTATATTTCCAATATTTCCTATTTTATCAAAAAAAACCACGAAATTCTGCAAATTTAGGAAAATGATGCCTTTTGGCATCACCCACCCCAGCACAGATGATACCATATGGCATCATCCCGCCCTAGCACGGTTGATGCCGTATGGCAACACCCGCCGTGAATGGGTTAAACTATATATTCAAATGTGATATTTCTCACTGTAACCCCCTTAGATTATACTGAATTGGTCATTTTAACATTCTAGATTGGGCCAAAGGTCAGATATAGAAATTGAATGGACAAATAAAATAGGCTTACTTTATTGTGCCATGGTGTATCAGCAATGAAATAAATCAAAAGGTTAGATGCACAATGAAGTGATCAAGTGCAAGTGATCAAAAGGTGTATGATATGATATGATAGTAAACCTGCAGTTGTGTTTTTTCTATTCACATAAAATTAATTTAATATTTTTGGCAAATGTTAAAGGACATTGTCAAAGGTCACCAGGAACAGCTAATGTAGGGCCTAGGGTTCTTGATCTAATCTATGATTTTGATTAAAACATGAATATTGTAGGACAGAATCATATTCTCTCTATAATTGGCTATTGATTTATATTCAAAGAAAATAATTTTCAGATCAAGGTGACTTATACAGTACAGATGTTGGATTTGAACCCACACACTCTGGATTGAGAAAGCAAGCTGACCTATTTTGGTAAACTAGATAACAGGGAGTTGTTTCAAAAGTAGAGTGAGGTCTCGCGAGTGGCATGTCACATTTCAAAGTGAGAGGCCAACAACAGTGAGCGGCACTTTGAATTAAAATGGGAGCAAAACCGTTACCAATACCCAATAGCGAGCGGCACCTCCACCTTGACAGCGACACTTCAAGTGCAGTTGTTTAGCTCTCGCTTTGGCGGTGAGTACTCTTGTTTAGCACTCTCCCAACTTTTGAAACAGCTCCCTGATCTATGTAGGTCATGATATGTGGGAGAGCTTGTGAGCAGTTACCTCTAATCTGACTGTAGAGGTACCATGCTTGAAACTGTAGGTAAGCTCAGTCGCAATGTACAGGCAAATATGTATGTGAACCACTCCCTTTGCAATACATTTAAAATACATTTAAAGAATTCAATTTTTCATCAAAAAGAATGATATTGGTTGCTACTACTACTGTTGTTGTTGGTGATGATACCAACCTCTTAGTTTTTTTTTGCCACTTTCATGAACAGAATAGCAATGGCATCGATCTCCAGGCTACTACTCAAAAAGAAGTTTGAGGAAATAAGACTGTGGGATATCAAGAGAATACCTAGTTCTCATGGTTCTGATATATGTTATATTCTTGCTGTAGCAATAATGACATGCTATTATAAATGAAAAAAAAGACAAAATTATGTACATTTGGTTCTGAAGCCCAACTATGTGCTGATAAAGAGGAAATACATGATCACAATCTGCATATCAATGGCACAGAAATTCCTAAGGTTAATTTCTTCAAATACCTTGGTAAAACATTAGATAACACCTTATCATGGAAAAATATGATCACCCATTTAACCAAAAAAGTAAATCAACGACTATTTCAATTACAAAAAAAAAAAAGACATAACTGGGGAAACCTGTATCAAGATATATAAAATATAAATGTATGATTTCTCCAATATTCGACTACAGCGGTTATTTTGTAAATGGTGCAAATAAAGTTCTCCTTCATGACCTACAGAAACTACAAAATAGAGGCTTAAGAATCTGCACTAGGAGTAAGATCTGAGACCGTAGCATCAAAGAACTTGAAAGATATAATATAGACTATCTAGACTTTGGAAGACTGTACCTGTTATTTGTATTCATGAAAAGATTTATGAAAGAAAAGCCAACCCCTACCAGCCAAAGAACTCAAACTGATTGTAAAAGACAGCTAAAACTAAAATGGCCACGCACTTCCTTCTATAAAAGAAACTCCTTATATGCAGGTATGACTATATGGAATGCTCTGCCCATCGATGTGCAAAATTGTCCAACTCACCAGTATAGGAAATTTGTTAAAATGAAATGTAAAGTTCACCTAGGAACATTGTGACTGATGTCATTGTGACACGGGATCTGCTGAAACTCCTTGCTCATCTCATCTATTAATCTCATTTGCTTCACCAATTGTAATATAGGCATCCCAGATGCACTTGACATAAATTGTTTGATGTATAGTGTTATGTAACCTGATCATAGAAGACACACAAAACCTGCAACTAGCAGAATGTCCTGTATAATTTTTTTCTGTGAAATATATAAAATAAACAAAAAAAAACTCCCTATTATTCATGCCCTAGGAGGGTGTGACACCACAGCAGGGCTCTTCAACATAGGTAAGGGAAAGTTCTGAAAAAGATCATGAAGTCACCAGTATTACAATAGAAGGCCAAGGTCAGCTAGAAAGAATATATTTTTTTATTCTATCAATTCTCTTTATCTCTGTCCCTAAAAAAATATACAAAACACTCCAGCTCTCATATTGGTTAAATGCTGTTAATATTATGGCTCTAAAAATCACCCTAGCGACCAGAAGAAAGTGATTTATTGGTTGCTATGGTAACCAGATCCCCAACACAATGGCAGAAATAGCCCAATGAGGTAGTTCTCTCAAAATGCTTCAATTTGAGGGGTCACATGACTATATATGTCAAAAGGGATGTGAAATGGGGGGTAAAAATGGATAATTCTCAGGTAAAACGGCGGTCATTTTGATTTTGGGCTTTTTCGGGCATTTCCCCCCATGGAATTCATGTAGATTTTTTATATGTTGTTCAGGAAAGGCTTGGGCCTACAAATCCACAGAAAAACCTTATATTGCAATTTGTTCAAGGTTGGGCCCTAAATTTCCCCAGATTTCCTCCACTATAACCACGTTTCCATACATTACCTATAGAATGCAGGTTGGCTCTGTGTATCGGGTGTTTCGTATCCAAATACATTCTGCAACAAGAAACACCTCACCAAATGTATTTAAAGATTGATCCATAAAATAATATGTTATGAGTGTTTGGATTACCAGTATAGGCATAAGCTCATATGCCATGATTATTAATTATTATATACCTGACTGTTAATGTCTAACACAAACTGGCCACTAAATGATACTACCCTCCACACCACGTGACTATTATGCTTTTACCCAAGGCAAGGTAGAAATTCAACCTTGAAAAGATTGTACTATATAGCTATTTTTATATTGCTGCTAAAGGGAGATTCGACCATGCAGCTTATAGTGAAAGTATCGCTATTAGATCATTACAAGTTTATTATGTAGTTACATTTTCAATGTACACATTTCCGGTGAATGAAATCATCCAACAGAGGTTACTTGACGGACAATTAGAGACTTTTGGAAATTATTACATTGATAACGGGTATACTTACTCATTTATAAAATGCATTCATAACAGAAAATGAAATCACATTTCATACAGAATCACTTACTAGTCAATATGGGAGTCAAGAAAACTGTAAACTCAGCATGGTGGTTGCAGGTAAATAAACAATTAAGGTCATCAGTGATTTAAAGAGCTCTCCCCCTCTACGCAGTACCGATCTATAGAAAGCTTGAGAAAATTTGCCTTCTGCAATTAATGCTTCCCGTGGTTAGAGATAGAGAGAACGCTTATCTCGCATACAGGTTCACACTATGAATGTGATATTATGTACTATGTTTTCACTTTCATGACCTGCTTAAAAACTGTCAGCATGTTTTTCTTTTTTTTGCTACTTAGGCCTGGCGTCCACCTACTACGATAGAAATCTAGACCTACCGATATGGCACCGATACAAAAAAACAAATATCGGAGACATATCGGGAAGGTGCAAAATCGTAGACATAAGTCTAGACATGCCAATCCACCACGCATTGTATGGGGTTTTTATCGGTGTCTAATCGCAGAAACGTGGTCAACTGCCCGGATATTAGGGACCTGCCGACGCGATTTTGTTTTTTCATCGGGAGGTGCATCGTAGACCATATCGGAGCCATATCGTAGTAGGTGGACGCCGGGCCTAAAGCTACTAATACTATTGTAACTCTGCCATCAGTAATCCTAGAACACATGCACACAAGTAGCTAGGTACCTGATATTTCTCACATGTGGCTATATTTAGGTTAATAATGAGTACAGGTTATTCCAGATGTGTCCGGTGTGATTTGAAAAGTAGCTATTAGAAGATTTACAACAGGAATAGATTTTCCGATGTACTGCAAATTAAGTGAATTTTACAGCATCGAGATAATGAAGTAGGTGTTGGAGTAATTTCGAGAAGAATGACCAAACAGCAAGGTCGTAGACCTCTCGGAAGGTTGAGGTATCATTGTTAGACTAGACAGTAGGATATAATGCAAAGTTCAATAACTTTTGATCCAATAAAGACAATAAAAAATAATCTTCAATCCCGTTCAATGTCATCTATCTATATCTATAGCGCATCTTGATGATTGAATATGCGTCTTACGTGGCCGTTCTCACAAACAGAAATTCTACATCTACAGCCACGCCACCTAGTGTTGAAGCCGATCACAACTCCCTATTGGTCCAAGCACAATCCTTCAATGGCCGATACTTCAATCCTAACTTCAAGTAGCCTTCTCTACAATCAATATCTAATATAAATAAACTTCTCTACATATAGTTCTTTGTTCAAAGTTGTCTCTAGTAGGGCGTCAAGATATGCTTCATTGGCAATATATGTCATAGAAAATGATCAAGCTTTATAAATCTAGGCGTTGTCACAGCTGTAGCGTACATAGTCTGAAAGAGTCAAGCCTGTGAAGACGACAGTACTTAGCCTACTATCCTCTATGGCTCAACTTGTGTTGAAAAGAAAAATTAGATAAAAGCCTTAGCTTTAAGAACAACAGTACATATGCAAGCATCGTTTTCTACAATACTCTAGAGATCCCGCAATTGGAAGAAGTAATCCTTAACCCCACCCTTGCTATCTCATGCCTACCATTAACATTAGACTACTATTAATAAGCTAACCTAAGTGATAATAGGTTAACACCATCACCCTGAAAGTCACAACAGCCTCGACAGCTATTTCTGAGTCCGCCTTAAGTTGTTGTTATTGCAAATCATAGGTCAACTTGGCTGTTGGGAATTGCTGTCTGTCAAAAAATCTACCTCCACAGTCCCGGCAACCCCCCAGGGTTCATGACTGGCGGGGTTCTGCCACAGAACTCAACTCACCTTAAGTTGAACCATACATATTGTGACATCTTCATACTTCAACATACTTCGTCATACTTACAAGATGCCTCCTCCTCATTCAAGCATACCCAGGAGGGCTACTAATGCTGCTGTGGCTGCCACAGAACTCAACTCACCTTAAGTTGAACCATACATATTGTGACATCTACATACCTCAACATACTTCGTCATACTTACAAGATGCCTCCTCATTCAAGCATACCCAGGAGGGCTACTAATGCTGCTGTGGCTGACATGCCTGCACAACCAGATGCAGCACCAGGTGCACCAGATGCTGTACCTTGTACAACGGGGAATGCTGCTGGTGATCCTCAGGCAGCAGAAACTGACCATGACCATGACCTGTGGCACTCCTGCCTTCCCCAATCACTGTCACTGCTGTGTAGACCGGACCTTCAGCAAATTCAGCAAGGAACAGAAGGATGCTTTTATCTTGCCCAAACTTTATGTCAAGCGGTCTGCTGGGTTCTGTGACACTGAACACAAGGACCGACACCCCTGCAGCTGATAATACCGCCGCCTCTGCTGCCATGTCGGCAGTTGTGAATATTGGCCCCAGTGATCACAGTGGTGACAATTATGGCAGTGATTCAGTAGAATTATCTGGTTCAAAGGCAGATTGGATTGGTACTATGATATTGAAGTAATATATATATGTCTTTGTTGCTTTGTTGCCTTGTTACTTTGTGAAACCGCTATGTATTTGAGTCTCATTTTCGTACATGTATGTAAAGTAGGACCTAGATACTTATCTTGGATTAACTTGAAATTCAACACTTTAATTAGAGACTGGAGTAATGCTAGTAACATATAGTGCAAGTAACATCTAGATAGATAAAGGAGCAGAAACTGTAACATCGAGTAGTTGAGCTTCAATTGATTTGAAAACAGTGTTGTATATATACAGAGCAAGTCAAAGGGAGTACCCCAAGACTGTTTTCAATAAAAAGCATGGACACAAGAGCAGACTACCAAAAAGGGTTGATTAATGTAAACCATGATTAAAAATAGCACACAAACAAGTACAAATTATAAAGCAGTAATTCTCATATGTATATTGTCACCATGATCTTCATGCATGCCCTCATTGACATGCTTCACTCGCCACATAATACACCAAAGGTTATGGAAACTACTGGAAGCACTGGAAGTGTAGTATCAGTGTGAGTTCTAAAAACTCCTTTGGCAAGGCCCTTGATCCCAGCAGCTTCATCACACCATTGCAGAAATCGTCACCACAGAGGAAGAAGTACCACAAGTCCGCACTGCCCTTCATCAGAGAGGAGGCCTACTATCCACCCCTCTGTACCGTTAAGGTCATTTCAGGTATTTGCCTGCCTCGTGCAACAAAGCTTGTCCCCAAGCAATGCACGTGTTATGTCATGATCCAAGTATGTGCAGTGCTTCACAATGTTTTGCTGCTGCTTGATAAGAGATAGGAAGCCTCGCAGAGCATACTTTTATAAATGAAGTGCACTGTCTGGGAGCTGATGTGGAGCTGTCGAGGCACAAAAAGGGGGAGGACCACTTTTGGCTGTAACTTACCTTAATTCGCCTTAACTAAACCTATCCATTGTAAGTAATTGTAAGTGAATGGGTTCAGAGTCGTGATTGATGTAGTAACCGTACATCAACGTGAACTCGTTGCCCACCTGTCGTGCTCTGTACGAAGGCTGACGCACTTGGGAGCCACGGCAGCATGCCAACCATACCCAGACAAGACCCTGTCAACCGATGGCTGCCTCAACTCGATTGGGTGTACCGAAAGTCGACGGCCTATTTTAGGCAGAGCAGAGAAAATCCATATGAATATCATAAAAGTCAACTCACTATTTGCGCAAAAATCCCTGTCGGCATTGTGAGGGTGATGGTATAAACCTAGCATTACAATTTTCATTTTGTACTTGTTTATATTGATTTTAGGATATTAGAAAGAGCACCAGCATAGAAGTGCATATTCTCTCTAAGTAATGATTAAAATATATCGGAGATCTTCTGATGATCAATAGTTTTCATTATCTTCATGGATTTTATGCATGACCAAATAGCAGCACAATCTTTGAATCTATTTTAGAAGTCCTCATTTATTAGACGGTGTTTAAAACGGTATCGAAAATCCTTTTTCTGTTTACACATAATTTCAACCTATATTGTAACTTTTATCTACTTGGTCTCGTTTACCAGGTATTCATCGGAATATTACGTGAGTATAGATTGTCCAGTATAGATATGAATAAGCCAGAGATGAAATTTAACATTATTTAATTTTCCGCAGACCACAATCGATTACTATATAGTGGTCATGGCTACCATCAATAAGAGATCGTTAATTATCCATAAAGGTCATCCACACCATAGATATACATATATATTCGCAAATGCACCATGTGAGACCAGACCGTATAACAATTTTGATTGTTCCTTTCAGTTACAATCGGAAACACCACATCACAGAAGAGCAGGACTTCGCGAGGTAATAACGATTAACTCGTCACATAATTGTATAGGAGTCAGAGGAGTCGGGAAAAGGATGTGATCAAATCAAATTTGTAGATGGGTGGGAAGGATGGTATAGATTTTACAATCGATGCTGCTGTACATAAAAAGTGTGCATTAAAACATGATCTGACCACAAGGTTTGTTTAACCCGCTCTATATTATAATGTCCTGAACTAGGGTTTGATAGCTTTATACTCAGCTCTGTTATAATTAAACCAGATGATCAATTTGAGTATATTTCAATAACAATTTGACAGATTTGATGATGAATTGAATACACTGTAACACAGTCATATGACCACGCCATCTCTTACACCATAAAGAGAATAGGCAACTTTGCAAAATGTTCAATGAAGTTATCTTTAACTGGCAGGTCCTACTACCTTTGGGCCCCTAAAATATTCGGCGACACGAAGTACACGAGGACCAGGAGGATACATCACTGTACCCGGAGTCACCAGCAACGGAGTGAGAATAGGTATGCTCTGTTTTTGTTAACAAATCTCGATTTTGGTTTTATATGCCGGATGCCTCTCTCCTAATCTATTATTTTCCATGATAATAAATCCACGTGACCTGAAGAGGTCATCTTGATGTCGAGGCCTAGAGACCCCTTGCAAGTGGTGTATCCTATGCTTGCTTTCACGCCTCGGCGAAGATGGACCTCTGTTACTTTTGCCAGGTGGTGGTGTGATATGAAATTTTGTTTTACATTGGGTCTTTACTCTTTGTATTTTACTCAGGTAAGTTAAGGACTGAGTTGGAACTAGATAGTCTGACATTTGGGTGTTATCTGGCTGGAACCAAGCCCTGATTACTTCGCAGTTCTTACAGACATTTAAGATGTAGTTACCCCAAGAGGCACAGTCTGCTGGCCGGAATATTACCTTTGACTTGTGGTGGTGAATGTGTGCCCAGTCAGGGCTCACACACAGAGATGACACAGGCGGGATTACATGCATTCTCAAAGAGTCCTGCAGAAGTGCTATGATCAACTTTGATCAGTTGCCTATTAGCGGGATTATGTCGGAGGTGTCGGTCACCCAGATAAACTCACGGCTAGTTTCGTGACATGTCTAGATCTATGGCGTCTAGATGGTGTGTCTGGTGTCATAAGAACTAGAAATTAGTCTTCGTTTTGTCCGTTCTTGCTTGCACTGTTGGTGCTGCTTTCTAACACTTTTGTTACGAAACTAGTGAAACAGGTCCCAGATGGAATTTGGCTCAATCCCCTAGCAAAGGAGAAGGTACTGCAAATATACAGGAAGTTGACAATGCCTTATAATCTCGAGGTTTTGAGAAAAATGAGGCTGAATCTAAGATTGTTGATAGTCGATTGATGGGGACCTAGCCACAATACAATGGTTCATGCATGGTTCATGGTTGAAACGCTACAATGAATGGAGTTCGGTAGCTGTTTGGAACTGTAGGCCATTGTAGAGGACACCCTGGGGGCCCTGAAACTGATAGGTAGGGCGACCAACAGAGTTTATAACCTCTGTAGAACAGGATGATGCAAGCGTACTTTGTCAGTTCATTGGATGGGGAAAATTCTCCAAATGCTTAGCAATTCTGATGAAGCAGTGAGGATGGGGTGTTCTTTTAGAAACCGGCCTCTCTGGTTGGAATCACGATAAAAAGAATACCTTTTTTAAGCCAAACTATGTTTCAACAGAACATTGCAGGTTCCCGCGGGAATGGCAGGGCGGCAAGATATGGTGGCGAGGTTACGTCACAGATAACACTCAACTCTCCGCCTCCAATAGCAACTTCATCTACGAGACGTTCGGCACCACCAGCATTACCAGTTTCGAAAGTTCCGCACCTAACGAGGTGAAAAGTATGTAATATCACATCTAATGTTTTGCTTTATCTGAGAAGCATCATTTTGTTAACACACAATGCTCAAAGGGCACAGTTAGATTCTTTTCCGAGGTATCCTTGACAATAACCCGCAATTTCCAGTATTCTGAGACTAAAAGCGGGCTCCCACTATCACGATTTGCGCCTCCGACACACTATGATAGCCTTACGATAAGCGTTCTGATGAAAAAATGAAATTTTTGTCGGAAGGAACGGCTACCCACTTCCACGATAGAGCCGTTCCTTCCGACAGAAATTTCATTTTTTCATCAGAACGGTTATGGTAAGGCTATCGTAGTGCGTCGGAGGCGCAAATCGTAATAGTGGGAGACCCCTTACATTTCTGGTTCGATCACAAATTTCTATCACGGATTCCAATTGCCCTAGGTAATTGCCCTAACACCTATAGAAACGTTTTATTTCAAATACCATATTCTTGTGATATATGATGTGATTAAATTTCATACAGACAAGTGGCAGTGCATAGCGGCCGGCCGGCGAGGAGATACACACATCTTTCTGGTTGTCACGCAGATGAGACTCTTCTGCCACGAATACTCGCAAGCCAATAGCATATTAATTCTCAGGCGTATATCCATAGGTGTATTACCCGGTGAGTTCATACGGCCATCTTATTTATATCCATTGCGAATATCGTCGTATCACAGAAAATGAATTCAGATATGTTATGCCATCTTTGGTAAATCACTGGGTTTTGACAATAATCGATTAAGTACTGGACAAATACAATTATCACAAACATATTGATTCCTATAGCTTGCTGTTCATATCCAGCATGGCAATACAGAAGACAATCATCCACACCTTTAAATTAGATATATTTCTTCTATCTGCAGTCTCTATCTGCCGTCAATATAGAGGTTTTCCACATGTGTATAATAACCTAATATCCGCAGATATTCTTGATCATGTCTTCAATACCTGACTTACATATCACCTAAGAGCCATACGTCAGGGGGAGTGGCATTAATCTCTATCATTTACAGGACGAGTCCCGGACGTTGGGGATTGCGTTACGGCATTAGAGGCCATGTCTGCATATGAGGTGCTCACCCTTGGTAAGTATGTGCACACGTTTATTGCAGGTTTCTAATCTATCTTAATAAGCTCTTCAGCTTGGGGGTCATTTGGACAACTTCTGAGCTGTTCATTGTTGTTTAGGCCCCAGGAAACGAACCTAACAAACGTTCGTCATCTTTCCAATCACCTATATCAAAAGTCTTGCTGTTGCATTTCAGAACATCTAGCAAGGTATAGTTGTTAACCGACATATATAGTTATTGGGCTTGTTTTCTGTAAAACAACTCTTTATCAATATTGAATTTAACGACACAAACGTTTACCTGTCAGTTGAAGCTCTCGTTCATATGAATATAACAAGATTATAACTTATGTACGTTAAACATATGACAAAAACACAAGACGTCCTCAGGACTGCACACTACTCTACAAAACGTAATGATAAATCATTTAATTCTTTGTATGACAGGATAATATGATCTTTCTTCCATGTCGTATTTTATAATACTATGTAGTTCTTCCATAATCTTCATTTTAGATAAAAGGCAAGTCAGTTAATCTTGTAAAACTTACCAGTCGTTACCTCATATGCACATATGTATGCATGTGCGCACTGATCTAAGAGCGTTGATGTACACATGCTTATACATGTACTAAGAGAAAACGTGGTTACTGAGTCCGAAGGGATGTCCGTTCGAGGTCTTTTATTACAGAAAACGTAGAAAAAATAAGAAAACGTAGTGACTGAGCCTGTAGGGATGCCATTCTCGGCCTTTTGATGCCATAAATACGTCCCTCTACCTGCGGCATCAGGACGTATTTATGGCATCAAAAGACCTCGAACGGACATCCCTTCGGACTCAGTAACCACGTTTTCTCTTATTATTACATACCTAGATATTAAAAAAACGCAATTTTATATACTTATGTTATGTACCACCTGACCCGATAGTCACAGTGCGCCCGAATATTTAATACGGGCGCAGTGCGCCCGAACAATATTTATACTGTACCCGTAGCAGCGGGTAGTATTTCATAGACGTTCGGCTATAGGTATGTAATGATATTATTTTATGTCTTGCTTGTGTACTTAGTGAACCCGCAGACGGGCGATGTGAGCGTCCGTGACTGTCCATTCCCACGCGGCGTCTACAGCACTTACATTGAGGAGCAGACGACAAGCGGACCCAAGACACTGTGCCGCCACCGTCCTGACTCACGAACAACAATAGACAAGTACAAGATAGATGTGGAGTCATGTGTGCACATCAACACATATGGTAAACCTTTCTTAGCTATTCATGAGGCATTTAAAATCTAAGCATGTATTTCAGTTTTTGAATAAGTACTAGGGACTTCGTCGGGTCCGAGGGGGGAAATATAATAGAAAAATCAGAAGTTAAACTGCCACCAGCGTGATTCGAACTCCAGACATTAGCATTTCCAGACGGACGCTCTACTAACTGCTCCACACGGCCAGATGCTTGAGTAGCGCCAAATACTTAGAGTCGTGTAGAAGTCTATGGTGGTGGGTGGGGGGAGGGGAATCAGCGGAGTTTCGAAAGGGGTACCAGCGAAAGTTGGGATCTCATTGGTTTCTCACGAGAAAAGTACATCAGAAAACTACAGTACTAAACTTTGATTTCGGCATGGCTCAAAATGAATCATAACAGAAAATGTATGTCTGCATATAGAAATTCAAAAAAGAGTAGCTGCTTACAGTTTAGAACTGTACGAGAATCTCACTCTCGTGGGCCTTCAATCTCCAGGCCCAGGTTGGGTTCACTATGTCTCTATGTGCGGGAGCAACTTCAAGCGGATTCGATAAAATTCTAACGTTTTATATGTTGTAGGTAAAAAGGTGCTGAAACTAAATAATCTTAGTTATCTTTTTCTTACCCTTTTTCCAAGTTGTCGGTCTGGATGCATAGAGAATATATTGTGGAAAAAAGCTTTCGAACATATCTGAAATGAAATTCTACAGTTCTATTGCAGTTTGCATATTCTTATCAGTCGAAAATTATCGCCATTTTAGTCTAACAACAGACTCGATGTTGAGGGCAAATATAGAGGTGGCGCCTCCTGGAGGAAAAATGCGACACCAGAGCAAAGCTTCGCAACAGTAAACATGTACAAATACATAATCTTCTTCAGCAGTTACACAGCACAATTTTGTTGTTAGCTAGTAGGAATGATTAACCAATGCATATTCACTTACTGAGTCGATAACAGCATTCATTTCCTTATATCCATAACTTTCCAGAAACACCCTACTACTCAAACATGTACTGCGTGGATAGCTGGGGTGGCAATATAATGGGCAACAACTTTGGAGCTGTGGCTGCCAGCGACAAGAGTCTGTTATTGCTGTATGAAAACAAAGATTCTGGCCAAAGGTCACACTTCTTTGTAGCTGTGAGTATATGGATACATTATTCTAGAGAATCACGAATCCCTTTATATGTACCGCATCAGCCACTGAAAGGACAAGATAAACCCTAACAATTCAAACTAGCCGTCAGTATGACAGCTAATATTGTAAGTATCGCAGTTCTGATGTACAGGATAGGAGCAAAGTTTTTGAGATAAACTGACAGTATTAGTACCAGAAATAACTCCTCGCGGCGTGGCAGACGACTGAGACTAGTACAGAGTACTTCTACCAGCAATTCACTAAGGCACCTTGTCTGGCATCAGGATTTCCTTAGTTTTTACCTAGGTGAGGCAGGTAGACGTCTCCTCGAGTATGCTGGGTAAAGTTCTCCAGTGTTTCCCGGCCAGCAGATTCCCTGCCATTTGAGTAGAGCAATGCAATATACCCCACCCCGCCCACCCATGCCACCACCCCACCCCGCCCCCCCAAAAAAGTCATGTTTTGTGTCATATTAGAATCAACGACATATTCAGAATTTCCCACCTACGCTTTGATGTTGCATTAACGTTGATTAACCCTGGAAATATCAGATCATTATCAGGGTTAACGGGTGCACCATTACTGCACATGCTACGCCTTAATAACATCGATTTCCATTGTCTTGACAGCTTACAGACTTAAGGGGAGTACAGTAATGATCACTACAAATAGGCAACCCTCATTTCATATATTGTATGCAGCAGTTCATAACTTGGTAAACTCTTCAGAGTATTGTCAGTGATCTGTTTAACAGATTATTAAGGAGTTGTCACAAGATAGCCCCACACACCTTTCTAACCTGCGTATATAATTCTGGCAGCAGGGACACCAAGCAAAGAATGCATGTCATTAGGCTATCACACATGTCAATAGTGTCTGGCATAGTAAGGAACCATTATGATACATAGTCACAGATTAACTGTATATCATAATTGACCCAACACCTATCGTGCCTCATCGCTATGTTTCCAGCATCCGTGCCTGATGATCCCACTGACGTTTCATATTCTTTAGTTCACTTCTTTTTCTGACAGAGATACCGAACCAATGGAAATGAATTGAGGTTGAGCATCAACGTGGGAAACAACAAGGGGATAACGGGGTTACTCTCCGCTACAGCCGACCAGAAAAGTATCGCCTACAAGAACTTTGTCCTAAAAAGTATGATTTATTTTGTTATAGCTTTCTTTCTGTAGACGCGTCTTTCGTGATGTAAATGATATGTTTCTCCATTTTAACAGAGGAATATGGCAAATTGTTGAATTTCCAAGAAGTGCCCAATCAAGGTCACCTGTGTCTGAAGTTAAGGGCCTACAATGTTCCCTCTCTCTTATGTGAGGTGACCAACTTTTCTTGATTATCATTTCACTGTTCAATCAGTTATATCACTTAAAATATGTGATTAACTATTAGAATCACATTCAAAAACTACATTTGTTGGAACTTAAAACACATGTAATCCTCATTTAACGTGGATCGTTCGTCTGCCAGATCTACCAGCTAATCCCGGTCTAAATTCCATCTTCTGATATGGCCTCTATGCTTAATTTCATTCAGGAACTGGGGATGTTCCCGATCGATTGCGTAACATCTCCCGGACAGACAATCCCATTACAGCTAACTGTGTGGGAGGATGTCTGAACGGTATTTGCCAGCAGAACTCAGGAATCTGGCAGTGCGTGTGTAAACACGGATATGGCGGCAAAAGCTGTGAAAGAGGTGAGGCATTTACTGTATTCATTAAACTGATATATTTCCGGGCATCTCTCCCTGCATAGCACCCTGCCTTCACTTGTCTATCGAGGAGTTGCTATCCTTCTCAGTCAAACTGTTTTCTTGTTTTTATTCTCCTCATAGTGTTGACGATCGGATCATGTGTAAAGAATCCATGTGAGAATGGAGTGTGCCAACAAAAGGGGGACTTCTACTACTGTCGCTGCAAGGAGGGCTACTCAGGGTTGAATTGTGAAGGTAAAACCCTTAAAATATTTACTCAATGCGGACCCAATTATGAAGTTTAATTGAGGATTAAAAAACAGAGAAAGAGAATGAAACCAGTGTTATATTTTTCTAGCAGTACAATGACCATGCATATTCGCACCGAATCACTCAAATCACTATGACGATGTTACAGTAGAAGGACAATGATGATTTTAGCATTCATCATTTTGATTCCATGTCTATAAGCGATCCGAAAACCCTAGCCGATTGCTTCAGTTCTGACCTTATCTTTGAAGGATACTCATTCCGTCTCTTCTGTTTCAGTTGTCGAGTACTGTCTGCCCAACCCGTGTATGCGGGGGCAGTGCCGGCTCTTCCAGGGGGGTTACAAGTGTCTCTGTCCTGACGGTTACACGGGCCGCGTCTGTGCCGAGAACGTGGTGGCGGAGGCCGAAGAGGATCGGCGCCTACTCATCGTACTTACGACTCTCCTCAGCGTGCTGGTTGTGGGTGTGGTTGTCGTCGCCATTATCATCTGTCAGTGTAAGCGTAAGAAACAGGAGAAGTCGATGCCCGTGAACCCAGACAGCGACCTGCCTAACCAGACCTACTCCTCCATGACATCATGGTTCCCCGACTACAAACGAGAACTGGCCGTGGCCGAGGAAGCCGACAACCCGTGACGTCACTATGATCATGTTTTCGATTCAAAACATTGGCACTCATCCGGGGTTTCAGTTCAAATTACTATCAACACAGACAGAATACATTTAAACGACTATTGGTACTTTCATGTGTTTAAATACTGTTGTTGTCAGTGTTATCAACATCCACCGCTGGTCTGTTTAGGATACAAAATATCTGACCATATATACTCGCGTATGTATCGTAACGTCAGACCGTAAAGTGAAAGTATTGCACGTGCCATGGGTTCTGTGTGACACTTTATCTCACCGCTGGTACAAGATTAGTCACAGAAATAACTTTAAGAAAAATTACTCGACGATCACCCCCGTAAAGTGACAATACTACGCCATGGCCGTGGCGTGGTGAATGTGAGATGACATCATAGGGATTTGCTAGGTATATTCGAACAATTCTGATGTTCTGATGCAATATTATGTCGTAGAAAGGGATTAGATGAATCCACGATCGCACTCCAATCGTAAAATAGAGAATATTCCACTTGTTTGGATGTGCCATAATCGTCACTCGGCTTCACCTCGGTGGTGATTCGGGCACATCTAAACTCGTTGAGTATTGTCTATTTATAAGATTCTCGATGTAGTTCTATATAATTATCTATGGGCCGGGACTGGCTTTGTAGCATGCATATCACGGCCAGGTTGTTCTGTATGAATACCCCGGAGTTGGTACATAATGTCATGTACTTGGCATGATTGAAATACCTTAGGTGTTCAGTTTAAACGTGCAACTAAATGATGCAAGCAGAGTGCAATACCCATCCTTGACTTATCCTTAAATCATGAACATGATGGTGGTCAGTATCACCCTCCAAGCAAACAAAGCCTACTAAGTAAAAAGCAAACAATCTGGTACATACAATGTCCTCGGATAAAAAAACAATATTCTCCGCTCAGTTAAGATTACTTTAGCATTAATTGTTTTAGCAATATGTAAACAAAACTGTACCGTAGGCATCAATATGCTTAAAATCAAAATTCTAAAGATGGTATCCAATTGCTCCCTTGTCTATTCTAGGCGATATCTTTTTATTTTTGATGTATCATTTTTATGTACGAATGATAAAAAACGAATGAACTGGCCGGAACTACATCTCTCCACCTACGGGGTCAGGACAAATGTTCAGACGAAGCAGTTCGTAATGTAAGCCATAAAACAGAGATGAGGAAGGTTTCCTGTAGCACACATACAAAAAGATATGTAAAATACCCCCTTTATATCATAACAAATATAGCCCTCTCTAAGCAATACTGTTGTATGACGAGGGCTAGACACCGTCGGTTGAAATACATACATGTACATATATGCCATCTTTTCGTTGGATCCTGAGACGAATATATCATTATAGAATTACGTGTGATCATGCATTGGCGAAGTGACTGTAATCTATTTTTTTTTAGCACAAACGTGATTTGCCTAATATCATTATTCCCGCGACTCTTACACTTCCTAACATAATATACAAAATTCAATTCTCAGGTTTTTGGGGTAATGGGAGGCAATAGGCCTTTTTCCATAGGCCGGTGTCGCACCTTATCTGCTTAGTTACGCCACAGCTGAAGCCAAACATTCACCTGGTAACCTATTCTTTAGCATTGGATCACTCAGTGTATGTGTATAATAGGTTCATAATACCCATCTACATTATTTCCAGAGAAATAACAATGAGTGCATCGTATTCTAAGGTAGTCCAGATCAAATCTGGTATGTCATATATGCATAGTGCCTCAATAGTACTTTTAGATATAGCATATATAACATAGGATCACCGAAATTGAATACACATCAATAAATTGGCAGGCCTAGCTATCATATGCTTATCTTTCTTCAAGTTAAAACCAAAACAATTATCAACTATAAAGTTTTGATTGTCCAGACTCGTTGATACAATGCCTTTAATTGTTCTAGCAGTCCAATCTGTCCAAAACCAAAACTACTGCAATCATACCCACCATTCACACTTTAGGTGTGATTGTTGTATATCTCTATATGAATACCGTCGGATCTCTATGAATACCGTCGGACTCGTGGTGTAACGAGACGGCAATGTATTGCAATGGCATTTGAAATGATATCTTACTTTTACGATATTCATATGGCCACCGAATTTATTCATAAGGCTCGTTTCCATTGGCCGACAAAAACGGTGTAGATTATTTTAGTTCTCCTAAAACCGCATTTCCACTGGCCGTCACCGATCAACAGTCAGGACCACCGACGGACTTTTATGACTGCTGAAGCACAATAGAATTAGGCTATTAGGAGAACTCATAAAGTCTACACGGTTTTCGTCGGCCAATGGAAACGGGCCTATCGAAACAGTCGTGTCCCATCGATTACATATTGTTCATAGCCTGTTAAAACGTATAGAACAGTCCTAACGTAGATAGCCTCCATGGGTGAACAGGTCTGAAGCCTACAGCCTAGCATTATCGTATTTATGTCGATAAAAGACCTATTGATATGCTCATAATTTATAGATATTATGAGCATACATGTATATCCTCTGGAATACCTCCTACAATTCCGTTATAAAGTGGCTTTTCGTTCCATGGAAGTATAGCAGCAATTTTATTGCATCAAATAAAAGCTAAGACTTTGGTCGTTCCAGATATGGTAGCCATTTTTCTGTAAATGTGTCCATTTGACCTTTTATTAGAGGTCAAAGGTCAAAGGTCATCAAATTTCATAGGGTTTTGAAATTGAGACATATTTTGTCATTTCTCCAAAAGTATTAAGTTGATTTCTTAGATATTTGGCTATTATATTAGGACACCATAGAACCATCAGCTTTTTTCACCATTTTGATTTTGATCAAGGTCAAGGTCACCAAATGGAATGTTTCCACCCAGAATTTCACCCAATTTCCTATAAGGACTTACAATAGTTTCTATAACTTGTTCGAATATGCCTGTATTTCAGCTTGTATGATATATTTAGATACCTGACACCATGCCCTAGTAAAGCTCTAAAGATGTAATTCCCATCATGCACCATTAGGTCATAGCAAGGTCAAAGGTCAACATATATGTTCATACAAAAAACCAACATAGGCCACTGAGATTGAGACATATTTTTTCATTTCTCAAAAAGTATTTGGTGAATTTCTTAGATATTTGGCAAAACTATTGGGACACCATAGAGCTATCAGCCTGTGGCACCATCTTGGGTTTTTCCAAGGTCAAGGTCACCAAATGGAATGTTTCCTTCCAAAATTTCACAATATTTCCTATGAGGATTTACAATAGTTTCAATAACTTGTTCTGATATAGCTTTATTTCAATTTGGATAATGCTTTTGGATACCCGACACCATACCCTAGCTATGTTCTAAAGCAAGTCTTCCCATCATGCACCAATAAGCCACAGTGAGGTCAAAGGTCATGGTACCTGTTCATACATACGCCACTTATATTGAAACATATTTCATCATATCTTTAAGAATATTTCATCGATCTCTTAGATATTTGACACAAATATTCATATTCCATGGTTCTCTATGATTCTACAATAATCAAACATTTTTCCCAAGGTCAAGGTCACTAAAAGGAATGTTTTTCTCAAAATTTGACCAAATATCCAATTAGAAATTGTAGTAGGTTCTATAAATTGACTCAAAATACCTGTAATTCAACATGCATCACATATTTCAAAAAATGATATCAGTACCTTACAATGTTGTGAAATTGTTTTCCCATCATGCATCATAAAGTGAAAACAAGGTCAAAGGTCATGGTAAGATTCCATAGAAAACCACAAATACACCAAATCTGATAGATAATTGAGATTGAAATTGAAATTGAGAACTTCTTAAGATATCTTTAATAATATATTGTGGTCGAGGTCGGTGGAGGCACCCTCCACGACCCCCCGCTGTCTCCACGGAGGTGGTGGAGGTGGTGGAGGATGTCGGCGGAGGGCCTCTTGTGAGCTGCTAGGGGGCTACACAGGTGCCGGAAGTGACGTCAGCAAGACGCCCGAGGGTTCCCATATAAACCTATGCGAGCGCCTCCGCAGGCAGTTAGATCTCGGACTTCGACACCTGCGGACCTCCACAAACCCTCTGCGAGACCTCCACGAGCCTCTGCAAACCCTCCGTGGGCCTCCGCGGGCCCCTGCGGGCCTCCACAAGCCTCCGCAAGCCTCCGCAAGCCTCCGCAAGCCTCCGCAAGCCTCCGTGCACCTCTACGTATGTGGAAGGACCAGCCGCCCCTGTGAGGCACTGGGCCTCCATTTGAGTCTCCGAGACTCCGTGTTAGCCACCAGGGAGCCCCGCCGAGCCCCAGGGAGCAGCAAGTCTCCGTGAACCTTGTGAGGCACCAAGCCTCCACGTGAGTCACCGAGACTCCGTGTGAGCCACAAGGGAGCCCCCCAAGCCCCATCTTATTGTAGTAAACATGAGAATGCCAGGCCATATTCCTGGCATTCTCATGTTTACTACAATAAGATGTTGAACCCTTCCATATTTGACCAAAAGATCAATATTCTACTGTGCTATTGACCTTCACCAAGGTCAAGGTCACTACATGGAATGTTTTAGCCTGAAATTACCCCACTAATCAAATATTTCAGAAGAGATAGGACCTGATTTTTAAAAGTATTCCTAAAACGTTTTGCATATCACCTCATTTATCTAGAATTTGATAAGATAGTTTCTAACTATGGTTTTCATAAGGGCTATATCAGGGATTAGCCCATTTCAGCTTTTATTTAGGCTTTAATGTTTTTGGTTTCCTGACCATTGTAATTGTAGTGAATAAGCTACAACTGTGCTAGGGTCAGGAATGAACCTTTCACATATAATAGATATAATGGATAATAGCTCAACAATACCATATGTGTTATTAGCAGGTGGACAGTTGGTCTTTAGGTTATGGCTATAGCCTACTGTAGTACAACTGCTTGTAGAGTCACTAGGCGACCTGACCATAATTTTGCCTTTTATAGCTATATAAGTACAGATAGGAATTCAATTTCTGTTTTGACAGAAGGTTTTATGGTGGTACAATGCCTTACAGTTTTAGTATTTAGTATTTTGGTATGGATTTTAAAAAAATAGTGAATTCAGTTTGGGAGGGACTTTGGAAGTCACAGGTCCATTTTTAACCCTATCGCGCCGGGTACCCACGGCAGGGGTACAGTCATGGAGCCGGGTACTAGGGCCAGTGACTACCGCTAGAGGCCGGGCATATAGGCCTATTGTGAACATTTTGATCTCTGTATCACGTGACATGACACGTGATATTTAATACTATTTTCTATTTCGCCCGGAATATCAAATATGATGTTATATCTACATTCTCTGAAAGTTTCATGTTTATTGAACAATTATTTCCAATTTTATCTTAAAAAACGAATATTTTGTTAATGATGCCTCAAGGCATCACCCGGCCAGCCCCGGTTGATGCCTTAAGGCATCACCCAGCCAGCCCTGGTTGATGCCTGAAGGCATCACCCGGCGTGAATGGGTTAAGAACTTCTTTATGCACATATTTCTATCCCTTAAACTGGTTGAATCATAATATAATATGCCTCATTAGAAAGACAATAAAAAACAGTAGTTGCTAGGAAGTGGAATTTTCTAGGTAGATATTCAAGTATTTGTTGAAAGTAGGGGGGATTTTGGTTGGAATGGGCATACTCAAACAGAATTTTACTCAATATTGATTTACATTGAGCAATTTCAACAACCTACACATCCCTATTAAAACCCTATTATCGTCTTATCTAAAAGACAATCTCTATGCAAAATATGTAGGCACCTATTTGACACCTTGTTTGTCTCTGGAGCACCAGTCTTTTTCAAATAAATTATGTTGGATTCCCAGAAATGTAATCTTTGAGCTGTCTTGATCTCCTATTTTCCGTTGTCAGAATGATGAATTAAGAAACTTATATGCCTTCTAGTAAATGTACATCTAAAGTATCATTTAGACGGTATGAAGCCCTTATCTGTGAAGTACTTTCCTGTTTCATGAGTGCATTTTTTATGAACTACAGTAAAACCCCGCGTAAGCGGACACCCTCCGTTCCGGGCTAAAGTGTCCGCTTACGCGGGGTGTCCGCTTACGCGGGGTTTTCAAGTTTCTCCCGGACCAATATTGAAGTGTTATATACCGATATGTAGAGGAGACAGAGGGGATGGTAAATCTGAAATCCATTTTGCAATATCTTAATTGGATCTGAAGTTATTCAACTTTGAATTATAAATGTATTTTCTATTAAATATACTGAGACACGCTTATAAAAACACAGATTGATCAATTTTTGGTAGGTTGTCCGTCGGAAGTGTCCGCTTACACAGGGTTTTTAGGCCTTTTTGTACCGAAATAACTGTCCGCTTACGCGGGGTGTCCGCTTACGCGAGGTGTCCGCTTACGCGGGGTTAAATTAAACATCTAATAGAGGGGAAAATTTCCGTTCCGAGCAAAAGTGGCCGCTTACACGGGGTGTCCGCTTACGCGGGGTGTCCGTTAGGCGGGGTTCTACTGTATAGATGTATCATCCAAAGTTTTCTGTCATAAACTAGCCTTTTAAGACTAGATTTCCAAACCAATATTTGTTTCCATAGCATATATTTTTCACTCGTGTTCTTCCTCAATTTGGGAATCAATCCAAACAATATGGTTATGTAGTAGTATGGAACGTTGTGTACCCTTTCCTTACCAATATTCACTCCCGTAGCTAGTGATGCCTCAGGGCACTCCCGTAGCTAGCGCAAATGTTGCCTGAAGGCATCATTTTCATATCTTTGCTAAAATGTCATTTATCTCAGTTGATTCAACATGGATCTTTATAATTTTTTCAAAGATTATGTATAATGCCTATATAGTGATAATTGATAAATAATGGTATAGTTATTACCATGGGAACACTGACAGACAACTTTAATATGGTGGAAAGCAATAGGTTTTCTCAACAATTGTAATATAGGCCTGCACTACAAAGGTGGTCCCGTGTCAGGCATGCTGCATTTAATGACGTACACTTGCTACCTGGTCCCATCTGGAAAGGGTTAATGGGAGATGGTAATGCAGTTTTTGCTCCTATAGTGTAGTTGTTGTTGAGCCTATGCACTGTAGAGTTATGCTCCAGTCACACTGGCGTAAATTTCGGCGTTTCTTCTACATATTTAAATTAGTGGGGAGTACATATTAGCTACAGATTTTGAACGTATCTGTTTGCTTTTCTTTAATGTTTTAGTACGCTTCTCAACGTTCATCAACGCTTATTTACGCTTTTGTATGTATTGTGGAGTTTTTCCGCGCATTCCAACTTTTATTTACGCATCTCCGGGTTTTTCCGCACATCACCACGTATTTGTAAATTTCAAAATGCATAGAAGAACGTAGATGTGCGTACACGGGAAAACGCCGTTTTTTACGCCAATGTGACAAGGGCATAAGGGACAGATGAGAAGACGAGGCAGCTGGGGTAGATAAATTTACTATCATTACCCCAGATCCCCAATGAAACAAAGTGGAAGCCGTAGTGGGCTTATAAAATTTTTTTTAATTTTATGAGTCTTATTGATATGAATAAGAGAAATACATGAATATCAATAATAAGACAAATATTAAAATTGACATAGATATGTGTTTGTCAATTGTGATAAGATTTGTGACAAGATGACAAATATTGAAATTGACATAGATATGTGTTTGTCAATTGTGATAATATTTGTGATAAGATAAATGAAGATTATGTAATATTACATAGTTATACAGAACATGTAATAATAAAATAATAGAAATAGCCCTACGAGTGTAAGGAGTAGGAGAGAAAAAGGAGTGGGTGGGTGGGTAGAAAAATACGTGTTGAGTGTAGGAGACCTGAGAAGCGAATGAGACAGAGGACAGTGTCGGCCTCGCGCACTTTGATGTTTAGTGCGGCCGAGAGTGGAGAGGTGGCGCAGGGGTGCGCGAGTGCAGAGTGGGTTCACCAGGGGGGGCAATGACCACCCCTGACCATACGCCATGGGCAACCCATTACCCCAGATCCCCAATGAAACAAAGTGGAAGCCGTAGTGGGCTTATAAATTTTTTTTTAATTTTATGAGTCTTATTGATATGAATAAGAGAAATACATGAATATCAATAATAAGACAAATATTAAAATTGACATAGATAGTATGAAAATAAAAAAAAAATGAAAAAAAATGGGGAAAAGAAATAATATTCCATGGGTGAGATGTGACACATGTATTTCGAAAATCTGTAGAAACAGGGTAGATTATTTACCAGTGCATGACAACCCTATATCATTTAGAAATGTATCTGTTTCTTTATGGCTGCTAAAATACTTGTGTGTATATATCCTGTACAAGTTGAAAATAAAATATTCTCCACAATAAAAAAAAAAAAAAAATTGACATAGATATGTGTTTGTCAATTGTGATAAGATTTGTGACAAGATGACAAATATTGAAATTGACATAGATATGTGTTTGTCAATTGTGATAATATTTGTGATAAGATAAATGAAGATTATGTAATATTACATAGTTATACAGAACATGTAATAATAAAATAATAGAAATAGCCAAGAAGCCAATAGTTATGGGAAGAGGAGGGTGGGAAAGTTTGTTATAGTCACTTTTTGAAGGAGAGAGACTCAATGAGAGACTTGTTGACAGTCTCTTTGTCCGTGACTCTGATGTAATCCCTGTGAGCATGCGACCTCCACCCCCCCTACCTCTGAATGTTAAGTTCAGGTATGCCGGCCTCAAAGGCCTGAGTGGCAGCGGCCTTCCTGAGGCTGTGGAGGGTGTAGGTCTTCACGGCTTGGCCTGTGGCCTGTAGGAGGCGGTCCCACTCCTTCGTCATCAGCCGTGAAGTGATGGTCATTCCATCGGGCAGCGTCAGGAACGGGTCCCGCAGTGAACCCGTAGGGGCCACCCGTAGCAGACCTCGAACCGCGTCCACAGGGCATACTCTGGTATCCTCCGCGGTCTCCAGGCGCATCACCTTCTGTTCCCCCACGTGCTGGAGGTTTTTGGCCGCCTTTACGGTGATAGTCACGTGACGGCGCCCGAGGACCACGTCCCCCCGCGTGAGATGGCGTGCCGGGTCGAACCTGGACGCCGATTGAGGTGCCACCTCCCCCTGCCGTAGAGCGGCGTAGTATATGAGGAGCAGGCCCGCCCTCATCGCCGTATGGAGGGGCGATGGCCCGAGGCCCTCGAGAACTGCTCGGAATACCTCCATGGGGATTGGGGGTTTCACATTTGGTACGTAGTCCTTGTTTCTCCTCATGGCCTCGAGGGCACGCTTCACGCGGTGATCCTCGGTTGGTCGCACGTCCCCCCCCGTCAGTCGGAGATGTGCACGGATGTGCGACAGCTGGTTGGCGACCGTAGCTGGCGAGGGGGCGTGGTCGGCCACGTATTCCAAGAAGCACATGATCAGGCTCACGGTCGGTGCCCCGGGGTCCGCCCTCATCCGGTTGCAAAATGCCAGGTAGGTGGTGACTGCGGACCGCTGGTTGGCGAGCGTACCTGGGGCACGCGCCTCTGACTGCCTCGCAGATGCCTTCGCCTGGAGTAAGAGAAGCGCCCGATCTACAGAAGAGACGGAGTACGGGTACAAATGAGGCATGGGTACAGGGTACAGCTCATGAAGTTGAATGAGGGAGGTGGCCCTATCGTATTCCGTCCTCGACAGATGGGCTCTGCTCAAGGCATCTGCGATCACGTTTTGCACCCCGGGGATATGACTGAAGACGAGTTCCACCTGCAGACGTGCCTGCACCATCCATGCCTGGCGGGCACACTCCGCCAGGACTCGGTTGCGGGCACGCCCACTATTGAGGGTCTGTACTGTGCCGAGGTTATCACAGAACACCTCAATCCGTGATCCCCGATCCCTGTCTGTGATGAATGTGTGGAGTGCGTATATGGTATTCAGAGCCTCGAGCTCTGAGATGCACTCCACGGGGTCGAGGACGGGGCACACCTGGCCGGAGTAGGAGAAGCGGCCATCAGTTCCTCCAATACCCGACAGGCAGGCATCCACGGTGATCCTCCTCGTTGGCGGGCCTCGAGGGATGAGGGCGCGGCTGTTCCAGCCCTCGGCAAACTGCACGAACCAATCCAGATCCTGGCGCATCTCCGAATTGATGTTCATGTAGAAACCTCTCATCCCTCTGAGGGCCTCCAGCAACTTCGATACGAATGCCCGTGCCGATCGTATACACCTCGCCACGTGTAATATCCTGCCCAGCACCGACTGGAGCTGCCGTTTCGTCAGCGTCCGGCGCTTCGCTACGGCCGACACGTGACCTCGGATATCCTCTAGCTTGGCCGTGGGGATGGAAAGAGTCATGGTACGGGCGTCGATCTCTATCCCCAACCACGTGACGTTCTGGCTCGGCTCCTGAGCCTTATCGTAGGCCTCGGGGAGGCCCAATTCAGCAAACAGATCACGTGCAATCCCGAAGTCCACGGCCGCCTTACCTCGGTCCTCGGAGAGGATGATGAGGTCGTCGAGGTACATCGCGGCCGTGACTCCCTTCGATCTCAGGATCCCCACGATGGCCTCCGCCACACACTGCATGTGGTAGGAGGAGGCTCGGGCACCGAACGGCATGGCCGTATCGCAGTAGTGCCCGTCCTCCCACGTGAAACATAGTAGAGGCCAGTCGAGGGGATCGCACCTAAAGTTCTTATAGGCACGTGACACGTCGATTGACGACATGTACGACGACGTGCCCGCCTTAACGAGTTTGGACACAAACTCGTCAACCGTTGGGAGGCCGTGATCTCGCTCCAGTCCGTAGACCGAGTTCTTAATGACGAACAAGTTCACGCTGCACTCCCGCGGGAAAGTCATGTCCGTGATAATCCTTCTATCGTCCGTCCCACGTTTTTCCCGTGTCATGAGAGGCGACACGTGACACCACGGGGTGAACGGGGGTTCGACAAAAGGGCCCATCATATTGGAGAAGGCTGCCTCCTTCCTCAGAAACTTCTCCACCTGCTCAGGATGAGCAGTGCGCTGGGGTGGTTGGGCACGCCCCTAGTATCGCTCACCGGACCGAGGTATCCTAGGGGGAAGCCGTAGTGCAGGAATCCCAGGAGCTCCTGCGCCCCATCCACGGTCCCCAGGTAATGGTCCCACGCCGCTATGTTCAGATCAGACGGAACCTCAATCCTCGCGCCGAGAGCGTTGGGGATGCCCGTGTCGCGCACGGCCCGGTAGATCTCCGCGTGCCTGGCCGGCCCCACGGCCGTGAGGTCCGGCCACGTCTGCCGGCGATGTTCTTGGAATGCGTAGGGGTCCGTCCTCACCCCCTCCCGGTGAATCCCCGTCTCGCAGATCTCCTTAAGAGCCTCAAAGTTCGGAGTGTTAGGTTTCTCCCGTTCCGCCGGCGCAGTAACACTAACACAAGCCTCGCAGGTGAGGATGGCCGGCGCGGGGGAAAGGTGGCGTTCCTGGTCCGGGAGTGTATTCCGCGCTCCTTTGTTGTTGTCACTTTGGGGGTCACGTGAGCGGTGACGTCACGTGAGGGAGCCGGCTTTGTATCATAACACTCCGTGCCGCCGGCCCCCCTTTCATCCACGTATCGCGCCTCGTCTACTGGCGGGGCGCGGCCTGCCCGTGTTTTGAACTAGGCTGGGGTTGTTGTAGTACGCTCTGTGGTGCCGCCGGCCTCGTAGTAGCCTGCAGTTGATACCCCGCCTGTGGTACCCGCCGTGGTGTGGGTACAGGGGGAGCCGCTGTGTTCTCGTACCCGTGACCAAACGTAAGCTTTCGGTTGCAGGCGTGCACCGAGTGACCGCACTTCCTGCCCACAGAGTCGCAAAAACTGCACACATGCAGCCACCGGATGCCCCCCTCTGTGTGGTCGTTGCGGTGGCGGCACCCCCTCTCGCCATTGAAGTCCCGGCACGGAGCCTCGCTCCCCCGGGTACGTCCGTGCCTGCGCGTCGACCGTTACCTGGTATAAGTGTTTGAACATGTGGTCCTTATCCTCGGGGTGCAAGGCGCGTTCGTCACTCAATAGGGCCACAAAACAAGAAATGTACTCGAGAGGCCCGAGGCTCGACCGTAGGTCCAATTTCTGGTGCAGCGTGTACACCCCGTCTCTGTCCATGAACATGTACGGCTTCGCCGTCGGCCTGCGGGCATTAAGATCAGAAAGAAGGGAACTCTTACCCGTCGTGCGGTCGTGACGCATGGCCTCACGGCCGAATTCCCGCTGTAGGTGTTCTTCGCTGGTGTAGGTTTCCCTGAGTGCCCGAGGCGGGGGAAGTAGACGATCTGGGCCCAGTCCCGTGTCCGTTCGGCCGCTGACGACGCCCGAGAGCCGCTCTTCCGCGATGCCGGTCGGGAGAGCTGCATGATCGCGTCCATCATGCCGTCCATCAGTCTTGATATTTTCGTAACATCGGTCCTGACCTCGCCGACGTCCGTCTTGACCTCGTTCACGTCCGTCCTTACTCCCCCGAGATTCGTCTCTAAGGCAGTTATCCGTGATGCCCGAGACCGACCGCTGGCAGTCGTACCTTGCTGAGACACCGAGTCCATGTGGTCGCTCTCGGTCGTAGGTTGCTGCTGCAGGGTGATTTCGGAATCGGTCTCCGCTGCCGCGGATGCCGCCATCGCACTTCTGGTCAACATAACTTTACAATAAATCGCTAGACACTGTATCGCTTGCTCTGCCTGTACTCGTCTGCCGATACCCAGGGGAATATGGAGACCGAGTTACGAGGGCGAAAAGCCAAGGAGCGGTGTTAGAAAAATATGTGTTGAGTGTAGGAGACCTGAGAAGCGAATGAGACAGAGGACAGTGTCGGCCTCGCGCACTTTGATGTTTAGTGCGGCCGAGAGTGGAGAGGTGGCGCAGGGGTGCGCGAGTGCAGAGTGGTTTCACCAGGGGGGGCAATGACCACCCCTGACCATAGGCCATGGGCAACCCATTATTATGATGAAATGACCACATAAAATGATTGATACCTAGCTTTTAGTGCTGGATCATGTTTGGGTGCTCAGGGCCATTTCCAAAAAAAATTCCCTAGCCCATCTTTAATATTAGCCAGAAAGGCAGAAATAAACAATTTTCCACTTTATCCAAGACAAGTTCCAGATTAGTCAATCTAGAACTAAAATGATACATTGTTTTGAAGGCTAACTATTTATTTATCATATTCATATATCCATTTTATTTCAATTGTCCCTAAATCCAAGATGGCTGCCATATAAAGTTACAACTTGGGCCATATTTAGACCAAATGTGAGAAATACTACCTCCTGAGAGCGCAGTAATATTTTCATGGAGATAAAAGCTCATTAGAAAAACTGAGAGATTAGAGACCAAGATAATTCAGTTTGGGTGTAAAGATATACAGAAATAGAGACATAGCATGTACTTTTATTGTGAGTGGTAGTGGCTGATTACATTCATGCCATATTTTATGTTATATTGGACATTACTCCATTCTGTTCTTATCATTCTCATCCTGATAGATACTGTTTTCATACTGTTTTCATATCCTTTGCATCCTTTGCATAGAGAAGAACAGTTGAGGCCAGCATTCATACTTTTACACCTGTTGTTGTTCTACAGCTGCAGTAGATTGCTTGAATGAGTTCAGATGGTGCCCCAGCCAGATCAGTTGCAATAACTTAAATTGGCCCTGGATTCTGTTTGATTAAGTCAGTATTCCTTTCAATCTTGAACTTGAAAATAAACCCTCTCAGAATGTTGCTTTGCTACTGCTAAAGCTAATCCATGATATAGACTTTATGAAAACATTCCATGTAGTGACCTTGACCTTGGTGAAGGTCAATAGCACAGTAGAATATTGATCTTTTGGTCAAATATGGAAGGGTTCAACATCATATATTACTATAGATATCTTAAGACGTTCTCAATTTCAATTTCAATCTCAATTATCTATCAGATTTGGTGTATTTGTGGTTTTCTATGGAATCTTACCATGACCTTTGACCTTGTTTTCATTTGATGATGCATGATGGGAAGACAATTTCACAACATTGTAAGGTACTGATATCATTTTTTTGAAATATGTGATGCATGTTGAATTACATGTATTTTGAGTCAATTTATAGAAACCACTACAATTTCTAATTGGATATTTGGTCAAATTTCGAGAAAAACATTCCTTTTAGTGACCTTGGCCTTGGGAAAAATGTTTGATTATTGTAGAATCATAGAGAACCATGGAATATGAATATTTGTATCTAAGAGATCAATGAAATATTCTTAAAGATATGATGAAATATGTTTCAATATAAGTGGTGTATGTATGAACAGGTACCATGACCTTTGACCTCACTGTGGCTTATTGGTGCATGATGGGAAGACTTGCTTTAGAACATAGCTAGGGTATGGTATCGGGTATCCAAAAGTATTATCCAAATTGAAATAAAGCTATATCAGAACAAGTTATTGAAACTATTGTAAATCCTTATAGGAAATATTGTGAAATTTTGGAAGGAAACACTCCATTTGGTGACCTTGACCTTGGAAAAACCCAAGATGGTGACACAGGCTGATAGCTCTATGGTGTCCCAATAGTTTTGCCAAATATCTAAGAAATTCACCAAATACCTTTTGAGAAATGAAAAAATATGTCTCAATCTCAGTGGCCTATGTTGGATTTTTGTATGAACATATATGTTGACCTTTGACCTTGCTGTGACCTAATGGTGCATGATGGGAATTATATCTTTAGGGCTTTACTAGGGCATGGTGTCAGGTATCTAAATATATTATTCAAGCTGAAATACAGGCATACTCGGACAAGTTATAGAAACTATTGTAAGTCCTTATAGGAAATTGGGTGAAATTCTGGGTGGAAACATTCCATTTGGTGACCTTGACCTTGATCAAAATCAAAATGGTGACAAAAACTAATGGTTCTATGGTCTCTCAATATAATAGCCAAATATCAAAGAAATCAACTTAATATTCTTGGAGAAATGACAAAATATGTCTCAATTTCAAAACCCTGTTAAATTTGATGACCTTTGACATTTGACCTCTAATAAAAGGTCAAATGGACACATTTACAGAAAAATGGCTACCATATCTGGAACGACCAAAGTCTTAGCTTTTATGTGATACAATAAAATTGCTGCTATACTTCCATGGAACAAAACTCCTTAAATAACAGGATTTCAGGGAACTGGCCCCCTGACTAATAACATGTAGAAGCGGTCTAAATCTTGTTGGTTTTTTTGTGATATATCACAATCAACCAGAGAAATACCCTGTTATGATATTTCCAAGTAGCCAACACGTCAATGAATGTGTTTGTATCATGGTCCCCGATTATGCTCCAAAAAGAACAAGTGGAAAGTATTCCTACCAATAATATATAGGGTAGATGTCTCGTTTTTAAAAACTCCGCTGAGTCTGGACTATAGTTGTATTTTTTCGACGTATATCACTGTTTTTCATTATAATACATTATCACTACTACTGAAAGGTGTGTACATACCTATAGTTACTGAATGAAGAAGGCAAAGTGATAAATGAGTGCCTATTCACCACTTGCACATAAGCGTGGCGCTGCAATCGGGGTGCGCTGGTTCCATGTATCTAGGCCCTGCTTGCCAAGAACCAGCAAACGAGGCGTGATACGTGACCTGGGTCGGCAGCATGGCTTCAGACCCATAAGCACATATTTAATAAAAAATGTAATTTGTTGCTGTGTTGTGAATAACAGGCCAATTTTTATAAATAAAAGATTGTTAAAGAGCTAACACTTGGGCCTATTTGTTGATATAATATCATATACCTGTGTTTTGGCTCTGATTTCCAGTCATGGATTGAACATCAAAAATATTTTGGTGAAAAAAGAAAACAAAACATGTTACCTTCCTGTTTTCACACTGATTTCATGAAAAATCTATCGCGATGACCTATAGATATTACCATTCTATCTTCTTAGGTACTTGAAGACGATTTAAATGATACCTAGATTGGAAGTCTGTGACAAATATTTATCGAGATAATGGAGCATCAAATATTGTGATAACCTACTATATTAGAGACAGTATTACTTGTTGGGCCAAGAATACAACTAGTACAGATCTACCTAATTTTCTTAAATATACACAATTCTCAAAAGTGTCAGAGATAGAGACTTCTTTATGACTAGACCTAGATATTCCAGATTTCCCTGACAGCAGTCAATTTCCTGACATTTTTCAAAACTTAAATTTTTGCTGACAAATTTTCAAATTTCCTGACAATTAACTGATGCATCATTAGTCCATTAGCTCAGGAAATATCTATCACAACCTGGTAATATTGGTATCATTTTAATCGTCTTGAATTGCCTAATAAGATAGGATGTTTATTTCTATAGGTCATCGCGATAGATTTTTCATTAAATCATTGTGAAAAATGTTTTAGTGTTTTTACATAAATAATTCCGATGTTTAATCTCTGACAGGAAATCTTATTCATATCACATATGGGCTTCCAGTGTGCTGCAAAACACTATCCCTTCCCTATCGGGGTGTCTTTCATAGGCCTTTTCCCACTAGCTGGTGTCGCACGTTATCTGCTTAGTTACGCCATGTCTGAAGCCAAACATAACCCTGGCAACGTATACTTTAGCCTTGGATCACTGAGTGAATAAGCGTAATACATTTATAATACCCATGCACATTATTTCCATAGAAATAAAAGCGATTGCATTCTATTCTATGGTATTCCAGCTCCAAATTGATGTGTCATACATGCATATCACCTTAATGATACTTTAGATATACCTTAGATAACACAGGGACACCAAAACTGGATATACACTAATACATTGGCAGGCCTAGCTGTAATCTTTTTCCAAGTTAAAACCAAGATAATTATCATCTATAATGTTTAGACAGCACAGACTCACTGATACAATATCCTAGTTTGCTCCAACTATTTAATCTGTCCAAAAACAACACTCCTGTAATCACACCCACCATTCACACTTTAGCTGTGAATGCTGTATATCTCTATGTGCAAGTGCCTGGACTCACTGTGTTTGTCCGAGTGGCCGCATAACTAGACAGTGTGCCGTTAGGCGGCGCTGAACTGCAACACATGTATTAAACACACACCTCTCCTTTAAATGCACGTACGCAGTACATAACCCAACCCGTTATATTGGCCCACATCTACATCATGGATGTTTTGTTACAATATATCGCAATGTCCGCTCCTCTTATTCTGGTTCTTGATGTACTAAACACGCCCTCTATACACCATTAAAACGAAGACTTGTGCGTGACACCTGATTGGAACTTTTTAGTCTCTTATCCCTTTCCCATATGAAAGTCTCGTGGAGAGAAGGTCATAAACATGACACAGGACGGAATCATTAAATCATTTGTTGTAGCGGTCAGTGCTGTCCCTCTGGGGGAGATCCAACTATGTCACCAATGACACCACAAGAAGGATGCTAGTGACAAGATACTAAATACATGATATTTCTTTTACGTGACACTCTTTTCCGACCTAAATCGGTAGAATGTCATCGATATTATTTACTTCCATGTCTAAAATGATACATCGGTATAATGTCATCGTTATTCTTTCTTCCTTGTCTAAAATGATTCATCGGATTAGTGTCAACGATATTCTTTACTTCCATGTCCAAAAACATAATTTAGGTTCATCATACTATAGATCTGTATCCAATCTGATTCAGACCACATTCCGGGCCAACAGTAAACAGAAATATGTATTCCCAGAAGCTCGTTTTCTTTTTCCACAGCTGCATCGCCGATGATTAAATCTATTTATTAGTTTGCCTTTGCTTATTCTATCTTACCCATCTGGAATATCAATAGAGTTTCTCCAGTAACGATTGATATAGGTCACGCAAGTTGTCACTCTCCAAGCAGTAATGTTCTGAATACCACTTTGATTCCGAACATTGGTGTTATAATATGTGTGTGCTTGGCGAGTGTCACAGTAGCCGTGGGGGATGCGACCTCGTGTCCGTCTGATTCAAGTCCTGCCTTCGGGCAACTACCGGTTCCGCTTCTATACAGGAGGAAAGGGGGGTGTCCGTAAAAGTAACTGCACGGGTATACACTCCTTCATTAGATACTGACCTGTCTGTGTCCTGACATTGATAGATGGTGCTCTTTCCGAATGTCTCATGCGCCTGACGCTATAACGCTTATCATAACTGTTGAGTGCGGAGTCACCTGAGGAGTATGCAGAATCCCGCCAGCGATTCTACGGACTAGAGACTGTGTCTACATCGACTTGAATAGTCACTCTGACTCTGTACGAGCAAGTCACTTGATATGACTGTGAACACTAGCGATTACAGGAACGCGTAAGAGGAGAGATCGTCCACCATCACAACAATCGTCATTGCCTGATAACAGCAGCATCATCAAGCGCCAAGATTACTACACCCGTAGGTTTGCAATAGTTGTTGCAAAGTTGTTCTAGGAGTCATGCGTGGTCAGTGATGGGGGGCGGAGCCCACTGAGCGTTTGCAACCTCAGTGAGATATAAAACGACGAAGAGTAGTGAAAACAGCGAAGGTCAGAGAGACTCATCATTTTACATGGAAGGAATACAGGCATGCATCATTCTGATAGTCGTCACTAGTATGTTAGGTATGGAAACTTTAAGCTCGCAAACATTGTCCCTACAAAATATCTTATACTATAGTCGGTATATGTACATTTATGACTGCTATTCAAATGCGTGTTTCAATTTGCATGTGGATGCAACCAGGAACATCACACAGCTAAAGATAGATCAGTATTTTGTCAAAATGATTCTTATGAATGTTTGGGAAAGACTTTCATTCAAATTATTATTATCAAACTAGAACCTGAGCAGAAATTGGTGCTGTATGTCACATTCTATTACTGCAGTTTCTCTATTTATATACAATTTGAAATTTGAAGATATAAACCAAACAATTGCTATTCCTGCTAATGAGAATTAAAAAAATACAGATTTACGAATAATAACGAGTATAAATACCATACACTTTATGATATACAATGGCCGACCGATAGGCCCACAGCACATACATCGAATCATTTCTCGATGATTCTAGGAAACGCACACATACTAGATTTGATCTGTATTTGCTGGTTTGTTGAGAGCCCTTGGGCATGGGCTGTACGTAAATAGGAGGGCGGGTTCTGGTCTGGATATCCGGTTGAAAACGAAGCGCGCCCAAGGTCAGTCATAACTCTTATTGGACCTTTGGTTGAGGTACGAGTGGGAAATTGCCTGCGGGCCACCCAACTTCTACGCATACCCACACATTAGGAAAATCCTTTTCATGACATCTACTACAATGCTATATCTAATTTCATAAATAATGGAACCAAAGTCATAATTATTAACATGTTTAATGTGATACCCTGAACCTCTAGAATGTGCTCACTTTCTTACATCTACAGACTACACAAAATAAAACTGGAATGAGCAACAATTATCCTTATTTGATGCTTTGAAATTCATGTTTGATTCGTTTTATAGGGCATTTATATGTTTCCCCTCTGGCTAGTGTCAATGACAAGTATAAAAATTAATAGATTTATAATGCATATAGTTGCATTTTACAGCTCCTTAATAGAGAGGATAAAATTCAGATGTCTGGATTATCTTCAATCAGTGCAGTTGTTTAATGACATTTCCGATACTAGCTTGACATGAGCTGTAAGTGCAATCTATTCCGAGAATATAATACTCCAATGGACCTCCTCATCGTTTTAGTACGGGTGACTCAAGTAGCACCTGGGACCTGTTTCACTAGTTTCATGACATGTCTGTGACACCATACAGACATTTGGGTTGTCTAGTTTCATAACAACACAAGTGGCTGCCCTTAGGAAAAGACAGACCCCCAAACATAAGAATTAGACAAATCTACACGTCATGGACCTGTTTCACTAGTTTCGTTACAAAAGTGTTAGACAGACATGAAAAGCGGCACCACGGACCTATACTCTATGGATAGGAAACCTGGCTTATCTCTGTGTTTGTTCTGCAATGTGTTCGCCTCGGCTGCATTCAACATCTCCTAGTGGCGTTTATTGGAACTACCAGACTTCTAGTGGCGCCCCTAGTGGTAAATTTATGAACTAGCATTCTTGACACCTGGGGCCCATACTGCCCCTCTGCCATACTACCCCGCCACTTATAGGCCTACTGTCCCTCCACCATACTGTCCCTCAACAATACTGTCCCTCAACCATACTGCCCTTCCACCATACTGTCCCTCAACCATACTGTCCCTCCACTATACTTACCCTCCACCATACTGTCCCTCCACCATACTGTCTCTTCACCATACTGCCCCTCCACCATACTGTCCCCTCTACGATACTGCCCCTCTACTACACTGCCCCTCCACCATACTGCCCCTCCACCATGCTACCTCTCCACCATACTGCCCCTCTACCATGCTGCCCTTCCACCATGCTGCCCCTCCATCATACTGCCCCTCCACCATACTGCCCCTCCACCATACTGCCCCTCTATCATACTGCCCCTCCACCATACTACCCCTTTCCCATACTGCCCCTCTACTACACTGCCCCTCCACTATACTGCCCCTCCACCATACTGCTCCTCTCCCATACTGCCCCTCCACCATACTGCCCCTTCGCCATACTGCCCCTCTACCATACTGCCCCTCCACTATACTACCCTACATCCCTACTTCCTACATCCCCACATCTCCACATCCGTACATCCCTACATCCCTACAGCCTACATCCCGACGTCCTACATCACCACATCTCCACATCCATTTATCCTACATCCCTACATCCTACTTTCCCACATCCCTACATCCCCACATCCCTACATCACTACATCCATGCATCCCCACATCCTACATCCTACATCCATACATCCTACATCCCTACATCCCCACATCCCTAAATCACTACATCCATACATCCCCACATCCTACATCCCTACATCCTACATCCATACATCCTACATCCCCACATCCCTAAATCACTACATCCATACATCCCCACATCCTTCATCCCCACATCCCTACATCCTACATCTCCACATCCATATATCCATACATCCCAACATCCTACTTCCCCCCATCCCTACATAATTACATATGTATAGATGTGGAGATGTGGAGATGTGGGGATGTGGGATGTGGGATGTTGGGAAGTAGGATGTGGGGATGTATGGATGTAATGATGTAGGGATGTTGGTATGTGGGGAAGTAGGATGTGGGGATGTATGGATATATGGATGTGGAGATGTAGGATATAGGGATATAGGATGTATGGATGTGGGGATGTAGGAAGTAGGATGTGGGGATGTAGGGATGTAATGATGTAGGGATGTTGGGATGTAGTGATTTAGGGATGTGGGGATGTAGGGATGTAGGATGTGGGGATGTATGGATGTAGTGATTTAGGGATGTGGGGATGTAGGGATGTGGGAAAGTAGGATGTAGGGATGTAGGATGTATGGATGTGGATATGTGGGGATGTAGGATGTGGGTGAGTTTGGGTGTCTTTAGATGACGGCGCCACTGAGAAATGACTGATTTTGGGGGGTTCACCGGTGAAAAGTCAAAGTTTCAAAAATGTTCCCACTCAATCAGGCCTTTCTAAAGTATTTAGCTGTCTTCCCCAATATAAAAGCTGTTCAGAACAGTTGGAATTATATTCCTATCCCTTCTAGGTTTTTCCAAACTTGTGGCAGAGTTTGGGTGACTTTAGATGACGGCGCCACCGAGAAATGACTGATTTTCAGGGGTTCACCAGTGAAAAGTCAAAGTTTCAAAAATGTTCCCACTCAACCAGGCATTTCTGAAGTATTTAGCTGTCTTTCTCAATGTGATACCTACTCAGAACAGTTGAAATTACATTCTTAGCCTTTCTGGGTTTTTCCAAACTAATGGCAGAGTTTGGGTGACTTTAGATGACGGCGTCACAGAGCTTTGACTGATTTTGAGGTGTTCACCAGTGAAAAGTCAAAGTTTCAAAAATGTTCCCACTCAATCAGGCATTTCTGAAGTATTTAGCTGTCTTCCCCAATATAATACCTATTCAGAACAGTTAACATTATATTCCTAGCCCTTCTAGGTTTTTCCAAACTTATGGCAGAGTTTGGGTGACTTTAGATGACGGCGCCACCGAGAAATGACTGATTTTCAGGGGTTCACTAGTGAAAAGTCAAAGTTTCAAAAATGTTCCCTGTTAACCAGGCCCTGCTTATATATTTAGCTGTTTTTCCTAATGTGTAAGCTACTCAGAACAGTTGAAATTATATTCCTAGCCCTTCTGGGAGAGTCCAAAGAATTAGCAGAGTTTGGGTGACTTTAGATGGGGGCGCCACAGAGAAATGACTGATTTTGGGGGTTCACCTGTGAAAAGTCAAAGTCAAACTTTTTAAAACATTACCTATCTAGTAGGCCTTAATTAACTATTTGTTGGTCGATTCCAGCTAAGTTCCTACACAGAACAGTTGTCTTTATGGCTCTAGGTGGTCTGGGAGTTTCCAAACATTTGGCACAAATTGGGTGACTTTAGCCCTCAGCGCCCCTGAGAAATCAGTCATTTTCACATGGTCAGCACAGAAAGTCAAACTTTTAAAAATATTACCCATCTAGCAGGCCTTAATTAACTATTTGTTGGTCGATTCCAGCTTAGTTCCTACACAGAACAGTTGTCTTTATGGCTCTAGGTGGTCTGGGAGTTTCCAAACAATTGGCACAAATTGGGTAACTTTAGCTCTGAGCGCCCCTGAGAAATCAGTCATTTTCACATGGTCAGCACAGAAAGTCAAACTTTTAAAAATATTACCCATCTAGCAGGCCTTAATTAACTATTTGTTGGTCGATTCCAGCATACTTCCTACAGAGAACAGTTGTCTTTATGGCTCTAGGTGGTCTGGGGGTTTCCAAACAATTGGCACAAATTGGGTGACTTTATCTCTCAGCGCCCCTGAGAAATCAGTCATTTTCACATGGTCAGCCACAGAAAGTCAAACTTTTAAAAATATTACCCATCTAGCAGGCCTTAATGAACTATTTGTTGGTCGATTCCGGCATACTTCCTACAGAGAACAGTTGTCTTTATGGCTCTAGGTGGTCTGGGGGTTTCCAAACAATTGGCACAAATTGGGTGACTTTAGCTCTCAGCGCCCCTGAGAAATCAGTCATTTTCACATGGTCAGCCACAGAAAGTCAAACTTTTAAAAATATTGCCCATCTAGCAGGCCTTAATGAACTATTTGTTGGTCGATTCCAGCTATGTTCCTACACAGAACAGTTGTTTTTATGGTCCTAGGTGTGCTGGGAGTTTCTAAACAATTGGCACAAATTGGGTAACTTTAGCTCTCAGCATCCCTGAGAAATCAGTCATTTTCACATGGTCAGCCACAGAAAGTCAAAGTTTTGAAAATATACCCCACCTAGCAAGCCTTAATGAACTATTTGTTGGTCGATTCCAGCTATGTTCCTACACAGAACCTAACCCTAACCCTAGGTCACCCAAGTCTATGGTTATGGTTATGCTGCTCCTACCGGCCGCAACAGTGGCGATCCTAGTGGCGAAATATTGACTAGCGGCCGTTTTCGGAACCCTAACAATGCCGAGGCACTCATAGATACGCCAGATGCCGGTCGTTTCTAATCCAGGTCTTCCAAGTCCGTGGCGGCACCAACAGTGCAAGCAAGAACGGACAAAACGAAGTCTAATGTCTAGTTCTTATGAAACCAGACACACCATCTAGACATGTCACGAAACTAGTGAAACAGGTCCCTAGTTGCAATGATATGAACTACGTAGTGAAGATACATCTTCTCAGTGTAATTCTTTCTGGGTTGGTAATGGGGAAAAGAGTCCTAGCACACACTACATCCGGGGAACATACAGTGTCAAAGAATACTGATTGTCTTATATATCTGATATTCTAGAGACGAACTTTAGGTGTGTCTTAAAATGGAGGATAATATTAGGAAACATCCTTTCTGTGGACGAAACAGTTCCTGTTCGAGGTCAGTCGTCCATTTCATACTGCCTTCCGCCTATGGCGTCAGGCAGTATGAAAACGAAGACTGACCGAGAACGAGAACCATTTCGTCTACAGTGAGGACGTTTGCTTATTATCATATACCTTTAATTGGTGAAAGAACGCCATTTTAATGACATTCAAAGTCACAGTCACAGCGGGCACGAACATTATTATTACTGCACCCCTAACAGCGGGCAGTATTTAATAGACATTCGGACATAGGTATATAATAATAGAGGGAAACTATGTTCCGGTGGGAATAAGTCAAAGTTACGAGCGGGCAGTAATTTTTCCAAGCCTTACCGAGTAACTTTGATTTATTTCCACTGGTACGTGGTTTCCCTATTCCTATATACCTTCAATTGTCGGCTAATATCAATAAAACCGAATGTATCTGAACGTCAACCTGAGCAGTAAACGTCAACCTGGGCAGTAAACGTCAACCTGGGCAGTAACTTCAACCTGGGCAGTAAACAAAGGTTATTCCACCCCCAGCAGCGTTAAGTAATCATAGGTTGTTCGCTCATAGGTATATAGGAATATTCCTTCATCTTCGCTTTACCAGATGCAGCAACTGTATCAAACTGCACGAATGGCGTTATTACGCTGACCTGCCCAGCCACTTCAGGTTGCGTCCTGAAGGTGAAAGATGCTAGCTTCGGACACCGTGAACCAACCTCATCCAATTGCTCGGTACAAGAGGATGACTGCCGGACGAACGCTTCCTTTGTCTGGACGATGTGTGACGGGAAGAACGGTTGCAGTGTCCGTGTCCCACAGGAACGTCCGGGACAACACTGCAGCGCTGTGTCTGTCTCCCTTACCATAAACTTCAAGTGTGTCTGTGGTTAGTGATAGTGTATCTTCAATATCAATGTCCTCATTCTGGTCGTTCTGAAACGTCTTTAATCAGAAAGTATACAGCAGAAGTATACAGTTGTACATATTTTCATTTTATTTTTCATTAGCCTGTGGATCTGTATATCATGCCTCTCTTTACTTCTTGAGTTATCATTTATGCGGTTAAAAAACTTTTTTACGTCCATGGAATGCTGGTGCCTCGTTCCTTATGTCTGAAAAGCACCTGTCAATTGACAATAGAAATGTTCATAATTCTAATCCGACTAAGATGCAGTAGTACAAAATCTTAATCATCAATGGAGGAATGACTGATCGGTGGTGAGAAACAGGTTGAACACGAGGGAGATTAATTATTGTGTCGCTATCATTCGTTGTTTATAGCATAAATCATAAAAATAAAATCACTGTATGCATCATAATCATTGATATATAGGTACAGAAAGAAAAAAGAAAACCCACAATATTGTCCCTGAAACCTATTAAAATGGGAGAGTTTTATCCTATGTATACAAGTTCTGAATAAATATAACTTTCGAAATATATATCATTTTATCTATTGTTCAAATGACGGTCTAGATAAATAAGACTGCTAGTTACAATATACTGGTATTGCTCCTCTCTTAGTGAGCTGCATGGTGCTGCCTGCCGTGCCTGCTAACATGGGCCGCGTGACCTACTCCTCCCCGTACTTGACGGCGGCCACGAAGGCACTCTACTCGTGTCACGGCGGTTATGAACTGGTGGGACCTAAACTACGTACCTGTCAGTCAGACGGCGAGTGGTCAGGGCAGCAACCCGCCTGCTGTGAGTTTTTCGTTTCTCATATTGTCTTTCATGCGATCAATCTGTGTATTTATTTAACTGTATGATATATTCGTTTAATGGTCAATTCGAATAACACTTTATATCTAGTCAAGAAACTCGAAGAGTCGTTATTTGTGTTGTTTTGTGTAGTATAGATTCACAGTATAACGTTTAGGTTTGCTTCAAACACTAATGATCTTAATTACCTACCATATATAAGAATGCATGATTTTGTCAGGATCTGCTTGGAGTTGCTTCCCAGATAAAGACAGACAGAATCAGACATGTCCATGGAGACTGAAAAGCTACGAAGTGTACAGGGGACTGTGTTTTTAATTCTCTTCATCTTCATATGAATTTGTCAGTGCTTACCTGCCCAACTCAACTGTCCATTTTATATGCCCATCTCATCCGCCCAATCTGCCCAACTTAACCGCCCATTATTACCCCCAACTCTCCCACGCATTCTGCACACCCATCTAACTAGCCCAATTCGCCCAACCAATCAACCCAGGTTAGGCATGTAAGTAGGGAGGGTGAGTTGAGCTAGTGAATTAGGTGGGTTCATTAGTTGGGTAAATGGGCAGGCAGGTTGGACAGGCAGGTCAGGCAGATGGGTTGGTTGGGCAAAATGAGAGGGCAAGTGTGGCAAGTGGGTTGGGCAGATGAGATGGACATACCTGATGGGCAGGCAGGTTAGGCTTGTGAGTGTGGCAGGCAAAATGACAGGTGAGACGGACAGGCAGGTTTGGCAGGCTAGTTGGGTGAGCAAGTTGGGCTAGGAAGATGGGTTGGTGAGTTAGGTGAGCAGGATGGGTGAATGAGTTGGACAGGCATGATGGAATTTGGTTGGCAAGTTGGGCATGAGACATGGGAGGATAACTTAGGTTGGATATAGGGTGGGGAGGAGTTACGCTAGCAAGGGGGACAAGCATAATGGGTGGAAGAGTTGGGCAAATAAAGATGGGCATGCATGTTGGATGGGCATACAAGATGGGCACATGAGTTGGGAGGCCAAGATAGGGGGGGGGGGGGGTTGGACAGATGTGTTGAGTAGATGCATTGGTCAGACAGGTTGGGCGGGCGGGTTGAATTGGTGGGGGGTTGATTGGGTGAGCTAGTTGGGGTAGCAAGATGGGGGTGCAGAATGCGTTGGAGAGTTGGGGTAATAATGGGCGGTCAAATTGGGCAGGTTTGGCGGATTAGATGGGTATATGAGTTGGGCAGGTGAGCATTGACAAATTCATATAAAGATAAAAAGATTTAAAAACCCAGTTTTACCGACAGTCCCCTGTGCATACATTATAGCTGCAGCTAACAATGAAATAGGAGTTTTGTCTTGTGTGAAATCTCCCTCCAAATTAATGGTTTGTTAAAATAACCTTCTCGCAGTTGAAATAACAGTTATATTCTGGTTCACACATTAGATTCTAAGGTGATCACCTCAGTTAAAATAGAAGGCCTTTCTCTCAACAATGATGATTTGTACCATAACCCTATTTGCACATATAGGAACCCCAGCACATATAGAAATTGTGCCCCCCCCCCCCCCCCAACCAAGGAAGTAAATGCTGAGCAGTCGGGGTTGGCAATTATGCACAGTGATAAATCCCCAAATGCCACCACGCACTACTTCTGTACAGGGCCCATCATGTGGGCAGGTTGAAGTGCTGCAAGGTGAACTCATCAATGTGTTTTATCATAAACATGGAAGTGGATAATGTGGAGTACAAACAATGAGGAAGATGTTAACTTTAATAGTATCTCACCAGAGCAGACTTCAATGAGACCAGATTTACGCTTGATCAGAACTTCAGCACTGCATATGACATCGGTTGGTCTCAAATGACTTCTCTCTTTTTTTATCAGGATGTGTTTATTCAACAGTTGAGTACTCGTTTCTATTGAGATGATCTCCCACAGTTACTACAGTAAAGTGTGGTTAAGTATCAATAGCTTTCCAGTGTTCTAAATAATCAGTAGTTTTATCTCATGTAATACCTCCCTCCAAATTGATGCTGTTTTTTTTGTGTTTTTTGTTGTTGTTGTTTTTTGTTGTTGTTTTTTTTTTTTTTTTTTTTTTTTTTGGGGGGGGGGGTCCTAAAAATGCCCTGAGAAAGTGTGACATCATTTATGCACTGCCCCTTGTCAACCACTTTTTCTTTTTCATCTCAGAAATGCTACTCAGTCCTCCTGAGACCTCTTATACCGACCTACACCATTTTTATTTTAACGAGTACCCTTTGATATCAATATGACATACATAACCTGCTTATGAAGTACCCCCTGACTGACAACACAGAATTAAAAAGCTGTACATGATGCATACTATCCCGCATCCACGGATGTGCTAGTAGCGAATGAGAAAATCAAAATATTACGTTTAATTTTACATTCTCCTCGTCTTCAGCGGTCCCTCTGAGAACATGTCCCCCGTCGCTACATCCTCGGAGTACATTCGGCTCCAAATGCTACGAGTTAGTGTCCAGTGTCGCCGACTGGCAGACGGCGGAGAACAACTGTAGGTCGCGTAACGGGAGTCTATTGGCGCCAGGTGGAGACAGCGAGCTGGGGTTTCTGACGTCTAAGTTGGATGAACTGCAAGTGTACAACTATGTCTGGATATCTCAAAATACCAAAGGTGACCTATGGCTATAGTTTTTGTCTTAGACCATCTACTGCCTCAAGTATCACTCTCCCACATCATGTATTTTCCACCATTGTCTCTTTTTCCTCTCTAGCTTATTATTTTAATTCCCTTAAAGATCAATGTTACTCGCTCGTTTTTACACTGCAGTTGTTGGTGGTTGTTATGGAAAACTTGCTCAGCAAGATAACAATAAAGATATTATCGTAAGGAAAATATACAAATCGTTAGATATTGATGCATAGCTTTTATTTTTCAACTTTCTTTTAACAATAGGTAGTCTTTAAGGCGGAGAATTTTAAACACCAGAAAAGTATGATATCATCCCCTGGTTCATACGGAAATATAGTGGTCGATTCCTTATTTCCAATAGTTAAGCATATTTTCATGCTGTACGAATCATTTCTAATTGCATGTCTGTGCCACTATATTAGGTTGAACCCAGGTCGGAAGTATCAGGAACTGTCTAATCTCTTGGTGCTTAGTATTACCAATGATGTTTTATGCATGCGTGGATAGGGGTGTCACCCCATACAACTTCAAGGACATCTCATCAACTTTGTGATGCGTGTATATATGTATTGATATAGATCTGCATTTACAAATATCAGTTGAAGAATAGATTAACAACATATCGATCTCGAATTCTATTCTAGGTGCTCGCCGGGTAAACACCAGTAACTCCAAAGTTTTGTCGACCACCTCCGATACTTCTTGTCTGGAGCTTTACAAAACGGATGCCAAGGACTCCAGATGGCAACGAAGAAACACAACGTGTTCCTACATGAATGCATATTTCTGTGTTTACGGTAAGAGAGTACTTTGGCAGTAACATTTATGTGGGGCAAGGATATGACACTACTACGACCTGTTTACACACTATGCATATTTTCTTGAATAATCCCATTGGTATGCGTTCTTTTTTTTGTCACACACTGCATAGACAACCAAACCGCCAATCAGTCGATATCCATAAGATATATTTTTATTTTTTTTCAGCAAATTATCTTTTCACGATATGTTACAGGGGCTTAAGAGATAAACCAGAATAAATGTTTACCTTTGTTTTAAAGAACTTCGAAGTGTATACTCTCATCGTTTAAGCTTTTCACTTTTTATCACATGGTGAATATTTCGATTGGCTTAACATAACCTCAACACGAAATGTATACTGCCGCAGAAATAGTGTTAAATGTATCTGAAATAGATCAATTTGATACCTATGTTTTCTCATTTATTTTCCAGAAATTGATCCGTCTTGGATTGAAAATATCTCCAACAATACCGGCTTCAGATGTATGTTCATTGTGATATTTATAGACACCTTGCCCTAAAATACATAATTATATAGAACGTCCTGACCATGCTGTACAAGCCACAAAATGGGACGTTGATTTACGGTTCGTACGGAACTCAGCATAAATGCCTCGTTATGTACGAACCGTAAATTATCATCAGGTTTGTGGCTTGTACAAGCATGGTTGGATGTTATATATTTACTATATTCCAAATTTGTCGGATGATACTCAGTCTATTCAAGAGTTACAGTGGCTGTCATAAGTTTTGGAGCAGCAAGTGCTCTTGGCAGCCAACTACTAGACAAGGGCGTCCGCCATTTTTTTTTATTTTTTTTTTTTACTAAAAATGTCAACAAGTCACGTGGTACAGGGGGTAGTACTTAATGCACTCTGTGCAGTATGGGATTTTAATGCACACTCTGTGAATATTTTACAGTTACTCTTTGCTTAGCAGAGGTTAGTAATTGTGAGATATACGTGCATTGGTACACTGTGAGAAATGTCCCATCTATTTTACGGGTTTTCCCTGGCAACTGGGGTGCCAGGGAAACACCGTAAATCTTAAGGGCGACCGTAATTTTTTTCTGACTGTCTTTCATAACTGTAATAAACCGTATTTTGACTACGGTTGTAACCCGTAAATATAAAATTGCAATACTGTATAGATATACTACACAAATGGCTCATTATTATGCATACTTCATATACCTTCTTAAGTGGGTCTCTATAGCCGTTTTATGTACGATTTGTCTAGTATCTTTATATAGTAGTGATTGGCTTTTTTATCATTGATCATTGCAATCATTGTGATCAATGTTATTTCAACCTCCAACCTTTTTTTCAACTCTGATGTTGACAGTACAGACCACATGATAGGACCAGTGATTAGAATATTGACATGGTTCAATTTTATATTGTCGAATGAAGCCAATTTTACTTCTGCTTTAGAAATGTCCCAAGGAAGTGGTGTTTAATTCTACGAATGTAATAAGGTCATTTAAACTTGAGAACTAATAAGTTTTAAATGGCAGACACTTTACAGAATAAATATCTATTATATTTGAAAAAACGTGGCGTCGGTGGAGGCGACTACTGAGCGAGTGATCTGTGTGTATGTACGGCCGGCGTTTCGCGGGTCCGGTGCGCGTCACTGTCACTTGAAACCTTTGTTCTAATAGGTTTAAACCCATTTTTAACCCTTGACCTCAACCCTAACTGGTCAGTCACCTCCCTGCTTTGGCGGGAGTCGTGCTGTGACCAATCGGGATCGATTTTACATTGATTTGTTGGGAGAAACATGTCACTTGGGGTGTGCAGGTGCCAGTGGGTATTGCTGCTGCCTCCTAGTGAGTGTTTCTGGGTCTGGGACCCTGTCTCCCTACACTTGCTTAGTAGCAGTGCGTTTCTTGTGGTCAGGTGGGGGTGGTTTCATACTTGGTTGAGATTTATTGTTTATTATATCTTAACCTACGTTCCCGTCATTCTGAGGGGACGTTATACTCAGTAGTTTCGATAGGGATATCTCTTCAGGCCTGTTTTGCCGAGGCTTTCCAGTGTATATTAGGGCGTTGTTTTTTTGCCGTAATATGTGGTGGCGCTTTACTGCAGATCACTCACAGATGTAGTGGACAGGGCCCTCGTGGGAATATTATGGTTCAAATTCTCTCGTCAGCTTTCGCTGTTAGAAAAAATTTTTGACGTGGCATTGTTTCTCGGGTCCTATCCATATCTGCTGTCCATTGTGTTTAGACCTTTTGGAGCCTGACTTTGCAGTCTATGGATCCAGTTGTACTCTATTTTGTCCCTCAATTTCTTTGCCCGGTCACTGTCCGGGTGTTGGAAAATGAAGTCCAAAATGTGTACAGACACATTTTCTTCTCCGCAGTGGTCTGCTTGGTTGAAATGTGTCGGGACATCACTTATTTTTGACCTTTTCCGGATGGATCTCAGGTGTTCTGAGATCCTGTCCTTGACCTTCCTTTTGGTTTGGCCCACATATTGATGGCCACATTTAGTGCATTCAATGCAGTAAATGACGTTCGAGCTGTTGCACGAAACATTGTGTTTCGTCGTGAAGGTAGAGTGATTTGTTTTTGATTTCACTGTTCCTTCGCACTTCAGTCTACTGCAGTGTTTGCAGTTGATCTTTTTACACTTGTTGCGTGTATCCCCTGTTTTTCGAGTCTTTTTCATGGTGTCCGGGGCGTATTGTGTTCTGGCCCGTATCAGGTAGTCCCTGATGTTCTTGGGTCTTTTGTACCCTTTCATTAGTTTGCTTTGATAGATGCTTTTGGTGGTCGTGGATTTTCCCAGTATCTCCCAATTTTTCTCTATCACTTCAGGCAGGATATTGCATCCTTGTCTGTATGTGCTGGTGAGGAAGATTTTTTCCTCTACTTGTTCCTCTTTTTTCCTTTTCCGTGGAGCTCTTATATCTCCACGATCCAGATCATCAACTCGGGATTTACACTCCTTTAGTAGAGTGTCCGGGTAGCCCCGTTCTTTAAACTCCCGAATTTTACGGGTCGCATTGCGCTCGTAATCAGTGTCCCTACTGCATATTCGTTTCACCCGTAGCAGTTGGGAATACGGGATGCTCCGTTTCTGCGAGGGGGGGTGGGCTGAGTCATACCTAAGGTATGTGTTCTCGTCCGTGGCCTTGATGTATAGGTCAGTATACACCTTACCACCCTCCCCCTTGTGCACCGTGGTATCTAGGAAGTTTATTGACTCCCTTGATTCCTCTGAAGTGAATTTGATGGTCGGGTGAAATTCGTTCAACCACTTCATCCATTCCCTCAGTTCAATTTCACCGTGTTGCCATACGAAAAATATGTCGTCAATGTATCTGCGCCATATTTTTGGTTTGAGTCGGTATCCTCCTAGGAGTTCCTTTTCAAGGTTCTCCATGAAGAGGTTGGCGTACGACGGGGCCAGTCTGGTCCCCATTGCCGTACCGCTGATTTGTAAGTAATTTGTGCCATTAAATTGAATGTTGTTCATTTTTAAGACCATTGCTAGTAATTGTGCTATACTATCGTTGGATGGTCTACTGCCGTCCTTTCGGACCTGTTTAAGCTTTTCCTTGATCACCATTATACCTTCATCATTTGGTATATTCGTATACAGAGCGCTCACGTCTAGAGTGCCGAGTATATCACCCTCATCCAACTTCCCCATTTCGGCTATCTCATTAAGGAAGTGGTTGGTGTCTTTGATATATGAGTCTATTTTCGGGACCTCTGGTTTCAGAAAGTGATCTACAAATTTTGAGATTTTTTCTGTCGGACAACCATTTGCTGACACTACCGGTCTGCCCGGTGGTGGGTTCTTTCCCTTGTGCATTTTGGGTAGGAAGTATATATGTGGATTTCTAGCCTTTTTTGTTTTCAGGCTCTCTCCTAGGTCTCTACTTATCTCTCCATTCACTATCATTTTCTCTATTTTGTTAGTGATTTCTGAGTTATAGAAGTCTGTTAGATCTTTTTCCATTTTTTGGTACACCTTGCTGTCACCTAGTTGTCTATTAGCTTCTGCTACATAGTCAGAGGTATTCATTACTACCGTTGCCCCCCCCTTGTCTGCTGGCTTGATTGTGATTTCATTATCTTTTGCCAGGTTTTTTAGACTAGATCTTTCTCCCCAAGTGATGTTTTGTTTGATTTTTCTTTTACCCACATTTTTCTGAGAGAGAGAGATTTCATTGACTGCTATAAAGCCTTCTAGATTAGCCGAGCCCTGTGGGGCAGTCCAGGTGGAGTGGTCTTTTAGGTCTCTTTTCAACTGTTTATCGTCAAAGGCCAGTATGTTTCTGCTCGGGGTGGTGACTTGGTTTTGCTGTTGGGGTTCTTTTTCCCCACTTTTGGTGTTACCATTGTTACGTTTTTCCCAGAATTGTTTAATTTTCAGATTTCTGTGGAATTTATCAAGTTCTAGCTTTACTTCGCCCTCCTCGATTTTAGTTTGAGTTGGACAGAAGTTTAGGCCCTTGTTAAGGACTGAGAACTCAAGATCAGTTAGCTTCCTACTAGAGAGATTCACTACAGTGTTACCATTTTTAGCGATACCTTCCGGGGGTTTGCCCGGTTCGTTGCTACCTGTAGATTTTATTTGTTCGGTGAGCTCCCTATCGCTGGTTTTGTTGCCAGTTTTGGTTGACCTGTCTATGTTCGACTGGTTTTCCCGCGTCAGCCTTTTTGTTGCAATAGGGTTTGCTTTATTTTGTACACCTTCTAAGTTTTTACTTATCTTTGATCGTACAATGTCTAGGTTCGTTTTTCCACTACTTCCCCCCAATTTAGTCACAGACTCACATATTGGAAAGCTATCAGATGAACAACAACACAATGAGTAAAGTTCAGGTTCTTTACTTGTTACTTTATCAGCTTGGTAGGTTTCTACAGGCGAGTTGTTACATTTCCCCTGTTGGTTCCCCCACCTTGATACCGGCCTCTCCCTTTCGGGCGTCGACCTCCTTGGCCCCTTCCACGGGACCCCTTGCCGCCCTTGTTGCCTTGGCCCCGTCCCCTGGCGGTTTCCTCTGGGGGCGGGTTGGAGGGAAAACCCTCCGGTGTGGCGGCTTGGTCGGCGAACCTCGTGTTCACGGGTCGGTTGGTATAGGGATCCTCGTACTGGATCGCAGTCGGTGCCCGTTTGTGTCTATTCTGGATGCGTTCGTCCAGATTAGACTTCTCGCGTTTCCAGTCCCTTTTCGCGGAGATATCAGTGTGTCTACGCGTCAGTTTGACTGCCTCCTCTGCAGCCTCCTGGGACTTACCGCTCTTGATAACAGCTGATTCTATCATTTCTGATAGTTGACGTTTTTCGTCTCGTGCTATCTGTTGTTGACGTGCTAAGGTCGTTGCCGCTATCTCCATGATGCGGAGGCTTGAACGACGTCTCTCGTCTACAATCTGGCGGCGGGCATCTTGATTGAGGTAGGCTGGAAGTGGCGCAAGGCCAGCCGCCCACTGCTCAATATGATCGGTCTCCACGCAGGTGCGGTAGAAGCTCCCCCTCGCTTCGCTCTTGTGCATACGGCAATTGGCTTCCCTGAGGTCGCGCCAAGCCCTATGCACTGACGGGGGTAGAAGTTCATCAATCACCTGTGCAGAAGAAAAAACAGAAGAAGAAGAACATAAGTTTGGGTTTTCTATCCCAACTTGACTAGAATTCGGTGGGTTAGTTATGGAACTAGCCCCTGGTCTAAGTTCAACTTGTTCAGAGAGTGTTGTAAGGTCCCCCTTGCAAACCAATGGATTAGACTTATTTATTGAAAATAATGAGTCATTATCTACATTGTAATCAGTGTTGTTAAGCTCTGATAGTGCTAACAGACATGACAAGTTACTCTGGTCAGTCGTGTTTGACTGGTCCAGTGTCACAGGGTGAGTGGGTGCATTGACAGTGGTGCTTCGAGCACTGTCAGTGCGTTGACACGGCGTGTCAGCGGCTGTCTCGGACATATCGTGCGAGTTGGCCTGTCGGTGCGCATTTCTGGGCACCTTGGTATTCAAACTATGTGAGAAGTAGTCTGTAATACTCGTGGCTATTAGTTTGGCCTTTGTTCCGCTTTTGTACGCGGAGCGGGAAGCCGTGTGTGCTACCCGGCGTGTATGGGCCCTCGCCGCTGGTTGCTGCGTGTCGGCCGGCGTCAGAGCCGGTTCCCGGCGCGCGGCGCGTGACCTACATCCTGTGTGTGTCATGTTGTTTGCCAGCACGGCGGAGTTACATACAGAGTACATAGAAAACGAGGTAAGAGACATTTTATCAGTGTTAGAACTGCATTGTAACTTGATACGTTTATGTGGTGTACTCACTTCATCCCCAGTTGATGTGTGTGGGGTGAGGTTGCTCTCACTGCCCAAGTTGAACTTGGACCGCGGCAGGTCATCGCTGTCGCTGTCGGAGCTGTCACCGCCTCCTCGCTTACGCTTGGTTGACGGCTTGCAGTCGGACGAATCCCCTCTGTCAAAAGACGGGCCGGCAGCGGTTGGTTCTGCCATGATGTTCGTGGTCTGAAGGTACGCACGTTGCGGTAACGTAGCTTCACACGGAGGCACAATGTGTGTCCTCGGACAGCAGTCGCTATGTCGATAGATATTTGAAAAAACGTGGCGTCGGTGGAGGCGACTACTGAGCGAGTGATCTGTGTGTATGTACGGCCGGCGTTTCGCGGGTCCGGTGCGCGTCACTGTCACTTGAAACCTTTGTTCTAATAGGTTTAAACCCATTTTTAACCCTTGACCTCAACCCTAACTGGTCAGTCACCTCCCTGCTTTGGCGGGAGTCGTGCTGTGACCAATCGGGATCGATTTTACATTGATTTGTTGGGAGAAACATGTCACTTGGGGTGTGCAGGTGCCAGTGGGTATTGCTGCTGCCTCCTAGTGAGTGTTTCTGGGTCTGGGACCCTGTCTCCCTACACTTGCTTAGTAGCAGTGCGTTTCTTGTGGTCAGGTGGGGGTGGTTTCATACTTGGTTGAGATTTATTGTTTATTATATCTTAACCTACGTTCCCGTCATTCTGAGGGGACGTTATACTCAGTAGTTTCGATAGGGATATCTCTTCAGGCCTGTTTTGCCGAGGCTTTCCAGTGTATATTAGGGCGTTGTTTTTTTGCCGTAATATGTGGTGGCGCTTTACTGCAGATCACTCACAGATGTAGTGGACAGGGCCCTCGTGGGAATATTATGGTTCAAATTCTCTCGTCAGCTTTCGCTGTTAGAAAAAATTTTTTCTAACAGCGAAAGCTGACGAGAGAATTTGAACCATAAATATCTATTATATATAAATATCTATTATATATTTTCATTAAGTTAACACCTAGACTACTTAGATTTTTTGCTGAGGCTAGAATTATTCTAAGTGTATCTAATCCATCCCTTTTTAATGTTTCATACTGTAGACTGACCGTAGATTGGATGGTTTACAGTACTGAATACATGTACGATATGATTCTGTTTTCTTATACCAAATATACGGTATAAAACTATAGATAAGATTACAGTACCCCGTATGTTTTACTGACATTTTTTACAGTGTATATGATAAAGGTCTTTACATTTTCTTTGAACGATTTCATAAGTGATATCACATCGAAGTTTGTTGTCAGGAAACCGAAAGAATACCTTAGTAGCATTATAATTATATTTCTTTACATATTTTTTTATTGATAAGTATAGTGCCATGATATCTATTGAATTTTGTTTACTAATAAAAGCTAGATCCTCGGTATGAATATGTTCGGCGGTAGTTTGTATGATCATGAGTCCATCTTTCCTCAGACACAGGCACAGGAATCGGTATCGGAATCGGCGTGGGGATCATACTTATCTTGCTCGGACTCTTTTGCATCCTTTGCAGAGACAGGTAAGAGAATTTTTATGAAGACTTATCAACAAAGCCCATTATTTGGGTGATAGTTTCAGCTCGTGATATTAAGCTTTATGTGTTTTACCACTTTGGAGGCTGCTGTGTGATAGTACATGTTATTATTGGTAGGTTTTTTTATTTTGTTAATACCATGTTTATTAGGGTATCATCACTTACATCTGTAGGATGTCCGGGCTCGGATAAACCGTTCTTCCGCCCGGTCCCTCTGTGTTTGCTAATACATTCTTGTTGTATATATGGATCGATTAAGTAGCAAACCAAGTTATAACTAACGAGCAAATCTAATACAGTGTAATACATTTCTAGTTACCTGTAATCACCAGTCTATAGCAATAATTAGATGGGATGGGATGATCCACATGGATATTTCACATGTCAAAATCAGTTTACCGCTCGTACAGTAAATTGATGAAAAAGAACCTTTGGCTTTGGGCAATATAATATCTCAACAACACAACCTCGTATGACATAATGTAGTACTTATAGGTGAATTTTAGTGACTGTGATAATCAACCATTTCCGGGATTTGGGTTAATGAAAAGGCATAACTTAACAAATGTATTTATCTACGTTGTTTGAGGATAAAGAGTTTTGCCTTATCATGCATCTGTTGCGTATCTAATTTGGTATTGGGTTCCAATTTCACCTTATGAATTATTCTAAGAATTTCGCTGTATTTCATTCCCCATGGCTTGGGTATTTTTTTATATACAAAGTCAGCGTAATCTAGATAGGGTAGAATAGGGAGTGGCGATTATTATAATTTGTAAGTGACATACCGATTAAATGGAGGATAATCGTTTTTATCGCCGTATGTCTTTGGATTTCACCGTGAGTGTAGGTTATTTGAGTCATCAGCATGTCAGAAAATTGATTGCAATTTTCATCTAGTAGTGAGACTTTGCCCGCTAGTGAATTTTTGTAAGTGAGTCCACATATTCCAGCATATATTATGATTATATGTAGGTTATTCACAGGTCTAATGGTTGGAGAGACAAGATCCTCTATGGTTATCCCACTGAAAGGTCGTATGTAGTATGTGAAGGGACCATTGTTAAATAAATCCTGGGAAAGCTTACAGCCGCGTGAGTCCGCAACTATTAACACTGCCGTTTTTTATGGATACACACTATAATTACGTTACAACGCAAGCGTAATTTCAGATAAAAGAAAAGTGTAATTATAAGATATATATGGCAGGGAATAATAGGATATATTGGCAATGGTACTTAGCATATGGTAACGGGATACTGGTAGAGAGAAGAATTAGTGGCTCAGGAGTTCTGCAGTGTTGAGGGTTAAACTGTGGGCTTTGTCTTCTTCATCAGTGTCATAGGCTGTAGGCGCCGGTTGGGAGTGACGGTATACCATGGTCTATTGTATAGGCTTCAATATTTTAAATATTCAGATTACTAGACACGTTACACAGTGAGATACGTATACGTCCATTTTGTTCTTACTGACAGGAAAAGTGAGACAGACAAGGTGCCAGCAGAGACAGGCAAACCAGAGGCAGACATACCGGATCAAGACTTAGAAATTGACATATACGAGGACACCACCTATGATGACACATTACCGGAATGCGATGTTACACCCTGCCCGAGTCCCGAGGTACACAAATATGCGCAGGTGGACCGAACCCGCAAGACCAATGGCCACACCCCGTCGCCGAGTTCGGCGCACGCCAATTATGACGAAGTGTACGCCACCATGCAGCCCGGTGCGCTGGGCGTACGCCGCCCGCCCACGCCGCAGAACAACACCTACGAGAACGTGACGGTGCACCACCTGGTGGGATCCCTGCGGGAAAAGCTCAGCCGGCCCTGGAGGGCGAACGGCTCACACGCTGTGACTGTGGAGGGGGCCCGAGACACGCCGACCCCGCCCGGTGACGCACAGGAGGATGCGCCGAAAAAGGTAATGCGGCGCCAAAAACCGCAGCCCGCCCCCAAGCCGGCCCTCAGGAAGTCTGCCTTGGAGGCCAAGCTTGAGGCCATCCGTGCGGCTAGGAACAAGAAGTTCAGTGCTAAAACGGCTGCGACCACCTCTCCAGACAATAAGAACACCCCCGGTCCCCCGTCCAGCCCCCCGTCCGGCCCTCCGTCCGGAGTTCTCAGGGAGGGGGCGGGAGGCAGGAGGGAGGTCGGGAACGGCGGGGACGGGTGGAAGGAGGACGCTCACAAGATTCAGAGTGGGATTGACATAGTAGAAAATGATATCTACGATAGTGATGAACAGAGCGGCAAGCTGACTGAACTGTGAGACGATATCAATGTCCACGAAGTGACTTAGAATCGATACTAAATTCTCCCTTAGAGAACGAAATAGAGGTCTGCCACAGCAGTATCCTCACTGGATACCTATCTATCGGTTACGACCCTATATTATATAATTGAATATAACTCTATTTATGAATACTGATAGTGTGCGCCATACACTACCTATATGACTAGGCTAATAAGGGGTTACCGTTCATTTATACAAAGTGGTTTTATTACACAGTTTATCAGATTATCCTTAACTCTTTGTGTAAGTAGTTGAAGCATTCTTACCAATACGATTTAAATATGAGACAATCTATGCCTATCTGTACAAAGATTTCACGGACAAGATTAAATGTGTGATATCCATTCGCAAGGTCTATATGATGTAGTTTAATCACATTTAAATGAAATAAAAATGATTACATTTGATATGCAATTAATAGGTTAATGGAGATCATTTGCAAAATCCGAGCAAGTCCAGTTAGGATCACTTATTTGTCAAGAACTAGTTTAGTAAGAATCAGAATCAAAGTTTCCATAATCTGAGAGATTACGGTAGTATAATGTTTGTTCTGTCTGATAGGAAAATATTGAAAATATTGACAGTATTTACATACATACATACTTGAGATACCAGAGGTCCATCCTTTATATCAAAGCATGTGTGAGACTTGATTTGTGATCCAGCTTTTTATTGCAGTCATTCTAAAACATAATTCCTAAAAACTGTAACGTAGACAATGATTATCAGGTAGTCTTATTGAATATTGACCGCGCCCTACTACCCTCGATCTTTGCTAGCCTGGCTAGGTGTAGGCTTACTTTATCTATGCAAAAAGGGCTGTCGAATGTCAGCCCACCCAGGAGTGGCTATCAGTATGTTATCTAAGTAGGCCACTTGGAGCAAATCAGAAGACCTTTGACCGATAGACGTCGCTTCACCTATGAAGGTGTATCACCACCAATCACCGATCACATTGGTATTATTCACCTTGCCTTATCCCCACCTAGAGAGCTACTTATACTATCACGTTTACTGTCATAGAACAAGCAGTCGTTGTGATTAATGACAGCTGGAAGAGTACGATTTAACAGTTAGTGGCCCACCTACACTGATTATAATGGAGAGTGTGGTTACCATTAAGGAGGACTCCTATACCTGATCGCGTTCTATTCTAACAATATGGACTGCTACATATTCAAACTTCTTTTGCTGACGGTAGGTGTTACTCTTCGACCTTAACCAGGTCACAATTTGCTTAATTGAGGTGTTCTGATTTAAAATGACGCTTACCTGACTGCTGAACAGCTCCAATTGCGTGGTACGGGTTTCCAGAGGAAGAGGAGAAGGAGTACTGTTCTTATATGGCGAGTATATATTTACTTGAGTCCACTTATCCCTACGGGCATCCTATCGATAGTGTAAATATGATTGTGTTCGTAGGCATTTCCTCACAATATCCTAGTGAGAGTAACAGGGTGGGATTTTTAAACCTGCTAAATTGGCCAAAATAGGCTTATTTAAGGCTGATGTTGTATACACATATCTCATCAATGTGAAAGTGACAGATTTTGGTGCATCTTTTGATAGTCTTTTATTCCAACATAGGGTTTTGTATAGCTCAGACAGATTTTTCCTTCCGAAAATCAGCAAAAACTAGTGTTTTTTCATGATTTTCACTTTTTATCAAAATCTGTGAGGCACAATGTTGAGCCAATTGTTTCTATTAACTTGTTCAAAGCATATGTCATGAGAAGTGTAGACAATATAGTTTTGATATTAAGACATTCTGATTCCATGATGATATTTTTCCAAAAATTGGGGTGTTAGACAACACGCCTGTTAAAAGATGTCTAGAAAAAATCAGAATCATAATAGAAAAACAAATATCCCTTTAAATGTTGAGTGTCTCTACCACCTATGAATAGCCAGGTGGGTTTTTTTTTCTAAATGAAAAAATATACTTTTTGTGATTAAAAAACTGAAAATGTGTTGTTTGACACCCCAGGGTTTAGGACAACATGCTCTGATATAAGTCATGATTTTGGGGTTGTTTCTTATCAGTAATTGAGTGGTTTGCTTTGAAAAAAACATAAATTTCTATCACTTCATTAAGAATATAAAGGATTATAGTTACTGATATTATTTTATTCATTGTTCTGCATAGTTTTAAAAATGTGTTGTTCGACACCCCTCGTGTTGTCCGACACCCCTGTGTGGCCCATACCCAAATATGGCTCAGAGCTTTTGTTTCAAATCTAATTTGTGATAAAAGTGTTTAGGGTCAAATTTAAGATATGTCACCATATGATAATAGTTTTTCTCAAATCATAAGCTTTTATAAAGTTTCTTGAAATTTCAAATATTTTAGGGGGATGGACAAGATCATGCATTATTATACACAATTTTTAAAGGCTCTCAAATCTAAACCATTTGTCTGATTTTGTTGGAATAAACTTTTTCTGGAAGGTACTTTGTGGGTAACTAATATAAGATATAAAAAGAAGTATTATCCTAAAATCATTTTTTGGGTGTCTGATCCCAGGGTGAAAGCGCAATTTAGCAGGTATTAAAAATCCGACCCAACAAAGCGTTTTCAGAGTGACGCTATTATATATTTTATAATTTAATCGCCAGGTATTGCGTCACTAATATTGTAATGGAGCCGATTTAATTTCAAATGACCAATGTATTGTATGTTCCTACACCTATGATTGAGGAGCGAGGGCGTAAAGAACTGGTATCTCTCGAGAACCATTCGCTTGTAATGATATGCTCATAACAATACATGAAATAGATATAATATTGCTTAACGGTTGTTACATTAGCCATAGCATTGCAGAGCTGTCGTGATATATTCTAATTCTAACTATTTCTTTCTCATTTACAGGTGTTTTGTATATGCTCAGTGCCACACATTGAATCAACAAGCACCACTGTCGCACAGCCATCAATAGCAGATACCACAACATCAGATTCAACTACAACAACAAGTGACACTCAAAGTTCCACGACAGCGACCGTGGCAACAACAGGATCCACTGCAAGTTCCACGACAGAAACCGTCCCAACAACACAATCCACTACAAGTTCCGACTCTACAACACAATCCACTTCAACAGATAATCCTACATCCAGTACTACCACAGAGGATGAAACGACAACAACCACAAATGTGGATACTACGACAGGACAGTCGTCAACTGAATCCTCTACAACCGAGCCCACTACCTTCACATCAACAGCGCCAAATCCCGATACCTCACAGTCTACTGGTATAACTACGACTGGTACTGCTTCAGTAACAACAACCTCCATACCATCTGCATCGGAATCCACAAGCAATATGCCCTGTATGTCCACACCGACTTTTGCACTGTATTATCTAGGCTAAAGTTCCCCTTTCTCATAAAGTAGATAATCATACTTTGATACATGTAGGTATGCTATGTAGTAGAGTACTTAAAAAATCGTTATTCGGTAATTTTAAATGCAAACAAGAACACGTTAACAAAATCCATACATGTACATGTAATATCATGATACTACAGGTACACTTCTGAAGAATTCGACAACCATACTGAAAAGTTCTCTGTCTGTGTGTCTGGTTATCAGTCTGCTTTCACTGAATAAAGTATGGTTACTTCTGTTTATAGCTTCCTGTCCGGCTGGATACTTCGGGGAGACATGTGCGTTTCTGTGCATGTGTGCCAACATTTCTGAGCCATGTGATAGTGTGACCGGTTATTGTAAGTCCGGCTGTCCATCAGGACGCCAAGGCCCCGGCTGCAATATGAGTAAGTAACGCTATGAATTCTACAACTCCATTACCCCAGATCCCTGTATGAAACAAGAGGAAAGCCAGAGTGGGCTAATAAAATTTTATTAAAGTCTTATTGATATGAATAAGTAGAAATACAATGAATATCAATAATAAGAATAAATGTATAATTGACAGATGTATTTTGCTGTCAATTATTAACAATTTATGAGATAATAAGTGAAGTTATTATGGATTATTACATAAGTATGAAGTACATGTAATAATAAAATAGCCCTATGAGTGGAACGAGTAGGAGAGAAAAAGGTGAGGGTGGGTGGGTAGAAAAAAGTATGTGCGTAGGGTATGAGACCTGAGAGAAGTGTGAGACAGTGTACAGTGTCGACCTAGCGCACTTTGATGTTTAGTGCGGCCGACAGTGGAGAGGTGGCGCAGGGGTGCACTAGTGTAGAGGTGCTTCACCAGGGGGAGCAATGACCACCCCTGACCATAGGTCATGGGTAACCCATTACCCCAGATCCCTGTATGAAACAAGAGGAAAGCCGGCTAATAAAATTTTATTAAATTTTATAAGTCTTATTGATATGAATAAGTAGAAATACAATGAATATCAATAATAAGAATAAATGTATAATTGACAGATGTATTTTGCTGTCAATTATTAACAATTTATGAGATAATAAGTGAAGTTATTATGGATTATTACATAAGTATGAAGTACATGTAATAATAAAAATAGCCAAGAAGCCAATAGTTATTGGGAGAGGGGGGTTGGGAAGAAGAAAATGTCACTTTGTGGAAGAAAGAGACTTGATGAGAGACTGGTTAACTGTTCTCTTGTTTGAGACTTGGATGCATGCACGGTGTGCATCGGATTTCCACCCTCCATACCTCTGGATATCGAGTTCAGGTATTCCGGCCTGGAAAGCTTGGGTAGCAGCGGCTTTCCTGAGGCTGTGGAGGGTGAAAGTCTTCCCGGGCTGGCCTGTGGCCTGCAGCAGGCGTTCCCATTCTTTAGTCATAACTCGTGATGTAATGGTCGTCCCATCCGGTAGTGTCAGGAACGGAGTGCGGCCGTAGGGGCCGCCCGTAGCATGGCACGGGTCGCGTGTACTGGGCAGAACCTCATGTCCTCCGCGGTTTCTAGGCGCATTACTTTCTGCTCCCCTACATGCTGTAGGTTTTTGGCCACCTTGATGGTTACTGTCACGTGTCGCGGGGCGAGGACCACGTCCCCTCGTGTGAGATGACGTGCCGGGTCGAAGGCACATGCCGATTGCGGCACCACTTCCCCCTGCCGTAGGGCTGCGTAAAATATCAGGAGGAAACCCACTCTTAGTGCCGTATGGAGGGGCGTATCCTCGAGGGCGTTGAGAACGGTGCGGAACACGTGCATTGGAACCGGGGGCGTCACGTTGGGCACATACTCCTTGTTCCTCTTCATTCCCTCGAGGGCGCGCCTCACGCAATGGTGTTCTGTTGGTCGTATGTCTCCACCCGTGAGCTGAAGATGCGCCCGTACATGCGAGAGGTGGTTTGCCACCGTGGCCTGCGAGGGGGTGTGGTCGGCTACATACTCCATGTAGGACGTTATCAGGCTCACGGTCGGTGCCCTGGGGTCGGTCCTCATACGGCTGCAGAAGGCGAGGTATGTGGAGACTGCTGACTGCTTGTTGGCGCGTGTGCCGGGGGCATGCGCCTCTAACTGCCGCGCAGATGCCCTTGCTTGGAGAGAAAGAAGTGCCCGATCTGCAGAGAGAAGAGACGGAGTATCGGTACAAAGGATGCATGAGTGCAGGGGACGATAGGATACAGTTTATGTTGCTGAATGAGATAATCTGCTTTATCGTACTCCTGTGTTGATAGATGTGCCCTGCTCAAGGCATCTGCGATGACGTTTTGCACCCCGGGGATATGTGTGAACACCAACTCTACTTGTAGGCGTGCCTGCACCATCCATGCCTGGCGGGCACACTCCGCCAGGACTCTATTTCGGGCACGCCCGCTGTTGAGAGTCTGTACCGTTCCCAGGTTATCACAGAAGACCTCGATCCGAGATCTGCGGTCTCGGTCTGTGATAAAGGTGTGGAGTGCGTATATCGTGTTCAGAGCCTCGAGCTCCGAAATGCACTCCACGGGGTCTTGCACGGGACAGACCTGACCGGCGTACGAATACCGTCCATCTGTACCGCCCACGCCCTAGAGGCAGGCATCAACGGTGATACATCTGGTCGGCGGGCCTCGAGGGATGAGGGCATGGCCGTTCCAGCCCTCGGCAAACCGGACGAACCAATCCAAGTCTTGCCGCATCTCGGAATTGATGTTGATGTAGAAGCCTCTCATCCCTCGTAGTGCCTAGAGCAACTTGGAGACAAAAGCCCGTGCCGGGCGGATGCATCTCGCCATGTGCAGTATCCTACCCAGTACGGACTGTAGCTGCTTCTTGGTGAGCAAACGGCACTTGGATACGGCCGACACATGAGTCCGTATCTCCTCCAACTTGGCTATAGGGATAGAAAGACTTATGGTATGGGCATCGATCTCAATGCCTAGCCACGTGACATTTTGGCTAGGCTCTTGTGCTTTGTCTCTTGCCTCGGGGAGGCCGAGTTCCACGAACAGATCGCGTGCAATTTTGAAGTCCACGGCCGCCCTATCCTCGTCCTCGGAAAGTATGACCAAATCATCGAGGTACATTGATTCCTTTTGATCCCAGGATGCGTACGATGGACTCGGCCACGCACTGCATATGATACGAGGAGGCACGGGCACCGAACGGCATCGCCGTGTCGCAGTAGTGCCCGCCCTCCCACGTGAAACATAAGAGCGTGTCATAAGCAGTGACACGTGACACCACGGGGTGAAGGGGGTTACGTCAAACGGTCCCATCATGTTGCTGAAATTCGCCTCCTTAGTGATGAACTTCTCCACCTGGGCCGGATGGCTGGTCGCACTCGGGTGGTTGGGCACGCCCCTCGTGTCGCTCTCCGGCCCGAGGTAGCCCAGGGGGAAGCCGTAGTGGAGGAATCCTAGGAGCTCGTTCGTATCCTCCATCTCCCACAGGTATGCATCCCAGGCCGGCAGGTTAAGATCCAACGGGACCTGTATCCTCGCACCGAGGGCATTAGGGAGCCCGGTCTGCTTCACGGCCTCGTATATCGCTGCGGGCCTCGCGGGCCCTACAGCTGTGAATTTCGGTCTCCAGGCGATGATCTCGGAACGCCAGCTGGTCCGTCCTGACTCCCTCCCGGTGAATTCCAGTTTCACACACTTCTTTTAGTGCGTGAAAGTCTGGGGTGTTAGATTCCTGGTGGCCGGCTGACGCACTAACACTAAAACCGGCCACGCTGCAAAACATAAGCGGGGGTGGGGTTCCAATTGGCGCGTCCTCCGGGAGTGTATTCCCCACCGCTTTGTTGTTGTTTATGTTTTCCTCCTGACCACGTGTCGGGGGGATCACGTGACTCCTGACGTTACGTGTGGGGGCCAGCTTCGTCACATAACCATCCGGGCCGCCGGGCCCCCTTTGATCTAGGTCTCGCGCCTCGCCTAGTCGCGGGGTGCGTCCTGCCCATTTTTTTAAGTCGCGGGGTACTGGTGTTGGTGGACGCTCTGAGCTGCTGCCGGCCTCGATGAACTTTGAAGTTGGTACCCCGCCTGGGGTACTCGCTGGGGTGTGGGTACAGGGGGAGCCGCTGTGTGGTTGTAGCCGTGGCCGTACGTGAGCTTCTGGTTACACGCGTGGACTGAGTGACCACACTGGCGACCCACCGAGTCGCAGAAGCTGCACACGTGCAACCACCGGATGCCCCCTTCACTGTGGCCGTTACGGTGGCGGCACCCCCTCTCTCCATTGAAGTCGCGGCACAGGGCCTCCTGGCCCCGTGCATGTCCGGTGTCGTTGCCGTTAGGGGCAGTCATGGTCGTTGTGGTGGTCATAGCCAGGCAGACGCGCTCCTCCTGTATCCGGCCGTGATCGGACCAGTACATCCTGCCCGCCTCCACCTGATCAAGCACAAAGTTACTCTGACTCTGGCCCACGGCCGAGCCTGCGCATCCACGGTCACCTGGTACAAATGGCGAAACATGTGTTCCTTATCCTTGGGGTGCAAGGCACGGTCATCGCTTAACAATGCAACAAAACAACTAATGTATTCAAGTGGCCCGAGGGTTGATGCAGTGTGTACACCCCATCCCGGTCCATGAACATGTATGGCTTTGATGTGAGCCTACGGGTATTGAGATCGGACAGCAGGGAGCTCTTACCGGTGGTGCGGTCGAACTCCTGTTGAAGATGCTCATCTGTTGTGTATGTTTCCCGTAGTTGGCGTGGTGGAGGGAGAAGTCGTTCAGTCTGGTCGTTGGCTCACTCTCGGGTCTATGCGGCCGCTGACGATGCCCGTGAGCCGCTCCTCCTCGAGCCCGGCCTCGAGATCTGCATGATGGCGTCCATCACTCCATCTATTTGCCGTGACATCTTGTTCACGTCCGTTTTCATGTCGTTCACATCACTCTTGACTCCTCCCAGCCCGGTCTCTAGAGCGGTGATCCTTGAAGACCATACACTCGCGCTGGTACCTTGTTGGGAGACCGAGTCCATGTGCTCGCTCTCCTCGGCTTGAGACTCCTGCTGCACGGTAGCCTCGAAGTCCGAGTCTGGTGGGGGAGCGGCGGGTGCACTTGTGGTCAACATTTTCCTGTATCACACGATAAATTAACTAAACCACGATAGAACCTGGTATCCCTGTACGCAGTCACCGATATTCGGGGAATATGGAGACCGGAGGTACGACGGCGGAATAGCCAAGGAGTGGAATAGAAAAAAGTATGTGCGTAGGGTATGAGACCTGAGAGAAGTGTGAGACAGTGTACAGTGTCGACCTAGCGCACTTTGATGTTTAGTGCGGCCGACAGTGGAGAGGTGGTGCAGGGGTGCGCTAGTGCAGAGGTGACCGGCGAGCAAGGCAGCGGAGAAAGCTGCTGGCTGCCGACTGCATTCTTTTTTTATTATATATCCTCAAAACGGCAAGCTCATTGACCTTAGTGAGCTGTTCAGATTGACATTAATATTAACGGCCACGTCAAATAGATTTGAACTGCAAGTTCTACCATTCACCCTCCCAGTAGAGCTTTTATGGTCTCTGCTTCAACCCTCCGCTATCACTCTCCTTGACAACGTTGTATCGTCAATGGTTTGTTTATATTTTGCAAGCTGACTCACTGTCGACTGTGTATGGCGGGCAGGGCTATGGCACGCCTATTTTATTTATATTTTTAACCTCGTATCTCGATGTTTCCTTATATAAATGCATTTATGTAACACTTTCACTGGTTTTAATTGTTTATATTTACGGTCGATATTTAAACGTTACCTTAAATATTTTTTCGCTGGTTCATATGTGTCATATACAGTCGGGTACAAGCTTCATACTTCCTGTTTTGCACACCCGGTGCCTGGACACTGAATTTCGGCAGGTACATAGGATATCTGAACATTACTTCCATACAGTATAGGCGTCAGTTTCGTGCACGGGTGTATAATCAAATGTGTGCCAGAGGTGCAATTGGGGAAAAAGAAAACATGGTAATGTAACTCTTATAAATTGTTGCCTCTCGTTGCCCTTTGACATGTATGAATTGAGGTGGTTGAGGTGGTTGAGTAAGATCAGCACAAGGACGTTGGGTGGCAGGAAGAGAATAGAGGCGTTTGAGTAGGTAAAGATTGAAGAAAGGCCGTTCATGTCGTTTATAGGACACGCAAAACAGGAAACATGTATAGGCTGGAGGTTATAGGCAATAAAGCCCCCATACAGACCCTGTATCACTACACTCCGTATTCCAATTGCGACATAATTGTACATTTCCCGTACTCTCCCTCAGGGGAGGTTTAATCGAGATGAAATATTTCATTTTTAATAAGTTACACTAAAATCTCCAGAGTCATGCGTCAGTTGCACTTACTGTCGATCGATTAGCAAAAACTGAACATAAGTTGAAAAAACTGTATATATACTTCCTCGTGATAGCTGAATGAATCATGTTTTACTCATAACAGGTAAATGTCCAGGGTAATCGATATGGATATACTAGTAGTGATAGGTTCACGTATTCCATCCAACGTGAGTTCATGCACGTATCTATCAATCAGAGGTAGAAGGCATCGAAGAAACACGATCGAAAAAAATAAAGATGATAGAAATTACAGGGAATATTCTGTTTGCATATATGATATTCATTATTTTGCTTAATCATTTATTTTCAGGGACAGCTTGGGGGAAGCTAACTTAGCCACATTCTATCCATATGTAGATATCGAAACAGCAGAAGTGAAAAACGGTTTACTATGAGGAAGCGTGACGCGGGGATAAGACATATATTGAGAAGTGACCCGCCGACCAAATGAACAGTACAAACCTTTGATATGAAGAAGGTTCCCAGAACTGTAGGGCTCAGTTATCAGACGCGTCTTATTGCTAACCACGACACTAAAACTGGAAACTAAAATATGTCTTATTTTGATATAATAACGGACACACGTTACCAGGACTGTTAAGATGATGTCATAAGTGTTTTTAAATACGTCGAACTTGTACAAAAGAAAAGTGCATATCTCAAGCACAACTATCAAAGTTGAAGATTACATCAAGTAGGTGCTTCAGAATCTAAAAAGAGAACACTCACTTTCTCGCTTTCAATCTCTGTCTGTGAGAACAAGCCAACACAATCCCATGAATACTACAGAAAACATCATATCTGCAAAACAAATCCAGGAGAGAAATATAAAAAAAACTCTAGTTTTTTAAGTACCCACATCTTTCTAGGCAGTACCTACATTATGAAATACATTCTCAAACAGAAGATTCAACACCAAAAATCATCGGCCATTGTCAAATATGTCATATCTAACATAACATTATTACCTGAAGCCATTATTGTTATATCGAGACTGACAAACAAATTCTTTTTAAATACATCGCCACACTTGTCTACCCCTACTTATTGCAATATGAACTGATAGGCTTAGACCTATGCTGATCTATGCTGATTTCCTCTGCATACAATATTATCACGTAACCAGTTATGATATAACATTTATTAACGTACAATAATTTGGGACAGTGCATTTGATAACATATAGTCAGCCTTGGCATCCATGGCTTAGTAAGTTAAACTACTCCTTTAGACCATTATCTCTCATGTATCTACACAGCATTGTGACCCTCATATTATCAGCCACGTTTTCAATGTGGGCCATTCGGGTACACTGATAACAGGTTCCCAGAGTCCTTCAATGATTACCGCGGCCTACCTCCCCTCATTTTAGCAGCTATTGCTTACATTCATTTATCTTGAATACTCGCACTACATAAATATGTGATTGATAGTGGCACAAAGGTACAGAATCTACATTAGTTTGATCAATGTAGAAAATCCTTGGCCTATAATTCACCTTTAGAATCAAAAGATCAGAATTTTGGACTCGTATTAGCAGGTGTCTGTGCAGGAAGCACAGAGAAACTGACAGTTCTCACAGGAAAGCCGTTACAGCTGCCCCTCATTACTTTGTCTCTCTTTCAAAGCTGTCAGAAACGGGGATACGCTTAACTCATACTATCGTAAAACTGGACGAGATTTATTCTTGGCCACCGTATGCCACGACTGGAGTTTAGCATAATGATATCACGAGGCGAAGCCGAGTGAAGTCCGGATCTAAAACTCCAGGAGTGGAATACAATGGCCACGATCAAAACGAATCAGGTTTTGATTTTATCCTACCCCGTCTTCTCGATTTTGGAATATTACGCGATAAAAAATATGTATGCCACTACTGGCATATAAAACTCTGTATGCCAGGCAGGGAAAATGTAGAAAATGGCTCTATAAACCATTTTTCACTAGCCGACGAAAACGGCACCGAATAATTGGTTACTCATGGCCTTTGGTCAGGGGTGGTCATTGCTCCCCCTGGTGTCCCACTCTCTCGTGCACCGCGTGCACCCCTCCTGCCCTCTAGCGGCTATCATAACACCCACGCATCGACCTCCCTACCCGCGTCCCACGCATCCTCCTCACTTCTGCTCGACCCTCCGTACACTACACACGTACTCCTTTTTCGTCCCACCCACCCACAACCTTCTTTTTCCTCCTCGTCCTACACTCGTAGGGCTATTTTATACTTTATACAATGTATAACCATATATACTCATACCATTGTATTACATAACTATATATCCTTATCATAATTGACATCAATTCTATTGTCAATTTACATTGTATTATTATTACTATACTAGATATCAATACTCTTATTATCAATATCTCGTCCAGTAAGGTCGAAATATAATTTCAATTGATATAAAATTCAATAAGATGTTATTTCCCCAGCTACTGATTCTCTCCTTTCATCCAGGTTAGGGGTAATGGGGCTCCTCTGAAAGTCCACCGGTGGTGTAATCGACTTTATGTCTGTATCAAATAATCTGTGAGGGTGCCTCACCAATGAAATCAAATCCTTTTGGTTTTGTTGGTCGTTGACCAAGTCAGTCCGTGGTGGCCTTATTGCATAATCTATGAACAATTAATCGGTGAACACTTCTCTGCATGTTTGTTTCCATTCACCGATCTGGCGGCGGTGTTTCCCGACTGCAGATCAGTGGTGAGTAGTAGGCCAGTAGAAAATGGCTTTACATGCAATTTTCCCTAGCCGACGCAAATGGCACCGAATAATTGAGTTCCTCTGAAAGAATACCTGTGGTGCCATCGACAATAAATCGGTGACCTTTCAAATGCCAGGCTCTTCAGATTCACCGATATTGCGTCGGTGAACACAAACTATTGATCGGTGGTTCCTGACTGCAGATCGGTCCCGAGTTATCGGCCAATGGAAAATGGCTTTTTTTTTGGGGGGGGGGGGGGATTTTTATTTATACTGGAGGTAGTGCCTAGGTACTATCATACCTATCTTCTGGCATCTCTACAGAGCCTGCGGTGCGTTTATTATCCTACCCCTAATATAAAATCCCATAGGCTTAACATTGCGTTTCTGTATGCCACGCTGACTGGCATACAGAGTTTTATATACCACTAGTGGCATACAGAATTCGTCTTATGAAGTCACTATGCCACACTCCAGTCGTGGCATATAGTGGCCAAGATTAAAACTCATCCAGTTTTACGATAGTTCTCGTTGTTACAAAATTGAATACGGGTAATAAAACCCAACATGCAACACATATCTTAACATATACAATAAACATGTTTTCCAGGTACAAGTTTGACTCGCGTCACTTGATTGTTTCCGTATTACTACTAAGTTTGGTCTGGTCAGTCTTCAACATAGACATAGATAGTTCTGATTACTTAGCTTGGCCCTTAGGTTGTTCTTGACAAAATGTTTGAATAACTTTTCATCCTGGATTTTCCTTATATCAGGGACCAGTTCATTCCACCTGACAGATGCTTTATACTCAATAGATTCTTTGTATTTATTGGTCCTTATTTGTAGTTTAGTTCTTGAGACCGGACCATCGTATAGGCGGGTGGGTCTTACCGCTTTATCAGTGTATTCATTGTCCTTAGATCTTCTGAATGCTTCCTTGAGTAACTGGGCATCCCTTCGGTCACTCAAGTTGTTTACTCCAAAAGTCTTATGAAGAATTATATTTGGGATATGTATTTGGTTCCTGCCATTTGAGTTAAAGCAGACGCGGAGTGCTTGGTTTTTGATTCGTTGCAATTTAGTGGTTAACATGCTGTTCGTACCATGAAATAATGTGCTACCATAGTCTAAGAATGGGAGTATCTTAGTTTTGTAGATACTAGCAGCCTGGCTGCGGTTGAGGTTTTTCCTGATATATGACAACAGGTGTGTGTGGTATGCAGCTTTTTTAATCATGGTTTTGATGTGTTCGGCATAGCTCAGATTTTCGTCTAGAGTCACCCCAAGGTACTTGAAGCTTTTCACTTGTTCAAGGTTGGTGTGATTAAGTTTTAGGTTTATTTGAGTTTTTGTCTTTTTTCTATTTATTGTCAGTCTATTGAGGCTACACCATTTGTTAAGTATTGACAAGTCTGGTTGCAGTTTTGTTGTTATGTCCTTTGCGTTATAACCTGAGATATAGATGACAGCATCGTCTGCATAGAGTTTAATATGTGCGTGTTCAAGTATATTTTCGAGACTATTGATGAAAATTAGAAAGAAGAGCGGGCCAAGGGTTGACCCTTGCGGGACCCCGTAGGTAATAGGGAGTGGGTCTGATGTGTGGCTGTTAGCGGTAGTACATTGTGTTCGGTTTGTCAGGTAGTTTATAATCCAGTTTAAATTAGTGTTTTTTATGCCTAGCAATTTGATTTTTTTCTAGTATGATTTCATGGTGGACCGTATCAAAGGCATTTGTGAAGTCTATAAAGGTTGCTATGACATTTGCGGTCTTCCACTTGTCTGGGAAAGTTGCAGTGTCCAGGGTTAGGTTGAAGAGGTGGGTGACTTCAAGAATAAGGACCTTGAAACAGTCCTTCCAGACTTTTGTTGATACTTCATCTACTGCGGATGATTTAGTAGTATCTATACATTTTACAATGTCTGTGACTTCTTCAAGTGTTAGTTTAATCGTGTTCACTGAGCACCAAATGGTCAGCCCCTGCTGGTAGCAGAAAGGCAGTGCCCAGCGTGAGGACGTTGCCACCGTGACGGCGAGTTGTTTACTACGTTGTCCAATCAGAATCGACCTCACGGCAGAACCGTGTCAAGTTCAGCCAATAGGAACGGGGATAACATTTAGCGCACGGCGTCACGGACGCCGCGGCGAGTACGAAAATCACGTTAGGAGAACACTTGTGGTCATGTTACGCACGAATGCATACGTCAGACTCTTCCCCCTTAATCGTGTTCATTGTTTGGTTAATTGCATCTTGGTTACTAGACCATGTTTGTGTGGTTTAACCTGCTAGCTTCTCCCCGATTGTGGTGAAATATTTGTTTATGTATTGGGGTACTTCTTTCTCTTCTACGGTTTCGTCAGAGTGTTCATCAGTGAGTTGTATTATGTATCGTTGCTGTGTGTTCGGTATCAATTTCTTGATTTTATCCCAAAAAATTTATTGGTGTCATGTTTATGCTGTTGTTTGATGTAGTTTTATTTTGCTCTTAGGATCGCTCGCTTTGTTTGATTTCTCAGAGTTTTTGCTGTTAGCCAGTTCTCAGGCATATTATTTGCTTGTGCCATTTTCCAGGACTTGTACTTGTTCATAATTTGTTCAATTATGTCGTCTGTTAGCCATGACTCGAATTTGTGTTTCATCTGGTGCTTACGCTTAGGACATAGCTTGTCTAGATTTTGTTCTTTGTAGTTTAGCATCTGGTCCCATGCTCTGTTGGGGTGGGCTTGCTCATAGACCGATCGCCAGTTTTCACTAAGGACATTATTTTGCATTGTTTCCTTTTCGTAATGGCGACATGAGCGACCGTAGAACTGTTTAGTCAGATATTTGTCTTTAGACTTTTTCTTTGTAATATATGCACTACTATGATCACAGATGTTATAGTTCATAGTATCAGCTTTTTGTATATTTTTCATATTAGAACAAATTCGATTAAGGGTGTTGGTGTACCTCGTCGGTGTTGTAATATCTTGTTTTAGGTTCAGGTTATTTTCTAAGCTATTAAGTGTTGTTCTATCTGCATTGTGCGAATCTGTGTAGTTTATGTTGAAATTTAGAGCACTGTCATTCATCAAAGATCTGTCATACACGATTTTATTATATATGCATGTTAAAACGTATGTTGTATTTGCAGGTAATGGCGGAGAAGCTCCTGCAGTGGTTATGTTAGCCATACTTTTCACCATGGCCATGCTCTTCGCATTGGTGCTTCTGGCAATGTTCCTTCGCTTGAAGAAGCAGCAAATCTACGCCAGTAGCGCAGAATCCCATGCCTACGACTTCCCAGAAATGGCAAGTTCGGAATTGCATTATGACCATATCAAATAATACTAATCTAAAGCTTGAGATCTGTTGTATAAATCTACTTTGTATAACAATCTGTAGCATACCTATTATATCTTATAAGAAAAGAAAGATTGTTGTAATCAGGAGCAAAGTTATAGCAGTAAGACAATTTTGAATGATAATCTGTCAAGACGAGCAGTCGATTATAAATGACTGCATTTAAGTACACGTAAGACTATGTAGGACCCCATCAAATTATATAAGGTAATGGGGAACGTGGCACAGAAAGAGAATGAGTAGTGATACTTAAGGTATTGTTATAAGTGTAGATACTAAGGCTAGCATATAACAGGACACATTTGTCACGTATACTATTTATAAATGTCAATATTCCCAATTTTCGAAACATATTTGTCTTCGACACTTGTGCTGTGCAATGTTATTATACATAACACGTTGAGACATCAGCAAAATGTGGACCTTCACCTCGACCAGTTATTTTACCACCAATTCTCAGAAAAACATTATCACGTTTGGGTCTAGATGAATATGAAACAAAATAGATGGTCGTACATTATACGAGACTCGATGGGGTTGCCTTTATATATCTAACTCAGCATCACGGGCTAGTTCTGTAAATAAGCATCGACCACCATCTCCTCTTGTGTGACATACGGCGATGGTTATGTTGTTTTATAATAGTGCTCTAGCACTTTGGTCAGGGGAATCAACAATACAATATGGGTATGAATAACAAGGAAAGCAACGGCTAGATGAGTCGACTAGTGAATTCCTGCATAGATGCAGAACCAATACTGTCAAACACTATGTTAATATTCATAAGCTTTGTACATTTGCGTGGGACTACATATATGTCTAGTTATATTTAGCTGTACTTATACAGCATTTATTAGGAATAGATATATATGATTCTGTGATTGAAAGAAAGTGGCCTTATCCCGGAAGTATAATCAAGGAAATAAAGACTAATTGTACTAACACCGTGGCTTTTCTCTTTTGACATTAACACGCGGATTATTCAAATTCAATGCGATGCCTGATATTAGTGAGAGAACAATTCAAATACTTTCGAATGAACGATAGCCTTTCCTACTTGTAGTGACCTGCTGAATATTTATGGATCTTTTAGCATAAGAATAAGATGGACAAACTTTTTTTCAAGAAGAGGTCTCTATCATCATTTCAGTTGATTCATTGTTTCACGCCATGCAAATTCGGAGTTGTGAAAGTTCGAATCAATGTCAGAGGTGCATTCTTAACAAACCTGTAGCATGAATAGTCTCTCCCTTACATTATCGTATGTAAACAAAAGTAGAAGGAGAATAGACCAACGAAAACCCTACTTATTAAGTATATGGATAGGAAGTGGTCAGATAAACTATTTAAACATGACCTTCAAATAAAACATGTTTATACTAGCTTGTTGTACCATAATTGATATTCAAATCGTGTATTCAACTTTAATGACCACCTTAAGGACACTGGAGATAAAGGAAAATGTGGTTGAAAGTAATCTCACAAAGATCATAGATTTTAAGATTGCCGCAATATAGTGAAACCATATATTATTCATACGTGTCCGATGTTGAATCTCTTATCAGGGCAATGTAGAGTTGAAGCACGTAGGAGGACGTCCAATGATGATAACTGTTTTGCAATTATTAATAAACTGAAAGTGGAATTGCTTGAGGACATTATAAATCGCAAGGGCCTGCGAGGTGTTCCTGGTCAAGAATGTGAACTATTGTAGTTGACCTACATGCATACACCAACACAATTTTAACAAGAACAAGGGCGGAGCATATGACGCTGTTACCTCACTGAAGTGACACTCATACCATAATCATCAAAGTTGTGTGTTGATATGATCAAACCTGATTAGAAATAGGTTACAGTTTTTAATGAACACAAAAATAACCCTGCTGAACTGATCTATTAGATATTTTCACACGATGTTTCACACAAGGGAAACCAATGTACTGCGGTCGTGCGGTTAATTGTATATAATAATCATGTCACATCTTCCAATAACTATTGGATAATAACCCTCGCTTACAGTAACGGTCTGCCACCATATTGATAAGTTGCGAATGGGAATGTGCACACTGTGTCCAATGTATGCGGTACACGAATAGAGAATTGTAGTACATATCTCTAGATTTATGGGCACAGTCCAAGACACCCAGCACATCGTGATGAATCCCTGCACACTTTAGCTTGGTTGGTGGGTTTTAGATGTGTATAGTTGTGTACGCTACAGGAGATGCAGTACGATGGCATAGAGAGAATCCGAGAGACAGAAATCCAGGTTCTCATGGATCCTCTCGGCGAGGGGCGCTTCGGAGACATTCTGCCGGGGAAGATCCAGAGAGGCAAGCGCAGGGTAGACGTAGCCTTCAAGACGCTCAAGGGTAATGTTTGCCGGTTCACTCAACATTTCACTAATATTATGACATTATATATGAATGCAAAAATAAGAAGATAAAAGAAAAAGATGAATTCATTTAAATGCAGCATAAATCGGAAACTGGGCTGAATAATGTGTGAGGTGGTGATAGTGATGTGTATATGTCATTGATATCATTGTTTATTCAAGATGGGGCCACGGAGGAGGAACGGAAGGGTCTCTTGGCACAACTTCACCTCTACAGCCAGCTGGAGCCACAGGCTAACGTCATCCAGTTCTTTGGCCTGTGCACTGTAGCAGGTAAGATGGAGGAATCGCGTTATGTATGGCCCTTTGGGTTCTGTAATGTGGCCAGTAGGATCGAAGTAATGTGTCACAGGGTTCCCTCGTATGTGTTCTGTGGCAGGTATGATAGAGGAATATTGTTGTACGGCTCTTTCGGCCTTTCCGGTTCCATGCAAATTAGAGGAATTATGAAAACATAAGAAAACAGGAACATCGGAACAAATGGTATGTTATTTATTATTGAATGAGCATGGACTCATCAGAGATTATTAATTAAAGGCTTGAGTTTTATCCAGTCATTTGCTGTGATCCACTTATCAAACAGCCCACTGGCCACTTCTACATCTAATTTTGTAGGGTCTAAATATATTAAGCACCAGTGGGTCCATGAGGTAATTGGGTCTGTAAGGATCACTTATAGTCAGCTGGCCACTGGTTCTCTGCACATTACGAATGTCACAGGGTTGGCATGCAAATAGTGAAGGGATAGTGTTCATAAGCTCGATAAGAGTGTCTTTAGCGTCTCCCCTGCCTCGGCAGCGTATCTGAGTATGTCCAATGCTAAAAAAATTAGGTAAATATATGAGGTAAAGAAACGTCCTCAAGGCTATAATAAGTCAAAATGTCAGTGAGTCGTCAAAGTTATTAATTTAGTCTCATGTTTATGAGAAAGCTCTGATATTTATTGAGCATTTTCTATGGTTTGACAGATCAAATGTACGCAGCCTTTGAGTATGCCGCCAATGGTAACCTCCGCAACTTCCTTCGCCGCAGCAGTATGCCTGAGAGTGATGTCACCACCTCGTTCCAGATTAACCGAAACGAGACCCTCCTCATCAATTTCTGTTTAGAGATAGCCCAGGGAATGCAGTATCTTGTATCAAAAAAGGTATCATTGATTGCCATTTTATGGATTACAATCGCACTTATCCTTTGTTATTTATCATTTACTTTTGTTGTTTTTCGATTGACTTGTTACACTTGAGAATGTATTTTCAAACTGACCTCCCTATGATATGAAAGTATTGTGATTTAAGTTGATGACATAGAAAACATATACATAGATGTATAACAAACGAATTTGAGATGAAGGTTCCATCTTCTATGTTTATATATCCTTAATCCGGAAATTAAGCTCTTTTCACTCATTTGGAGCGTTCTTTAAAACCTTTATATTACATAGGATTGATTCACTATGATTTTAACACAACTCTCTGTGATTGTGGTCTCAGGTTGTACATAGGGAGCTGATGGCTCGGCACATTCTCGTGGATAAACACAACACCTGTAAAGTGGCTGGTCTGAGCCCAACTCCGAGAAAGGAAAAGGTTCGTGTTATGCTCATCTTGATTCACGCCACATACCTGTGCTTACGATTCGTGCAAACAAAGAACCTCTTTAACCCGTTAAAAGCATAATTAATTCACTAGATGATTCTAGTCAGACACTTAAGTCCAATTCTTTATATCTACAACAGCAAGTAATTGTTACTATCTTGGTTGGTATCTAAACACCAAGTGGCGCGTAAGTCCATGTAGCCTCTTGAACCTCCACCAGGGATTTGGCCTAATCGGTTAAACTTGACCTGTGGCATTTAAACCCTTGTATATGACAAGAACAACAGGTGGCGCCGCCAATATAATTTATGTTGTTTCTTTTCACTTTATTGTCTTTGCAGTACTCCAAGTTCTGATGCTCTTCAGAGCAATAACTCGATATATTATATACATCTCTAATATAACCACTTCTCCTCATTTCAAATATACAACTCTATGTGTATCCTCACAGAGTGTTTGTCTGTGCTTACTCGTTTTGGCTCTATCGTTCGATGGGTCTCCCATTAAAGCTGACCTTTTATGTTTAGGTGACACGGTCATAGAATACCATTTTTAAGGCTCCAATTGGTTTACTGAGCCAGCGCATGAATTCAATTGTAGATTCAATCCTCATCAAATTCAGACCACATATCAAATTCAGACCGCTTTGCCTTGTACTTTCCCAACCTAGAATACCTTTCAATGCACAAATTAACTTTACTTACCAGTGTTCTTTTGCTTCTTTCTTATTATTATATACCTATGGTCGAACATATATGAAATACTACCCGCTGCTAGGGGTGCATTGATAATAATGTTCGTGCCCACTGCTAAATATTACGTCGCACTAACGGTAGAATAACGTCATGAAAACGAGATCTCGTTTCTGTGACAACATAAAAAAGAAAATGGCGGATTGTGTGTGTCGCTTCAAAAAGTTGATAACATGTATGACATAGGCAAGACGATTATGTAATCGTTAAACACCTGAGATACATATCATTATTAGTGAAAAACCACATAAAATCAGTGAAATAGCTCAATAATGTTCTAAAATCGTTAATCAATAATAACTTATCTGCCGTCGGAGCATAGATGTAAAAATGTAAACAAACCCTTTCAGCGATTAAAATGACATAAATAAACGAAATTATGGTCAGAAAATATTACCAAACAAGACACATTTTTATTCTATTATTTTCTGATATGTAAAAGTAAATAAAAAATTGTTTTTAAAAATTACGAAAATAATGAAGGAACTAAATGTCCAATCGTCGTGCCTCCTAGAGGTTAATCGGGAAATCAGTGTTAAGTGACAGCGGGCCGTAAGGATTGAGCCTTAGCATCAATCATGGGATAGGCTGTTATTTGACGATTTTGTAAGTGATTAAAATGGCGTTTTCGATTATTTTAAGATATATAATAATAAGCAAAGATTCTTACTGTAGGCGAAACTTATTGTTCTCGGTCAATTACGGAAATCAGGCCGAATATTTTCCGTAATTGAAATCAAAGAATGACCTCGAACAGGAACCGTTTCGTCCACAGAAAGGACGTTTCCTAATATTACTCTCTTTGATATTAGTGAAAATAAAGTGAAAAACATATTGGCATTACCAGAATGAATTTCCCCTCGACCCATGAAATATCATCGAGTAATATGATACGTAGGTGTCTGACGCTGATGCTCATCTTAACTTTGTTCTAAACATTTTCAGAACCACCCAGTGCGTTGGATGGCCCCCGAGTCGCTTGAAAACGGGATATTTAATAAGGAATCTGATGTGTAAGTATCAATGCAAAAATGGCTCTGGACAACTTATATTCCACATTGTAATCTTATTAATGGGACGTACCTCGCTCGACCCGCGACCCTCGAGGAGAGGGGATAGAGGGTATTAGTCCTAAGCAAATCAGTCTACATCTACCGACAGAGATACGATTATGCACCCCGCCGACTGAGTTAGGATTTGGGAACAGTGCCTTCAAGCGTTGGTGTATGGTCCACTAATCGGTGCGGGAGTGCAAAAACCAAAGAAATCAAGTGTGGCACCCCCTACAAGCCTCACCAAGCGATTATTGAAGGTCCATAGTCGGCCCTTGTCAGCCAACCAATCAACCCTCCTTTCCCAACGTTCCGTTGTCGCCGACAACATTTATCAACATGTTGATAAACTGATCCCCACCGATTTTGTAACTTTGAAACCACAACTTCTCGGCGACAAAAGGACGTATGAAGGCGGTGGTTCACTAATCAGTAGGAGCCTTGCCTAGCTATGCTACATCTACCGACTCCGTTAGGATGGGTTGCCTGAGACAAATTACCGCCCGTTTGTCACCGACAAACGTACATAAAGGTTCCAAAATCGGTAGATGGGCATTGGCTTTAAGTGGGTTACAGAAAACTATCCATAGACTGATTTTATCCCACCCATTTTAATTGTTATTCATTTATAATTGACAGTTCATTCAATAATGATGAACATAATATTTGTTCTTAATTCTATACAACTATTCCGATGGAAACCTCAGTTTGTGAAGTATCTAAAAAAGCATTATGTTACACAACTTCAGAAACATGTCCGTTAGTGAACACCACATCCAGAATGACACTAAATACTTTTGATCTTTGGGATACTTTCATGCTTTAGGTGGTCGTTTGGTGTGTTAATTTGGGAGGTTATGTCATTGGGCGGTCAGCCTTACCCCGATGTCTCCACCAAGGATCTGCCTAACCTGATAAGTGGTACATACCGTATGCCACCGCCGGACGACTGCAGTCTAGAGATGTAGGTATTCCACTATCACCCTTCCCAAACGTCTCGCATTCTCAATGTGATTTTGAAATATCTATTGGATACATTACTCTCAAACTGTTGGAGTCTTATCTTAGTTTGTTGTGCATTTAGTTAGATCTCACGGACCTTTCTAAAATGAGGAACAAGAAATCGGCTTTTTTCCAAGTTTATAGGATTTGTCAATCATGTAAAAATGAGACGGTGATAGACCGTGACTTAATTGTATGCAAACTGACCCAGAATATTAATAGTTCTGATATAAAGATGCTTACAGATTATTCTAAACATGCGCATAAATCCCACATCCATAGGCAACAATAAGTAATACCAGTCAATTGCAATGATGACAATAACTGAGGAAATGGACATTTATAAATATAAATTTTGATAGAATTAACGATATTGTCCCTAATTGACCGTGGGTGGTGTTTCCTGGAACAGATATGACGTCATGAAAAGCTGCTGGGAGGAGGCGCCTGAGCAAAGACCGACCTTTGAGAACCTGATAAAGAACCTGAGGAGCGCAATGGAGGCTGTTGAGGTATGTATTATCTATATACCGCTTAATTTTACGACGAAAAGAAATACAACTCGAGCGATAATATGAAATACTTTTTCTGGTTTCCCCTATCATAGACATCGTTTCATCTACTTCTCTCTCTTATATTTGCTGCACTAGGTAAAGCCCCCTCGTTTAGGATATTTCATTTGGAAAATTACTAATGCCGCAAATTAAACTTATCAACGACAAAATGAACCAATACTCCTGTCCATACTGTATTTTAGGACGGAATCAGCATAACGATGGATGACGACTATGTGGAGCTGGAATAAGAACGTGTGAAAAAGGAGAGTCTTTAAATACCCAACGTCAACATGTACAGCTTATTCTGAACTATGAAGATATATGGTTCAATTTGTCGCGCTATAGGTAGATCTAGAATAACTTGGGAAGTCAAGTATGTCGATTTAGTTTTGGATTCGCACTTTCAATATATGGTTTTGCGTAGTTTGATCTCGTAAATAGTTCATACATAAACTTTGTATATGGATTTGTCCGGTACATGCTTCTTAATGACGTATGAAACAGTAACAGTTGAGCTTTATATTGGGATTCTGCACTTCCATCCATTTGCAAAACATATCAGCATGTGCCATTTGCATAAAGAACAGAACTTGGATAAATACTATCTGTTATTATCTCTTTCGTTATCTTCATCGTGAAATTTTTATAATTGGGAAATAAGGAAAAGTCTACCTAGAGTGGTAAATGTTATTTCCTACCTGCCTATATATATCAACTTTATAGATCAACTATTAAAGTCAATATCTCTAATGTCAATATCTTACCATTTGATGTGAATATTTAAGTCATAACAAAGCCATCACACCTGTGCATGCATATGTATATATACAGTAGAACCCCGCTTCAGCGGACACCCTCCGTTCCGGGCAAAGGTGTCCGCTTACGCGAGGTTAAAATAAATAACTAAAAGAGGGATCCGTTCCGAGCTTATGTGTCCGTTAACGCGGGGTGCCCGCTTACGCTGCGTGTCCGTTAGGCGGAGTTCTACTGTATATATATATATATAAATATATATATATATATATAATATATATATATATATATATATATATATATATATATATATATATATATATATATATATATATATAGTCATATATACATGCTTCATTAGTTGGGAAAGTGCAATCGCTGGGCAAATGCTTTTGCAATTCGCCTGTGCATGAGTCTGCCTATATACCTCATGGCTATTTAAGGATTTTCATCATCTTTGTTGATTAGATTTAGTGTAATAACATTGAAGCAGGTTTATTGTAGAATGTGTTATCTAGACACATAAGATCATGGTGATCTAGTTGAAATAGATTCCCCTGTTATGTTTGAGTGGTTTGCTTTAATTATAATGGTACAACGTCCATTGCCTGTCTATTACCGAAAAACTATATCCCATGCAAATATTATCGTACTTACATTGGAGGAAGCCGGTTTTATCATCAAGTTTTTCACCCGTATAGAACATTAACTGAAATACGAATTGCTGAGATTTCTAACATTTTATGATAGAAGCAGTGATGACGTCAAGTGAGGATTTATTAGTCTGCTGTTCAAAACACAAGTAGTGCTACAAAGGCAAGTGAAGTAATAACGGATCGAGTAGCCTATACGAGCCATTTCCTTGTAATTTTGTACATAGTGTTAAATGTAAGTGTATAGGGTTTGCTCTCGAGGCTTTCAGTTTGGTCCACCACGCACGTATTACCAGAATTTTGTTGTAGAAAGATATCTAGAATGACGATGAATAACAGCAGGTCTATGTTACTTTTGCGAAATATTTCTTTCACATTGCTGTAGTTTTTCCTGTCACAGATTGCTGAGCATATACTTTGCATATAAAGAGTAAAGGGTAGTATACGTTTGAGCTAGAAATCTTGGGTGATATTCTGTCCCAACTGCCGATTGGCTTTTAAAGAAGGGTCAATAGTGCAGAGGACCGTGATACACCCGGGGTATACTTCTTTTGTCTTAACCTTTCTGTGGGAACACGCCAGATCCATGTTGGCAGGAACATATTAATGAGGGTCACGAGCCGGCGTCTATGACTTGGGGAAAAGATACTTTTTGTTACATGTACACAAACATTTTGGAATAGCGCGGCAGTGGCTTACTATCAGACTGCTTGTTGTCATTTGACAAGAGATCTGGGCCCCGTTGTATAATAAATCCTACGATAAAAAGAGTATCGTACAAGTCTCGTTGGAGCTAAAACGTAGCATAAAAAGTATGTCGTAGGCGAACGAGCCTTTGGTGATACGAGAAAATTAAATGTCGTTGGTGGTGTAGCATAAGAAATCGTTCATTTTGAAAATGTCGTCCATATTGTCGTCCATTTGTCGTCCCGGAAGACACCTCTAGAGGTGTCGTGGCCCATGTCAAAATCGTTTTTCATGCATAAAATCTCATTCAAATTAAAATACATTCTGAAGAGAGACTTTTATATGTATGTCATACATGTGTACCAAATTTCATCATTTGTTAATGATCAAATCGTTTTTGAGAAACACTTTACTATCTGAACTGATAAACAGGGACTGTACCACTCGGCCTGCTTTTCTCATAAATACTACTGCATCGCTCGATACGTATGGGCGTTTCTATAGAAAATGCACCGAACGATACAGCTGATGCCGACGACAAGTTTTATTCTACCCTGAATAAAAAGGGTCGTCCAGTATGTCGTTCATCGTTCGATGTGTCGTATCGTCCAGCCTCATGGACGACAAAATATTATTCAATGGTCCCCTGGCTCAGAGTGTGGAGTATTTTATTGATAATTATCCATTTTGTAAAAGGAGATATGATATGTCCTAGTTTTCTGTGGAAACTGAAGTATAATTGTATTTCCTATTTCTTATCATATTTATAACTTTAAAGCATTAAAGTGCAATGAGGGTTCGAGAAATCAATAAAATGAATGTTTGTCAATACATTTTTATCTTTTCTTATGGGGAAAGAAAGTTTCAGCGTTGTACTTTCGATGGTGTTTCGTGTTTTCTACTGGGAGTTACATGTTGGTCTGTAATGACCACCTTATACAATTGCTCCTCCTCTCTATTAGAAATTTGGTAACGAATTAACCCGCCTTGATTTGACACAGCCTCGTCTGAATAGTCTGTCTGATTGAATTGCGCCGACACGCAATGAAGGCTACACAATATAGGACTAGGCAAGCCCTATACCGGAGAAAACAAGACAACACAAACTCTGGCCCTGTTCACATGCCAGGAATTAGGTGTGTTCGGAGGTAGGGGTAGTGGCCTCGTTCCTGCGCCCCAACTTTGAACTGGACTTAATGCTATATAAGGCAAGAAAGAACAACGAGGTGTGCAGTGATATGGTGTATTACTTTTTATTGAAATATGTGAATCGTATGTAATTACAGTTTATCTGTTACTCTTGACTTCTAACATGTTACTAAAGATTGCATTACGCAAAGTCTATGTGTTGGGACACCACAAAACCAAGTGAAACTACATGTGAATTGCTTATGGCTGGACACAATGTCAAACCGGTTAACAACCGATCGTGCTCCAGGGTAAATAAAGTTTTTTGTTTTTTTTTAAATCCAAAAAAATCTAATAATGTTGAGAAGAACATCTGTTGAAGATCACATTTTTTGGGTCAGAGAACCAGAGAAGCTGTGCCTGTCACTTGTTTGCCCACATGTCTCTTCTGTTAGCGCAAGGGCAAAGTTCATGGGATACTCGTCATGACCCAAAGAGATCATGTAAAGTATAAAACTTCTAGACAGGGGATAGTTAGGTGCGGGGCCCTGATATCCTAAGGTCTGGCTCGAGGTATTCGTAAACAGAGTATAACTCTCAATGTAATTGGGTGTAACTCAGATAGAGCAGATGACTATAGGTATCTTCTCTCATAACCTAAGGCATATTACCATTCATAGCGGGGTATTCGCATGAGAGTCTGAAATTGAGTGAACAATATTCTCCGGAAGGATTTCAGGAACTGGCCCCATGTTAAAATACTACTTCAGAAAGACTGCTGGTAATGTTATCATCCATCTCATTATGTAAAACAAATATATCAACACCAGGCACCGACAGGAAACAAGAGTGGGGGATGCATGGTCTGCTTCAACCACAAAATGGTTAGTCTCAGACTGAAAAATAAAGATTTTGGTATTTCCTTTAGGTGCATCCATTTAGTTTCAGTAGGGTGTCAGGCGCCAGCCGCAAGCTTTTATCCCTCAACATAAACTAATATTCATCGCAGCAGCGTTTGTCTGAGATTCGCTTTGGTCAACGCACCTCTTGTGTCGTGTGTCGTCTCTGTGGTAATCCTTTTATTTTCGCAAACCCCGTTCCGACGAACTCCGAGATATTCCGAAAGCGCTACGATTTGGTAATTTCTGTTATGGCGATATCTTTGCCGTTCTGTTGTGGCGATATCTTTGCCGAGTCTGTTGGAATCAGTGTATTCCCGGCTTAAAAGGCACGGGCACACTTCTAACTAGTCCCTATATGCTTTGAGCATAAGGCCGGCGTCCACCTACTACGATATGGCACCGATATGGTCTACGATGCACCTCCCGATAGAAAATCAAAATCGCGTCGGAAGGTCACCTAATATCGGGGCAGTTGACCACATTTCTACGATAAGTCACCGAAAAAGCCCTATTAAGATGCATGGTGGATTGGCATGTCTAGACATTTGTCTACGATTTTGCACCTTCCCGATATGTCGCCGATATTTGCTTTTTGTATCGGTAACATATCGGTAGGTCTAGATTTCTATCGTAGTAGGTGGACGCTAGGCCTTGGTAGTAGTTTATATTGAGGAGTGCACTTCAAAGGCTATATACCCGTAAAGTTTGACTTTTTCGGAATTTGTACAGTCCATCATGTGATAAACTCATTTTTAAGGTCGAGACTTCCACAGACTTAAGACAGACCGGACAAGACCAGACAGTTGGCTAACGCCTTCAAACATAATTGAAAATCACAGCTTGTGAGAGGCAAGATTTATCAAGACTCACTTTGTCATCCAGTCTCTGAGTCGTCTTGGTCCATTAGCCAGCATGAACCGTTGTCGCTACGCCTGCACTGACGACGGCTCGCGGCTTTGCCCTCTCTGCACTCCATAAAGGTGGAACACGGTGTCTTAGGCATTTCTGATCTATTTTAGACTCTCATTACTATTGCTGCGATATAAGACACATGTCGCAGGGTCCAGGCATCATTGGAAGTTGTTACTTTACACTGTCTGACTCTGAAAGGAACGAATTTCCATTCTACGTATACTCACGGAAAAGAAAGAAATTAGCTTATCCAATCTAAGGTATCAATGTGTAGAAAAAAGTGATTCTTTTCACGGAATGTTGGAATGAGAATCTAAGGCCCGGCGTCCACCTACTACGATAGAATCGTAGACCTCCCGATATGGCACCGATATAAAATGTCAAAATCGGTGCCATATCGGGAAGGTGCAGAATCGTAGACATATGTCTAGACAAGCCAATCCACCATGCGTTGTATGGGGGTTTTATCGGTGTCTAATCGCAGAAACGTGGTCAACTGCCCCGATATCAGGCAACCTTCCGACGCGATTTTGATTTTTTATCGGGAGATGCATCGTAGACGATATCGGTGCCATATCGTGGTAGGTGGACGCCGGGCCTTAACCTTCAAATAAGATAACCACTTATTTTGAAATGTATTGATTTTCCAGTGAATTATCTGCATTGGATAATGATGTGTATCGGAATAGGTATTGGCAATTGTTCCAGACGATGCATCTCCCTTTTCAGGTTTTCTAACTATTATTACACAGCATTATATTTACTACAGTCTGTACTGAGTTTTCGAAAAGTGCCCTTCAGATCACTCATGTGCATATGCCTGTTAACCTGGTTGTGAATCATTCAGTTCAGTATAAAGACAGATCAGTTCAATATCTTTCAATTTTACAAACTAGGACATTTTGGAGAAAAAAAACTGTATTGAATATTTTCTCAGAGTAAGAAGGAATATACGTAGGTTATACCGTAGGTCATATAGGCTCAAAGCTAGAAAAACTGGGCCCTCGTCCTAAACTAGCCATAACTAATAATTATACAATGTTTCTATGGCAAACCAGGTCCCAAGGCGTCATCTTCAAGCCTGTTAGTAACTCACTAACTACAACTGTTACCTCACTGACTCATAAAAGCTTTTAACGATTGATTGACAGTCATTTTATTAATTGATATGAATGTTGATAATTAACTGTTTGTAATATAACAGGATAGCAGAGTGGGAGATTTCTTTTTCTGGTGCAAACGAGATATATGTGTACTATAAGAATGAACTATACAACAATTGTAGTGAAATCTAGCGTAGCAACCAATTGGTTGCCCTTCTTATATTTGTGAGTAAGCTTATCATGTACTTAAAGGTTGTATTGTATCCACGACAATACTAGAAAGAAGGTTAATGAAGTACCTTCAAAACGGTTGCATAAATCGATGTACTTTCCCAGGGTAAATAAAACGTTGTTGCTTTTTTTTTTTTTTTTTAAAGCACTATAGAGAAATATCCGTTATTTGGTGTAGGTGGGCGGGTTCGATACTGTGAGGTGCGTCCTGAGTGGCTGGACTCCCCCTGTGATCCGTCCTTCTGTGAAGCCAGATTCTTCTGTGAACTGTCGGGGGCGCCAAATGTCTACCCCATTATCCTTCATTAAAGAAACAAAGTAAACAGATATTGATGAATGGTGGTATCTCAACAGAGCTCCAAGTTAATGCACTTCGCCAACTCTATGTAATATTTAGCTCAATGAGGGATGAAGGTACAAATATCAGCTCGTAGTCTGAGACTTGGCCAATTAAGCGGAAAGCCACTGTTTTAATCCAAGCTACCAGTGCCATGAAATTATGGAAAGTCATCGGCTAGAGTTATTTCATCCGCTGGGTCGCTCATCCTTCATCAAATGCTATAATAAAGTGATGTCTACATACTTGCGATCGAAGTTGACCAAGACTAGGTCATTAATCGAAGACTGTCGTTTTGAGGAAATCTGAAGAAGAAAAAAACTTCAATAGGTGGGTGCATCTCAAACATCATAAGCATTCAATCAACAGAACCTAGAGCAGAGTAAAATGACGATTTCTCCCCATGCAACACAAATGCTGGCTAGAACTTTAGACTAGAGATCACGGACGGCAAAGTGTACTGATACAGGAGATAACCACCGCCACCTCAACTCGACCCGTTTTATTACAGTACACATGTAGCTGTTGACAATCCCAGAGTTCTTTTTTCATACTTTTTTCCCCTGCTTTGTATTCCTGTGAAAATGGACATTCTCGTAAACAAGTCCCATGACCTGGAATTATTGTAGAGTGGGCTACGGTCGAGGCCAGGTCGTCCCAGGCATCTAGGACATAGAAAGTGTCACAATACAGCTAGAAGGCAGACGTTCAGGACTCGCTTGGTATAGAGTGTTAAGCATCGGGATCATTGAATGGTTGAGGATTATCGACAGCAATTACTCGACCTCCCACGCTGTAATCGTCACACATGGCGAAGCGCACGGGTAAGTCGAATATACGAGGTAGAGAGTCAAATAGGCTAGTGTTCTGTTCTGACTTTAAGCATTAACAATTGATTTGCATCATTTATAAAGGACCTGTTTAACCCGGCTGCCACATGGAGGCCTAAAGAGCGAGATGCTATTCATGTTACTAGGAATACGTTTACACAAATGATTTGTCTACTGTTTTGCTATTTTATGTAACCTCCAGGACATCTCTGCATAATACATAATCATAAAATCATCAACATATCATCTTATATAGGAGACAGTGATTCAACACCGCCACCGCCACCTAGTACCCCACCCCCTACCCCCATATGGTGTCGGGTGAAAGGAGCAGTAATCCAAAGTAAAAACAGAATGATTATAAGACAAAGTTGAGTTATTAGGCGTCCGACTGTAAGACTGAAGTTGCAAAATGTCACATAACATATCAGATCCTCGCCCTGGCAGTTCATTATGTGAAAACCAAAAAGGGTGACCATTTTGTAATCTAGAAGTAGTAAGAAGGTAGGAAATAATGTATATAGATAACAACCTGACCATGCTGTACTTGCTGCAAAACGAAATGGGGAATTGCCTTTTTACGGAACGAGTTCCGTGAATATCATCAATTCCCATTGGGTTTTGTAGCATGTACAAGCATGGTGGGTTGTTCTATACTTATCATACACCCGAATAGAATACAATCTATGATACATAGATAACCTCCAAGCAGTACTCAGAGAATATATCAAATGGCCTTTTTAATACCTCTCGCGACTTCCAAACTCATGCCAACTAGCCCTGTCACACGCAAACAATCTCAATCTATCATCGGCGTAATCTAATCTCCGTTTGTTGACGAAAGCTAAATAAAGAAGAAAAAGGTGCGGAATGGTGTCAGACTGTCTGTTATACTCAGTGTCAGAGCCAATGTAATACCACAGTACTTGATAGGCCTTTCTATCATCGTGAAACACATATGTGCATTTACTTCAAAATAGGAATCGTGGTTTTATCATAGGTTCTTCTTTCGTTATAACATTCACTTATACAAGTAGTTGAAAACCTGATTATGAATATGATTACCTTCTGTTGTCCTGTGAGATCCACGCTTTGTTGCCTGTAGTATCTAATCTTGAAAGATAGATAAGTTGACATACAGATATGTACAATTCTGTGGATATCTAAGTACGACTAAGAAAAAGAGGCACGACCGGCACTGTTAAAATTGCCTTACATAAAGTTATATTGTCTTTCATCAAAATCTTGATATTTTGGGCGTAATATTGACATTGTAATTTAGCAAGGCATGAAACCACAGGGAAAGAATCCGGAATGCAGAAGAATGTATACGGTAAGGCGACATTCTATGGGCTAAGTCATGAAAATGGAATTAATAACTTAGATTGACTGAGGTTGATTGAGGAGAGAGAGACTGTCCTAGAGCCAGGGGATCCACCAAGTCGATGACCCGCGACGTAGGTGGTCCATAGCGCTCCCCATGGGATTTCAAAGCCTCCTGAACTCCTGTGGTATCCTCTGGTGTTTGTCAGAGGTGTTCAGCTCCATCCACGTTTATGGTCTATATAAACTCGGGGACTTATTCGCAGAAGCGGTATCGCCAGCGTCTTCTAGTGGATCGTGGTCCTCATCCACCTCAGCCAGGTAAGATTAAGTATCAAAACCTACCTTGCTATTGTCAATGGTTGCCCGACAGCTCTCAGGTGTGACTGCGATCCCACAGACTTGTGCCATATACTAACAATATTGCTTACCTCTAGGAGGATGGGAAAGTAGACAGGCTGTAACAATAACAAGTTTTTCCCCATTGTAGAAGGAAAAACTTCGGAAATGAAGCCAAGAAAAAATTCGGGACCTGCTCAGTTGAGGATTGGTTTCACAGTGACCAGTGATATGAGTGAAGAGTGGTTTCCGGAGATTTACTGGGATAACATCCGGTCAACCGGCTTCATTATCCTGGTCATATATTATATATATATGAATATATATATATATATATATATATATATATATATATATATATATATATATATATATCTGGGCCATTATGGCTAACCGGACCTGTTAGGACTAAAGCAACATGAGTGTAGGCTGGGCCATTGCTACAGACGCTCCCGCCCCATGTGACTCAGCCCGACCGGCCCACTGGTCACGTGACAGCAACCACCTCACACCCCATGCCGAGCACTCGGCCTCCTGCTCCACCATACGTTACGGATGGCTGCACCACCCTGCTCCACGCCTCACATGGTTACCGCAGCATCATGGGTAAAATCAAAGCCAATTATTCTGGAAGATGAGGCTTAACTTTGATAGACCTTACACCCACCTTAAAACCATAGCCAAACCTACTAAGCCTACACCAGTATCCAAGCAAACTGTGAGGGACAAAGAGGCACCAGAAGCTCAAAACTCCCCAACCGACTCCACTGGCGACTGTATTGCTAAGCTGGAAGCCATCGTCATGAAGTTAGCAGCGACCGTCGACGCAGCAGGGGTGCAGCCAATGAGAAAAGGATGCTCCGCTGCACCTTCAACGTCCTACGGATAACAAGCGGTGCTAGCCCCAGTCCGTATGGGTAAGTCCTCCAAATTTCACTTGTATGGACACCTGTTGTCACCATTGTCCTACGCGATAGCTACAACCAGCCCGCACCTCGCGGACGAGGACACACCACTGCATAGAGGCAAAAGGACTCACATCCTCACATCAAACCAGCCGTTCGCAGACCAAACACAACCACTTTCCTCACAAATACAACACCTGTGAGGCCTGGTTCAGCAAAACTATGCTGTGCTCCCTCACAATGAACGCACCTCTTGTGATTCATGCAGACACTCCAGTATCCTGCACTCTCCACCCACCGCTCTACCAGTCTCCACCGGCCGAGCCTCGCTCTCTTACAATCTCCCAACCTCCTTCCCCTGCTAGCAGCCTCTACTCTCTCCCCGCCAACCTGACAGGCCTCACCATCCACCCCAGGCATAGTCCCTCACACCCCCGCCAACCTGGCCCCCAACCTCAAAGCCTTCTGGCCCCACCTCACCCCAGGTCAGGGTGACCACGCCCCCCTCTATGCACATGTTTTCTCCCTTGTCAGAGACATGTGCCTCCCTGATCACCTCAGCCCTTGCATTCCCATCCCCTCATGTCTTGACTTCAATCGCTGGAGGGAATGCCTAAAGGACTGCCACGACAACTGCCTTTGCAATTATCTGGAGTATGACTGGCCGCTGGGCTTCCTCGGGGACCACGCCCCCTCCTAGACACCCCAAAACCATGCCTGAGCACTGGCCCATCCCACTCACATGGACCATTTCATAGCGACCAAGCTCGCTCACAGCAGCCTCCTCGGCCCCTTTCACTGTCCCTCCAATCACCCCATGGACACAAACCTCTCCGCTTCTCAATCATGAGAAGAAAGGATGGGAAAGAAGGAGGATTATAATTCACCTCTCCTTCCCCTCCAGTCAAAGCATCAACTCCCATACACTCCCTAACATACAATAGGGAGAACATTCTGGATATACTCTCCCCTCTGTATATGACCTTGTGACACGCCTTCATATCCTGGTACCGGGGGCTTACTTCTGGAAGGCGGACCTTGCACGTGCCTACTTGCAACTGCGAGAAAACTCCCTGGACTTCCCCCTCCTCAGCTTTAAACACAGAGGCAATAGTGGCAAAACTTTCCGATGATATGCACATACAGTGCGGGAGGAAACATTTTATAAATCATTAAACACAGAGGCAGCTTCATTATCGACATTTGCCCTAGTTTCAGCGCCAGGCTCTCCGGAGGGGCCTGCCAGCGCTTCACAAATGCCCTTGTTTACCTACACTCGGCGCCACTTTAGCTCCCCCAAAATGGCAGCCGCCATCTACCTCGATGGAATGGCTCGGCTACAACATTGACACTGTTGCCAAGACTGTTGTGGTCCTGCGCAAGAAAATGAAGGAACTCTCAACCACCCTAAACGACTTGCTGTTGCGCAAGACTGCGAACAAACCCAACCTGCGGTCCCTCGTAGGCTCGTCCACCTCTTGCGTTGCATCCGGCAAGGCCGCCACTTCAGAAACTGGGTCACGCTGCCCTCAGCTCCAATCCCCATCACCAAGGATGCCTGGCACAACCTCCACTGGTTTAAACAATACCCTGCCACTGCCAATCGGAAAATCCTCTACGAGGACGACTGAGACCGCGTCCGTGTTCACACAATTGCTGCCCGCTTTGCTGCTGATGATGTAACACTACCGCCTAACATACCTAGTTATCCTGGCAGCCACGGCGGTCTTCTCCAGCCTCCCCCGTGGAGCAGCCATCACTATGTCCACCTCCAACGCCCTCTTTGTCTCCCAACTCCAGAAGGGCACCAGGCCATCTGGCTCCTCTCCGCCACCTACGACGTCGACGGCCATAGACCCACGAGCCACTGGAGCCGCTGGAGCCCCGGCAGAGACCCTTCGCAGCCTCTCTGACTTCCCAGTCCTCCCTATGCCAGACATGGCTGCCCTCCTCAACTCGTTCCAGGCATTCTTGAGACCCGAGCTGCATATATATTGGACCAATGACCCTGGCAATCGGCTTGGGCATCATTATTTTCATCAATAACAATATTTCATCTTGCGTTTGTCATTATGGCTAACCGGACCGGTTAGGACTAATGCGGTGCGAGCGTAGGATGGGCCGTTGCTAAGGACACTCCCGCCTCATGTGACTCAGCCTGATCGGCCCACAGGTCACATGACAGCAACCACCTCATGCCCCAAACCTCATGCCCTCAGCCTCACTCGCTCCTGCTCTGCCATACGTTTCGAAAACCACCCATCCATCCCACAAACTGACTATTCTCTACCTATTATTCGTCCCCCACAATTTTAACATATATATAGGACCAACATTTTTCCCCAGCAATTGAATAGGGCGTCATCATTTTTATCAATAAAAGTTTTGCCATATTATTCCATCTCGTGTTAATCAGTATACATCAGCCAGGCCTTCAGACTTTTAAAAAAAAATTTATTTATTCCCGCTGGTTCTACCACTTGGGTAGTTCTTCCACCAGAGGTTCGATATGCATCATACATAGAAGCTGGCAAGTTACATCCTTCATAGAATTTACGTTTTTACAAAAAGAAGCACACCAGATCTTTAATACCACTTATCAACGCAAATCGGTGATGATCATTACCCCAGATCCCCAATGAAACAAGGTGGAGGCCGTAGTGGGCTTATAAAATTTTATTTAATTTTATGAGTCTTATTGATATGAATAAGAGAAATACATGAGTATCAATAATAAGACAAATATTAAAATTGACATAGATATGTGTTTGTCAATTGTGATAAGATTTGTGACAATATGACAAATATTGAAATTGACATAGATATGTGTTTGTCAACTGTGATAATATTTGAGATAAGATAAATGAAGATTATGTAATATTACATAGTTATACAGAACATGTAATAATAAAATAATAGAAATAGCCAAGAAGCCAATAGTTATGGGAAGAGGAGGGTGGGAAAGTTTGTTATAGTCACTTTTTGAAGGAGAGAGACTCAATGAGAGACTTGTTGACAGTCTCTTGGTCCGTTACTCTGATGTAGTCCCTGTGAGCTTGGGACCTCCACCCTCCATACCTCTGAATGTTAAGTTCAGGTATCCCGGCCTCAAAGGCCTGAGTGGCAGCGGCCTTCCTGAGGCTGTGGAGGGTGTACGTCTTCACAGTTTGGCCTGTGGCCTGTAGGAGGCGGTCCCATTCGTTGGTCATGACCCGTGATGTGATGGTCGTTCCATCGGGCAGTGTCAGGAACGGGTCCCGCAGTGAACCCGTAGGGGCCGCCCGTAGTAGACCTCGAACCGCGACTACCGGGCACACTAGGGTATCGTCCGCGGCCTCGAGGCGCATTACTTTCTGTTGCCCCACGTATTGCAGATTTTTGGCCGCCTTGATGGTGATTGTCACGTGCCGGCGGCCGAGGACCACGTCCCCCCGAGTGAGGTTCCGAGCCGGATCGAATGCCCGAGCCGAGTGCGGCGCCACCTCCCCCTGCCGTAGGGCCGCGTAGAAGATGAGTAGCAGGCCCGCTCTCATGGCCGTATGGAGGGGGGAGCCCGTTAGTCCATCGAGCACCGCTCTGAACACGTCCATTGGTATAGGGGCCTTCACATTTGGGACGTAGATCTTGTTTCTCCTCATGCCCTCGAGGGCACACTTCACCCGGTAATCCTCTGTTGGTCGCACGTCCCCCCCCGTCAGTCGGAGATGTGCGCGGACGTGCGATAGCTGGTTGGCGACCGTAGCCGGCGAGGGGGCGTGGTCAGCCACGTATTCCAGGTAAGACGTGATCAGGCTCACGGTTGGTGCCCGGGGGTCCACTTCCATCTGGTTGCAGAACGCCAGGTAGGTGGTGACTGCGGATCGCTGGTTTGCGAGCGTACCTGGGGCACGCGCCTCTGACTGCCTCGCAGATGCCTTCGCCTGGAGTAAGAGAAGCGCCCGATCTGCAGAAGAGATGGAGTACGGGTACAAATGAGGCATGGGTACATGGTACGATAGGGTACAGCTCATGAAGGTGAATGAGGGAGGTGGCCCTATCGTATTCCGTCCTCGACAGATGGGCTCTGCTCAAGGCATCTGCGATCACGTTTTGCACCCCGGGGATATGGCTGAAGACGAGTTCCACCTGCAGACGTGCCTGCACCATCCATGCCTGGCGGGCACACTCCGCCAGGACTGGGTTACGGGCACGCCCACTATTGAGGGTCTGCACTGTGCCGAGGTTGTCACAGAACACCTCAATCCGTGATCCCCGATCCCTGTCTGTGATGAATGTGTGGAGTGCATATATGGTATTCAGGGCCTCGAGCTCTGAGATGCACTCCACGGGGTCGAGGACGGGGCACACCTGGCCGGAGTAGGAGAAGCGGCCGTCGGTTCCTCCCACGCCCGACAGGCAGGCATCTACGGTGATCCTCCGCGTCGGGGGGCCTCGAGGGATGAGAGCGCGGCCGTTCCAGCCCTGGGCAAACTGCACGAACCAATCCAGATCCTGGCGCATCTCCGAATTGATGTTCATGTAGAAACCTCTCATCCCCCTAAGGGCCTCGAGCAACTTTGAGACGAATGCCCGCGCCGGACGTATACACCTCGCCACGTGTAATATCCTCCCCAGCACCGACTGGAGCTGCCGTTTTGTCAACGTCCGGCGTTTCGCTACGGCCGACACGTGACCACGGATGTCCTCCAGCTTGGCCGTGGGGATCGAGAGAGTCATAGTACGGGCGTCGATCTCGATCCCCAACCACGTGACGGTCTGGCTGGGTTCCTGAGCTTTATCGCGTCCCTCGGGGAGGCCCAACTCCGAAAAAAGCTCTCGCGCGATCCTGAAGTCCACGGCCGCCTTACCCCGGTCCTCGGAGAGGATGATGAGGTCGTCGAGGTACATCGCGGCCGTGACTCCCTTCGATGACAGTATCCCCACGATGGCCTCCGCCACACACTGCATGTGGTAGGAGGAGGCACGGGCACCGAATGGCATCGCTGTATCGCAGTAGTGCCCGCCCTCCCACCTGAAACATAACAGAGGCCAATCGAGGGGATCGCACCTAAAGTTCTTGTAGGCACACGACACATCGATGGACGACATGTAGGCCGACGTGCCTGCCTTCACGAGTTTGGCCACAAACTCATCAACCGTTGGGAGGCCGTGATCTCGCTACAGTCCGTAGACCGAGTTCTTAATGACGAACGAGTTCACGCTGCACTCCCGCGGGAAAGTCATATCCGTAATAATGCGCCGGTCGTCCGTCCCACACTTTTCCCGTGTCATGAGTGGCGACACGTGACACCACGGGCTAAAAGGTGGTTCGGCGAACGGACCCATCATATTGGTGAAGGCTGCCTCCTTCACCAGAAACTTCTCTACCTGCACGGGGTGAGCGGTTGCGCTGGGGTGGTTGGTCACCCCCCTGGTATCACTCTCCGGTCCGAGGTATCCTAGGGGGAAACCGTAGTGCAGGAAACCCAGGAGCTCCTGTGCCTCGTCCACGTGCCCTAGGTAATGCTCCCACGCAGGTAGGTTAAGGTCGGACGGCACCTCGACCCTAGCGCCGAGTGCGTTGGGGATTCCCGTGTCACGCACGGCTCGGTATATCTCCGCGTGCCTGGCGGGCCCCACGGCCGTGAACTCCGGCCATGTCTCCCGGCGATGTTCCTTGAAGGCGAACGGGTCTGTCCTCACTCCCTCCCGGTGCACTCCGGTCTCGCACACGTCCTTAAGTGCTTTGAAGTCGGGAGTGTTAGATCCCTGGTCTCGCCCCGGCGCACTAACACTAACACCCGGCAAGCGACTGGGACCATCGTCCTCCACAGGGCCGGGGGAGACCGGCGCTGGGAAAAAGGGGCGTATCTCCTCCGGGAGTGTATTCCCCCCGTCTTTGTTGTTGTTTATCACTACCCCTCGGCCACGTGCCGAGGGGGTCACGTGAGCGGTGACGTCACGTGGGGGAGCCGGCTTTGTTACATAACACTCCGTGCCGCCGGCCCCCCTTTCATCTGTGCTTCGCGCCTCGTCTACTGGCGGGGCGCGGCTTGCCCGTTTTTTTAACTCGGCTGGGGTTGCTGTACTACACTCTGCGCTGCCGCCGGCCACGTAGTCGACTGGAGTTGGTACCCCACCTGTGGTACCCGCCGTGGTGTGGGTACAGGGGGAGCCGCCGTGTTGTCATAGCCGTGGCCGTAAGTGAGCTTTCGGTTGCAGGCGTGCACCGAGTGACCGGACTTCCTGCCCACTGAGTCGCAAAATGTGCAGACGTGCAACCACTGGATGCCCCCTTCAGTGTGGTCGCTGCGGTGGCGGCACCCCCTCTCTCCATTGAAGTCCCGGCACGGGGCCTCGCTCCCCCGGGCACGTCCGGTCTCCGTGTTGTTACTGGCGTTAGATGTGTAGGCGGCGGTCATCGCGAGCCGGACACGTTCTTCCTGTATCCGGCCGTGATCTGACCACCGCATCCTGCCGGACTCGACCTGGTCGAAAACGTAGTTTGACCAGCGTCTGACGCCGGCCCACGGCCGTGCCTGCGCGTCGACCGTCACCTGATATAAATGCTTGAACATGTGGTCCTTGTCCTCGGGGTGCAAGGCGCGTTCGTCATTCAATAAGGCCACAAAGCAGGAAATATACTCGAGAGGCCCGAGGCTCGACCGTAGGTCCAATTTCTGGTGCAGCGTGTACACCCCATCCCTGTCCATGAACATGTACGGCTTCGCCGTCGGCCTCCGGGCATTAAGGTCAGAAAGTAGGCTCTTACCCGTTGTGCGGTCGTGGCGCATGGCCTCACGGCCGAATTCTCGTTGAAGGTGTTCCTCGCTTGTATATGCCTCTCGGAGTGCCCTGGGTGGGGGGAGTAGGCGCTCTGTTTGTTCCTGGGCCCAGTCCCTTGTCCGTTCGGCCGCTGAAGAAACCCGTGAGCCGGCCCTCCGCGATGCCGGCCTGGAGATCTGCATGATCGCGTCCATCATGCCATCCATCTGGCGCGAGATTTTCGTCACGTCTGTCCTTACTTCGCCGACATCCGTCTTTACCTCGTTCACGTCCGTCCTGACCCCTCCGAGGTTGGCCTCCAGGGCTGTGATACGCGAAGCCCGAGTCCGTGCGCTCGCACTCGTGCCCTGTTGAGAGACCGAGTCCACGTGGTCGCTCTCGGCCGCCGGCTGCCATATCGTAATCTCGGAGTCCGTTTCGGCCTCCGCGGGTGCGGATGCCGCCACAGCGCTTCTGGTCAACATAACTGGACTATATTTCCTTAAACCACTTAATCGCTTGGTATCCCTGTCCTCGTCTGCCGATATTCAGGGGAATATGGAGACCGGAGGTACGATGGGCGATAAGCCAAGGAACGATAGAAAAATAGGTGTTGAGCGTAGGAGACCTGTGAAGCGAATGAGACAGAGGACAGTGTCGGCCTCGCGCACTTTGATGTTTAGTGCGGCCGAGAGAGGAGAGGTGGCGCAGGGGTGCGCGAGTGCAGAGGGGTTTCACCAGGGGGGGCAATGACCACCCCTGACCATAGGCCATGGGTAACCAATGATGATGATGATGGGATGAGATGCATATTGGGCAATGCAAACAGCCAAATAACAGTACATATTCATACATACCATAGTCTCTGTACTGTTCACAGGTTATCTCTAAATCCATTCATTAACTGACAATCTGGTCTTTATTTGCACCTTGAAGTCCCCTTTGCCATCTAGTTTTTGTGTCTGTTCGTCTAGCTCATTCCAGAGATGATTACCTCTCCAGAAGGGCGAGTGCTGGTACTTGGCAGTTTTCGGTCTCCCAATTTTGAATTTGATTTTCCGATCACTGCGAGTCCTTCTGATACGAGTATCAAGCATCTCAGTGTCCTTGCTTAACTTGAACATAACTGATAATAGTTGCATATTTCGATGACTGTCCAAGAAATCAACCTTCATTGCTTGATGTAACTCTTCGATCCTCTGTCGTGGCTTACGATATCCTTGTACGATCCTCAGCCCTCTATTTTGTACTTTTTGTAGTTTTGCTATTTCAGATTTTGCAGCTCCATCTGTTAAGAACCCACAATATCCGAACATGGGTCTAATGACCGAAAGATATATTGTGCGTGCGACTTCCTTAGAAATACTCTGTCTCAGTTTGTGCAATTTAAAGCATCGTCCATGTACATACTTTATCACATTTTTGAGATGGTCCTTGAAACATAGATCAGAATCAATTATGACCCCTAAGTATTTATATTTAGGTACCTCCTTTAGTCTATGAGTCCCACATTGAATCTCTAAGTCAGGTAAGTAAGCTCTTTTTCTATGCGATGCATACCAAGTGGTTTTGGTCTTACCAGCATTTACTGTCATTCCATTGGTTTCACACCAGTCGATAATCTTATCCACAGCATTTTGCATATTCAATTTCGTTTTCTCGCTGTTCTTATTTGCTTCATAGACGACCAGATCGTCTGCATATTGTAAATAATGGCACTTATCTAAGTTGTCACAGATATCGTTTATAAACACTAAGAAAAGCAGGGGCAGACGAATATGGAGGACCGAGTTGTGAGAATTACATGAGACTAACATAAACCTGTGAATAGTTAGAAAAACTACCATGAAAGTATGATACTTGAATGCCAATACATGTTTCCTTCCTCACCTTTAGAAATTCATAAGGTACTTAAATATAGGCTACACGAACAGCTGGGCACATGTGTAGACAGAACAATTAAGTGTCTCCCGTTTAATGGAGACATATTTCAACGATGCCAAATCCTATTTCGGTAGTACACTCACAAGAGAATGTATTTATTATTTACAGTTAAAAGCTGTGGCCTGGCCTTCGAGGATATCATTGAGACATTGGGCTCATTCGGTCACTGGCAGAGAGTGATCTTTGTGCTCATCTCCTCCGCCGACATCTTTGGTGCCATGTGCATGATGCTTCCTGTGTTTATCGGTGACGTACCCAGATGGCGCTGCGCACGCTTCGAGAACAGAAATGCCACTTGGTGGTCTCCTACCGAGAATGACACAACTATTCCTGACCTTGAAGTATGCGAGCGAAACGGAACTAAATGTATTGAATTCCAGTTCATTGATGACTTTACATCCTTTATCGGTGAAGTAAGTGTGTATTAGTGTATTTGACCGTTCCTACCATTTCACACGTAAATCATAAATGTTCATACATAGGCCTATATGCGTATGATTACACCGGATCTGAAAATAGATTCTACCGAAATTACGTATTACTGTAATGTAATATTCACCAAAGTTAAGCTGAGCCTTCATTTCAAAGAGAATATAGCACAATAAAGGTTTGTTGATATTAAAATGGTTGAATCGTGTTTGCTTAAAAGAAAGCATTACCATCAATGAACCAATAGTGTTAATTTATTTTTGGAGAAATAATATCAAGTAATGACTGATCTTTGATTCCCCTGTAGTGGTCTCTGGTATGCGGCAAGAACTTCTTTAGTGACGTCATTTCGTCTATACAAATGGCGGGTCTGTTTGTTGGAGCGGCTGTGTTTGGTCAGCTTACTGACACTTTTGGACGGAAGCGGATGTACTACCTGGCTTTCGCCATTGAGATCGGTAGTGGTGTTGTGTCGGCGGCCTCAGTCAACTGGCAGGTAGAAACAAGTCATATACTTCTATACCGACATGGGTGTATATATTATAGTTTTGCCAAAGATAGTCTGTCCTGTAAACGCACTTAATAGAATTGTCATAATGAATTCAGAAGTAAACATATATTTACACCCTCAAAGCCTACTTAGAGGTGCATAGGGATCTTTCCAGGTAGTCCCTGGTTGCCCCCCCCCCCCCTCCTACGGAAATGAAGAAAAATCCTATGTACCCCTCTATGTCCGAAATATAGGTCCCTGTCTCCCTATCTCTATTCTTTTCCCTCTTCCTTATAATTGCATGGCATTCTGGGCTTCGGGGAGATACTCCATTTAGATATTCCATTTAGACTAAATTGTAAACGCTAGGGTCTGAGGGAAATTTATCAAAATACATCTTCCTTTGCAAATCTAGAATCAATTATTTCACGCTCTATAAAATGACATTATTACATCAAAGGTCGGTCGATTTTATATTAAAACAAAGTTCTTGTCATTTACTCTTCTGCACAGATGTACGCCTTCTGTCGTTTCATCGTTGGTGTAGGCTTCGGCTCCTATATGGTTATCAACTGCGTTTACCCTATGGAGTTTATAGGACAGAAATGGCGCACCTTGTGTGGCACCATTGGCTTCTGGGCAATCGGCATCATGATGTTAGCGGGGATCGTAAGTCATATGCTTCTGATGCATGAATTATCTTTACTGGGGAAATTGGGCATGGGGATAAAGACTTGTCCAGAATGTAAAAGTTTTTTTATTTTGTTTGTTTATTTGTTATTGATTTTTCTAAATGAGCGAACCTCAATTATTTATTCTAAGAATCTGTTGAGAATAACCAAATTACATGTGACTACCCTACGTTGCTATATGTGTACTATCCAACGTTGTCGACGTAGATTTGCTGTTACAATCTGTGGTTATATTATTGTTTTAGACCATGTATGGTTGCACATATTTTATTACACACTAATTTTCTTGTTTACCAAACTTGTATTATTGAATAACATCACTTTCGATATATCATAATTTATCATTCATTTGCATGAACTCACGGATTTAGTAAACTGGAATCATTTATTCTAATCTTAGTGTTAATTCATTTTGACCATCTTAGTGTTAATTCATTTGACCTTCTAATACATATACAAGATCATCTGCATACATAACAGGCCTAATATTTTTAGATTATGTCATTCAAAATGTCATTCAAAAAATGAATCAAAAACACCTTGTTCATGGAATACAGACACTGAGGTTATTTTTGTCATAAATATATGATAATATGACCGTTACATTATCAAACACTCAGCCATGAGAGAGTTGGGATGCATGACCCAAATTAGATTTAATTAAGACAAAAATGTTCAAACTGGTTTGGTGAATCTTTGTAGGCCTACCTGGTCCGTGATTGGAGATACCTTACTGGAGCTACCACAGTCTCAGGCGTGCTCTTCTTCCTTACCTGGTTGTAGGTGCACTGTTTAACTATAGTAGACTTCTGATGTAGGTTTCCTAATGATCATGCGCATGCATTTATTCATATACAAGATGTTGTTCATGATAATGGAAGAATGGATTTTGATTTTGGTTGCTAATAGAGGCACTTCTTCTCTCTTTTTTTAATTTTCGTATAGTTTTACTATCTTAAGATATTCTACGCACATATTTCTGAATAGAATAGGAAAGATCCATTTCAAACTAACCATATTACACAGATCTTTATACATTGAATGATTACACTCTGAAGATGAATATTTCTCCCCTGCATAGCTGGGTTCCAGAGAGCCCCCGATGGCTCGTTCAGCAGAGAAGGTTCGACGAGGCTCAGGACATCCTCAAAGTTATAGCAGACAGGAACCACCGTCCTCCGCCCTCAGTGGACGTCCTGAAGCAATTTGCCGAGGAGGACGCCGCCCAGGCGGCCGAGCTGAAGAAATACTCCTACCTCGACCTCTTCAGACGGCGAAAGTACACCGTGCAAACGCTGGCCTTGGCACTTCTCTGGTGAAAGATCACACAGATTTGTATCAAGAATAGGTTATTGTTCACAAAATTTACAAAAAATAACACATTTTGTATGGTATACGGGTATTTTGGAATTCCACAACAGAAGGTGATATCGTCGACTTGCTGGAGGGCTGGGACCGGTCGGAGACATACATATCCTCGTTTCCATTGGCCGACGAAAACGGTGGAGATTTTTTAGTTATCCAAAATTCAATATGCATGTTTTCGGAAACAAGCATCGGTAAACAATGGCATGGCATTAGGGGTCTACTTTCGAAAACTAGGAGAAGCTCCTCGTGCCGCCCTTTTCACACCTTTTTCACATGGAAGGTATTGTCATCTTGTGTTAAGTGTAATCCACATGGTGGGATTCATGTACCTTCCAGGGCATTTATACTAGACAAATCCTGCTGAGAGTCTCTACTGAAAAACAATCTCTTTGTCTGAATGAAAAGGTTCCATTTCCCTGAGACAAGCTTTTGCCCCGCAATTATCGTCGACGATTATCCTTAAGGAGGTATAGAATCGCAGGAGATTTCTATTTCAAACACGTATAAAACTTGTAGGGGTCACAAGTGTTTCACAGTCCTCACCTCATGGGTGCTTGAGTTCCATAATGAGAGTTAACAGGGACTATATCTGAGACTATGTACCAGATATGTCCTTCCATCTGAATATAATTCGCAATTTTTCCTTGTGGTTATGAAAAAAATGGTACCTTGCGCTGAGATTTCTGTGCCACAGGAGAATTGCCTGGGACTGGAAAAAGGGTGTGCTCAGGTACATCAGTTCCTACGTGTGAAACGCGCTTTAGATTATGCTGCAACATTTATATTAAGCAGGACATATTAATGAAAACATATATTTAGTCTGAGACACTGACTTCCTGATTACAAAACATGATAAACGGTAACACGAATACTTATGGCCCTCAAATTTTAGCATTCAAAATCAGTTCCCTACATCATTATGTATACCGGTGCACATACTTTCAATAGTCACCTAACGCTGCTCCATATCCCGTGTTCATTCTTTCATACATTTAATTGTATTAACTGCTGATTTCCCTCAGGTTCACTGCCTTCCTGGTTTACTATGAAATATCCTTCAATCTGAAGAATCTTTCTGGAAATCGTTACTTGAATATGTTCTATGGGGGCGGCATCGACCTCGCTGCAATGATCAGCGTTCTGCTCATATTGAATAGGTAAGGTCAGAAACCAGGATTTTCACTCACGAATGCTATTCATTCTTAATTCCATTACATCCTGCAGTTTATAACAGCAAGATAATGTTGATTAATTCAAATTCCCACTGATGATCAGCCCTATGAAGACGTATCGTTGAAACATGACCTATACCTTTCAACCACAGAATTGGCAGGCGGCTATCCCTGATCGTTTTCTTGGGAGTGACTGTCACGTCTCTCCTGTCAATTGTTTTCATCATCGTGGCTGGTAAGACCGGTTATGTTTAGCTTTGATTGAAATGTATGAATCTTCTCCATACTCATTTTCCATACTCATACCTTTTTATCTTTGATCAAACCTTATAGATACAGCCTGGTATCATCTGGGTAAAAAGGAGAAGGCGTTCTTAACGTATAGGGGCTCGCTTTAAGATCAGTTCTCTATATATTGGATGACATTAATCTGATAATGATAATATTCACTTTAATGTTTTCTGAATGTCATACATTGAATTTGCAATGTTTCATATTCCTTTTGTGCAGGTAAAGACAAAGAGTTTCCAGGCGCCATATTGGGTCTTGCTTTGATTGGCAAGTCGAGTGGCTTAGCTTCGACGTACAACGTGCAAATAATGTCTGCGGAAGTCTTCCCAACGATTATCAGGTTTGATTTGTCCTGCTGTATCATTTGTATTTCATGAAGATACACAAACTCTTTAGAATGAGTATATATTGAGGAATGATGTAGACGTGCCCAACCACAAATACAAAAATTAAAGAACATTGACAATTTTAAACAGATGATCTGAAGGTTCTACGTAAAAGGTTGAGTTGTACCCATAATATTATGTGGTAAAACGCGAGAACTAAATATGCTCAATTATTCATCTCATCACCATTACATCACCTCCCCAATCACATCACCCCCATCTGTTTAATCCATATTACTAACCCATGTTCAATTTAAACTCCGTATTGTACAACAAATCATGTTACTTGCATGAATTCCTTTATCTATTCAATCTAACGCATTAGAATGTATACAAATGCATGGCGTTTGCTTGTGCGAATGTTTCTAGCATGATACACATCCGATTTATATCATGAAGATGGTAGTTTTAGATGCATTATTCTGAATACTCAGGTAAAGGAAAAGGGCATTTTCATTTCAAACTTCAATGAAGAAATGTACCTGCATGTCATGATACTTTGTTAATTGTTCATTCCTTCCCATGTATTCTAGGAGCGTTGGTCTAGGATCGGGAGCCATAGCTGGACGTATCGGAGGCACACTGGCACCACTTCTTGTGTACTTGGTAATTACGTCCCATATGTTATGCAGAGTAGAGTAGGAGACCCTTGTAGTTCCTTCTGATAAATCGTGTTAAATTAGATACTCCAGAATTATACTGCTTAAAATAAAAGTACCTAATAATACTAGTTGTTTCATATGACTGAGACATAATACGAATATATTCGACTCGGGGTCTATATTGGAGAATTTGTATAGAAGGTGTATTTGTATTGTTGTGGATCGTCGGGCCCATTTACGCATACCGTAAAAGGCCCGGCGTCCACCTACTATGATAGACATTTAAGACCTCCCGATGTACTATATAATGCATAATGTTAAAGATCATAGACGATCAAAAACCTCTTTATCTTATATATTCTTTATCTTAGAATATAAATATCGGCGTGCATGGTAATCGGTGTTTAGGTACATCGTAAGGCCTATATCGTAGATAATTGGACGCCAGGTATAAGACTTATACAAATCTTCATAGTATTCTCCTAGTATACAACTATTTGTAAATGCATACATTTGTCTTTGCTTTTAGGGAAGTTTGTATCAACTTGCTCCCTACATCATGGTATTGATCCTGGCCGTTCTCAGTCTTCCCGCCGTCTTCCTCCTGCCCGAGACAAACGGAGAGCCACTGGAGGACACCTACGATAATCCCGTAGCCCCCCTGTTGGCACATGGGGTAACTACTAAAGATGAGAGAAAGAACGATCTCGTTAAGTCCAATCCAGACGCTGACGTCACTCGTATATAGCCATTACGTAACATGATTGGGTTCACTCCCAGGAGGGGTTTATTAGATATTGTTACCAGGAAGAGCCTTGTTAAAAGCCATCTATACATTGTCTCAGAGGTGTTTTGAAGTCTGATTGAGGAACAGATTGCCGTTTCGTGGACCATAGATACCAATTTATTTTTAAGTTATGAGAAATATTTAAAATTCACCAGGCAATCAGCTGATGTCCAGTGTCCAACTACATTTGAATTCGGATGTCTCTTTTTGAGTAAATGATGTCGGGTGAAAATGGCGATATTCCGGGGTTTACTTCTCGATGGTGAGGCCTTGCTAGATTGGCCGCCACCTCTGTCTACACTACGTTCCAACTAAGAGGTTGGTAACGTTAACCCATGGACGTGTCCACGGATTCTCACTCTTGGACCAAACCAGTTTGTCCTACATAGATTCTGGGATCCAAAATACATGCAAAGAATTCTCCATATGTTAATAAATTGACAAAGAACATTAAAAGAAGATGAGAACATGGAAAAGTGACTTACAAGGTAAGAACCCAGGATTCATTACAATCAGAGGAACCAGAGGAACCAGTTACAACCAGAGTTACAACTGACAGCACAGAGTAAAAATAGATACGAAAAATAGCTAGAGTGACCTTCCTTTACCCACTACCATGCCAGGTCAAGGCCCCTGTTAATTCAACGTGACCAGAGCTAACGTAGTGTAGCTCGGGTTGCCAGTGTAAGGCCTTGCTTGATGTATGTAAATTCTGGGACTCACCGAGAAAGTCCAGAATTCTGACATCCGAAATAGGTTTCCCTATAATTATGTACCTAAAAATAATAGAAGAACATAATATTTCTCACTAACAAACATGTTGATTCATAAGCGGACGTTGTCTACACTTGCAAACACGTCACCACACGGACTGCCTATGATTATGACCTCGGTATGAAACCTTCAGCATTGGAATGAAAAGGTTAGCCTTGGTCACTGAGCCTTGGTATGAATACTCTAAGTATTTTATACCGAGCAGTGGCGTGTAACTATGGAGTATTCAGTTATAGGTATATACAATTTACAAACACTTCCGTATGCTTGCCAATATTATACAGTGTATCCGAGCTGTTACTGATCGTAGGAAGAGAGTGAACATGTAGCTTATGCTCTTGTGAAGTTGAACTTGAAATTAAACGCAGAGGGTGTTAGTATCCCTGGATACCACTAGGTGGATTCATGTTCATCTCTTGACCTATGCTAACTGTTGGCAAGCTATTCGTCGAGTGGCGCAATCCTTTAATGTGTGACGTGAATGGGGGATATTTGTAACATGTGGGTTCATTTTGTATCAATGAAATACAGTACTTATATAGATAGCAAGCCCAGGAAAAAGACATGATATTTCTAGGCATCTAGTATGAAAGCGATATCAAGTCATACTATTTTTACTACTTAATACTCATTATTTTATCATATTGTAGTCAGGCATAGGCCTAAATAGCCCCCAGTAAAAAGCTAATGACCGTGTTTCAGTAGTACAATAGAATACGATAAAGCATATTTGATATGCATGTGAGGAGCCCAATCTCTTGTTAATCCCGGAACAGTGATACGAAATGGCATTGATATAGACGTATCGTTTACTAAACCTTTCAAACGCATAAAATATTGTTTGTGGAAAGACATTATGAACCAACAGTTGTGGTTAGGCGTGTATACGTGTATGCGTTACATAACCTTGCTCGGTGATTTCAGAGAGGAAATTTACAACTAAGAGGTTGTAAAATGTAGCGATACGCCGTGAAAATAATCATACCACACGACACATACCGTTACTACTGGAGCAATGCTTTTCCCACATTTCTACGAGTAACGAAACCCAGTGGCCGCTGTTCCCCGTTTGTGACAAGCTTGCGGATTGCGGATAACGACCTGAGGGCATTGATATTGAAGTCTTCAGGAAAAAGGGACATCCCTCCAACCATTCTGCACTAAAATAAATAGGGAGTCTGCTTGTAAGGCGGGACACCGTCCCCAAGTACCACCCTCTCTCTAACTTCTCCACCCAAAGAATCATTACTTAGATCAACGTATATCCCAAAAGAACATTCTATGATAATAGCGGGGTGCGGGCAGAATAAAGACCTCTGTCAGCTGAGGCTGGGAATTTACTTGAAATAGTCCAGTTTGCAGAAGCTTCCGGGACACTGTCCCTCAACCCTGTTGGGGTTCTAGGAGCCTTGCAACCCCCCCCCCCCCCCCTCCAGCAGAAATCTCCGGATTCTTTGCAGTACAGCTCCGTGACATCAGTAATGCATTTGTCAACGGAATACTATGTGCAATTATTTCACCACATCAAAAATATATTCCCATTTTTAGAATGGGGGCCTCTAGGCCCAAAAGGTGGGCGGGGTCTGTGTGTTCTGCTCCCTCCTCTCCAATGATGTCCTACTCTTACTCCACTTTTTCCTGTACTTGTTCTTTATTTGGGGGTGGTAAGGGATGTGACCCTGTTCCCGGTAAATCAACAACGAACGATATCAACATAATTCATAATTTACTGTAGTCTGTGTGCCGATCGAAATTAGTTTCACCTAGCTTCAGCCAGGTCGACAGTCCAGTTCTAACGATGGCTCCATCTCTGTTTGACCAGAGAACTACTGAATCTTCCTCTGTCTCATCCAATATGTGTCATTGAAGGTGTTGTATAGCTATCACATCATAAAAACTAGCGTGAATATAGGGATACGAGCCGATATTATGGGAGCAACGCTTTTCCAGTGGGTTTGTTAAATTTGCGATCCTATCATAGCCAACGAAACCACAAAAGCAGGAGCAACGACCAACAGTAGTACCCCAGCAAGATCTTTATATAGAACTGCATTGAGAATCGTAAAAATAGACAATACTCCACGAGTTTGGATGGGCCGCGATCGTCATCGAGGCGAAGCCGAGTGACGATTATGGCCCATTCAAACTCGTGGAGTTTTGACTATTTTACAATTCGAGTGCAGTTCTGGATTTATCTCACCCTTTTTTATGACATTAAATATCATCAAAATTTCACAATAATCAGAATACACTTAGCAAATCCATATGACGTTGTCTTAAATTCACTACGCCACGGCCGTGGCGTAGTATTGTCACTTTACGGGGGTGATCGTTGAGTATTTCTTTTAATGTTATTCCTATGGACAAACTTGTACCAGGGGTGAGAAAACGATTACTACCTTCGGTCCTGTCTAAAACATTTAAATATTAATTGTTAACGTCCATGAAGCCCCTTTGAAGGATAAAGGAATGTTCAACGGTAGTAAACAGCTGATGTCATCGGCCACTTTATTGGCGCGAACTTGTAAACATGATTATACCGAAGATTTGTTGTACCATTATGATACCATGTCGTCAATAAAGACATTTAAAAAAAAAGAAATTAGCATGTAGGTCCAGGAAGCTCATCTATCACGATACCAATCCTTATATGCGTATATTATATGTTGTCCCCAATTATATTTGTTTCCATTCTCAAAATTCTAATTTCAAGAAATATCTGAGTCATCTGAAGTACATTTTATAATGAGAATCGACAGTACATTCCTCTTCCCATCGAAACAAACTCATAGGATATGACTTCGCAACAGCACGTTCTATATCATATCCTTCTTTTGTCATTTCTGCAAAATGTATTGATATGAAGAAAAACTCGTAACTGGTTTGGAGAACATCAATAAATTTAACAGATGGAATAGGATATCCTTTCGATTACAATGATTGGACTGGTTGTAACAAGACTCCTGAAAAATGATATCATCTACTTTTATAGAAACTCCTTTTCAACTAGTTTTGTTTGTGATTACTTCAAAAGTAAAACCTCAACACTGATGCAAAACTAACAACATCCATTGAATGGGCCACTGCAACGTATCACGTCTCATCTACTGTTTGTCTGTAGTATTTCACTCAGGTTTGCTTGTGCTAGGTTAATGGTTCTGTTAGTCTAATACTATATAACCAGTGAACTACCTGTTTCAAACATCTGTTTCAAACATGTGTTCTGTCCTGTCAAAAATCTGCTATGTGATAATTAATCTTAATAGGTATATTTTTAGTATTGTCAATTCCTAAAAATAGCTGTAATGATCATGTTCATTATATTACAATAGAACCATAGCAGGAAAAAACCGAGGAAAACCGAGGGGGGGGGGAATAAAGCAGGAAGTAATTAATATGAGATACACAGAATAACAATGTAAAGTAGATATGTCAAAATATTCTATCGCCAGACGTTGTCCAGCTTTTGCATGTGAATGTATATATGTTTATCTACATGAAAAAATGACTGCTTTGAAGGAAAAAAAAGAAAAAGAAATGCAACTCTAAGTGATATTTTCCTAAGACATTTCAGACACAATAGTAATATATCCTTCTGATAGTTTAATCCTGCATTAGAGACATTATACCACACATTGCCTTCCGTGGGCGGGGAAGCAATGTTTGGATGGCGGGTCTCGACTGGCCTCAGGTAGCTGTCTTCACTGGTTGGTAGACTGTGCCGGCTGGGCTGCGGAAGGCTTACATTGTTCATAGACACGGTAAGCACTACAGCAGCCTTGCTTTAGGGTATGAGACCTGAGTGAAGTGTGAGACAGTGTACAGTGTCGACCTAGCGCACTTTGATGTTTAGTGCGGCCGACAGTGGAGAGGTGGCGCAGGGGTGCGCTAGTGTAGAGGTGTTTCACCAAGGGGGGGGGGGGGCAATGACCACCCCTGACCATAGGCCATGGGTAACCCATTCCTCTAGGTGGACCCCTGTGACCTGTTTCACTAGTTTCGTGACATGTCTAGATGGCGTCTAGATGGTGTGTCCCGTTCCATAAGAACTAGACATTAAACTTCGTTTTGTCTCTTGGTGCCGCATTTTATATCTGTCTAACACTTTTGTCATGAAACTAGTGAAACAGGTCCATGTTGTATAGATTTGTCTAATTCTTATGTTTGGGGTCTGTCATTTCCTAAGGGTAGCTACTTGTGTTGTCAAGAAACTAGACAACCCCAATGTCTGTATGGTGTCACAAACGTGTCCCGAAACTAGTGAAACAGGTCCCAGGTGCGGATGAGCCAACCCCAAATGAGCAAAACAAAGCACAAATTTACTTGGCCCTTCGCTGAGGAGGTCTTGGTTTCCAGGGCCATCTCGGCTGCCCTTTACCTAACATACCACACCTTTTTCCAGGTCTCCAACTTCTCATCCCCACACCTTCTGGCCCCCACTATCTCATCCTGGGGTGCATCTCCTTCCATCTGGACATCCCCTTACTGTGTATCTGATATTCTCGTACATGCGCTTTACTCTCTTCTCTGTGGTATTTATAGAGGCATCAAGAGTCACACTTCATAGTTTAAGGCGTTGGTCAGTGCAAGATGCTCTTGCCGCTCCTTCAGAGCAAAAACTATGAGACGTGGACTACTGCCTCTGCAATGTGCTCCTATCTATCCTGCCCGGAAGGAACGTCAACCCCCTTCTGGCTTCCACAATAGTCTTCGCATTTTTATGTCATTCCGGTTAAGGGACCAATGATAAATCATGTCCGGTTTTGTGAATTCAGCATTTCTACCACACTCTCAGCATCATAAGACATAGCATCATAACCAATTCCCACTACATCAATACCACTACAAGTACCCCTCAGTGCCCCGTGACAGCTCTCCCCGGCCATGCCTGGCGTGGTCTGGTGTTGCTGGGGATTCGTTGGGACTATCCTTTGTGACAAAACAGACATGCTTGATCCCTCACTCTATCTGCGGGAGTGATATGGCCGCCAGGATCGTGGCGATGCTGGTGGCACTGCGAGCTGTCTCTGGTACGTCCTGGGGTCGTGGGGAGTGGGAAGGGTAGGGTGAAGGAGGGGGCTGGATGGCACACGTCCCGTTAGTAGACCCACACCCCTAGTTGATGGTCGTAGCGGCTCTCACCAAATTAACCCCATATACCTCGGTGAATGCGGTGCATTCATCACAGCTGGTACGCATATAGGAGAATTAGGATGGGGAGAAGGGGACGATACTCATTCACCGGAGAGATTGGCGAGACGTTGAGGGTGGCAGCGGACAGTAAATGAGGAACGTGGCCACGATTGATCGCCTATATAGACGAGGTGAATGACAGCAGTGGAAGGTAGAAAGGCAACCTTAGTTAGTAAACGACTAGTAAGTCTGTGACGTGAAATTGATCTTTCATGAAACAGGAGAACGTGTGATAGATCTCGACAATAGATGGTTGATTGTAGAAGAGTAAAGGAATTTCCCGAAGGCTTCAACTTGTTTCTTAAGTCACAAAAGGAATGAGAATGAGTTTTGAATGATATACTAACAGGACCATGTGTCTTAAAGCTTAGTCACTAAATCTGAGAGAAGAGAATATACGACAACCATCATACTATCATTCTGGTCCGGTAGTAGATATTGATGGGCGTGTGACCGTGGTTATGGTTATCTAGAGGTTATGAGGAGAGTGGCCTCGTATCACAGTATACACACAGGGGAGTACAACAGGGGTCGAATCCGGATAGAAAAATGCAGCCTACTGCCAGACTCCATTAGGGGAAAAGATATGCAGGACTAATTAAACGCCGTTTATCGACAGGCTTATTCGCCCAGTGCCCGCCTCCAGCATGACACATGTTTTCTCTCTAATCACGATCCGCATCAGCTCTATACACTATTGACTGGTTTAGAAAGATGAATGCCTGCTTATCCATGTACTACTGGAATAAAACGTGATACTTGGGGAGCCTCAACCCTTACATCTATCGCCAGCAACTCTAAAAGAAGAGCAGTGATTTCAGCTATACGCATATAAGAATTTCCGCTGTACAGAAAATAGGCTAATAGCAATCAATAGCTCATGTGTCTTCTTTCTATTTTGTATGTGAGATGGTTTCTTTTGAAAAGTATTAAAACTTGTATTACTCGCATCGGATTTTATTTAAGTCAAATATCAAAGACCAGCAGACATGCAATCTACCACACGCTTCCTGAATATCTCAGAATGTCGCCCTAGTATATAATTCTAATCCCTTATCCGAATTATACATTCAGCGTATATAAAGAAGATGAATTTTCGATCGATTGATCGAGAAAGAGAGAGAGAGAGGTTTATGGGAAACTAAGGGATGCTCGTATCTGAGCCAGGAAATATGGTCCATGCGCCCTCGGTTATGTCTCTGGCCTGCCCTTGAGACTTCCACCAGCTGCCTCGTAGATCGTGAAGCACCCGGTCCCAGCTGCCCGCTGCCTACTCCGGCAACCGGTGCCTTATGCAGCCTGTATTCGGTTAGATAACACAAGTAATTTAGAGTCAGGCCCCGTTTAATCCGGCCTTCTCGTGGATTGAGTAAATGGCCTGCCATCCCTCTGGTTCCGTGCCACTTTCGCTATCCTACTCCACCTAGCTTCACCAGCCCATCGGCGCAGCATCACCTCCCCTCAGTCTGCCCGCCAGCACGGCTAACCCTTCCACCCATCTACTTAACCCACCCACAGCACTGCACTTATGCACAAGCCCCTCCATTTCTACTACCTGTATAGTCTAGACTGGTGATCGTCACCTACCGGGAGCAGTGTACAGAGCCTGGCTATACTATCTTAACCTAAATACAACCCCTTTCCGAGGTGACCCTCATAAACTCTCATGTCCGGCCTATATAAATAAGATCTATAGGACATAAGCAGCTGTCATGATGGTTACCCCCAGCCGAGCATGAGGTTTGAAATCCATCTTCAAGAACATCACCAGCCACCCTCAAGAGCCAAACAGGCCTGTAATATTCCCCCTTTTTTTAATATCTTACATATGTTTATTACTTTAAATCCAATATTGATATATACACACGTATTCCGAGAGAATGGCCATGCTCGCCTGCCAAAGAGAGTGCGCATTGGGCTAGGAATTATACCTGAAAACATCTGGGCAAACAGAGAGCAACTTCAACGAATTGGTTTTCCTTAATATGAAAGAAAATAGATACATATCCTAAAAGATTCTTGATGGTATATGACACACCGAAGTGCACGAGATCTGTTAATTTGGAAATACTGAATGGCGGATCGGTAACGGACAAGCCTCTGCCGTTCTCCATTTTATGATATCTTAGATTTCTTTATCATTGTAAAGTAATCCTCAGTAGAACAAGCTTGGGTCTCCTACGTTCTCCTTTTCAAAATACCTTAGATCTCTTTATCATTGCAAGTTATACCCCAGCAGAATGGTCAGTTGCCGGTTTATTTTAGTCCCAGTGTTATCCCATATCTAAGATTTCCTTTGTATGGAATGGAGCAGCATTTAAAATAAATTGTAAGTATTTATCTTCATACTGTTTATAAATCGTCATAGGTGCTGGTCACTACGTTAGTATAGACAGAGTTACCAGTTCCTAGCGTCTTTAATGCAAGGTGGCATAAAGACCTTATGTCCACCTATAGATAGTCCCTAAGGTACGTGCCATCTTGCAGCAACCATCGATCGTCCTTGATCGGACGTGGTGGCCCTCTCGGGTTTTGGCATGTGGGCTGGGCCTAGCTCAGTGATGTGCGAGCTAAACACCAGCGGTTGAGTAGATCTAAGAGCAGTTCGATGATAACTAGGTCAGGCGGAAAGCTGGACGATAGCAGGGCAATGTGTATATGTACAGCATCATCCGTGCATGCATCAGTGTCTAAGTATACACATCTCAAATAAGTAGTTTATGCAGTTGATATTAGAGGACACCAATCCCAAACAATTAGTTTATATAATTGGTATCAGGTGGCCTTTGGCCGATAGTCAAGGCGGCGAAAGGAGACACAGACCAAATATATGTTTCTGATTTCATCTTAGCCTGGACATATTCATCTTTTTGTCGCCCACTGAGTATGAGTTACCATATTAGCAAGCCTGTTAAAACCCTTTTAAAGTTGAGATACGGGTACTACTCCTGATAATAATTTTTAAAAATATAGCGCCGCTCTCTCACACGGTGAAAAGGCAGCCTATGTGTAGTGTGCACCTGACCCAAGCCGCTCATTCGTCCCATGTCGCAGTCAGCGCTGTGTGGGGTATAAAGGAGCAAGCCAGCCAGGCAATGGTTGTCAGTTCAGAGTGTGGGACCCTGGAACCTACAGGTGGGCCATGGAAGGTAAATCTTATATAACATACACTCACATACACAGAGATACAACACTGACTCAGAGGGATGCCCAGACTGATAAAGATACACAGATACACATACAGAAATACATAGAAAGAAACATGATACACAGAGTCTATACATACCTACCCCCATCCACCACCCTCTCTCCACACAAATTACCTGTACAGGACCATTATATGGCTCACTGCTTCTGCCACCTTTCTCTCACCTTGCCTTGTAAATTCATTACAAAACATGCAAAATACAGTGTAGATAGAGATATATACAGATACGGGTACACAGATATACATAGATATTGAGCATATATTGGTAATGACACTTGCACCTACCGGATCCCTGCCACCTGTCATGTACTGCTGCCTCTGGGATCTGACCCACACACCCCAGCAGCACCTAGGTAGGGAAGCAGTTAACTGCAAGTAATGCGGATAGTTTGCGCAGACACAAATTAAGGAGAGTTCCGCAGATGGTTAACAATTTTTTCATTCGGTTGAAGTCCTTTGACGGACATCGTAGTTGGGAAAAAAAATTCCAACTACGATGTCCGTCAAAGGACTTCAACGGAACGAAAAAATTGTTTACCACATGATACACCACAGGGGTGGAGAGAGGGCGACAGCTTGACTACACAGATTCTTTACGCATATTTTTCGACAGTAGAAAATATGAGGGCTACATATCCACTCCCGGTAATCCATTCCGGGGGAAAGACCACAGAAGAACACTGAACGCAAAATTGCCTGACGAGATTGATTAACAATCGAAACCACGAGTAGATGACGGGAGTAATATCTCCCGTTACAAACAACAGTGACAACAAACTTGACAGTGACAGCTAGTGACACTTCCATAACCAACACTAAAGTGTCACCATAAAAGCAAAAATAACTGTCTCCGAAAGGGGCTTACCTTTCTGTCCAACGTTGACTGGGTGTAGGAGAAAATTTCTCCTATTTTAGGGCTCTAAATCTAGTCCCCTACAGGTCCTGTGTGTACAAATATGTACACATAGCGCCCCACACTCCGCCAATATCGGGTTGACTTGAAACCGCTGCATGCGGATTCCCACAAAACAGTCACAGGCCGAGCGGAGACCAACCAAATCCGCGGTCCGCATCACGTGACGCGCATGGCCAATCAACGACGCAGAAACTGGGTATGTAGATGAGAGCGCGGCAACTTCCCGCGGTCCGCTCACCTTTTCCCTCTATTCATGGTCGCAACGCGTTTGGTGTCAGAAGTGCTGCAGCTAAGCCTCTTGATTTCACAAAGAGTTCCGCAGATGGGTTAATTAATCAGTCTTTCCTAATAGGTCATAACAGTGCTTATATTTATCATTCTTGCGCTTATGAATCCGTTTCTGTAACCACTGGATGGTGAGTGCCGGTTGTTTCTCTACGTTTAGATAACCACTTTGGTATGTATTACCACAATAGCATTGTCAACAATGGATATTTGGTTATGTAAGTTTGACCTGGTGGCTCAAGAGATCTCTGAACCCACTAGTTATGGGGCAGACGATAACCCTTGCTGACCTGTGGTTTTCATATACCCACTTCATCCCTAGTGTGCAAGATTTTGTCGACTTCATTGAGAAGACGGCCACAAACCCACTCTGCATTAAGTGTGGCCTTGTATAGCCTCAAGGTCCTTGTCTCAATTAACTTATCACTTAAGTCTTCATTTCTGCTGAATTTATCTTTCAATAGTTCTTTCATTAGTTGATCTTTTTCTTTTTTCCATGCGTGGCTTTTCTTTACTCTTCTTGCGATTCCAATCACATCATAAACACTAGTCATTAGGGAGAGTTAATTGTAATGGCCATAACATAATGCAGTGTGTTATGGCCTTTATATGGATCTCGCCATACCGTTTTATACAAATTCCAAGGGTACATGCGGAATTATGCCAAGGCCAGGCATGGTAGATTTGCATGGAGTGCGCATTACTTGCAGTGATATGCTTCCATACCTCTGGGTTCCGAACACTGCAATCTACCCGCACTCTCTGACGTGTCATACCTGAATGGATTTCCCTGCAGAGGCTCTGGCCTTATATGCAGGTGCTCAGGGCGCTGAGGATGCCCCAAGTTTGAGGCAGGCCAGTAAGGCCTGTAGCATTACACATCGCTCTCATACATGACACAATGTCGCGGAGGTCGCCAGCATTATAAAGGCCACGTAGGCGGCCGGTACACACAGCTCCACGCTGCTCCCAGGTGGAATTTGGACTTGCTTGCCCTGATCTATGCATGCGGTAGGCAGGGCTTACTCTTTAGGATTAATCAACAGAGCTTAATTGGTTTATATAAGCTTTAAGGGCGGATGATGCCCTAAGGCATCAACCGGCCTGAGGCATTGCTGGATATTTATGAAATTGTTATTCAAAAGGAAATATATTAACAATGAACTTGAAATTTCCACAGAATGTAGGTCAAACATATTATTTCCAAATTATAAATAGTAGAAATAAAAGTATTGAGGATAACATATCACATCACGTGTAAATTTTCGATTTCTGAGTTCACAGGAAATTGCCCTCGCAATTCTGCCATTGGAGGCCGTCCTTAAAGGGTTAAGTAGGAGTTGGTGTTGTTCCTGTTGTTAAAAAAAACGTTTATACCAGTCTAAGATAATAGGGGTTGGCAACATAGGGTTGGGTGCTAACCCTATGCTAACTGCACGGTGGATTGTGAATGGATAGACAGGTGACAGCTCGGCAGGTGCAGGGAGACTGTATAGGTGTGTTTCTCTGTGATGACTCTGCTACCGTCTTAGGTGAGTTAATCATGCAATCTTCTGTTCACGAGCAGTTCTGCTATGATATGCTCGCACACGTTTCTCTGCGGCAGCTGTGCCCATTACCAACACAGGAGCCCATTTATCATGGACCAGAATCGCATTTGGCTGCCCTATGTCTGGAGGCAATCTTACCTCGTACTCATGGGTTTGTTTTATATCCATATAGTGCCTATTTTATATTTTGTAAAATAAGGGGAGATTGAACACTATTCACCCCGCGCAAATTTCCGAACGAAATATCGACAAATACCGTCACTCATCGCCCTTTATTGGAACCAGGTATTGGGACAAACTAAGTTATGAAACACAACATCTAGGTGGTGAAGACAGATGTGTATTATTAAGGGGAAAATACTTAAAATCATTGAAACTTCGCAAGAGAAGCGGCATGTTTGACAGACCTAGCTTTTTTTACATGTGTGGTTTGTCTAAGTACAGTAGAACGCGGCGTAAGCGGGCATCCTCCGTTCCTGGCCAAAGTTTCCGCCTACACAGGATGTCCGCTTACGGGGTTTAAAAAAAAACACATCCAATAGAGGGATCCGTACCGAGTAAAGTTGTCCGTTGACGTGGGATGTATTTATATGCATTTGTAAGATATTGCAAATCATTATTACAGTAATTGTAGACTTGATGTGATAGAATCAAACGTGTGTGAATGTGTTCTTGTTATAAAACTGGTGTGTAGTCATGTATGTCCTATTTATTGATTGTAGTTGACGCCATCGTGGAAGACCATGCGGATGAACGTTTGTAACTTCCTAAAACATACTTGAATGAACAAAAGAAAATATATATACGGTCGAATCCCACGAAAGTGTTGCAATTTCCAAAGAAACGAAGTACTATTAATCTCATTCAATAGTCGCTTATCTCAATGTTTAGTACTTGTAGACTGGTGAAGAAAGAATTGTGCTTGTCAGGCTACGGAACGACACACTTTTATGAAAAATGTGCATGATTTAATAATTAATCAGTTATAACTTTGGTAGCATGTTTATAATTAAACATTTGCTAAAAGCCTTAAATACGCTATAACTTTAACCACCCCAACAAGTAATAGTCGTTTCGTAGGCTGATAGCCGTTTCGTAGGCTGACATAAAGGTGGAAATTGTAGTTATACCATCTTACACAAGAATAATTAGTTTATTTCAAAATTATGGACTTCACAAAAGGGGATAGGCTGGTTTCTTCAATATTGCCAAATATTTATCATGTATTTCATCATCCTTCTATAAACGCCAAAGTCAATGACTCAGTTTATTTTACTCAAAAGAAGAGTTGTTAGAATAGTAGTACATGTATACCCATTATAAAGTGGCCGTTTCATAGACTGACACAAGGTGAGGCTATGGTTTTCAGGGTATTAGTTACTAGCATGTGCAATAGCATCACATAAATGTATATGATTAATTTCACTCGTGTAGATCTCAACTGTGGCCATGTTGATCTTTAATATTTACCGGTAATCAATAGAAAGAAAAATATAACACCCATTTTAGTGAGTCATTTCGTAGACTGACATACCTAAATCTATATAAACCATAGAAAACAAGCTCCAATTTGTTGTTTCCACAAGTACATCCAAGCAGTTGCTTTTTGCTTATTTGTCAAAATACCAGTTCTATCAATAAATAATACTACCTAACCCTCATAGACAAGGGTAATAGAAATATGCTGTTTCGTAGACTGACAGGTTTCCTGAAAAATCCTATTTTTATAGAAGAATTTTAAATTCTCCCACATCTTTGCACCTCTATATACCACCTAAACAGGCCATATCTGCACTTTTAAGGACAGGGGTTCTTCTGTTCCTACAGTCAAGATCTATTCAAAATATCAAAAATATACAGAAAATGTCGTAATTGCACCATTTCCTTGGGAGTCGTCCATGTATATATTCATCCTATTGAAGGGGAATGCCCAAACGTTGTATTTATCCCGCTTCACTTTTTACTTACCTGTTTCAATGCGTTTCTCAATGTGTGGCAGTCTCCGGGACACAGATCGATACACATAAATTGCATAACTAACGTCGGAGAAATAAAGATTTACTTTATTTATATGTTATCATGTTGATCATGTATTCTTACACTACAAATTCATAATGTTGTATATATATATATTGGGATGGGGAGTCTTTACAGTTTATTGCTGAAATAGATAAGACATACAACAAGGAATTCTTGTTTAGCACAGATGTACATTTAATTCCTGAAATGTCGGAAAAGCTGAGCCGTGAAAGCATTTACATTTCTGAAAATCCCATCATAAAAATGGAAAACCACTTTGAACACATAGTATGAGACGTAGTTTCGACTCCAACTTAGACACTGGGACGCAATTAATCATGAATACCGTAATATGTACATTGATGTACCGTATTTGCGTAGATGAAATGTCATTAATCATTGGAAAGCATTTGCATTAATTAAAAGCACGGGTGCCTTGAATAGAAAGCATTAGCGAAAGGCTGATTGGACCTTACACTGGGAAACCGCCATACAATTTTGCTTCAACTGGCATTAATTTTAGTAAATTCAGCATAAAGGTTAAACAGTCAGCGTGCTTTCTCACGTTGTCCAAATCTCTTACTCGTCGGGGATGCAATATCACTAGGATTAGGATGATCTCGGTCAAGGCACATAAGTGACAGTAGGAATGCAGTTAAAAATATATGTTCAGTTGGACAAAATCTCTAAGCGTTATCATTGTGAAAATATACAAACTGTTCACCGAATGGAATCCGCACAAATGTTATATAAAAAGAGAACCCACAGCATAAGGTTCATGTGTGAACACAATGTAATATAAAAATCTCCGGAACGAAATCTACGTTTTTGTCTTTGGTTGCTAAATCACACGAATATTCTTCACGAATATTCCTCTGGAGGAGAAACCGTAGGAACAGGGGTAAAATAAATGAGTCTCTGTGATGAACCCAAGGAACTGACCCAACGCATTACAGAATGATGATGAACACAGAATGAGCAGATCATCACAGTAGTTTTAAATTCTACATCAAATATACCAAATCAGTGGCTAGCAACTATTCACCAAAGTGTTAAAACCTGAAACTACCCTAACCACTGGTTCATACATGCGTTTTCGATACACACCCCACACTTTATATTCAAGGAAAGCAGAGTAGATTGAATCGGGCTTTTAGAATTAGTCTTTTGTTTTGCTTGGGGAAACACATATTCAAAACAGTTCAATGTTTTGGGATTTTGATAGTCGGATTGATAAGGGCATAGCTACCCGAACCTCAATAAAATTGTTCAATTTGTCTAAACTGCTTGCAAGAAATGCTTTTCAAGCAAATAGATTCAGAGTTGTAAACCAACGTGGCAGCAAACACCATGTGTATGATAACTAGTTACCAGCGTCGTGTCGTCTTAAACAACTCAAAAGTATGTTCCCCTTAAATAGACATTTATGACCGACTCAGATTAAAGGACATGAATAAGGAAGACCTGTAGAGTAGGAGTACATGAAAGATCAGGTGCATTGTCACAGCAGTTCTATCAGCATGCACAACGTTTGCCTCTTTTAATTACATCGATCCATGCATCACAAGAGACGATTGTAGCACAGCTACTGTTTGATTCACAGAGTTTGTAACACTATACAATGGGAGGTACCGTCGGTAAGCCCAATATGTAATCGCCAATACACACTCATACGGTCTATTCAATGTAAGAGGTGGTTTTCAAAAGGAAGCATTATCGCTAATTTCACTCCGCATATCAACTGATCCCAGATATCCAACTCGACCATTGGATATAATACAAACAAGACGAAACCTGGGAAATGATGTATTAAGCCTTGGGACGGTTCTTAAAAATCTGGACTGCGCATACTTTCATACAACACGATAAAAATACCAACCATGTATTCTGCAAAGCAAAATGGAGGTGCGGTATAAATAATTGATAACAAATTACGCATTTCATGTTCTGTGTTTTCTCTTGCGCGTTGAGTACATTTTGCAATGGCATATCAATGACTTTCCTCCAGCATGCATGTGTAGTAGACTCACAGACTGGCATATTAAGATGGCATGAGTGATATATATCCGTTTCGCCATACAAGAGTGTGTATCAAATTGGGAATGATGAGAACAGAGGTTTCAATTGGCGAGTGCCCGCTCAGCCACAATAGGTGCTTATCGAACCAACCAGCATCATTTGTCCCAAGGCAAATGGGATGGACTAAGTTGTACATAATGGAAATGGCAACCGATGTTGGAGAGCAACTTGGCAACAGAGCTCAATGTGGCCATTGCCATAACAGCAGGCTCCTGAATTATTGCCATTTTGGGAAAGCAGGACATAGTGTCCTAATGTAAAACACCGATATATTCATCACACATGTGAGTATCAAGATAATAGATGTTGCACCTATACAATATGGTTAGTTTGATAATGTCATTCTGCATATAGTAAAAGCTGACGGAGGATAATGATTGAAGATTTACATTGTGTTAACGAGAAAGTACATATGTATTTACAGTGTGCTAGAGGGATTATAGAGTAAGCGACAAATACTCCATGGCATAACTCTGGAGTGGAATAATGTAGTTGTATCTTAATCAGAAGCATACACAATTCGGATATTTGAAACGGTTACCATAGCGAAGAAAATGGTCGATAGAATAGTACATTTACATTCCGAGATGTGGTACATTATAAGCAGAATGATCGAATGTCGATCGATTTTAAAGCACAACGATTAAAAGTTATATGTACACACAGTTTCAATCGGTAGGTTGTTCACCTTGCCATAAGAGACACACGTGAATTATTACAACACTTTTATATATTTGTAAGAAGTTCGCGAAAGAAGATTGGTTTGGAAAAGAAATACACACTGCATTAGAATGAGAGAATACATAACCACGTGGATGCATCATACGGTACAATTTACTTAAAGCTTTCTTTAAAAGGATATTTTTCCTTTATATATCTTCATATCATGTATTACACCAAGAAAAGTTGGTTGTCGTCGGACATCGTATTTTAATCGAATATTCATTTGACTATTTTTATCATACATTGCGATTCTTGGAGTTATTATTCCAATATGCGAACCTTTGAAACATAAACCTATAGTTTTATGTATTTATTTACTCAGTTTATACTTTCTACATTTCAGTAGAACTCTGACATATCGGTATAGGACATGCTCCTTTGAGGTCTTCTATGCTTTAGTTAGCAATTCCAGGCAGAATACACACTGTTATTTGAGCATCAATGAACTAAGACATATACCTCTTGAAAACAGAACGAGAAGGCAACATTGGCTTTTATATGACGATTCCACGTTATATAAATCTCCTTTGCCGTGACCTTGAAAAAAGCACAAAAATCAGCAAAATCACCCTCATAATGTGGTAATAAATCACAATGTTAGGCTTACGCGACACAACATTTATGTTCCTGAAGCTTTTTGCATAATGCAGTGCATCGTATGTATTAAATATTGAGCGGTCGTGAACAATGAAAATATGAAAATCGTATTTTTTGTTGTTCTCTTTTTTCTTTCTCTTTTTTTCCTCATCCTAGAATGAGCCTAGAGAAATGAAAAGGATGATATCGCCATGTTTTAATGTAACCTCTTCCCTTCTACACCCCGACAAACTCCAATTCATGAAAATATTGTATTTGGGTTTGTCGAACTATATTCACTGAATTATATTCACCAAAATTGGCAATTAAAAAAGAATCTTAAATCGTTGTTTGGATAAAGGAGCACGAGATGGTATTCATACCATCCACACCTAACATAAGATTTGTCTTGATATTCCATAGCTTTTCGACCTTATGATGAAGTGTGGGATCAATGCAACCCAGCCATAAATCACGATTCTCCTAAATAGCTGCATTCAGTAAAATGAGCTAGGAGTTGATGACATAATTTTGTATGTTATTTCTCACGATGCCCTAACCTTTCCTTCTAGGGGTTCTCAATAGCTGAACTGTGGCTAAGAGGTGGATCTGTACCTAATAAGGCAACTTTCAATCCGTACCGGGTCGACCATTCCAGCTGAATAAAATACATATGTTGGATGTCATGAAGCAGAAAGCTACACTACTGAGACACAGAGTTAATATTTGAGCAAGGGAAAAATCCACGTAGAAAGGCAACCATATAGAGCTCTATGAACGGGATTTTGACAGAGTTTTATACATATCTGGTGCGCTAGCTCCTTCTGATCGCGGAGCTACACCATAGTCTCTATCTGTTTATGGCTCGCTTACCCGTTTCCAATTCGAACTCGTCAATTTGTTTAGCGAACCCGGCGTTTGGCTGAACCCCTGGGCGCAGTAGTTGCAAGTACTCCAGCGCCTCCCTGTGGCGCATGCGTTCTGTCTTTATCAGGTAGCCAATCACAATGCTTGCCGAGCGCGATTCGCCGTAATAACAGTGCACGAGCACACAACCGCTGGACTTGCGTACTTCGTCGATGTAGTTAAAACACTCGTCGAAATACTGGGCGATGTTGGTGGACGGGCGGTCGGGGATGCTGATCCGTTTGTAGGCGAATCGGTCCGGGTAGGAACAGTTGACCTCCTCAGTAACATTTAGGATATGTGTCACTTTATAGCGTTCCAAGGCGTTCAGGTCCTGAGCAATTTCTTGTGATCCTATTGGCAGGAAAAAGCAATGAAATATTACATTGTCAACTTATTGAAATCATTGTTCTGTATCATGAGGAAATCTATTTGGAAGACATTGCGGAAATGACCTCGTATAATATCCAATGGAATTTACGGTTCAAGAAAAATAATTCATATGGAAAAGCAATTCGGCATATCTATTTGTATGTATCTTTTGTGTGCAGTATCACAAAGTCAGTTTCTTTACATTGATCTATGTATATGTATATAAATTATATCTATAATCAAATCAATAGAGTGACGCTTTCAGGTCTTATTTAACGTATTCTAAGCAGTTTAATCCACATACCATCACGGACGTCTGATGATAAAGTCGTGCTTTATCGTGATTAATTCATTAACGTCTACAAGTCTGATGGAGGGCAACGTGACCATAATTACACAGTCCACAGAGCAGGCATCACGCGATCACCAGGCACGCAATCACGTGCTTCTCGCTTCTCCCTATAGATACACCGGTTTGCTGAGCCAGCGAACTCTCCTCCTTTGTTTATCTATTGACTCCACCGCCCTGAGATCCCATCGAGAAAAACAATCCACAGCGTTAGCTGCACTGCAATGGTAAATAGGGTCGGGGCATTTGCTCTCTCTCTCTCTCTCACTCTTTCTCTCATCAGGCATTCCAAACTAGACCCTGTCATATGATAATGCCTGATTACGTGCACATCTGTGTAGAGATATTGATTCCATGAGGTATGATTCATCGTCTAGATATTCTATGTGATGTATATGTGCATATAAAACAGGGTATGGCTATCATTGGTGGTTATATTTGGATACTATATATTCAGAGAAGAAATCCCTAAACTACCCTTGCACACAGGCGTATAAGCTTTGATTGTATTGAATGGGCTATTCAGTTGGGGGTCACTGAATAAATTTTTCACTTTCATTTTAGAATGTTGTAGGATGTCATCTAATGGGAGAACATCGGCTTTATTTTCGATACTGCATAGACTTTGAACATCAAATGGATAGCTATAGGAAAAGAGGGAGATGTTTGGGCACTAAAGTAGTCCCGGATAATAGTAGCCCACTGTAGGACGTTTATTCAAATGGTAACCTTATCACTGCACACATCTAGGAATTATTTAGAAACAAACGACTGTTTTGCTCCTAAGCACACAATCTGTATCCATTCGAGGTCGAAACTTCAGGCCTAATATGCTGGCCTTATATTAATCAATCGTTCGCTCAGGTCCGGCCTGATGCAGAGAGATTTATACGTATCTGCAGCCAGATAACCATTACCAGATGTCTTCCTCATAATTCCGACGTCTTTTTAGCCCATCATTATCCATCAGTGGCATCGCCTGCTGTCTAGACCCAATGGCATACTGCATCAGCTGCTGCATTCGTACATCATAGTGTTTTATATGAACAGAGATGGTTGGTCTAATAACATTTGTTTGATCTTTATCATACAATGGTCATTTTATAAAAGTTAACGCTTTGCCCGCAGAAAGCGAATTTGACAGGATATGGACCTGTTTGTGCCTAAGGCGAAATCTATTAACCAATAATACGTACAAACCTAAGGTAACCTACAGTACCGCTTGAGGTGACACTTCTTTCGAATCTTTATTTGCGTTTATAGACCGCCTCCATGTCATTTGTATGAATACCACCAACAAATCCTGCACACCATACATGAGAATCTATATAGTGGCATTATCAGTCTCTGTTATGGAACCACCACTCTATCACCAGTCTACGTTCTGCAGCATGTCAGCAAGCTGAGCTAAACGGGGAAGATGATCGCATCGTTCAAGACAAAATGAGCCTGACAATTAGTAATTGATATCAAAATTACCAACTGATCAATGGCTGATTAATGGTATCAATCAATAAAATGCGCCTGGCATGAGAAATATCCTGACTGTAAGACATTGCAGATGCAATGCTTATGACAGCTTCCCTACATACAATGCATGCTATTGATGTATCGATATGGGGCGGCCATATACTGTAGCTTGCAGCTGATCCCTGTTTCACACCCTGCTCTCAGAGGACGGCCCCGACGGACCCACATACCCCAATAAGATCAAGACCACAGGGACCATTCTCCTGATACATGGGGGGGCGGGAAGGGTGAGGGATTGATAAAAGGTGTCAGGGGATATTAGGCTGGAACCTACTTGCCGGGTCAATTTATGGGCCCGGCTGATTCGCGAAGGAATATTGACCTGTCGCATTCGACATCTAAGAATCATATTCTAACCACTGCACCCTTTGGACATATTCCCATTCTAGTAATGATTGCATGCCTAGATGGAGGACATAACATCCAAAACGCCATAGAAATCGAACCATATGTACGAATGGTGATCTTTAAATTCCTTTCGGTATGTTATGTATTCACTTGGCAGCCATATCTAATAGTAAGTGTGTCTGCGAAACTATTCAGAATAGACTATAATGTTCAGACCTTCCATCTCACCCATCACATCAAACGCTTGTTTTAGGCATGCGCTCTAAATACCCTAGTGCTTCGAAACGTAGTAAGTACACTATACAGGGAATGGTTATTAGTCCAAATGGGAAGAATACGCTGAGTTATAAAACTAAATATCCCATTCAAAATGATAGGGCCAAGTACTCCATTATCTCCTATCAATATTGATAAAAACTTAAGTTGAACGTTAATTGACAGATTCGTGATTTGCCTTGTCTAAAATGATGTGCCCGGGACAATTATAATTCTTGTGACTGTGCTAATCCTTTTGCCGTCACAGTACAATTAACATATTGCCACTACCGCCTTTGTCTACTTCTCTGAATAAATGCCATTCTCTACCTGCCTCTAATACCAAGGATGTTGTGACCAGGTCCATTATGTGAATCGCCTTTGTCGTCTAAATAATACCGTCAGGTAAAGGGTAGTAATCATTCCTGACGAACAACTTCATCATGAGACCTAAGCGTACTTTCCCTGTCTGAGCTCAAACTAATCATGTTGAACAGGGTCGAGACCGTAATCAATTATATCTTTCGTCCATACCCCATTGTACTACAATGGGCCGCTACACTATTTTGCCTCTTGCGTAGCCAGTATTGAATCGTATGTTGCACTAGAAAATAACCCAAAGTGCACTAACCCTTGGTCTATTGAAACAGTCCAGGGACGGTTTTAGATCTATCATTGCTTTCTGAAGTCCCTTCCCTTTGTCAATATGAACATGAATTCTGCATGATATATTCAGCATCAGCGTGGGAAAGGCGGCAGATTTAGACATTATCTGGGCCGTATTTTGTGTATTTGCTTGTATACGCTGTAGCGGTAACGTTGTTTTGCATATAATGTTCTCGGTTCTTATAACAACGAGTATAGAGAAAGCAAGATGCTTTCTCTATACTCGTTGCTATAAGCTTGGTTATTTGCTTTTACAAAGGCGATGATCAGAGTCGGCATTGCTAAATATATGATTTGCATATCGAGACTTCATTGCATGAATCTGAAAGTTACTGTCGGCCATTATGAGACGCCGACAGACTCACCTAGGAGGAGCCCCGGGAGAACTTGAGCAACGTTTCTGTTTGTGGGCGAACGGAAGCCCACCGTGGTGACAGTAGGGGAGGAGGTGGAGGATCCCGACCGGTGGCGCGGGGACGGGGCCGGCGAGGGCGAGTTACTCCGGGAGCTGCAGCTGGCAGAGCGGCTCCTCGGGCCCTCATTTTGTCCGTTCTTCTTGCCCTTGCCGTTGCGGCGAAGAAATTTCAAGAAACTCATTTCACCACCTATAACGAAATGAAAGCATGAGAATAATGAATCTGAATAAGCTCTGGTAACTTTGATTTTTTTTTCTGAATGGCAAACACCATTTGAAAACGGATTTTAAGAAGCGCTGGTAAAGGCCCATGCGGGTGGTGGGTATGACGAGCTGAATTTACAGATGGGTGGTTCTTACAGAACTGCTGGACGTAGGATATATTTCCTATCTACGTTTGTTTAACTGACAAAGTTTGCCATGGCTTCGTCGTTGATTTAAGGTAGTGGAAATTATCAATATTTGAAGGTACATGATGAAAAGAAATCCAGGTTAGGTCATTGGAAAATTAATTTTAAATCCCAAATTTGTATCATTATTCGCCTCTCGATCTGACAGTCTCGGGACAAACACTTACACACTTGTCAGAGTTGCTCAGTAGAAATAATGTATGAATAACCAAACTAGATTTCACTTATTCGTAAATCATTTCCCCATGTGGCCTTTTACAGTAATATCTTCCAAATCGATACGCCTCCCGAGAAGAACACACAGAAGGCGGCCATAGAGTACGCTTGCGTAGCGTGGGAACGGCTCGTGTGTTTGTGCGCAAGGGGCATTGTTTTCTGATGCTACACGGTGAAAATGAGACGAGTAGCCTGGGTGTATTCAGAGCAGTAAATTCTGTTATAGCCCCACGTGGCCACTAGAGAAATGAGGGCTATACCAACACGAATTGATGCACACCGACATGTAATAGATCGCGTGGGAGACGGAACACCCAGATACGCAATGTTCACTGCGGCAGAATACAGCAGCCTGCATGTGGCGACTGCCTTTAACAATACCACAGCGGACATGATCAATAACCTTTGGGAGTCATGGCGTGGTGTTACAGGAGTCGATTTAAACAGGAAATGAAGATACCCTAGGATTGTCGACGCCATCGCCATTTGCCAACAGGGTTCTCTTTGTCTCGCGTGCTAGCTGAGCGGTGCAGTGTGTTCAGCGGGATGCCTTCATCAAGGATGAGGACTGCGCCCTCCATACAGCGCCACCAGCTACAAAGTGGCACAGGGAGACCATTAACATATAACTGGAATGAAGTTGCATTGTTGAACCGCTTCAGGGCACCCCCGCTATGCCTCTCCACGCGTCCTCACAATATTGCACCCAAACATATATCCCGAATAGCATATCTGAATTCAGATTGTGTGGCATAGGCATGTTATGGACATGCTCAAGTGGAATAATGTTTTTTTATGGCGCAATATATTTCTGATTCCAAATGAACCCTGACATATAATATGCCTTAGTACATACTACTATGTAGAAGGAGTATTATCTCATTTAATTTACACATGGAGCCTGCTGTTCTATCCAAGGTGTTTGTACCCCTCATATTGATGATAATGTTTCATATGTTTTCTATAAGGATTGAGCTGAATTGATAGAATTAACGAACAAAAGAAGAGAATATATAGGTTTATTTTATATGATTTATATAAGCTATGTGGCAGAAATAGATCCAGAAATATTTCTGAAAATTATGAAAAGCTTATTACAATTTATTCTAATGTGTGTATGTCTTCGCAGGTGGCTCAATACCTGTCGCTCACGAAGTTTCGCGTAGCGGAGATAGCAGTATATAGAAAGTAGTGTTTGGAGAAGGCTAACAAAGAAATAGGTATGTTTTGAAACCATCTCAATTTGTCCTTGAATTTATCAAACAGCGTCGACAACGTGGTCAATAAATGGTATGACCTTCTGGGAGCAGGTCACTTTTGTAATGAACTACGATTGAGGCATTACCTGAACGTTAATGAGCTCTATATTATGGCTAAATAACCGATATCGTAATGAATAGGAATTTTTTTTTAGAATTCGCTCACTGTAATATATGGATAATTGTCATAGGACTGAATTTATCAGTGTAAAACATAACACTTGTCAGGGGATAGGAGTAGAACAGAACAGCATAGATTGAAGACACTGCAACCTGGATATGCCATCATACAGATGGAAGAATATATGTTCCGCGACATTTGTATTGCCAATTGGTAAAAGACTAGTATCTTATAATACTTGGCCCTGATTCACAGATCTGACACTAGTCTAAAACCATCACACCGCCTCTGGTCAAAATTGAATTTAGGACTGGAAAATTATAATACATCATGTATTTAAACAATAAGGCCTGACGTCCACCTACCACGATAGAAATTTAGACCTACCGATATGGCACCGAAGCAAATATTGGAGACATATCGGGAAGGTGCAAAATGGTAGACATATGTCTAGACATGCCAATTCACAACGCATTGTATGGGGTTGACTGGTAAAAAAAAAGGTGACCATGGTCCCGATATGCCCCACGATATTAGCAGGGCTAAAGTGCATATTTGGAAGGGTTATCTTCATTCCTAGAAATAAGATACACTATAATTCAGGAAATATCGCATCAATAATGTTTAGCAGGACACATACAACAACAATGTATATTTCTTCAGGCACAAAAATCTCTGCTGCAAGTCTAACTAAGAAAGTATTGGTTTGAGACACTTAAACCCGATCGGTAACTCATGAGTGAAACTGATTTTCCCGCCAGAATATGTGCCAATGCTCCCGATTAGGCATCGCCATTTACACATGTTTAAATGTCGTAGACACCCTGCGATACCGGTTTTTCATCGGAACGAAATCGTAGACCCCCAGTTTTTATCGATGCCTTTTCGCAGAAACGTGATCAATTGCCCCGATATTAGGTGACCTTCCGACGCGATTTTGATTTTGTATCGGGAGGTCCATCGTAGACCATATCGCAACCAAATCGTAGTAGGTGGACGCCGGGCCTAAATATCACACCATCTGCTCCACGAGAATATGCAATATTGGGGAACATTCCCTCAATCATGTTTTTCTATCATCGTAACAAACTTAATGTTCCACCCCCTCATTCTCTCTACCACATCCCTCACGCCCTCTACTTCAAGCCTTCTTCACCCCATCTGTTCCTTTCAGAAAAACTCGTAAAGCTCCTACAAAAATAACTGAAGTTCATTCGGTTTCTCATAAACATCATTAAAACACAATATGGTGTCTCAATAAAGGATTCAAAATGCTTGGAGCAGTTACACGGAATTACATTTAAATGGAGAATCAGATGGCACAAAAACAGAGAACGGTCCCGCCGGAACGCTTTCATTCCATCCGAGTAACTTTCACTGCAGGGACCAACCCAATACGGTCTTCAATTATTGAGAAGTGTCACTCACATCGGAACCTGCCTAATTAAGATTCCTTGCCCACGTTTGACAGCATTTATGGCGACCGCTTAAACATAATCAGACCAGAAAACCTTTGTTAATACACGGTAAACGTTGTACGGTCCTCGGTGAGTTAGCCACATGGTGAAAGAATATTCACGAGAATCTAAGTCTAAGCACAGTGAAGGTCTGAATGACTCGTGGGGCTTTGACCGGGGACCTTTATAAATGATTTGGAAACTTAGCAAGATTCCACCTTAAACGCAGCTCTTCCACTACAGTAGAGTTGTAGGAGGGAACAGGCACAAAATAAAACCCCAAAGCAAAGTATTATATAGCGTGACAAGCATCAGTGAGAAGTCAGTCTAACCAACTTTAATGTGACGATATTTTCATCTGTTGGGGAGGTAAGAGACATTGCATGATAGATAAGGTGTCCTGATGGAAATACACATTCGCTGTTACATATATATGCCAGTACCCATATAGAAAATATCGTTCTATTGTTAAACTCTGATATATTGCTACCGTGCTCATTCAGAAGAAAGTTAATGGACATTTTTCCAAAGTAGAATTTCTTTAATTCGGTATCGTATAGGTCAGTATGTGTATAATGATGCAGACAAATCTCTCAAGCTAGACAGAGTCTACCACCGGTACATTCCCCCAGGACATGTTGTACGAAAATGCCAGTTCCATAGTGCACCTCGCCGTATGGCGTCACATCCGGCAGAGGTCACCTGGGTACGAGGGACGGCCGAAGCAAAATGGTGCGCTAGTCAAGGGGTCCGGCTTTACACCAGGCAAGGAGGAGATCGATCTCCCGGGGCAACGTTGGTCTTGGCTATAATTTCAGGATGGAAAAGAGTATTGGGTGATCCCTGGAAGTAAGCCATGAGGATCGAGGTACACGCAGTGGGCTTGTTATTACTTCAGCTGCTCTGCATTGCTGTATCATGCGTCTAAAGTAGAACTTTGCGTTACGTTGTTGGTCCTATCCAATATTGATTTGTCTATGGAGGCCAGTCTGTATTTGAGCTTTGAAATCTTAATGTTTATCAACCAAACGGGCCAATTGCTCTGATAACAGGGCTCTGAGGCTGTACCGTAATGTGCTCTAATAACAGCAGTCTTAGATGATACAATACTGTACTATAGAGTTCTGCAACTGTGGTACAATGTGCTCCTATAATAGGATGAGACAGTATTATAATGTGTTGTTATAACAAAGCTAAGAAACAAGAATGACGAATAATAATTCCTTTTTATCGTCTATAAAGATAGACAGCTGAAACACATCCATGTGAGATTAATCCTGGATAGAATCATTGTTCAATGATGGGCAGTATAGATATAGACTTGACTGCATGACCGCCCTTTCATAGAACATACCCCCACCTAGCTCAGTCACACATTCTGTTCTTGTCCCAGCCTACCCCTAAGTGGACTGAGGACAGGATCACGCTGCAGCATGGTGACAGAGTTCTTGGTGTTGGGGATTAGCCGCTCTGGAAACCTTCCAGCAGGGATATCTTTATTATTCAGGGCCTCAGCAGAACAGCACATGTGGACAATGGAGCCATCGACCAACAGCCAAAGAAACCAACAGCAGTTGGCGCAGTCACATGAGTTCCGTTCCACTCCAAACCTCCCTTCTTAATTCAGTGAATTAAACTTGAGCCCATTGGTGGGTGGTTGGGAAAGCATGCGCAGTATGGCATACTGAACCGTGTGCGTGAAAAAGCACATCCGGGGTAAAGGTCTTACGAATGGAATAGACTCTTTCGCTCAATGCCTAGGCAAATGCTTAAGTAAGGCTCGGCGTCCACAAAGCTCCCGATGCACTATGGTAGGCCGTACGGTGCACCTCCCGAAGGAAAATAGAATTGCGTCGGGAAATTTCATATTATATGAAAAAGGATTTTTTTTGTGAAAGTCTAAGTCTACATCAAACATATCGTTTTATAGTTTGACTTGAGACCGAGCTTTTAGTTCCTGACAAAATACAATGTTGTTCTATGTATTCCGGTAAAAATTGTTTTTCATAACGCATAATGCAATATTTCAAGATAATAGTGCACTATATGTAAAATAAAGAAGCTACCTAAAGAGCTGTATTGGTGCGTCGTAAGTTGAGTCGGATCACTCTTTTTGTACCTGAAAACGGTATGCACGACGCTGTGCCTAGTCTAGACATGTGTCTACCACACACAGCTTCCCGATCGTCTACGATTTTTGACATTTTTGTGGGTGTGAGTCGGAGTGAGTGAATCGCTACCGTTTAAGGTGGACGTCGGGCCTTATTGACACTGTTTCCGCATGTGGAGGTGTTTCATGTGTTTTCAGCAGCCAGAGACAGATTATTTGCAAGAAAATATACAGATAACATATAATAACAGCATACTTGACAATCGGAGCTTCCAATGTGCAGTGTTGCCTACTTGTCAATTCTTTATGGTAAGGATAGCTGAGGGGAAACTCTGAACGCAAGACCGCCGTATGGACTGAAGCGATATGTTTTGCCTGACGGTACAGGTTACTGTTCAATCGACGAATAAGAGGTGTTGTTTGGAAACAGAAGCCATGAGGCCTTCAGTGACCGTTAACACAATCAATGTCAGTTACACAAGGGCAATCTCGAATAGCAAATAACTGATTTTGACAGTATTGACTGGGCGTTTTTAGTCTCAAGTACAACACTTGCTGATGAGAGTATCCAGGGAAGGGGAAAGGTATGATGAGAATGAAGATGAGGTTTGAATATCTTAAATATTTGCTTCTCACCAATTTGATGTCCAAACTGGACGCGGTACACCTTTTCGCTCACATTATGGATGCATTAGCCTTTAATCTTAAATATATGTTGCCTTGTACACGAACTAATAATCCAAAGCTGGACCTGAAGGCTCATCTTTAACTCCCTACTTTGTTCTACGTCTAGAGATGGTCACGACTAATTGCCGCCTTTTATAGTGCGACGCTCCCAGACGTTAAATCAATAATATCCTATTTACAGAAGTAGGTGATCAAATGGGACTGTCTTTCATTCGTTTCTTAGTTGTTTGCCTTCCAATAGGAGCGCAATAGTGTTTCCGCAATGGCTCCTGTCCTCGATAAATTTATAGACACTTCCTTTGGTATCAATCTCTCCGTGTAATCACCCTTCAAATTAGTGCAGACTCGAGCTTTCATTTCCGAATGACAGACGGATGACAGTTCCTTTCTATGCGACCTAAAACCTACGGTTTCTACAAGCCGAGGCGGATTAAGGCAGGTAGAGAAGTGACAGTGGAGAGTCCTGGGAAGGGAGACGTAATGGCCACAGGGCCAATTGGTATATGTACTACATACGAGATACGTCAAAAATCGATTTGGCGACTATCAACAATTTGGCGGCTATAACTAGCCTTGAAACTAGCTGAGGGACGTGCTTTCAATTTCCCACCCCTCCCGGCGGCCGTTCGATATCAATGTATAGCATCACCATTCAGGACTGCGGCGAGGCCTTGCCCGCCTGCCACCAGGGCTTGCGGTGTCCGGACGGCAGGCGTGAGGTGTATACAGAAGTACACTCATATGAGCAGACGAATATGGAGTATATACATTATATCACCTCATATACATATCACAGCTACAACTGACTTTGGCAAAAGGGACCAAAGTGAGGAAATGACTTGGCGAACAGCTTCGGTTACCTGCAAGTGCATGGTCTAAAGTCCAATGCCCATCTACCGATTTCGGAACATTCATGTACCTTTGTCGGCGACAAACGGGCTGTAATTTGTCTCAACCAAGGCATCCTAACCGAGTCGGCCGTAGTCGGTAGATGTAGGACAGCTAGGCAAGGGTGAGCCACCGATTAGTGAACCCCCTCCTTCAAATGTCCTAATACTGATACCCACCACCCCCTCTCTTCAATGTCCCCCCATCGAGCGAAGGGTTACGTAATTTTCCTCGGACAACTTCAACGACTCCTATACGATTAGAGAACTAATCGTTCACCCCTTAATCGGTAGATGGGCATTGGGCTTTAGGGGTGTACAAGGAATGGTAAGGAATGACATGGGACTGGGGCTTCACGGCGTTTCATCGAAAATCACCCTGCACGCCCGCTCTGTGGACCCGGCCAGCTTTGTAGACATAACGGGTCGGGTGTGGCCAGTATGGGGCGACGGCATCGCTGTAGCCATAAACAAGCGGAAGAGGGGAGAACAGGGATGTGCCTGTGGTGATATTAGCATGGCTGGTAACTGGAAGTGTTACTGCCACTATCCGATGTATGTCATACACCTTCAACCAACTAACCAACCGCAACACTCGCCAAACCCCACTCACAGCACAGCCGCGCTTTCCCAGCGTATTCCCAGCCTCACAGCTATCATCTACCTGCAGGAAATCATGCCCTCACGTACCCAAGCCCCAATTCCCCCTGGCAGTGCGATGAAGCACCCAGTTCTGTGTGTTGACACGCCGTCGATGTGTTGATCCGGGCGACTTTGTGTGTCCGGTGCTGACATTTCGCCCGCCCCGGGCTAGAGATGATTGGCACGTAGGGATACCTTGGGCTGAATTGGGCCTCACTGGAGGCAGGAGCAGGGTGCCGGGCTAACTCGTTTAGTGCCACCCCCTCCCCTGTCCATGCCGGTGTATGATTGAGTATGCAAACAGAGGCATGTCGGCACCGGTCTGTGGACGGCATTCATCCGACTGGTTGCTCGTTCTCTCGACGCCTATTACACAGCACCCATAACGACTCTGATTAGGTAGTCAGTCGGCCAGGCGGCACACTGCCAGCCAAACTCGCTTGGCGCCTATCACTGGCTAACCGCAGATCAAAGGGAAAATAGTTCAGCAAATCACCTAATAAAATCATTTCCTCGTCGAATGGGCCGTCGGATAAAGCAGCCAGTTCGTATTCTACTGGATGGTCAACTTCTATGCAGGACCCTCTTGTTCTGCGCATGGTCTGATGAGAAGATTTCAAAAGGATTCCAACGATGTTAACGTACATAGACACTTTTAATTCTGCTGCTTCACAACTGTTAACTCGCCTAATACCTCAAGCAATCCAAAATAAACACTTCATTACTAATGACTTTATAACTAACGGCTCAAAATACCCTTAAGAGAGAAGGTTTACAGGTGGGAATCTAATGTAAATCTATCACAGGGAAATTAATGTTGTTGTGACAAAGAACGATTATATATTTCGCCATGAACAAGTTGTGCCTAAAAACTCATGCATTATTGTGATATACAATAAACTAATAAAAAAAACCTAAAAACTTATCAAGAATAATGGAATCCTACTGTTACCTCAGACTTCACGGCGTTACATCGACACTTCCTACATACTTACAACAGTAAACAATATTTTTTCAGATTTATCTCTCTTCAAATACTAGAAAAATACCCAGTATAATCAAGGGAAATTAGAATATATGTACAGATTTGTTGCCATTATGTTCCATTATATTCTATTATTTGAGGTTATAAATGTATATGGATTTCAATTTACTGTTACCTTTCACCCCTTTGTAAACATTGTAAACACTTTTGAGAAGAAGCCATGTTCATAGTGCTGAACTCTAGTACGAGGGACACTAGTAGGTGGGACCCTAGTCCTTGCTGAAAGGCAAAATACTTAATCTCTCTTACTTTTCATCATTCAAGTGACCCCGATCATTGGTTTGGATGAAACACATTTCTAAACTAACGATGATGTAAGACAGTGGAAGATCTGCCTGCGAGCAGAACTGCTCTTTGATGTAATAAAAAAAATATTAACAAAATTTAAAAACTAGCTGACGGACACTTAACAAAAAGTTCTAGTCAACAGATGGCATCACATAGTGGTATTCTGTTAACTACATTTATCATTAATAATCATAGATGGATCTGATAAAATGAGGAAATGATGGCCAATTATGATAACTACATCATGCGAACTGATGTTATACATCTATCATCTATCATTTTTCTATTCTAAATATCATGTAAAACTTACATTCTGTGAAGGCTATCCAATTTGTTCAGATGGATTTACTTGAATTTACTTTACTACCATATTTATCCTGTTGAAATAACAGTGCATGCTGCCTTGTTGATTCAGGCAGCTTACTCTTCTAATCTACTCTTCTTAGCATTCCACAAACAATAGCTATATTGTGATAAATATGATCTGGATGGGACAAAAGGAATGCCACATGAAAAGTTATACTCTAATACCAGTTTGAGAAAGCATACCGTTTGCCCCTTCGACAAGAAGCCTCTGGTTCAGACATAAAAGCACTCAACTAGCATACAAACGTTTTTGATAACCTTTTTCTCACTCTCATCTTGCCCACTTCACTTCACTTGTTAGTTTTCTCATTCTTTTTATTATTTGATTACATTTTGCCTACACTTCCTTCTGCAGTTTCAAGGATAGTTTCAGTGACATCAGGACTAACAATGAACCTTGTTAATTTGTTCCTAATGCTCCCTATATCTGATACTCATGTTGATGGAAGAATGAGATGACCCGAGCACTATAGTGACCAGCATGTCAGGTCATCATATTTTTGTATTTGGAACAGGTACCGATGTTGGATATTTTGCTGTCCAGCCATCTGTTATAATCTTTCTGGTATCACTCCTCTCAAATTCCCTGTGTCAATTCTTTGAGATTGAGTCAAGACAGTCCCTTTCACCTCATCTATACTCTCATTGGATGATGATTCAAGAAGGAAATGCTCAAATGAACTTTTCAGTTTCTTCCTTGTCAATCATTTAGTGTGTTCATTTCTCTTTAAGATCTGGTATACTTTGAATGATCTTTGGGATAACTGTCATCGAGTTGCACCTTTTCAGTGCAACATCTGTCCTCAGGCAACATCTTGAAGGGTGAGGTTTAGATTTGACATGACCCGTTCGGCTTGATTACAAGAGTTCTGTACTGGTGCACAATCCCTTCCTATATGAAGATCTATGTAATGCATCTTAATAATGTTGATCATTAATGCTTAATGATCCATCACTTCAATAGAGAGATTTACACCTCAAAAACACCAAGAGTGTTAATGATGCTTTCATGATCTAAGGCTACAGACATGGAGCATGATGGCACTAGCAATTTCTTAGCACTCCAGTGGAAGCTACCATTTCTGGCTCTCCCATGTTTGTTGTCACAAAAAGACAGGATATAATCTTCGGATTTAGCACAACTTACCCACTTGCATATTCTAGTATGTGACTGAAACAGCAACCTAGAATTATCATCCCTCTAGAATTGTGAGAAAATAAGTTGTTTTCTGTGAAAATATTCTTTATAAATTTGTTAGAATCCATATTTTGCTGTATGTTTGTCTTTATGTATATTTTGTGTATTTTCTATCATAAATCGCACATCTCAAAGACTGCAGAGGCAAAACATTCCTAGGTAGGGTAAGGTTTTTTTTAGGTAGGGGGGTAACCAGAAACACACCTATTTCTTTTTTGGCATTAAGATCGATTGCAAATGAATATCAGCGCTGGATAGCTCGAGGGATAGTCACAAATTGAATACTCAAGATATTTGCTATTCATTAAAGACCATCGCTCGTAGAAAAAAGTCAGTATATCATTTAAAATATCTCTTTGTTAGACAATATTTGCCTCTTGCTATCGATGGGACTGTTTCTTGTAATGAACCTACACAAAACACTAGGTGTTATATGGAGTTTTACGTACAGTTCCCATATAGCTGGAGATTTAGTGCCAGCGGCAAAGTTATATCCCTCAAGAGATTTACCATGTAATTAATTAACCAGGGACAGGTAAGTAGAACATTACATCAGAGAGGCATCAGGCAGTCCGGCCCAAGAGACTGTAACCAGCGGCATCAAACCAGGGACACAGTGTGTTAAGCTATATCTACATGAATTTGATACATTTCCCACGAGCAGAATGACGCCATCCTTTCGGGCATGTATCATTGTGCTCGAAATACGAGGCAGTATGTCCGACCTTTTAATGCCATGAGGTAGGCCCAATGCCAATGGCAGCAGGTGATACAATTTCTTAATGGCTATTATTCATATAAATTAAATCCATAGTGTTGGACACTCCCCCTCCCCCGTTCACTCTATCAGCTGGAGTATTCTGTGAATGTAACCCTTACTTTACAGTACATTCAGCGTACATGTATCCGTGTTGGGAAGGTGAGAGTTAATGTCCTTGATGTCAAAAAGCTCTATCCGTGTCATGTTGTCATGCTATGTTTTCCTTCTTGGTGGGACGAGTCAAAGAGACGTTGGCACAGTGACAATACAGATATGCGAATACCGACATGGAAGGTGTAAATAGGATGCACAAAGTGGGGTTCTGACGCATGCCGACGTATTCTATGACGCGCTTTCCGACGAAATGTTCGACTTTGCGTTGGAAAAGCGCGCTAGGGGGCCGTTGCTGCACGTTTATGACAGAGTTGCGGATTGTAGGATAGCGATCCGAGGCCCTAAACGCATGCTTCTGAAATTTAGCGGATCCTGTCGTAATCGCATACGCACATCGCCGCGTAAAATGGGACTTTTAGCGATTATTTTTATTCGCACCTACGCACCATGGCGGACCATATCGCTGTAGGTTAAAAACGGCCTTATCTCATATTCACAATAACGATCAATGGTGGCACTATCACCCCTCGCCTCTATGTTTTTTTACCCATAGAAAATAGAGATCGACACCACAATGTGTCAGACCAGTCTCATTCGATTGTAGTGTCCCCTATGTGCAGAGATCGGAATATTAGGACAGTGGCTTAACTCTGAAATCAAACTAAAACTTTCGTGCTGTGATAGATACATCTTCTAGATATTTTTTTTCCTTAATTGATTCAAAATGCAAGGATTGTAACCCATAGCTGTCAAACCTTATGCCTATCACTGCACATTTGCTGGTTTATATCAAAATCATATTGGTAAACAAACATATTATGTGCAACGGTGGGAAGGGTGTTTCGGAGATGAATTTCTCCTTGATATTTGCGTCGAAACTCTGGTCGCGTCTTGAATTGGGTCGGAACAATGAGCATAAATTTGTGCCCACAAAAACCCTACGATACAGTCCGACACAAAATATTGTATCCCCCCACCTTGGTTATACAGAAGGACCTTTTTGTGCCCTTATCAATGACCGACAAGCATTAATTTAGAAACTTGCGTCAAGCATTTCTCTTTCCAATGATTAATTATAATTTCTGATGTTATGATAAATATATGACATATTATACGAACAGTTTAGCGTTCAGTTCCTAAATAAAGAAAATTCTGCAAATATCATCAATCAATACATTTATACTATACTTACTCTTTGACAGGCGCTTGATTAAGTACCAGTCATTTCCAGTGTGTGTGAGACAAACAACGACGTTTTCTACGATCACCACCTACACAGGAATAGATAATGCATGGCTTTCCTGGAAATTTATCGGGGCCTTTCCATGAAGAATTGATTTGCCGTTATGTTTACTTCTCCGCTATCTTTACTTATTGATGACTGTTGACGTATCTAAGCTATCAAGTCGATAGATGCTTAGGCTTGTGTTTTTATTTTACATTTCATTGGCAGCTTTACAAACACTGTAGTCTCCTTTACATTACTATGGACAGTATCTATCCTAATAGCAGTAAAGATAATACCTTCTAGACAGGTCTGTGTCAAACATCAATCGAATGTTTACTTACTATTTCAGCTTCATCTCGTCTATTAGTTCTACCAATATAATTTCGGCAAAACAAACATCTGAAGTTATGCAAATCATATCAATATCGAAGTTTGATATCTGGATCATGGGTTGAGTATGGAAATAATTGCTATTGAAGGGAATTTTACTTTTTTCTTACACAGTAGGGCTTTCTGGCCATGTAGGCTTATTAGATGTAAATTCCTCATTTCTGGATTTAAAAGATAATGGATAGATAGTTCAGGAATTTCTCTGATTATACCCCAACCCATGAAGCTAGGCCGGCTTATTGTCGTATTCTATTGTCGGATCACATCTCAAATCCACATTGATCAGCTTAAGGACTAACTTAAGTTTCATCTTGAGAGGTCCATCTGTTTTCCATCATACGAATTTGAATCATCCTTCAAAGGGAAAAATCATCCTGAGAGGTCCACTGGAGACATTCAATCCTGGTTGTTGTATTCCCTCATTTAAGCATTCTTTCCCATAGAATACATTGTATATCTCGTATACGAAAATGTGATGTTTTTCCTCGATATCAGATTATGGTTGTCATTTTCTAGATGCGATTTATTTCACTCTCCTAAATTTCTCTTGACGTTTATGGGGGTGGGGGCTGGGCGGGAGGGGTGAAAGATGTATTCCATAATCTCGCACCAAGAGACTAAACTAAAATCCAGGTGCTCAATGTCATGAGTCAAGGCGTATTACTCGCCTACTTCTATTGGTATCTGTCACGGCTGGCCCTTCACGCATAATAATCATACCTCCAGGGACCAGCAGCGATAAATAGCAAACTCCCAACATGTCCTACAAAATTATTTCCTATCTACACCATATTCTTTGTTCTGTATTAGACCAATCCGTATGCGCCATGGAATACTATATATACTACCCTCCGTTCCAAGTGACTTGTTGTCATAAAGAGAGCAATACAAAATAGCGAACAACTCCTCAATTTAAAGGCTAATTTGGGTTTATCAAAATAAGAGACATAGTAAGGGTGGCTGAATTTCATCTATATTTTATTTGTTTTTTTTGTCAGAAATATCAACCTCGTTCTGCAGGTTAATATCCCTGGCACAAAACAACATGGAACAGATTTCTCAGCCACACTGAATAAGTCTCCTGATATTACTGAAAAATAATACTCAATTTGAATTCGTATGTTAACGTGAGTTCCGTTTAAATATTCAATCTAAGAGGTTTTACACAGATAATTTTGACTCCAGATTGAAATGGTAAATATACAACGACCGCCGATTAACTATCAAAACATGTCTCACATACCCTTAGATCCTGTAAATGCTGCAAATGTGTGGTATAACTTGGACCCCGCAATATTAATGCTGAGGTGCTCGCTGTGGTGTGGACGGGACGTCTGAATACAGGAAACTACAGCATGCTACCTACATGTGGCTATCAATAAATGTATATGCTTCCTGACTCGTAAATATAGGTCCCTAGTACACGTCATTGTGTGACTGAGGGAAATGTAGCGGTTTGCTAAAGTATACTTTTCTAACCTATTCCTATATTGGCCATGCATTGAATGAGTCACTAACTGTGCCAAAGGTAAACTATATATATACAGAGGACATGCCTACTGAGCTCGGTGATTATGTCGTAGAATTATATCGTAGACCGTCCTATATTGGTGCACTTCAGGGAAGGTCGGTGGGCAGTCTATCTATAATATACTTGCCAACATAAATCCCCAGCCCTCGGCACACTCGTGTATATTGTAAGAGGAAGGAGCCGTGTGGCCGAGGTATATTAGTCCGCTTTACACCACTCAGAACACTGCTGGCCTTTTACAAGGTACGAGAGGTACAAATGGGAAGATCGCCGGGGGTCGTGGCGAGCTACTTTGCGACTCGGAGAACCCTTGTCCGTCTCCCCCGGGCCTTCCATCAGGGGCCCGGTCGACTGAGGGAGCAGCCAGCGCCACCCCGTCCGGCCCTGAGCAGCTCCGGGCAGCCGGCGGTGAGCGCGTGAACTGCTCACTGAGCAGGGGCTTCCTGATCGTCGAGCTGCTCGATGGCCATCATCCATCATGCGGTCTCCTCTGCGAGCCATTGCTTCACCAACATGAACATTGCTTACTCAACCAGCGACACAGGACGAGCAGGGCTGGCCGCCACCCGCTTTATATGATACGTCGTCGATATTCGCCTCGTAAAAATAAATGTTTCATTGTGACTGCGGCACACAACTATCAAGGCAATGGATCAGACTATGGAAAGGAAATACCACCACAGGGAAATCGATAACGTCTGGGGAAACGCACAGCACGACTGCCTGCCTACACGCTGACACTCGCCAAGACGCTGTGATTTTTGATAAACGCTTTATGGGAGTCTTAACGATCGCACTTAAATGGTCCCATTTCGGTCCATTCCCCTGATTAAATGAAGCCAATTAGTATCACGAAGTCTCTGTGTGAGACTAACAGATTTTTTATACGTGTAGTAGTGCCACTCTGGTGTATTAGCGAATGAAGGGAGAGAGGTTCTACGGAAAACACAACAGAATTTGGATAGTTAATAGTCTGACAACAGTATATTCAATGAAGATTTTTGGAATAGCATAATTTGCTCAAGAGGAATCAGAGATTTAAAAATGTTGCCAAAGCAACATTGTATCTCTTATTCTAATAGTAATTAAGCTTTAAACAGTTTATTTTACTGACAACCCTAAAATGAGTTGGTTTCACCAGTCTCAGTTCCTTTGTATAAAGTATGAATATGTTCAGAAAAGAAAGACCTTTTGCCCCAACCTTTAAAAGGCATTCCTGTCCAGAATATCGTGTAAGATATGGCTCTTGGGAATATCACAGTACTGTTATGGGGCCTGGGTAACTATGTGCTTGGGGGACCTGTAACACCTGCAGTCAGACGGCAGTGTCATTGACTGTACAGATGGGAGGAGGGGGCAGAATACAACGTGTGTGCCGTAACAGAGGACGCCAGAGACAGGACCATATTGCGATACAAACAGAACTACTGCGTTGAAAACAAACCGGTCTACCTTTAGCCCTAGGGCTTCTCTGTAAGAGCTGTGTATACCACTTCAGACGACCTCCCTTCCCTCCATTGCTGCAGACGCATCCCAGTGCCTCGGCCTGAGTTTAGGGGCTCATGTTGGTTCCTTCACACCTATATATATATATATATATATATATATATATATATGTATATATATGATTATATAACTCTGATTATATGAATATAAATTAACTGCGGTATATCACTTGTTGTTTGGCGTCATGTTGAGCAAATACTTTCCAGGTTACCCGGTTACCTGATGCGGTAACCGGAGGTTTCTTGGTGACGCTTGTATGGTTTAAACAGCATTCTGCTAACCCGAGCAGTTGATTTTTAATGTGGGGATTTATTTGCTGTTCTTCTACACAGTAGAATTATCAACAGTTGAATTAGTAACAATGAAATGACAAACTGCTTCAGGATATTTATCTTGATAACAGAACGACATTTCTGACGGCTGTAAATACGTCAAGAGCCCGTTGGCCTAGTGAAGTACGCACGGCTGTCAGTAATTAAATTCTGTTTATTAAGAGGAACATCCTTAAGCAGTCTTGTCTTCATTATACACCCTTTGATGCAAAGAGTTTCTCGTAAATAGACGCAGAAGGCAATTAAAGTGCGAACATCGCCCTTCTAAGACGTGCAGTACACTCAAGCACGCTCACGAGCTCTCACAGGATATTGACACTCAGTTAACGGCCGTTGCTCAGCGACGCCGGTTGTTATGGTGGAATTAAATCAAGACGACATCATAAAGTTCATAATGACTAGATATGGAGCTATTGAACGTTGGGCTTTAACATTATTCAGTTTGAATAGCTTAAATTTGTGAAATCAATAGATAAAAACAAGATAACTCGCCGAGATCCGCAGCGGTGGACACAGAAACAGACAACATATATACTTCTGCCCAAGAATGCCATGCCGCGCAGTACACTATATGTTTTGCACAAGGGTGAAGAACAACATTTATGATGTATGTATACCTCAGAACGTGAAGTAACTTGTAGAAGCATGTACACGGGTGTATAATAAATGTAAAAATGATAATTTATATATGAAATTCGTATTCGTTGTCACTTCATGTTCACATACATACAGCACTATCGACAGTCTAAGTTTTAATCCATACCATGGCTTTCATTTTAATATAAATCAATGTATAATCATTAACCTGGTAGTATGGGTCTTAGTGGACGTCTTATATGATGTAGCCAACTGAAAAAGGGGAACAGGCTGTACTTATATAGGGTAGGCCCTATACATATATAGGGCTGACGATGTCAGCACAAAATAGTACAGTATATGAATTAAGAGGGTATGTGCTCTATCATATGTATGTTATGACGTATAACGTATGAAATGTAGCCACGTATATATAATAGGATTTTAAAGCACGACCCTGTGTATCTATACATTTGGTGGTGTTATAAAGTACGTGGTACAAGATATCTTCATTAGTTCATAGAAGCACTCTAGGTCCCATATACGGGCATCTTGTTCGATACAATAAGTCTCTATCTGGCATCGGCAGCAGTGTGCACAATATCACCTTCTCCATACAGGCGGACTCCCCCTCCGGAGACTCCCTGTCGAGAGCCACCCCCTGCCAACTCAATAGCCAGCCTGATCGCAACGAAGAAATATTGAGGCAATCTTTCCATGGGGTCAATAAAAGATTCACCAGGAAGCCAAGCCAGCCTGTTCCCCAGACCAGAAAATGCAATTTGAACAGAAGCCATTTAAAGAGCATTTGCTGAATGCTGTACTGCCTATCATATTGAATATACAAACAACATAAATAAACGGTTCAATAAATCAATCGACTCACTGATAATCATTATATATTAATACCCTTTCCTTCGGAGATGTGATTAATTAGGATCATATAGAATCCTCAAAGGAAGATGAAACGTAGGTTTATATGGTGGTGCTTGGTAGCATTAACCCCCGTTCCCGGAGAAATACCCAAATGGAGACACTCTAGAATGTCGACTGCTATGTGTTTATCAATATGACCATGGCACGGCCGTGCACAGCGCCGCCCAGCTATCTTGTAGCGTGGCGCTGCGGGGTGGCGGGCAGTGGGGGTAGGGTTGAGGGTAGGAGGCGGTTGTACGTACCTGTGATGTGACGCACCTCGATCAGAGCCACTCGGCCTGCGCGCTGGTCGCTGGACTACTGGCGTGGAGGAGGAAGAGAAAGAGGTAGACGGCCACCGGAGTGGGAGGCATAAGGCAGCCGTGTTACCTGTGTGGATGAGGAGGACGAGGGGTTGTGCAGTAACGGGAGCCACAGGTCAGACTCTTCGGTGGATCCTCCCTCCACGACGGCGGCGTTGGCAGGCCCTCCCCACGGTCCTCCTCACATAGCGAGCGTGGTCACCGGCGCCCATCTGTACACACCGTGCTCCACGTATAATCACGGGGCTACCAAGGACCAGGAACGGCGGCCGCCATGGGTGCATGGACCGGCCCCCGACTGGATTCAGACTCCGACTGGCACCGACGGGAGGCAGCGTCAGGCACTAGGTCGTCGGCTGGCACCGCCGCTCCACCTCAAACCACCACCACTACCACCAGCACCGCCCACCGCTCCAGCCGCCACGGGCCACCACCGCGACTAGCAACGCCACTGACGCCACACTCACGCACCACCGCTCTGAGAGGCTCCTGCTGCCCGACTGGATCAAACCTAGCAGTGGGAGCTGCTCCACATTGATTTTAGCAGTGCGTCTACCAGCGCACCGCCTCACAGTAGGGCAGTGGCTTTGCCGGCCGGCGGGTGGTGGCTGGCGATGGGGTGTGCTTCGTGTGGTGGCGTGTCCTCTCCTGCCCCCATCTTCTCCTTCCTCCTTACCATATAAACCACGTGGCAGTGACCCTGCGGCGACATCCGGGCACCTCAATGGCCTCCGATGTCCAAGCCCCACTTAGAAATAAATCTGAGACAGCACCGGCTTGCTGCGCTAGTAGTAAATCCATTGATGGCAGAAGGGAGGGGATGAGGTGAAGGGAAGGAGTAAAGGTAGGAAGGGGTCTGCTGGAGGTTACGATGAGGGGCGAGGGGGCGAGGGGGGCGAGGGGATGGGATGTGAATGAAGAGGGGGTGGAGAGGATGAGGGGAGCAGGAGACGATGAGAAGTAACAGTACAAGAAGAATAGATAAGAGGACCAATGAAAAGGAAGTGTAGGGGTATGTATAGAGAATGATGTTCGTTCTGAGGGTGGTTTCATTATTAACATGATCCTGCATCCGTAATTGCTCTCATTTGGATAGGTAAGAAGAAAGCAGTGTATTCAGTGGGGGTGAAGGATCAAAAACGCATCTGCGTTACATATTACCAGTAAATCCTGCTATTAAACCTGCATCTGCCCGTAAATAGAGACATTCCCTTCCATCACAGCCCTGTATATGACCCCTTTAGGAATGTCGCTCGCGATTATAAGACAAATGGTATATCTGGTAGCATTTCACGCCGTGAGTTACAAACTCATTGCATGCCGCCGTGGAGGCCAGTGAACTCTGATGGGAGGGATTTGTTACGTTCGTGCCAGGAGCTTTATCCGACAGACATACTAGATTAGCAGGCAGTCACAAGGTCAGTCTAGCCAGGCTTAGTTAGTCCTGCATAATAAGCTAAACCGCCCCTTTGAGGTTACAGGTGGTGGCCAGTTATGGTTGGATAGTACTGAAGGTATGTGTACTCTGTTGGGAAATATACATTCATCTGTGCCATAGCCATCATAATCATACGTCTTTATCTACGTTATCATCTTATGAAGCAAATTGGATTATTGTAGTAAATCAAAAACTACTTTCTAATCCAATGATGAAGACAAAGGCAAACAAACAGTTTCAATGGTGCATAATCTGCATGCGACATGGATTAGTTCCCTTCATACATGAATTATATTTTGCTATCATTCTAATGCAATACCTGGTGGACTACGTCTGTGCTTCCTAAGGCCAACACCCTATGGAGTACAATTCCAATGGCTGGCACGTATCTTGGTGGACATTATGAAGGTGATCAATTATGCATGCCATATCTAGTAGCCATGTGATGTGAAATCATTACGTCTTCTGGTCATATATGCACATAGCAGGCTTATTATTCAATGGTGGTATGAGATACAGCAGTACATAACATGCCCTTTAATGGATAGCCCGTTACAAACTGTAGTTGATGTAATCAATTTCCATCAAGACTAAAGCTTCAGTCGTTTCAGAACTATGTTACTGTAAGAACATATAGCCTTTCTTCTCATTGGCGTTTGTACAACGGTAAGGCAGCTGCAAGGGTATTATACCGTATATATAATCATATTATTCATTAGGTATACGTCCACACAGGGCTTATTATGACGTGTAGTATAGCAGTGGCTGCAACACCGGTTGAAGCCATGGTTATGCGTGTGTGTACATCTTGACAAGTCAGCACAAGCCGGAGATGAACAGGGTTCCGTGGTAATTCTCTAGGTCCGGATGTAGACAGTGGCTATAGGTGCCAGTGGTGGCTCTCCATGTATTATTACTAGGACCTGCTTTGATGTAATATAAATTGCAGGAACATCCATGAGGAGATGAGAACTATAGGCATTCTTAAGTGTTATCCACACCACCTGAACGTTTGGATGGTTGTAACTCGTTGGATGAGTCCCTGTATCCATACTCCAACAAGTAACACGCAACTGAAAGGTTCATCTTAAACTAGTGAAGGACTCGAAATCTAAATAGGATTTTATGCTAGTAAATCCCAATGATTCCTTTTCAAAGATTTCCTTGGAGACCGATCTTATGTTGGCTTTTCGAATGATAGTGCACATGGTATTGTTCTTCCCCTGGTAATCCATACTTCAGTCTTCTACTTGCAACGTTGGTGTAGATTGTACAATGTTACAAAAGGAGTGGATATAATTTGAAAAGGCAGTGGTTGATTTTAGATCCAAGTGTTATTTGTTCGCGTTTAGGTTTAGGTTTAGGTTACTAGCATCTAGGTTTACCTCTATGGAAACAAAGACCAGGATTAATTAAGAAATATTACAAACGTTCATGGGAGCTATTAGGCAATGTTAAGCTCAGTGAATTCTTGTCCCGTGATTTTAAACTGAGGACGTGTGTGATCGTATTAAGGCTCCAGTGACTGAACCTAATGGATCTCTGGTTTATGATGGAGTAAGAAGGAGGGGTGGTCTTCAACATAGATGCCTTCAGGGACTGGGTTACACTGGCCACATACTGGTTAGCTCTGGTGGGGTTAGTCCTTGTGGGGTTAAATCCATGGCCATCTTGACCCATTTAATGCGATGTCTGTCACTCTTTGTGCTGCTTGGAGAGTGTATCATTTCATACTCTTGCCCATGTAAATATTTGTATTTTGAATGAAATTGTCATAAAGATAAACTTGATTTTGGATCTGTAGAGATATGAATATTTCATAATAAGCATTTCTTATTAGGCACAGAGTGGAGACAGGTGGCGGCCAATCTAGGAACTGGGTACGCTGAAGAACGGTCCCGCCAAGCATCATTGCACACTGGTCCCCGCCAGGGCAATGTAACTAATTTAATCCGTCGGGCGGCATCTTCGGTAAGACACGGGAAGAGGTAGGTGCATCAATTACATAAGAATTCTTCAATTATTTCCCACGTAGATGAGACAGTGAGAGAGAGAGACAACGAGGGAATGTGGCATGTGGATGATGTCATTTGATGTCAGTATTCGTGGAGACAGCGACACATTCAGGCTATATATTAGTGCCGTGAGGATGGAATCATTCTTTCACATCCCATGCAGACTCCTCGTCTGACGTTTGAAACATGGCCTTGCCGTAGGCAAGATCGAGCCAAGAAAGACCGAGTCTCGCCCGCCGGGTACTTCAGTGCAGACCCAAGGAGACACAGCGCGCTTTTTTGTGTAATGACTACTCCGTGTAATGATCGTAGACACGAGAGAGACGGGTCCCTGGAGCAGCTACACTCCTGCACTCTCCTACACCCCCGCCTTCATCTCTTCACCCCACCCCGACACCACCCACCCGCTGGGGGCAGGTTGCATGTGAAGTAGTCGTTGAGGAGTCCAACAGGTAGGCAGGGTTTCCTTTGGCTCGGGCAGCAATGTCAACGTGGCTGACTGAGACTCTGGGAGCTCAGTGAAGTGGTGAACTGAGATCAGAAGACAGTTTACAATCCAGCTAAGATGCTGAGTCAACACTGGACGCGCAGCACCCGGCATACAATACTCTCTCTGACCTGTGCGCGATTGCCTGCAGTATGTATTTGTTAGAGCATGGTTTTGTGTAATCCTCTTGAAATGTCTCTCATAATTACCGAGAGCTGAAGTCTGCATTGTATAAAGCACCATAAATCTAGCCTATAATTGGCTAAACTGGGTAAACATAGTATTGTCCGAATATCTCAAATGATACGAGAGAATCACCTTACGGCTATAAATGAATTGGAATGCCTCTCTCACAATCACTACCATATTGTTTGAGTCTCAATATAGTATCATTTGTTTTACTTTCAATGCCTGTGCACCAAGCCTGGTTGGGGAATGGCTCAAGGTCAAGGCTTACTGCTGCGGTTTTCTACGGTTTGTTCTATTCCCTATACGTTGCGGAGTCTTGCTATAATTTAAAGTAACGAGGCCTCTGGGAATGGCCACAGGTCTCCGTCTGCCACACGGTCATTGGATAAGGTATGGGCGGCCGCCCTGCTCAGGGCCTCTGCGTAAGGCCACCTGGCCAGACACACCGACAGACGTACGCCCTGGATCCTATGTCCTCCCTGCCCTGTGATGTATTCAGCCCATGGGGTCTCAAGTACAGGTCAAGACAGATCTTAGCAATGATATGTTTATCAATTCTGATATGATAGCCTTTTTTTATAAACATTTACGAAATAACCACAGAGTGTCATCTTAGTCTTAAAGGATGGTGTGTTTATCACTTTTTGATAAAAACAAAACATGGTCCACACTCCAACAAGCGTTTCGACACACTGCAACACAGAATTCATCAACATGGCTATGATGCGGAAATTTTGTTTCGCACTCTGACACATTACAACACATATTCTTTTAACATTCAGACATGGCCGTATGATGTGTGAATTTGGAGTAGTTAGGTCGTAGCCGTACCGGAGTGTGTCACTAGCAGTGGGTGTCCAGCCTAAAGCCGGATACGATCAGCCTTTCGACAAGCGTTCTGACATCGAATTAACTTTTCTGTTGGAATGAATGGGTTTTTCATAGCAGTGGAACCTGTAATCCGACGTGGTTTCCAACACACTCCGACACACACCTTGATACGGTTCCGACAAAATGGCGGTGCCATAGGCCTTCCGACAAAATTGATCGTGATCGATTTATCCTAGAGGCTTCACGATTAACTTCCGATATAAGGGAGTTATATTCCTTCCACGAGTACAGATATCTGGTGAGAATTGGTGGTACTATCATATATATTATACCTACATAGATCTTTTATTTATATAGCCTATATATATATATGTGTGTTCTATTTTATATTAGCAATGGTCTTATGTACATACTCAGGAACAGATCTACAAGAAATGTATTTGACACATTGAAATTATACATTTGATCTTTAGATCTGAGTTTATGATATAGTTATGTTTAAAAATGCAATAATTTGTAATAATTACTGTAAATGGTGTCCATGAGATTTGCACGCCTCTTATGTCCTTGCGTGTGTCCTTACCATGGTTACCTTTTTATTCCCACAAATCCCGCTTTAAAAAGTACAGATCCAAGGCAAACTGCTATTTTAAAAATCTCGCCTACCGGATTTCCACCGGGACTTAGGACTGACAAACAAATAGCACCATCGAAATCCGTTTTCAATAGGAAAGTGAAGAACGAGCTACTAATTCTAGAATCGCAACAATTACCAAATGGAACTAAATTTGAACTGAAACAGCATAACTACAGAATGATGACAACGAACTACCTTTGAGTAACCTCAATACTATTATTTCCTTTTCCAAATCATTGTATGTACTGATGTAAAGAATTGGTGTAATGTATTTATTTATGGAAGTCTTGTCCTCGAACAGAATTAATAAAACGTATTTTTCAACGTACACATAGTGACATGGTTCCTGTTATTAGCACGAGAGTAGAGGAAACCTTTGGTAGTATGTGCTTAGGTGACTGATGTATAAATCATGGTCGGTCTTTCTCATTCACTAAGGCACCAGCAACATCTATACCTTTGAATGGCTTCTGGTAATCTGGATATGTTGTAATAGAAGCAGCCATTAGAAGTACACTATATTCGAATTTCCAAACGACAAAAATATGAATTTATATGTATCAGTAGCTGGTGAATATGTAAAAGGATAAGCAGCTAAACCTTTACATACATATCTAGTGTTCTGAAGCAAATATGATGAAGACATTAATTTGTAGAACGACGTGGGGATTGTCTAACCGATTAATGAAATAGACACTATGAATGATACCAATATGAAAATATTCTGGAGAAGACCAGGTGCAAAAATTAAAGCCGATAGATGATAGAGGTAGGGTAGCAGATCCGAGGTATCGATCTCTTAATATGAGTTGACTCATTTCCAAAGAGGTTAGCTATGTGAAATGTTGTTAAAAATAATTTTTAAAAAGCCAACTGTGATAACATTGTTAGGTTCCTTGAAAGAATGACAGACTGACTGAACCTGACCAATATCGTGTGCGTGGAAATTGACTTTACTCGGCGGGATTAAAGAATAATTCCCACAGGTTTAATGAGACGAAACAAATCCGGTCGACATCGCCGGGGGGAGTCTTGGCTTTCAGCGGTGCTCAGTCCTCTGGAACAGACTAGTTATTGATTTGGCCGCAGGGTGAGCCTCCGTCGTAGTGATGGTCAGAATCCAATAGCACCTTCCGGTCACGTGAAGACAGAGGGTGTTTTGTCAATCCACAAAACATTTATTGCTAGGCTCCATACGTCCCTCGGACAATAAGGTACTGGCTTTTCGATAATCGCGCACATTAGGAGAATAAACAAACAGCCATCTCGTTTGTCGTGGAATGTAGGGCCTAACAATGTGCTGTTGTTTCATTGAATGTATGCTATTTAATTACTAACCGGTTGCTGCATTGCTGCCACGCACTATTATGAAAGGTTTGGGTTTTATGCAGTCGGTGGGTCATTGTTATAATGCACTTATAAAGTATGTACCAAACCAACCAGCCAGTCCTAAACCGTCTGTGTACGATCCTAATCTATATAGTGCACGAGAGGATACTATAGTCTGAAGTGATCATAGTAAGCCTAACAATCCTCTAAGACACCGATGCTCTGCCCCTTACAAATGCCACTGAGTTGGCAGACAGATAGTGAAGGCTGAGAGTCTATGTAACCTCCCCAACCTCTAACATCTAGGCAGCGTATCTGGGCGTGTTTTCCCACGCTCAATAATACCCCCTATCATCACCACAAACGATTGCCGTTTAGTCAACCCACCCTTACCCACTGACTACACCCCACACCTATGACAACAAATAAGGTTTTAACAAAAAAGTGAAAACAGCGTGAACAAAGACTTTACATCAGATGTTGCTTTTCTAAGCCGTCATTGAAAGGACATACTTGGTTTTCATAACACGAGACTTTGATGTGCTTGAATGTCTTTAATGCCATTTAACATTGAAGTTATCATGTCTTCGAGGTACGAAAATGGTTGGTTTTAACTTATAGGTTTCCAGAGGCTTCCACATTGATTTCAACGACGTGGTCTAATTCTTTGACTCTATGGTGTAGATGACCAATCTTCTAACGTTATGAGTTATATAGAACTATTCTAATCTAGCGGAAGCCTTAATTTGTTCTCTAGAAAGAGTGTTGTTAAATACGCTAGCGAAGTTCCATCGATAAATGTTCCACCTGTGTAGGACAAATCTTGATTTTACATGGTAATTCCCTACATTTGTTGCGGGAGTTATACTATGAGGACTGCTACTACTCCATTTGGACAGCAATTGCGCAGAATATATGCTTATTAATGGGAAAACGTATGTTCATCCCGCTCCTCACAAGAGTACCAATACCTATATGCTCAGTGGAGATGACCTGTGTTGCGACTATCAACCATGTCCTTTTATACCCCAAAAGAGGTGACAAAAGCTGACAAATGGCTGTCAGCGGATGACTTGCCAGCGGGCTGGCCACATATCTCACTACCTCCTTGTCTAACTGCCCGCCCTACCGACTGGCACATTACCGCGTTTCTACCCAACTTGACTGTTCTACCAAACTGATTGCGTACCTGACCGCTTACCATCTGTCTGCAGTCCACCAAACTGCTTACTCACTAACCTGACTGCCCATCAAATCTGATTGCCCCTATTCCAATACCTAGTTGACCACGAACTACCTCACTATACATCTGACTGCCAGCCGACATCCCTACTCATCCTCCTCAGTACTCTTCTAGATGACTGATAATCTACCTGAAATCAGATAGAAGGTCATAATTAGATAGGTGGGCACATCAGTGTGGAGTCCTGTTTTATAGACATTCAGTTTATGGTAGGTCATATGAGTAGTCATATAGAGAATCAGTGAGGTAGGGTGGCAGTCAGATACACAATCAGAAAGATAGGCTGTGATAATCCAAGGATGGATAGTCAAAGGGAAGATTGGCAGTGAGGTTGGCAGACAGGGAGATGGTAAGTAGTCAGGTGGGTGCAAAGGTTGGGAGGTGGCTAGTAGAATAGGCAAGTGAATGCGAAGGCACTCAGGTGGGCAGGTAGACTGGCTCAAGTCCCTGTCTGCTATGCCTACCCTTCCACCTACTCCACCCCTCCGCGCCGGTGATTCCTGGCCACACAGTAATGTATTTTATCTAACTTTGTTTAATCATGAATGTCCATAATCAAAGACTTGAGCAAGTCTAGTGGGGAGGCAGTCACTTGGGAAGCCAGTTGAGTGAGCAGGTACTCAGATGGACAGGTACCAAGTAAATACAAATACGTTTTAGCAATGTAAATTAACGCATTTATTTGGGAGAATTTACGTAATCTTTTACGTAGAAGGAACGTGGAAATGTTAAGGCTTACTTACAGAGATCTACCTGTGGGACACGTAAATTTACGTCTTGTGTTTACTGGGTAGCTAGTAGGGGCTGGCAGTTGAGTTGGTAGGCAGAGGACTGGCTGTCAGGTGTGTACAGGATTAGTATAGGATTAGATGCTAGACCTTGCAAATTTTGTATAGACATTCGTATGGAAAATCAAACCTTCACTCTCTCTCCCCGTGCTCACTTGTATACATTAGGGCCTATGCCCCACCTCCTGGATGCGTGCGTCCTTTACACTCTTGTAATCCTTTATATAGCTCTTATACAGATCTTCCTGTTCTAGAAGGGTACCTGCATCGTAATGAACCTCGTTGCAGTATGAAAAATGCACCCTCTACAAAATCGCCGTAAATATTATGAAGAGAGCATTCTTATATCTATGGTATGGCCTTCTAGTGATTTATAATTCATCACTATCCTCATCTTAGCTTGATAAACCCAATTATGAAAGATCTCAAAGGCAGCTCGAAGACGGACAGCGCCATTTAAAACATTAGCGCCTTACAAGAAAGGCACCTCAAGGTAACACCACACAAAGGTTGAACGGGCTCCATTAGAGCTGATTTATCATCAATCATTCATATATAAGATTATTTCTTAGATCAAACAGCAAGGACTATCCCTTAACGGAAGTATTTAGAAGGAAACCCACGAGATGAAAATAGCTTGGTCCGTAATTCACGAAGCGAAGCTGAGTGAATTACTCTGTGGTCAAACGAGATGGAGTACGGACCAAGTTATTTTCATCGAGTGGGTTTCTGATTTTATCTCACCCCGTATGACATTATTTATTGATGAAATGAATCACTGAATTAGCCGTTGAGTATTGGGTACACGAACTCCATGGCCGTGGAGTACGAGTTCCTAATGTTAAACCTATGGAGAAAAATACCGGGGTGAGATAAGCCTACATATTCGTATGGTACTACATGAGCGTATGCCATATCAATTTCGGAGGAAAAGAACACTGAATCGTAAATAATTAAATATTTATATCGTAGGGTCGTGAAGAACGTCTTTTTGTATGATAAAGGACATATTCAATTTGGGGAACAGCTAGCATGTATATATTGTGAGATATTCTCCAATTCACGGGAGCTAAACAAAAATTGGGTTATGTTCGACTGGCTGGAATGACGGGGAATATTGTTAGAGTAATAATGAAGACATCTGGCAATTTCATTACTTTGTTAGACATATCGAAATAGATCTTATCTGCTTTGTTGGTAATATAGATAAGATTTATTCTGCTTGATATATTTTGGAGTTCAATAGATTTTTCTTTTAATAAGGGAGGTCCTTAGAGTTTGGCGCATGGATTGCACACCTCATGCATACATACAGAGCACGTTTCACGGCTAGCACTGCACGTGATTCCTTTGTACAGCCCCCATGTTTGACTCCTGGTCTCCTGTGACACCGAGCTGTCCTTGGCGTGGTTAAGTAGGGGACCTGCCAGTGTGAGCTGCTCGTGGGAAGAAAAGGTCAATACTACAACTAGTGTCGTCAGCCACTCCAACTGCGCCCGGTTAAAAATAGTGTTTAAGGGAGGTTCAATACTGTATGTACAGAGTCTACAGATGCTAAAGCCAGTTCGCAGTCAACACCAAGGAGAGATTTGATACAGATGGTAAAATACCATTATGCTCTGCTCTTGTACTATTTTCTTCTGTGTAATGAGAAATAATATACGGGAATTATATTGGGTCTTTTAGAATTGATGACAATGAATTATATTGTATCTCAGCCCTATCACTAACTGATGGGCTTATGCTTGTGATGTGATATTCAATGGAATTACATATTTTACAATACTCCATGGTCGTTGATTACGAGTTCCCAATGTTAGGCCAGGGGTGAGAAACTATACGGAAATTGAAGTGGGTCGTTTAGAATTGGTAGAAAATTATAAAGGCAATCCTAGTAATCATGTCTAATATTGGTGAGGGGCCATACATAAAGTATGCACGCACTGAGGGGGGTGGGGGTTCCAAAATTTTGAAAATTCTGCGTACGTACTTTATGGATGGCCCCTCAAAGAGATCCCTTGTTCATCTTGAATAGACCGTTACATTCTGGTTAGATTATTTACATCATCGGCAATCTCTCATCACCATATAGAAAAGGGATATTGTTGCCAGCTCTCGAAATACCTTAAGTCAATGTCAGATAGTGTTGTCGAGCTTTGGGAATTCGGTTGGTACTTATTAAACAGAAAGCAGATAACACAAATAAGGACAGCAGAACTAGCTATTTGAATTGATCAACACAAACAGACGAGTATGCATAGACTGTGGCGTTAGCAAGGATCTTCTCGGCGAACAATAGTAAATAGCGATCAAATTTAATTCAATGAACTCTGAAGTGCAGATCTTTGGGAGGAACATCTGGCACCTTTTCCCTTGGCGAGAACCAATAGAAACCATAAAACGAGCAAATAGTGCTTGAGTTGCCAAATGCAATCAGATTTCGCCAGCTACAAGGACCCGAGGTCTCTCCAGCATTAGACAGGAGGGGGTGCAAGGTTCTCTGCAGATAAGATATCCGGTGATCTGCTCGCCGGCCAAACATTGAGAGCTGGGGGTGAGGTAATGGCACTAGCCCATGTCCACATGGTCCATGTATACCCTGGTCTCCAAGTGGTGTCCTCTGAAGGGTCGGGCAAATAGCACCACCCTGGTGGCTTATCAGACCTGGGGCTCTGCCCGCGTACTGCCAAACACGCTGACAGCGCCCTCTGTGTTGGCGGTGGCGCGCAGGCGCTCCACGGTAAGCATACTTTATTTGGGCAGAGTGTTGATCAGAGGGGGTGTGAGGGATACTCCATGCTGCGTCTGCTGGATGATGTAGTCGGGGAGGGTGACGTGTAAGAGCATACTTGTTCTCCTTAAATCCCTCTGAGATATTGTGTTCTTATGTAATCCAATGAGGGATGGAGAAATGTGTAATGGTGCAATTTCTCTGCATAATGATGGAATATATCTCAGTGTCAACGAGATAGGTATGGTAGGCTCTCATGGGATAACACGATACGCCAGGTATAATACTTTCTGCACACCAGACAAGGACATATAATACGGCCTACTATTAGGGTCGGATTTTTGAAACCTGCTAAATTCCGTTTTGATCCTGGGATCAGACACCCAAAAATTGTTTTTAGAATGATACTTCTTTTTATATTCTATGTTAGTCACCTACTAAGTACCTTCCAGAAAAACATTATTCCAACAAAATCGGATGAATGGTTTAGATTTGAGAGCCTTTTGAAGTTGTGTATAATACTGCATGTTGTCCAACCCCCTAAATATTTGAAATTTCTAGAAATGTTATAAATGCTGATAACTTTAGAAAGACTAATATCATATGGTGACACACATAATATTTTATCCAGAATACCTTTTCCATATATTAGATTTAAAAGAAAAGCTCTAAACCATATTTGGGTGTTGGGCAACACAGGGGTGTCGGACAACACGAGGGGTGTCGGACAACATGTTAATAGAATTACTCAGAACAATGAGAAAAATAATATTTGAGGCTATAATCCTTTATATTTTAAATGAAATGATAATAAGCTATATTTCACAAAGTAAACCACTCAATTATTGATATAAAACGACCCCAAAATCATAACTTGTGAAATAGCATGTTGTCCGACACCCCGGGGTGTCGGACAACACATGTTCAGTTTTTGAACAATAAAAAGTATATTCTTTTATTTAGAAAAAAAACCAACCTGAGTATTCATGAGTGGTAGGGGTACTTAACATAACCAGGGATATTTGTTACTCTATTATAATTATTATTTCTTTTATACATCCTTTAGAGGTGTGTTGTCCAACAACCAATTTTTTTGGAAAAATATCATCATGTATTCATTATGTTCTGATATCAGAATGGATAATCCGATTGTGCTGAAACTTTCAGGTATCACAGCCAGGATTCTGGTCAACATTGTACAATTAAGGAAAATTAATTTCTCAGTATAAATTTCATTTGTATTTTCCTCTGAAAGTTAGGGTTTTGAAGAACATGCTCTATGGGTCTCTATGTTGGAAAATTTGAAGGTCCTGGATAGTTTTTACTATTTTAGTATTTTTTCAATCTTTTACCAATTTTCTAAATTATATTGTCTACACTTCTCATGATATATGCTTTAAACATGTTGATAAATACAATTGGCTCAAAATTGTGTCTCCCAGATTTTGAACAAAGCAAAAATCGCTAGAAAATCACAGTTTTTGTTGATTTTCGGAAGGAAAAATTCCTCAGAGCTCTACAAAACCCTAAGTTGGAAAGAAAGATTATCAAAAGATACACCAAATAATTTCATTTTTACATCGATGAGATACGTTCATACAACATGAACCTTGAATAACCTTATTTTGGCAATTTAGCAGGTTTAAAAAATCCGACCCATTAACCCTTTCCCTGCAGCCCCAGTTCCCCTGCTCACCATTACATGACAGACATGGCCTGCTTAAACAGCCCTGTTATGGGAGGCACCTTTTGGGGGAAATAGCAATGTCACATGATGCGTCATGCGATTTGAGTCATTTACCTTGGGAACTGATGATATTTTGTTATACCATATCAATGGTCAATGTGGCTCTTATACTTTGTCAAAATTTCTTTTAATTCACACATTTTTAATTTTTAATTTTTAGATTTTGTAAATAAGTATATATTAAGAACGAGAGAGAACAACAGTATGCTACTCTTGCCGAGTCAGGATATGTATAGATGGTAATTGTCGGCCCTTTTATTAACAAGTTTAAACAAATTTAAACATAATAATCATGATAATAATAAAAAAAAAATTACGAACAGTATGTCGGAGACCAATGAGCGTAATGGCGGCCACAGAGCATGTGAGCCCACGAAATAACATGTGAATATCATGTGACCTCATGAATATTCATCAAGGAAGTGGTCCTGTGTCTCCCGAAATATATATCTATATAATAATATGTCCGATATAATTATACAAGCCATGTATTAAGAACGAGAGAGAACAACAGTATGCTACTCTTGCCGAGTCAGGATATGTATAGATGGTAATTGTCGGCCAAAACCCAGCCAAGAGTTACAGCTGTTGTTATTGTAAGTTTGTTTGTTTTGGGTTTTTTTTGGGTTTTTTTTTTTTTCAAAATTTTTGGAGAATAGTAGAAACCCTCGTGTCTCTCAAAATAACAGTGTCAAGAGATTCATTTAAATAAAGTAATACTGATAAGCTTCTCCAATCACCTCTAGACTTAATGTCAACCAAATTCATCCCTAATGAATGTAAAAACGTAGCCCCTCCTCGCCTTAGGCTGTGAGAGGTGACATTTTTTATGGATAGTTGTGAACACAATTTCCTAAGCTTGGTAGAAAACACTTGATAAGTAAGTGGAGTGATTTCCCCTGCTTTTAAGTAACTGAATAAGTAGTCAATCTGGGTATGTGAAACCTGTGCCAGTAATAACTGTAAATAAGTTCTGGCACAAAAAATGGAGCCCTTTGCCTGTGCGATAGGGACCTTCAAAATCCGGTCATGAAATTGAATGGTTTTTGATGAATATATCAAAATCAAAATTCCCCAGTCATAAAACATCAGATCTTTGCATCGTAAGGCGTGAGGGGAAACAGTGTAGTGTGATTTCCTCAGGAGTGCTCTGAAGGAAACCACTACTGCACACCAAAAACATAACTCAAAACTTTGAGAAAAGTCCAAAAGATTAAAAATTCCCCTTAGTTGTGTAGGGGTCAAGGGCATCGCTTGGGTAGTTGTGTGCCCAACCGCACGTTTTGCGCCCTTTAGTGTTTGAACAATGACAAATTCCTTTGGGTCTATGTGATCATAACCTTGAGTATTATGCAATAGCCATAATGCGCTTAAATAATTTTGAATTGAAACATAAGACAGTTGTTTTGACATGTAAGCTATGTAGTTACAAACTTGAGTAACATCAGCTGGGAAAGGATTGAAACCAAAATTACTACAGAACCTGAAATAGTGGTTCCATTGAGACTTTCTGGTCTTCATGGTGTTGTCCGCATAAGCCATTGACTGTAGTTGTGTTGTCCTCGTACGTAGAGCCTCCAATGACATCCCTGCAACAACTGGACAAATCCCCATATAATTCATTGTTGACAAGGGAAGAGACTGAATAACTGTGTATTCTGGACAAAAAGTCAGCTACCGTGTTATTTACACCTGAAATATGTTCAATTGAAACAACAAATTTGTAAATAAAGGAAAGCCAAAAGAGCTCCCTTAACATGTCCATAGTTTCTTTGCACCTACTTCTACCAGTGGAGACCATAGTTTTTACTGACATATTGTCAGTAAAAAAAAGAATGTGTTGGCCACCAAAGGAAGGCCCCCACAATCTAGCAGCTACCAGTAGTGGCCAAAGTTCCTTCGAATTGATGGACCCTGATAAGTCATCAAAGGTTGGGCCATGGGCACAATGAGCACAAACATTTGTTTGAGGTTGGGAATTCCAAGATCCCCAGAAATAGTCTGCATAGTCTGATCTATAGCCTCCAAAGCCTTGACCTGAGGCGTCTGTAAAAATACAAACATTGACACTGGAGATTTTTATAATCTTCCCGGTACCATTGAATATACCTACAAAGGCTATCCACCACCTAATGTCGGCTTTAAACTCTGCAGTGAGTCTAGCTCTATGGGATTTGTCAGCCAGGGTATTACAAAGGTTGATAATCCGTCTGCTGAAGGTTCGACCACCCCTAACTATGGTTGAACAGTGTGCTAACAATCCTGCGAGTTTCTGGATCTCCCATTTTGAAGCCGATTTCTTTGAAGACAATTTTTCCAAAAGTTTTTGGAGGTTGGTGAGGTTGTCAGTTGGTAATGTCAAAGTCATAGCTTCCGTATTTATGACAATGCCTAAATACTTAACACTTAATACTTAAATTGCGAACAATGAAGTCCCCAATCTGTGTGAATATGAATGGGGCGCACTTCAAGCCGAAACACATACAACAATCAAGGAACATCTCATTTTTTCCAAATAAATTCCATTGGAAGCCCTGGTATTGAAAATGACCAGAAAAAATATTTACAGATCTATATGCTTGAGAGATATCTACAACTGACATAAAGTCACCTTGGTGTAAGGCCTCTCCTACAGTGTCTAAATTTTTATAAGAAAATTCTTGACACGAGTTGTTCATACATGTATTTATGCTCCTGCCTAGGGGGCATTTGCAATCGGTGATTGGCCTAAGCCCTCCGTCAGATTTTTCAACTGCCCCTAATGCATGACAACAAACTGGTGCTTTGTGCGCCTTGACAATCTTTTGTTGGACAAATTCATCCTCCAAAATGTTGGACATTTTTTCATAAGCAGTGGTTTCATGGATACTATCATAATTTGTACAGACATATGGTTCAATCATCACATTATCTACAATCGGAAAACCATAGTAGATCCCTAGTAGGACATAAAGATCCGATACACAAAGAGAGTCTAGCATTTGAAGCAAGAAACCAAGGCAAAACATGGCTTGAGTTGTGAGGGAACGTTCCCTATGTAATGGGAACAATTACAAACCTGATCAAAACAACTTACACCCACCTTAATTCGATCTCTTGTTGCACGGATTGTTAGTGACAACACATCGTCGCCATCTTCAAAAATGACCGGACACGATGTAGTGCCGCAGTAAATACGGTCTGACATATTTTGTTTGAGTAATTCTTCAAACAGCGATAAAACAGTGTCGTTTTTGTCAGAATAATTCCCAGTACATATATTCAATGGATAATTTACTGAGTTTGACAATAATGGAGACGAACTTGTATTATTTACCGCTTTTGGTCTGGACATTAACTGCGGAGTGCTGTCATGGCCGCTGTTGACTACCGGTCCCAGTTTTCCAGCTAAGACAAAGGCTGGTTTGGCGAGTTCTGCATTTGTTTTAGGCGAATTAACGTCTGAACAATGATGAGACTGGTTAGTTCTAGTAATGTGAGAAGTATGGGTCCTGGATGGGCAGTAATAGCCAGTATTTCCGACCGATTCGTCACACCCAGTCATGTCAGGAACAATAACATCCGGGTTAACGCTTGGTCGGACAGTGTCCACCTCGTTACACATGTTAGGAATACAAGAACAATTTTCGCCACTGCAATTGGATTTACCGTCACTGCGGCAATCAACAGACCAACATTCTGTATCGTGAACCTGTTTAGTGTCAGATAGTCAGTCTTTGTCCTGGCGTTTGACGTTAGGGCAGGCGTTCTGCCTGTGATCCTCACCATGGCACAAATAACACACATGAAGTTTGGAACATTTCTTAGGATTGTTACAAAACTTGTAATTATAATACCAGCAGACTGATCCTTTACCTCGGTCTTTGTCTGTGTTCGTGGTGGACTTGGTCTTGCTCTTGGCTTTCGCCGCAGTCACCGTACCTTCGACTCCCAGATGCTTGTGAATGGCCTCTGTCGATCCATAGCTGAATGCACGTCGTCCTTGGAGATTGGCTTGTTGTCGAACCTCGGCATCGTAGGCTACCAGCGACTCAGTTGAATATACTTTGGTTGCTGCCTTGTCAGAAACAAAACGTAGGTGGTCCAGCATTCCGGAGATTTGTATTCCGGCTCCGTATGCCGCAAGGACAAGTGCGACAAGAGCACTGATGAGGGCGGCAAATGTGATCGGCCTCTTCTCGCCTTCACGCAAGTACGGCCGCAGGCTAAAGCGATGACGGGAGGATTTAGGACGGAGTGGTTTGACCCTGGATGTACCTTTGTGATGTTTGTGGCGGTCGGAGTTTGATGAATCAGTGGATGAATCCGTAGATTCGTCACTTGACGAGCGACGAGAAGCTTTCTTGTCGCTTTTGCGGACTCGGACAGAGAGACGTTGCACAGACGAAGTAAGCGCGGCCATCATGGAATGTACCTCTGTCGATTGTCGCTCCTGGTTCTTTAGGAAGCGTTTGAAAAACTTTTCACCAACGTCCGATTCTTCTTCTTCACTCTCCTCGCTACTGTCATCGGTAAGTTCCTGTTTTTCTTTGCTATTCGTGACCTCTCCATGAGTTTGCTTACTTCCTCCAGCTGCCTCCGCGAGTTTTTCATTCTCCGACATTTCTCCTTCGATTTGTTGCTGTTTTAACATCCAGCACTTGCGACCTCTGGGTGCGATGTGTTTTTGTTTGCAATGACTGCACTTTGAAACAGACATCAGTGAAGATCGCCGGAGAAAAAAAATTACGAACAGTATGTCGGAGACCAATGAGCGTAATGGCGGCCACAGAGCATGTGAGCCCGCGAAATAACATGTGAATATCATGTGACCTCATGAATATTCATCAAGGAAGTGGTCCTGTGTCTCCCGAAATATATATCTATATAATAATATGTCCGATATAATTATACAAGCCATCAATGATGCCTTTAAGATACCTGGAGGAATCGTCCTGACATAGCCAGAGGAATGTCTGGAGGCATCATGCCGCCATAGCCAAGGGAATGCCTGGAGACATCATGCTACAGTTAAAGAGTTAAGTCATCAATGTGATGTGATGTTTGTGTATGAAAGATATAAAATTACACATTCGAATTTATACACAATATCAACTTGTTTCTAATACTAGTGGGTGTATCCTCCGCATAGTTGATGCGTAGTAAAATCCTAGCGCGAGCTAGGATTTTGTGTAGTGTCACACACGCTATTGTTTAGAGGATACACAAGCTAATGTCAGAAGCAGACCTGTTGATGTTGTAATAATTATACAACATTGCAAATTTAAGTTTAAATCAAAGCAAAGACAAAATGGCCACTGATCTCATGTATTACGTTGCAAGCTAAGGACGTTTCCCATATTCTTCTAGGAGACGGATGGTTGTCTTCTCCTTGGGTAGCGATAATGAGACTGTATATGTTTTTATTGCGAGCTTCGTATTAGATGGATGATAAAAAGAATTACTCATGATATGAATGTTAAATATGATTACCATGTCTGATTAGATAGATGTATTCCATGTTTATAATTATCCATGCCCGTGTCTGGTTTGATGGATGCATCTATATCTTATATGTCCCTCCCCAATGAGCTGTTATTCCTATCAGTCTATATGTTTATCACTCTTATCTATGGATGTGTTATACATCTGTAATTCGCTATTTATCACTCATATGATAGTTCGATTATGCTAGGAATAGATTCGCTACACTAGGGTGTCCTTCAAACCTGTGGGTTTTCATTCATGTCAAACAACTAGCCCGGAGCTTATCAATTTTACCTCAGAGAAAACAATCTTCCTCCGCGCTCTTGCCTTGCGTGCGATGCTGCCTATTGTCCTCTGAATTAGGCCATGCTTGCGTTTCCATCGGCGTACAATGAATGCAATTGAAAAAGGATGCTGGTGTATGCAAAGCCTTTCATCGAGAGGCGATGCTTCGGGAAAATCAGTAGAGAGCTGAGATGGCCTGTAGCTGTAGACCTGTACCGCTCACTAGTCCGCAGCGAACACGGGCAGACCGCGCGCAGGCAATGCTCTGTAAGATTGAGTTTCTTTGAAAGCGACTCCGTTGGGACTGCGGCGGTCTCGGGGCCTTGTCTGTGGGAATATGGCGGGTGTTAGGGCGCCGCCGTCAGCCCCGGGCCTCCTGTCACCTTGTTGACCCATCTGTCACCCACAACCTGTGATCTTGTGACGTCAGAGCACCAGCACTGGCACCATGTTATCCGTAATACTGTACCATATGAGCACTAAGCCGGCTGTCTTAGCCAGAGTCCCGAGTACCTCCGCATCGCCGCTATTTATTCATTCTAGTGACGTAGGCTTATATTCTTTACGGAATACCCACTGATGGATAGCTACTAAAATCCCCTTTAGAGACGACTCAATCCACTTTGAACTGCAAAGCATCCGTAATGCGATATTGATGTTAACGTTCTGAATGTGAGTAGTATACGAAAAGAATGGCATAATCTTGCCACACCTACATGTAAATATATGTGTGCGTGTATTTCTATATACTTCAGGCATATATGTGATTAAAGAAGAAACCAACAGAATTTGGACAAAGTAATTATTCTCCATCAGTTTGAACGCTACACGATATGAAAGATTAAAATAAAGGTGACCACGGTCCAGATCTATATGCCCCAAGATACAACCATTGCACAAGTGCATATCTTGAGTGTTATTTTTATTTTTAGATGAATGGTACACTATAATTTATGAAATATCAGATCGATAATGTTGACCCTTACACATAGAACAACAACGTACTTTTTCAACTACTAAAACCTCTCTTCCTAGTCAAACCAAGAAAGTATTGATTTGAGATATTCAAACCTTATCGAGAATCACCAACTTTGCAGGGCATACGGGCAAATGTATCGTCTAATTCCAAATTTTCATAATTTTCTTATCAGTATCTCACACGTGAGGGAGATTTTCATGAAAGAATACTCCCGATTCTCCCGATTACCAACTACCATTTCAACATGTTGAAATGTCGTGACCCTACGCTCGTACATGAAGACCCTTTACTGTGGCTCGCACAAGGGTTATAGTTTAATAACATTTAAGTTCGTTTGGTGAGACAGTCTTAGCCATCCATAAGGTCGTCCATAAGTGTTGAATCAAGTTCACATATATCATCCCTTGGTCTCCTTTGCAGACAGAAAAGGGTCTATATGTAATCCTAGATTATTCAACGAGCCCCTGGCAGGTTCTTTCATCAGGACGTAATCATAGACCAACTTTTTGATTCATTCAATTGACGACCCCCATTAGACGACTACCTATTATAATTGTGTTATGAGACCTATGTTGCTGGAGATGAACATGTTATGACTTCCCTCGGCATACATTTTTAACGAACGTGTACCTCTTTATGACTATGAAGGGATCGGGCGGAAGAATGGCGAAGCCGAGCCCGGAACACGATGTAAACACCAACGACCCTAATAAATAGAAAAAGAAATTCTATAAAAAAGCTAAACTGGAAATGAAAAATAGGTTTCACAAGCAACTGCTTATGAGTTGGGACTGTCAATACAATATACAACCCAGAGAAGACTCACAATTTGTAAATGAATCCATATGGAATAACATGTTTATACCCATTAGACTGTCCAAACCTGTCAAAGCTCATATGCAGAAGGCGGGGATATGGCAAGTGCGACATTTTTTTAAAAAGGGAGAAATGTTGACATATGTAGAGATGAATGAAAAATATGGTACTCAGTTGACTTTTCTTGATGTTCTGGGTCTCAGGGCATCCATACCCTGGCTGAGGTTGTTAGAACCAGAGGAAAAAGATCTGGAAGGTGGGAAAAAATTGCTCTATCAAATTCCGGGAAAAGAACCTGTGGATATTTTGAGGTTAACCAGTAGAAGAATTTATATGATTCTAAGGGACAGGATAGCTAGAATCCCGAGCTGTATGGGTAGGTGGAAAAAGGTTTTTCAAGATCTCGAAATCAACTCCAAGGAGTGGGAGACTATATATCGAATACCATTTTCCTCTTCTAGGGACACAAGATTGCAATCACTACAGTACCGGGTTTTAAATGGTACTATTACATGCAATAAATATTTAGCCCAGAGAAAGGTTGTTGATTCCCCAGAATGTAACTATTGTACAAAAAGGGACGACTTAATGCACTTCTTGGTAGAATGTCCAGAGACAAAGTTTTTCTGGGAAGCCATAACAAGATGGCTGAAAAATGTCCTTAGTGACAACTTCTTAAAGATTACTAAAAAAGAGGTTATATTTGGAAGATATGGTGTTGCCTCCTCAACCAGGATGGTCAATTATGTAATTTTACAAGCTAAATCCTTTGTGCATCGGCAGAAATTATTTTATGCAAATGACTTGGATATTATGGCTTTCATGGTGGAACTTAAGAGGAAATTAGAGATAGAGAAATATGTATATATGAAGGAAGGTCGCATGCATAAATTTAAGTATTTAGCTCAACTGTGGGAGACAATCCAATAGGGGGGAGTGTGGGCCTTTGGGGGGTAGGCAGAACTAACTGCAAATACTGTTTTGATGTGTCTGTCATATTGTCTTGTTATGTTTTGTCCTGTATGAAAATAAAAAAATTGAAAAAAAATGGGGAGAAGAAATAATATTCCATGGGTGAGATGTGACACATGTATTTAGAAAATCTGTAGAAACAGGGTAGATTATTTACCAGTGCATGACAACCCTATATCATTTAGAAATGTATCTGTTTCTTTATGGCTGCTAAAATACTTGTGTGTATATATCCTGTACAAGTTGAAAATAAAATATTCTCCACAATAAAAAAAAAAGAAAAAGAAATTCTAACTAATCTATATGTACATACACTTCTTCCAATCGTATCCCAGATCATCCATGGCACAACCTTTACATTGCGTGATATTCATAGCTTCTGATCGAATGCAGATCGTCGAATTTGGTTATGAATTTGGTTAATCAAGAAACATACCCTGTTATCCACACATACAAGCAATATTTCAAACTGCGTCGTATGCATGCAGCAATATGCCTCATCCAACAAGATTGACAATTGTCAGCGGATGCACCACCTGCCGCCTTTCATGTCTTAATGCAACCTCACTATCCCTTTCTCTAGAGGGCTCTTAGACGAAATTATATTACCTACCAGCAATGCGACTCCGGCTATATAGTTTCAGCGTAATGGACCTATGCAAATATATTAGCCCATGGTAGTGCAACTGCCGGTCCAAGAATTTATGCTCACTAGTCATGCATGGCGTAGCGAGTCCAGACCAGCAGCCAAGGACTTACCTTCCAACAGCCTTCATGAAATTCCCGATGATGGCTGGCTTTTGTCTGAGACTCCTATGCTGTGCCCATACCATGCCGACCAGCAGTGGTCCTTGCACTGATTATATATGTATGGTGCGAGTTACTCTCGGCCATATTGACAACTTAGAGATGCCCCACTGGTCGTGTGTGACGTAATAGCATATCACGCTTGCGTGGACTGCTTGTTGGCAACGCAAGGTTATTCCAAAGGGAGTTTGCACAAACGGCTTCAATTAAATCATCAGTTAGATAACGTGGGTGCACTGCTGTAACCTCATAATGTTCTGACCAGTGGGCAGGTCTCTGTGTGACTCAATTAGTTCTCTTACATAGGATCCCCCTCCCCATTCCTTGTTCATAGCTGTGTCCAGTCTTGGAATGCTTCAGCAGCCTTAATCTATCAGGCAGTATGCCAGTGAGGCGTGCACGCCTCCTTTAACATAACCGCGAGAAATGAGCCGAGTCGGCGCGGTGGGCCTGAGAACTACCCCATCATTGCATAATGAGGGAGGGAGGCCGGACATTCTTGGGCCTCTGGGCGGGGCGGGGTGGGGGGGGGGGGGGCGGGGTGGCGGGGGCGGCGGGGGGAGGGCGTGCATGGCAGGCAGGCAGTCGTCGTTCGTCTTCTCGTAAATCCCGTACTAGTTCATTGCCGGACATATGCCTTGGGCGAGCTGTGTATTTCAATACGATATGCCGAAGGCCCACACATTCAAAGTAGTATCTAATTTCAGGAGAAACACGGTAAGCGTTTTATCGAAATGCGGCGGTGTGTTTTATCAATGGGTAGTCGACGTAGCCAAATGCATGCCCGGCAGGAAGGCTAGTCCACCCTGAGAATACAATGGGTCGGGCAATTTCTGAATGAGTGAGAGAGAATGCAGCCCTAAGGATGCCTAGAAATTTGTCTGATATGGACTAAATGACCACCGAAGGCAAGGTATAGCACGACATGGCTTTTCTACAATGAGTAAGCTGAGTGTTCTCAAATGGCTTAATTTTCATCGAGCTCTATTGTGTTATGGAGGTGGTCATCATTACCCCGACACTAAACAAGACACAAGGTGGCGGGTCAAGTGATCAATGGATTTTGATAAAGATTATTTTTCGGGTTTACCATAAAAGGGTCTCACAACTATCTATTGTTTATGATAGCAGAAAAAAGTGGTTGTCCCCCAACTTTCAGGACAAGAAAAACACCTGAAATAATGGATCATGGTCGATCGAAGGTCAGTTATAAGTAGAAGATATTGATCGCAACTGTTACATATATCTGTGTTTCCTCTATATCGATGGGATGATCAAATTTAAGCTTGAACCTGACCAAATTTGTCTATTATTGCTCACATTATGTTGAATTATTTACTTCGTATTATGCAAACAAAAACATGTGAGAACAAATGCATCGATACACGATTCAAATTGCACATCAGTTTTAGAATTTAGATTTCAATTTTAATGTTTATGCTTAAACACAAATGCTAGTAGTTGGGTGATTTCTAAATTCTATTGAGTTTTGCAAATAACACTGGATAATATAAGTTCCATATATCAGCAAATAGAAAATGCAAAAAAATGGCATGTCACCATGGTAACTTCTATGGTAGGGCCATCTGAAAATGTAAGTGCTAAACTATGGGCATCTATGGGAAAATGCAATACTCTGACTTTGTTGCTAAATGACACTGATGTTCTATTGCTATCTTCAAATAGTTCTGGATCATGGGTTACTCATGGGCTTTGCTCAGGGGTAGTCATTGCTCCCCCCGGTGTCCCCCTCTACCGCGCCTCACGGGCGCCCCTCCTGCCCCCTCGCGGCTTTCACTCATACTACGCAGTCACGTGGTACAGCCCGGTCCAGACCCCGGTCTCACTTCTCCTTCACCCGCCCTGCAGTACGCACGTACTACAGTACCATTTTCGTCTCTTGGCCACGTGCTTCGCCTCATACTCCCCGAGTACAGGCTAGCACCCCCATACACGCGATACGGTACAGCGAAAGGAGAAATGGGTCCCACGACGAGGAATACCCCGGTGCCCAGCACATCGAAGCCGACGGAATCCACGGCGGAATCGGAGGCCACTCTCCAGGAAACGGCCGAGTCCAACGAGAACATCGAGTCGGTCTCGGACAGCGGGCGCACGGTAAAAACGGCCAGGATCTCGAAGCTCGAGTCCAACATGGAAAAGATGGGAAGGACGATGGATAGCATGTTTCAGACGATGCAGGCGATGGCACGACAACGGTCGCCGACCAGGGCTACACAACCGACGGTCCGAGAGGCACGCTCTACGGCCGAGGACCGGACAAGAGACTGGGCCCAGGACCAGACGTCGAGGCTGCCCGCACCCAGACAACTCAGGGAACGCTACCTGAGCGAGGAACTGCTCCAGCGAGAGATCGACCGCGAGGGCATTCGGCATGAGCGCACGGCCGGTAGGTTTTCATCTGACTTGACCGTACATAAACTCATTTCTAAGCCGTATATGTATGTGGAACGTGAGGGCCTGTATACCATGTCCCAAAAGCTCGAGGTTAGGGGAAGCCTGGCCCCCATGGAGTATGTGAGCGCATTCTTACTGATGATGGAGGACGAGCGGGCGATACCCGAGGGCGACCGTCGAGACATGTACAGGCACCTCTCGCAGGTAACGGTGGACGCCCAGACACGGCCGTGGCCCGCGGTTAGGAGGTGGTCTAACTACATATTCGATCAGGTAGAGGCCGGCCGTGTGTACTGGTCGGACCACGTGCGCATTCAAGACGAACGCGTACGCATAGCTATGACGGCCGCCACCAGCGCCCCTAACGGTCAAGACGGAGGAAGGGACGGAGCCCGAGAGCTCCCCTGCCGGGCGTACAACTCGGAGCGAGGTTGTCGCCTACGCAACGGACATCAGGACGGGCAGATCAAATGGGTTCATGTTTGTTCGTTCTGCGACTCGGTGGGGCGGATGTGCACGCACTCTATACACGCGTGCAACAGGAAACTCGTGTATGGTGCGGGTTATGACAACGCTGCACCAACATCCGCACCCGCCCCACGAAGGACGCCGCACGCCGGACACACGGTCCGCCCCACCGAACTAGGAGTGCAGAAACAACACGGCACGGCTTCAAAAAACGGACCGGACGCGCCCCGCGAGTGAGCGTGGCGCGAGACGCACCCCTCGGCCTCGGTACGAGTGCACTCGGCGAGGGGGACCCGATCAAAGAGTGCAGGAGTGATGACGTCACCCCCCACGTGACAACAACAGCGCGTGCCGCGCACGTGGGGGGAAGCACGGAGCGTGCAGCCCCGCCCACCGAGGAATACACTCCCGCCTGTGGTAGTGTTAGCGGGGAGGCGGAGCAATTGGCTCGGCAATTGCCCCGGGAGGACGGCCGCGAACTCAGTCCCATCGACTTCGCTGCCGTCAGAAAGTTCTGTGAGACCGGGATACCTGTCGCCGGAGTCCGGACCGACCCCGAGGCGTTCGCCGGACACAGGAGGACCAACTGGCCGCAGTTCGCGGCACACGGGCCGCCGGACCACGCCCACATCTACGATATTGTGAGGCGCACGGGCCTACCCAACGCCCTCGGGGCCCGTATCGAGATCCCCACGGACCTCAACATCCCGGTCTGGATCCGATATCTCTCCGGGATCCCCGGCAGCAAGGAACTGAGCGATTTCATCAGGTTCGGCTTCCCACTGGGTTACGCCGGGCCGATAAGCGATACCCGCGGGGTACCCAACCACCCCAGTGCTACAGGGTACCCGGAGCAGGTGGATAAGTTCATCAGGAAGGAGAAGGGGTACAGCAACCTCATGGGGCCGTTCGAGGCCCCCCCTTTCCTACCCTGGTGTCACGTGTCGCCTCTAATGACACGTGAGAAGAGAGGTACTACCGATCGCCGAGTGATAACCGATATGACGTACCCCAAGGAAGACAGCGTCAACGGCTATATCGTCAAGAACTCGGTTTACGGCGAGGAACGGGAGCATGGCCTCCCGACCGTGGATGGTTTCGTCGGCCGCCTGGTGGCCTCGGGGCCCGGGAGTTTCATGTCGACCATCGATATATCCCGGGCGTACAAGAACTTCCGCTGCGACCCCCTTGACTGGCCGTTGCTCTGTTTTGCGTGGGGGGAGGCATTCTACTGTGATACGGCGATGCCCTTTGGTGCCCGTGCCTCCTCCTACCACATGCAGTGTGTGGCAGAAGCAATAGTGAAGATCCTCAGCCAGAAAGGGGTCGAGGCCGCCATGTATCTGGACGACCTGATCATCCTCTCGCCCGACGAGGACAAGGCGGCCTCGGACTTCGCCATCGCACGAGCCCTCTTCGAGGAGCTGGGCCTCCCCGAGGCCCGGGAAAAGGCTCAGCCCCCCAGCCAGGTGGTCACGTGGCTCGGCACTGGATCAATTCCATAGACATGTCGCTCTCCGTCCCCGAGGACAAACTACACGAGGTCCGAGAGCATGTCAGAGCGGTCGCACAGAAGCGGTCGCTGACGAAACGCCAGCTGCAATCAATTCTGGGGCGCGTGTTACATGTAGCCAAGTGTATCCGGCCGGCACGCCCCTTTGTGAGTAAACTGCTCGAGGCCCTCCGGGGGATGGGCGGGTACTACATTAACATCAATTCCGAGATGCGGCAGGACTTCGAATGGTTCCTGCGCTTTGCCGACGGTTGGAACGGCCACGCCCTCATCCCCCGAGGCCCCCCGACCAAGTGCCTGATCGTGGACGCGTGCTTGTCCGGCGTCGGGGGTACAGACGGGACCTACTCGTACTCCGGCCGCGTCTGTCCAGTGAACGACCCTGTTACCTGCATCGCGGAGCTCGAGGCCCTCAACACGGTATACGCGATGTGCACGTTCTTAACCGACCGTGACCGCGGCACCCGGGTGGAAGTCTACTGCGATAATATGGGCACCGTCCAGGCACTCCGGTCGGGACGCGCCCGGAACCCCGTCCTGGCCGAGTGCGCCCGTCAAGCCTGGATGGTGCAGGCTAGACTACAAGTAGACTTCGTGTACACACACGTCCCGGGTGCCCTCAATACCGTGGCCGACGCGCTCAGCCGGGCACACCTAACCTCGAGGGACTTTGATACGGCCTCTAGGTACATAAAATTCCACTCCCTAGTCGAGGTCATGCCATGTACTCATGTTTCGTTCAACCCTGTGTTACGTCTCACCTGCAGATCCGGCGCTACGATCGCTCCAGACGAGGGCATCTGCTCGGCAATGCGAGGCGCGTGCCCCCGGAACGGTCGCGAACCAGCGCTCCGCCGTCGCGACCTACCTCGCATTCTGCCGCCGGATGGGCGCCGACCCCCAGAAACCTACCGTCAGCTTTACCACGGCGTTCCTCGAATACGTCGCGGACCACGCCCCCTCGCCGGCGACGGTCGCGAACCAGCTATCACACGTGCGGTCGCACCTACGGCTGACGGGGGGCGACGTCGCGCCGACGGAGGATTTCAGGGTGAGACGTGCACTCGAGGCCATGAGACGCAACAAAACATACCAACCGAACGTCAAGCCGGCGGTGCCGATGGACGTCCTCAGGGCTGCCCTCGAGGCCCTCGACGAATCACCTCTACACATCATTCTGCGGGCCGCTATCCTGGTGATATTTTACGCGGCGCTGCGACAAAGCGAGGTCGCCCCTCCATCTGCGACCAAGTTCGATCCGACGCGACACCTGTCACGCCGAGACGTCGTGGTCACGCCCAGACAGGTCTCGATACGCGTCAAGGCGGCCAAGAACATGCAGATGGTGGGGGAGGAAAAGACAGTCACCCTGCAGGCGTCCTCCGACCCGTCCTCGTGTCCGGTGCGGGCGGTCAGGAAGATGATCGCGGCCGCCCCCACGGCCAGCCCCGAGGACCCGTTCTTACTCCTGGCAGACGGCCAGGTAATAACGACCAGAACTCTGAGCAAGGAGTGGAAAGCGCTGCTACTCACCGCTAATCAGCCTACCGACTACACCCTCCACAGCCTCCGGAAGGCTGCCGCCACTCAGGCATACCAGGCGGGTATGCCAGAGCTGTCCATCCAGCGCTATGGCGGCTGGAGGTCTAATTCTCACCGAGATTACATCAAGGACACTGATGCCAAGGCCGTTAACCTTGCTCTCATCCGGTCCCTAAACAAACTTTCATAATTTTCTCCCACCCCCCCTCACCTTTTACTGGCTTCTTGGCATTTTTATTATATTATACAATTACGTATGTATTGTCTATACAACTCTATTGTATATCTTACTTTCATATTTTTATAATTGACATACATCATACTGTCAATTATCATTTATCTACTTTTACTTACCTTCATATTCACATTACATTTTAATATGCCGTCCAGTAAGGTCGCCATAAATATTTTACTGCATTTTACTACATAAAATTAAATAAAATTTTATACTCCCAGCTACTGCTTCTCTACTTTCATCCGGGGTTAGGGTAATGGGTTACTCATGGGCTTTGCTCAGGGGTAGTCATTGCTCCCCCCGGTGTCCCCCTCTACCGCGCCTCACGGGCGCCCCTCCTGCCCCCTCGCGGCTTTCACTCATACTACGCAGTCACGTGGTACAGCCCGGTCCAGACCCCGGTCTCACTTCTCCTTCACCCGCCCTGCAGTACGCACGTACTACAGTACCATTTTCGTCCCACCCACCCACAACCTCTCTCTCTTCACCTACTCACGTAGACCATTTTTATTATATTATACAATTACGTATGTATTGTCTATACAACTCTATTGTATATCTTACTTTCATATTTTTATAATTGACATACATCATACTGTCAATTATCATTTATCTACTTTTACTTACCTTCATATTCACATTACATTTTAATATGCCGTCCAGTAAGGTCGCCATAAATATTTTACTGCATTTTACTACATAAAATTAAATAAAATTTTATACTCCCAGCTACTGCTTCTCTACTTTCATCCGGGGTTAGGGTAATGATAGTTGGGAACATGTACAAATGAGAAATGCTAAAAAATACCATGCTAATTTTCATGGCAAGACTATCTAAAGAAGGAAAGTGCTTATCTATTGGTGTCTATGGGAAACTGCTACATTTTCATGAAACGAGATAGCAGCACCAGTGTTAAGTTGAGAAGAAACAGGGGGCGCTTCGATACCTACCCGCATTTGTCATCAGGTGTAATGTGTAAAAGCATTAAAATAGTGTTTCATTATTATTCTGCTAGGTGTTGTTAGAGGTTGTGACTCTGTGTCATAGTTGTCACAAAGAAATGGATTAGTTCCTCAAAAGTTTTATCTGACAAGACATTTCAACGAATGATTTGTAGCTGTCCTAAAGCTGAATGTGAAGACTTTACATTTGTTTATGTTTATTCAATGTAATACTTTATAAAGTAGCTCGAAATTTTGCTGAATAAAAGATATATACAGCTGGCAATTATTAAACCAATAGAACTTGATGCAAGTGGTTGTGAATAACATTTGCTTTGTTTGTGATAATAAAAGAAATGTAATTTATCTTCCTATTAACTTCGTAGGTACTTAGAAATTGCTAAACATTTGTAAGGATTTAACGTACACTATATCAATATCGTTATCTAAATAGGATAATGTTATATCCATCCTCAGAAAAAGAGACAACAAAAGGAGATTAGACTGCTCAGTAGGCGCCGGAGGCCTTAGTCTACCTGGAGTGAGGTTGCCTTGTGATATAGTGACTGCGTGAATTCAGTTCTACAGTGTGAGTGCCTAGAAAACCAACATTCATGGAACTAACTCTCATAGGGAGAGTACACAGAGTGAACATATCGGAACTCTCAACAATGTGTGAACAGAGAAAGGACTTTCATCAGATTGGACTATAAGTGAAAAGGATTTGGGAAAATGTATCTAGAGTGTAGACCCAATTACAGTACTGATAAGAACAATGGCATGATGAAACGACAAGACGATGGAGGTGATATGATTCACAGCAAGCAGTTCTACGACAATAAAACAAGAAATAAGGTACTTCGCAGAGAAATTTAGGATTTTCGTACAATAATCTTCAGAGCAGTTCCCTGGTCTTATATAACCTCTAATAATGCCCCACAATGGTACTACCTATCCGTCATATAATAGTTGTGTATATACACAATAATGACTGGTTTTGTTTACAAGTGGCCGTAATCTCCGAGTAGTTGACGCGTAGTAATATCCATGCGACAGTGAGGATATTATTTCGTCAACTACGAACAGACTAATTTTAAATGATCTATATTGGATGAATATTCATGAAACTTATTTTGGAGTTAATAATGATTTGACTTTATCACGGATGGGACTTTTTCCCCAGAATCTTGACAATCCTGACAATCTTAATAATAATTAAAACATATTCCTTTCTTCAAATGTAGATAAATTCAAACATCGTATTTATGTGAAATATCATTTATTCCAGCATGGACAATTGGCAAAAACGTACAATCGGACTGAGGCAGGGGCAGTTAAGGATAAGATGACCCACATGAAGACATTGGCCCTTGATTATGCTGGAGAGGTCAACGTCTTCGGTAAGACCATATATATATAACCTTCGATATTGACATTAACTTCTTAACTTCAACAGGTTCTACCTATTGTATTGATGATTATCAAAATGTTCTCTCTATAGCTTACCATTATGTGCGATCATGACAATCATAATTTATTTGTTGGTTTACCATATCAATTAATTTTTCTTTTTTTATTTGAGCATGTCTTTTATTACTCTCTGGACATTATCATACAGCTTATAACTTTCAGCTTTACCAAACAATTCTCCGTACATTCATTGTTACCTTGTGGTCATTTCCATTGCTCCCTTTTTTTTAATACCAGTTAACTATATAGAAACAAAACTACCTGAACATCATTTAGGCTATTCTGGAATATCATGTCAATTAATATTAATGAAAATATCTCTATCGAGACTATATTCAAATGCTTAATTGGTGATAAAGTGGACAACAGGAAGCCCTCCGAGATGATGAACATTTTATTGTATGCTTCAAATGACAATGCAGAACATTTTTACTGATTCTGGTGAATAGTAGTTATCAAAGTGTATCATGACTATGGAACGAGTATGACAGAAAACCAGGTAAAACAGCAAAGTGATGGATGCTAGACTGGACCCGAAATCAAACCGGGTAACAACCGATCGTGTTCCATGAAAAATAAAGAGGGTTTTAAAAAGAATTGTTTTTTTGTTCCTGTTTAACATCTGATGTGACGGAAAGTCAAATAACGTTTTCTTTTAAAGTTTCCCAGAGAACCTATAAAATAAGATGGCATGAATATGCTAATACATCTAATAAAACGTGTAGTAAATTCATTAGTTCAAGCACTAGACTTTAGATAAACTCGATTTTCTATATGCCTTAGTATCTAATTTTGTGCAAAAGTAGTCGTGATGTATTTGGAAATGTGGTGGTCTGTTTATATCGTAAAACTAGATGAGTTTTAATCTTGGCCACCGTATGCCACGACTGGAGTTTGGCATAGTGATTTCACGAGGCGAATCAGGTTTTGATTTTATCCTACCCTGTCTCCTCGATTTTGGAATATTATGTGATAAAAATTCTGTATGCCACTAGTGGCATATAAAACTACGGAAACTCAATGTTGAGCCTATGGGATTTTATATTAGGGGTAGGATAATAACATATACTTCATCCTCTAGAGATCCTGTATTCCTAAACTATACTATGCCATGTATAAATATGCGGGGAAGATGATGACTAACTAGGGTGGGTTCAATCTGTGGCTAACATCAACAATCCAAATGGCATTCACGGCACAGATGTCGACGGAAGCTATTATAGGACTTTCCCATGAATGCTGAACTAATACTTCTGTTATTCCTTTTCTTTTGGGGTCAATATACCCTCATGAATCTGTTCTGCTAGCCCCCTGTGGGGCGATTTAAGAGAGTGGTTCAGAGGATTTAGATCCTATGCATTTTCTAAAACCTCTACATCAGATACTGAAATTGCCCAATATAAACATCAGATACTGAAATTGCCCAATATAAACAAGGCGAGGCGTTCGATTCTCCAATTCTGAATGGGTGAGGTAAGGAAGGAAGAGAAGGTAATAGTGAACGGGAGAAGGAAAGGAGAGAGAAAGAGAGAGACCAAGGGAGGTTTGGTTCAAATACACCATGCCAACATTGACACAGCTCCAGCCAAAGTAAGCATCACTGTCCGTTTGTCTGTGGGGAATATCACAGCCACCTAGAGGTAGGTCAATGCTTCATCATTGAATGCATAGAATATAACAGATACTCATATGAGTAGGGCTTTGCGATCGACCAATGTGGAGGATGTTATGTGGTGGAGGTCTATGTTTGGAAAGTCAATGGCCCAGGGGTCCTCTTCAAACTAAAGTTTGGGACAGCATGTAGGCATATGTATAACCACCGCTGTGTGATAGGCCACATGTGTGACAATAGCGTATGCGTGCTCTTCATTCCAACAAATGTTTATCACCTGGTATTTTTTCTCTTTTTTTTAATGTATATATCCTTTATTTGCCCTGTAGAAGTTTCTAGCCTGATGACCGGTGTGATCCACCCTTACAGCATTTTACCTGGTAGAACAAAACATACATGAAAAGTTTGCAGACCTTTGTACATCAACTTATACAAAAACGACAAATTTTAACACTATAAAATGAACAAAGAGGTGTTGAGGCAACTGATTACACATATAGTTATACTAATTATATATCAGCGATGGTCACGGGAGATCTTCTGATATAGAAAATTACCCATCAACTATGACAAATTTCTTTTCTCAGAAACCAAGAGTCTGTCAGTTCAGAGAGTCTGGTTCAACAAAACTCAGGGATAAAAAAAGGGAGATAAAAAACGCAATCAGAGTAGCAAAGTCGGAGCAGGTATTGACTAAATTGGAGGAAAACAAAAAGAATCCAAAGAAATTTTGGACCGAAATAAATAGACTGTTAAAGCTCCGAAGAAGCGCTATAGCTCCCGTGCTGAGAAATGTAACCACGAAAGAAGAAATATCTTCGGATAGGTCTTCTGATTATCTAAAAGAATACTTCAGTACCATAGGCGAGAAACTTGCGCAGAATAGGAATACTGATAATGCCACAAACTTATCAGACATGAAGGATTACGAAATAAATCATCCACATATACCTATGGTGATAAATAAGCAAACTCTGTATGAACTGATTAATGATGTTAGTACCTGTAAGACCTCAGGACTTGAGGATGTAAGGGCATCAGTACTCAAGGAGTATTTGTATTTAGCATTAGATCAATTGGAATATCTGTATAGTCAAAGCATGAAAACAGGGATATTTCCATGTAAATGGAAATTCGCAAATATTACAGCACTCCCAAAGGCTATTTATTTGTTAGTCAATGATCTGTATGTGGCTCGCGATAGAGCAGAGTATACCTGTGCTGTGTTTATTGATTTGAAAAAAGCATTCGACAGTGTGCACCATGGTAGGCTTCTTCAAAAGCTAAAAGAGCTAGATCTTAGCCCTATTATGCTAGAATGGTTTGCTTCATACTTAAATAACAGAAAACAAAAAATAAGATTTGTTGATAGTTCATCTCGCTGGGAAAATGTTACCTATGGTGTGACGCAGGGCTCTGTTCTTGGACCAGTCCTGTTCACATATTATATAAATGATGTTGTTAACTGTTTCAATGAAGTTAAATATATATTATATGCAGACGATCTGGTTATTTATCACTCGGCTAAGGATCCTGACCTAATTGTCACTGTAATACAGAGGGCGTTGGATAGTTTCTCAGAATGGGCATACACGAATATCCTGACTATTAATACTAAAAAGACGAAGTACTGCTGGTTTGTGACAAGAAACAAAATCGGTAAGACAAAGGATTTTAGTTTATTTATGAATTTGGAAAAATTAGAGACTGTATGTGCATACCAGTACTTAGGGGCTTATTTGGACTCAAGTTTAACTATAGAAAAGAATTGCAGGAACACAATAAAAAAGGTTAATCACAAAATATTTGTACTTAAACGTATCAGATATCTTATAACCAGAGAAGTGGCCATAAAAATCTATAAACAGGCGATCCTACCGATGTTCGACTATGCATCAATTCTCACAGAAGGAGCTAACAAAATGTGGCTAACCAAATTGCAAAGACTGCAGAACAGGGCCCTGCGGATAATTGTGGGGGATGGGGCCATGGTGCACACTGTCGAACAGCTACATACTATGACTAATGTGAAGCTATTGTCTAGGAGGAGACAAGAGCTGACACTCTCTTATATGAGAAAAATCTTTATTAAGACATATGGTCCTATAAATATGAATGTAACAGAAATTGAACATAGAGAAAGGGAACTGGATACCCAAAATGATCTGGTGCAAACAACACAAAATGGGAGAAATTTACGCTCTGGTAAGAAACATAATTTTGCCCTAAAAAAAACAAAAAGTGAATTTTACAAAAAATCCCCTGAATATAGGGGTTCCAAACTCTGGAATGCCCAATCACAGGAATTGAAGGAAGAGCCCACTAAATATGCTTTTAAGAAACATGTGAAAAAACTAGAGCAAATATCTGATAAGTGGCCGTGATATGTAATATGACATACCACCAGTTGCTTATCATTTTGAGTATATAGTAACCTAAGTCATTATAATTGCAATAATGTATTAACTATACTATTGCTGTATGATCGTAGCCTTTCCAAAACTGTGAGTGAGAAATTGGAAGTGGAGACTTTTTTAGAGAGATACACATATACTTGCTGTCTCCCGTCTCCCATCTCTACTGTCTAAAGAAAAACTATGTTGGCACCCGCCATCCCATATCATTATCATTTATCATCAACAACACTTGTTAACTTGTTATTATTACCAATAATACTAGTTACTACATATGGCTGATGTACGGAAATATTCGTTGATATGCATTACGCTGATGACGCCTGATAAGATAGGCTCATTGAAAACCAAATGTATATTTGAATGCGCCTAATAAAAAATAAATAAATAAATAAATAAATTGTTGGATTTATATCTTTTTTCGTTAAAAGATGGTTCGATATATCTAGTTTCTGGAGTCAGCACATTCCACAGGTTTGCACAATATGTATACCTTTTTTCATTCTAAGCCTAGAAAAGAGGATCTGGCTTTCCGATCAGGTGCAATGCAGCCATGATAGCCTCATGCACCCCACAATCCTCACAGTCAGGTCAACCTCACCTGTGTATAGGTCTCTTTGAGAGACTATCCGCATTGATGTGTTTCCTTCCCGGTCTGTGTTCTATTTCACAATTCTTTAACCCAAACTCGGATAAAGTTGCCAGCCATCTGCCAATCATTCCCTCAGCATCTTTAAAGTTAAAGAGCCATTTCAGAGAAGATTGATCTGTACGTAAAATAAAATCTCCACCTGCCTAGAAGTGTAGATATTTTTTCATATATACTACCACCGCCAAAAGTTTCCTTTTGGTAGTACAATAGCTCCGCTGTGCTTTGCTCAAGCTGTGGACTGGTTCCCTGCCCTAATGAAATAAGGGACAGGTAACGGGTTCCTACGACCTGTAACTAGACTCTAGTATGTCCCGTTGTCGCTAGGGCCAGGGCTGGGTTCCGCATATATCTCCACCGAGTCCCCTAGTTGATACTCCGGGAACCAGTGTATCTGGTGGTCTGCCAATCCCACAATGCAATAGAAAAATGGAGGCGTTACCAATAATGCACCACGAAACTGCAACCCGTTACATGGCCTATAGTCTAACTAGGCCAGGCTGCCAGGCTACTCAAGCTGTTGCTGGCAAAGGCAATAGGAACCTCTACCTCGTCCTAAATCTGGGACAAAGCGGCACCTTACTCTCATAGCTAGTGTCGGTATCCAGTATGAACTGGCCATTAGGCAATGGGTACTGGAGGACTGGAGTTTCGGTAAACTTCCTCTTTAGTCCTACAAAACAGTCCTCAGCTTCAGCAGTCCATTCGATCTCCCTCGGTTTTCTTGTCTTATCGAGGACCACATATCGTTACAGCAGGTGTGCAATTTTAGAGAAACCCTGGATAAAGTCATAGTAATATGAACAAAATCCTAGGAAAGACCAGATGGTTTTTTTTCTGTGTTTGTGGCCAAGAAGCCACTCATCTAACTTGGAAGGATCTGCTCAGATTCCATCACCCGAAACAATTCTACCCAAGTATTCCACAGACTGCTTAAACAACTTACACTTCTGTGGTTTGAGTTTCAAGCCATATGACACTATTCTCTTAAAAACCTCGTTCAGGTTAAATCTAGACATTGGACAGAAGTCTTTCCGAAGCTGAGTATGTCGTCCAAATAAACCAGACATTTCTTCCACTGTAACCCCCTCAACATCTTATCTATCATGGACTCAAATGTCGCAGGTGCGTTACAGAGACCAAAGGGCATTACTGTAAATTCATACAGCCCTTTGAGGGTAGTGAAGGCTGTTTTAGGTTGGTCTTCCCTAGCCATCTTAAACTGCCAATATCCCGATAGGAGATCCAAGGTTCAAAACCATTGGTTCCCACCCAGAGAGTCTAGGCTCTTATCGATCCACAGTATAGGATAGGGGTGATACCATTCAGTTTTCTATAATCTATACAAAACCAGCAAGTAACATCCCTCTTAGTAACCATTACCACCGGACTAGCTCACGGGCTCTCACTGGGTACGGTTACTTCCTAGGAAATCCAAAGGTTTGGTAGAGATTGTTACTCAATGCCGATAGGCTTGCTCCGGTATCTTATATATATATATATATATATATATATATATATATATATATATAACAGATCAACTTTCCTTCCCTGGATCCTTACAGGTACATACCAACGTCTCCCACCTAAAGGTAACGGCTGCTGTATGATCCGGGAGATCCCATCAAGTGTTCGAGATCCCATCCACGCTGGCGTAACCATTGTAGACAGGGGTACCCCGGGGCCAGATATCGAGAACAGATTGTCGCAACTTGATTCAACATCTCCGACTTGATGGTCGCAGTCGGAGAATTTTCCGACTTCAAAACTTCCACGATCTGGGAACTCTGACTTACAGCAGCCGTTTGTATGATTTACGCTAGAGGCCGGGGGTGCCGATCTCTGCTGCTTTGTAAACCGTACAAACCACATGTTGTTCATTTAGCATGTCGTATGACATCGTGAGGTATTATACATACTGGATGTTAGGAATTTGGAGCGTAATTTCATAGAACAACATGGCCATGCTGTACATGCTGCAAAACGAGATTGGGAATTGACGGATTTTTTTTACCCTAGATAGAAAACGTGTCGAAGCGAAATTCACCACACTACCAATGTCTCTACGTGTACAATATAACAGTGTACTGCACCGGGTGCTCTACAGAATTCATACTGTATAAAGAGCAACAGTACGTAATCATTAAATGTACCACATGTGTTTATGATAACACAAAAATACATGACGATGAGGCGCATGGAAATATGTTATTCCAAGGTGCGATTTACGCAGTTAACTCAGTAGATAGTGTAGCAGGCTTCTCTTCAAGTTCCATCGTTCCGACCTTGACACCCAGTCGCAGCGCACAAGCACAAATCACCCTTTTCGTTTCAAAGGAAGAGAGAGGTATATATCGGGGTCTGTATGATATATGTATTTCTTAATAGTGTGTCTAAATATGTGTCGCAGGCCTTACTTTGCTGAAAGGACCATCGTTCACAGAGAATGCTATGGAATATAGTTTGAAAGTGTAGGCTACTAGATGAGGAGAGTAAGGAACAGGTGTGACGACATTGACCTCCTCGGCCTAAACATATCTGTAGACACAGGCAAATATAGGATCATAAAGCTAATGCCTTTGCGTCCTCATACGTTGATTTTTCCTGTTTTAAATCATGCGAATCCGGCAGAACAATGCACTCAGTAACGTAGGTTAGCTAGGAGAAGTGGTGAAACTGTGGTGCCACCTATGAACAACTTCTGGCATAAGTTCACCTAATGTATATACACAAATAGTTGTTTTTCTAAAATTCTCTGAATATAAGCATTTGGATAACATTTTTGTTTTCAAATAAGATAGAAATAAATATATAAGATACATTTCATTGCATATCGTAACTGTTCTTGTTGATTCAATTACAGATAGTTAATCTAATGCCTTTTTTATGTAAAGGAATAATGCCTGGATAGTTGTGTCAACAATCATCAGAGTATGATTTCGCGTCAGAGGAAAGACACCTAGAGGTTCATGAATCTAAATAGATATAGATCTCCGGGAATAGGCTAGGTGTGATATATCGCAATTCATATTGAATGTATTCCTTTCTATTTATCAATTTTTAAAATGCGTGATTGTGTATTTTGCAGATAGGGGGCTCACGACCACAGATGAAAATGGAATGAGAGACCAATTTGTACGCTCAATCTTTTCTATAATTTGATTCTTTGGTTTCCCAGGTCTGACAGCGTTGACAGTAGATATTGTATGACTATAAATGATAAAAATAGTAATGAAAAAGACCACTATATATATATATATATATATATGGCACTACCTGCAGTGAATAGGAACTCTCGTACACACTGTCCTCCAAGCTTTCATAAGATCTATTTTGTCCACACAAACGAGTGACTCGAGTGACTTGAACAACACTTGAACGACACTTGGACGAGGATTTCTCTACATACAGGACGACACCTGGGACCTGTTTTTAAAACTAAGAACGATAAAAGAATTGGTTATATCGCGGTCCTTGATGCATTCTTATTACCTAAAGTGATCTGTCTTTATTGAGGACATTAGAAAATCAGATATGATCGGTAGGTTAAGCTGTAATCTTTATGCAGATGATACGATAATCTATAAAGCAGCAAAAGACGTAGAAGAGCTTAAAGATGACATGCAATCGGCGCTAGATCACTTTGCCCTATGGTGCGATATGAATAAGCTTACTGTAAATTCTGATAAGACTAAGATTATGTGCTTTGGTACCTATCAAAAAATAAGAAGGCAGCCAAACCTATCTCTATTGTTAAATGGGACTGAACTCAAAATTGTGGATAGGTATAAATACCTGGGCATTCTTCTTGACCAGACACTGAGCTATAATTTCCACCTGGGTGAGATCTTAAGAAAAGTCAACCACAGAATGTATCAAATAAGCAAGATGAAAAGCTTCTTGGCACCGAACACACTGCTCATGTTTTATAAGACGACAATAATGCCCTACTTGGACTATGGTGATATTTTATTTTACTCTGCTAGTAAAGGGATGCTGGGAAAAACTCCAAATTGCCCAAAACAAATATCTGAGGATTGCTTTTAACCTTGACAGAAGGTCCCATGTTGATACCATACATAATATTGCGAACATGCCTTATCTTGAAAAGAGAAGGCATGCACATATGCTAAATTATGCTTACCAGAGATCTATGGATGATAAAAATCTAGAGAAAAAACTAATTGCGACTAGACAAAATTCGGCCAAAATCCTAAAGATAGGTAGGCCTAGATTGGAAATGTATAAAAAAGCATTGAACACCAAACGGCCTTGGCATGGAACCAACTACCACCAGCACTTAGGTCTACTCCTACGCATAAAGAATTTAAGAAACTCACAAAAAAGATAATGATGGAATCGATACCAACCTAAACAAACTGTTTCCTACCTATTGTGTGTCATATACCTGAGACACTAAACTGCGAAATATCGTTGATCAGCGTACCCTCTTTATAACTAATTGAACGGAAAATCAAACTGTAAATGTTAACCCAAAAACCTTGATGCAAATAAAGAAAGTTGTCAAAAAAAAAAAAAAAAAGGTTTGGTGCAAGTAGGGCTCTGGTATTGACTGCTTCCCCATCCATATCTCAGTGGACACGATCAAAATTCTGTTTCCTACCTATTGTGTGTCATATACCTGAGACACTAAACTGCAAAACTTGCCTATGTATAACTCTATCTTCACTGATTTCATCTAGTATATATATATATATATATATATATATATATATATATATATATCTATGCTTTCGATGTATGAATGCACCACCTCACTTACTACAGAATGTCATCTGATACTCAAAAGGGAGCTGACGGAAACCAGCGAAATATCGTTGATCAGCGTACCCTCTTTATAACTAATTGAACGGAAAATCAAACTGTAAATGTTAACCCAAAAACCTTGATGCAAATAAAGAAAGTTGTCAAAAAAAAAAAAAAAAAGGTTTGGTGCAAGTAGGGCTCTGGTATTGACTGCTTCCCCATCCATATCTCAGTGGACACGATCAAAATTCTGTTTCCTACCTATTGTGTGTCATATACCTGAGACACTAAACTGCAAAACTTGCCTATGTATAACTCTATCTTCACTGATTTCATCTAGTATATATATATATATATATATATATATATATATATATATATATATGTCTATATATGTCAATATATTAATATGTGTGAGGACGCAAGACAACACTACGCTACTCACCAAGTAACAGTAGCTATGTTAATCCACGTCACGCCTTTGTTTCGTCACGTGTCTTAGCAACTGCGCGGTCGTTGGATGCGTGACGTAGTCTTCTATTAATATAAACGGTTAATCCGCCTTTGATCTCGCGTAGATCAGCTGTGTTAAAAAACTCGCAGCTGTTTCGTTATAGTTTAACTCCGTTTCCTTACTTAATGATTGGAGATCCGACTCAAATATGGGGAGGAGAAGGAAGTTGGCGCCAGCCACATCGGTCGATGAATTTAATTCGGAGGATTTTAGATCTGATTTGGTGGATTCTGACTACGATCATCAAGAAGAATCAACTGACAACCCGGTGGAAGAAAGAGCGACCAGATCAACCGTGTCTTCAGGATCGGGGGAGCAGATAATGGATCGGATGAATCGTTTAGAGGCATCTTTATTCACCGTTATTGGTCTTCTCCAGGAAAAGAAAGAATCTGTGTCGGTTCCAGCAGCTGGGTCAAATCCAAGTCAAGGTGCGGTCGGTGGGATTCAGAGTGACTGTGTTAAAGACTGTGTGTTACCTGCATCGAAGACTACTATTGACCATGAAAACAAGACCAACGAGAAGGAGAAAGACAAGTCAAAATCCGGTATTTATCTTTCGAAAAACTATCTGAATGAAAATGAGAAACTTGTCACCATTGAAAAGTTGAATGTCATCAATCTTAAACTTTTGAAAGATTTAATTCAAAAAGGGGAAAAGGTTGAACCACTAGTTGAACATTTAATTTTGCTTTCGGAAAAAGCGGAAACGAAAGTTTTTACGAGCGAAGCACTTCTCAAATATGATAACTCTGTTAAAGAAAGGGCAGAAAAAATAGGCATTAATGCCTTTGAGGGCATTGACCCGTCAGATATTGTTCGCTATTTGTCTTACGAAGGAACAGTCAATGCGGCTATTTCTAAGTCAAAAAATTTGAAGAAACCCGATAAAATTGGCTATTGTAATCTTTTCAATAGGGCTGAAAACGCATGCAAGTTTAGCAACTGTAAATATAGGCATGTTTGTAGCGAATGTAACAACAAAAGTCACGGGGCCTATGATTGTAAATCCAGCAGTGGCCAATTCGTTAAGAAATGATATGTTGGTGCAAAGCAATGCTATTTCAAATCGGGTCACTATTGTGACAATGTATCAAGTAAGGAATGCGCTGATTCTAAAAATAGCCAAAATGATGACGTTACTGCCAGTAACGTTTTTTATACTTCTTGCTCTGAAGCACCTACTGTAGATTCGTTATTCGTTAATGACAATGTTGTTTTAACGAATTCTGTTCTAAATATTGAAGCAGAATCTTTTTACCCATCAGTAGTGGAGAAAGATTTCGTTACGGATGTTTCAGCCTGTCGTTTAGGCTGTTGCGGTTGTTCGCACACTATAGGTGGGAAAAAGGCTCAGTTGAAGCCGTGTAGGGCCTATAAGTATATTTTTGATTCTAATCAAAATTCAAAATTGTCAGAAGAAGAAAAGAATTTTGTTTGGGACGGTATTAATTGGGGTTTTAAGATTGTTAATTCCGATTGTACTGTATCTTATGACTGCGATAATTATAATTCAATTCTTGATGAAAAGTTTAATGATCAGATGTCTGATATTGTTATTGACGATATTGAAAACGATAGAATTTCTAAAGTCAGTATCAAACCACAGTGTATACATGCTCTTGGTGCCGTAGTTAAATCTAATGGTAAATTGCGGCCTATAACAGATTGTTCTATGCCTATAAGCGGCAGTATTAATGACAATATGAGTAGCACTTTCACGGATATAACCTATAACTCGGTTTATTCGGCAGCAGAATGTCTGAATATAGGAGATTATTCAGTAGTGGTGGATCTAAAATCAGCTTATAGGTCCGTTAATGTATTTTCAGAACACACTAAATATCAAGGCCTAAGGTGGGACTTAGGCGAGGGTCCTGAGCTATTTTGTGATAATAGGCTTTGTTTTGGCCTCCGTTGTGCTCCAAGTATCTTTACTAAATTATCAAATTTTATCGTAGACTGTGCACATCAAGAAAACATTCCTTTAGTGATTAACTATTTGGATGATTTCCTCATAATAGGCTCAAGTTATGATGAATGCCTAGAGTATCGTGATAAATTTATTTCAATGGTGGAGACTATTGGGTTTGAAGTCTCAAGGGAAAAATTAACACTTCCATCAACTAAAACTATCTTTTTATGCATCACTATTGATAGTAATGATATGAGCTTGACTTTACCTCAGAGTAAAATTGATAAACTCAACAATTTCGTTAATACTGCATTGGAAAAGGGTTCAGGAACAAAAAAGGATTTCGAAATCCTGGGAGGGATAATCTCTTTTTGTTCGCAAATAGTCAGAGGTGGAAGGACTTTCAGCAGGAGATTTTTTGATTTGAGTGCCAGAACCCGAAGGGGGGTTAGGGTTAAAATAGATGAAGAGGCCAGGAAGGACCTCGAATGGTGGAAGAAATTCTCAGAAATTTTTAATGGTAGAGCTATAATACAGACTGATTGTTCAGAAGTTCCCATGGTATCAGATTCTTCGGGAAAAGGTTTTGGAGTTTGGGCTGGAAAGGATTTTGTTTTTGGAACCTGGGACAATTCTTTTTCTAATGATTGTCTTTCGGATCATATCGTTGAGGGTCCATCTGAGGAAGTTGGAGATTTAAATATTAATGTTCTGGAACTTTGGCCCATTGTGGTCGGTTTGAAACGTTGGGGACAGGCTTATTCCAATAGGAGAGTTCATTTAATCACCGATAACACCCAGGTTATGTCCATGATTAATTCAGGTAGGAGTCACAATTCAGTGTGCATGGGTTGGCTGAGAGAGATTTTCTGGTTTTGTTTTGTTTTTAATATTCAGCTTGTAGCCTCTTATATTAGGTCTGAAGACAATATCTTGGCAGATTATTTGTCTCAAATCACTTACAATGGCTATTTCGGTAAATGTATTAAAGTTTTAGTGGATAATGGTATGTTTTATTCTGTTGATCTTCAGGTTCTGGATTATTAGACCTTCAGTACCAGAGTGAGGTTTTTCTGATGTCAGGTATTTCGACTAATACTTCTAAATCAAGGGTTAATCAACTCAACAAGTATCTAGCTTTTTGTTCAAGTTTTGAACTAGTTCCGTTTCCTTGTACGGCTTATCAAGCTGGTATTTACTCGGTTCATTTGTCATCTACACTTTCTGCTAGTTCGGTGAAAAACTATTTGTCTGGGGTTTGGTTTTATCAAAAACTCCGCGGGTTTCAGGATTTCTCGTCAGATTATAGATTGAAGCTTATTCTGAAGGGTATAACCAAGTCCAAGTGTTGTCAGGTTTCTCCTAGGCATTCGTTATCCCAGTGGGACCTTCTTCGTATTTTATCAAAATTGTCCTTACAAGATGGTTCGGATTTGGTTTTTTGGTTGGCTATTATCACGGGTTTTCGGGCACTCCTTCGTAAGTGCCACTTTACTCTTTCTGAACATACCCTAAGGGTCAAGGATTTTGTTTTTTCGAGTGATCACTTGGAAATCAGGGTTCGTTCTTCCAAAACTGACCAGCTTGGTCAGAAACCACATTCCATTTATCTAGGAATCCTGAAAAGTTCTCCTTTCTGTGTTTTTTCAATGGCTAAGAAGGTTATTTCGTCCAATAATCTTTCTTCTGAGGATTTTTCATTCTCGTTTAGGTCCTCTTCAGGTCTGGTAGTTTTACCCTATCCTTTTTTCAACCACAGATTAAAACACATTTGTGGCTTGATAGGTATTTCCCCAGTCTCAGTTAGTTCTCATTCACTAAGGCATGGTGGGGCGTCTTTTCTAGAATCGGTGGGTATTCCTACGAGTACTATTATGAAACGGGGTAATTGGACTTCCAATGCAGTGTTCACATATCTCCACCAATCGGTGGAATCCCAGGTTCAATCGGACCTAAAAGTTCTTAAAAGTATGTGATTGTGTCTTTGGCAGGGTTTTTGGCCGTATTTAATTATTTATTCCTGCCAAATCCGCTGTTATTGTTGTTATTTATTAATTAATATATATTATTATATTTCTAGTTCTCATAGGACGAATATCATATGTCTATATATGTCAATATATTAATATATGTGAGGACGCAAGACAACACTACGCTACTCACCAAGTAACGGTAGCTATGTTAATCCACGTCACGCCTTTGTTTCGTCACGTGTCTTAGCAACCGCGCGGTCGTTGGATGCGTGACGTAGTCTTCTATTAATATAAACGGTTAATCCGCCTTTGATCTCGCGTAGATCAGCTGTGTTAAAAAACTTACTTTAGTTTACCTGTTATCTAGATGTCTAGGCTGGGTTGTTCCCAATGTATCAATAAAGCCGTATTTAATTATTTATTCCTGCCAAATCCGCTGTTATTGTTGTTATTTATTAATTAATATATATTACTATATTTCTAGTTCTCATAGCACGAATATCATATATATATATATATATATATCTATGCTTTCGATGTATGAATGCACCACCTCACTTACTACAGAATGTCATCTGATACTCAAAAGGGAGCTGACGGAAACCAGCGAAATATCGTTGATCAGCGTACCCTCTTTATAACTAATTGAACGGAAAATCAAACTGTAAATGTTAACCCAAAAACCTTGATGCAAATAAAGAAAGTTGTCAAAAAAAAAAAAAAAAAAGGTTTGGTGCAAGTAGGGCTCTGGTATTGACTGCTTCCCCATCCATATCTCAGTGGACACGATTAAAATTCTGTTTCCTACCTATTGTGTGTCATATACCTGAGACACTAAACTGCAAAACTTGCCTATGTATAACTCTATCTTCACTGATTTCATCTAGTATATATATATATATATATATATATATATATGTCTATATATGTCAATATATTAATATGTGTGAGGACGCAAGACAACACTACGCTACTCACCAAGTAACAGTAGCTATGTTAATCCACGTCACGCCTTTGTTTCGTCACGTGTCTTAGCAACCGCGCGGTCGTTGGATGCGTGACGTAGTCTTCTATTAATATAAACGGTTAATCCGCCTTTGATCTCGCGTAGATCAGCTGTGTTAAAAAACTCGCAGCTGTTTCGTTATAGTTTAACTCCGTTTCCTTACTTAATGATTGGAGATCCGACTCAAATATGGGGAGGAGAAGGAAGTTGGTGCCAGCCACATCGGTCGATGAATTTAATTCGGAGGATTTTAGATCTGATTTGGTGGATTCTGACTACGATCATCAAGAAGAATCAACTGACAACCCGGTGGAAGAAAGAGCGACCAGATCAACCGTGTCTTCAGGATCGGGGGAGCAGATAATGGATCGGATGAATCGTTTAGAGGCATCTTTATTCACCGTTATTGGTCTTCTCCAGGAAAAGAAAGAATCTGTGTCGGTTCCAGCAGCTGGGTCAAATCCAAGTCAAGGTGCGGTCGGTGGGATTCAGAGTGACTGTGTTAAAGACTGTGTGTTACCTGCATCGAAGACTACTATTGACCATGAAAACAAGACCAACGAGAAGGAGAAAGACAAGTCAAAATCCGGTATTTATCTTTCGAAAAACTATCTGAATGAAAATGAGAAACTTGTCACCATTGAAAAGTTGAATGTCATCAATCTTAAACTTTTGAAAGATTTAATTCAAAAAGGGGAAAAGGTTGAACCACTAGTTGAACATTTAATTTTGCTTTCGGAAAAAGCGGAAACGAAAGTTTTTACGAGCGAAGCACTTCTCAAATATGATAACTCTGTTAAAGAAAGGGCAGAAAAAATAGGCATTAATGCCTTTGAGGGCATTGACCCGTCAGATATTGTTCGCTATTTGTCTTACGAAGGAACAGTCAATGCGGCTATTTCTAAGTCAAAAAATTTGAAGAAACCCGATAAAATTGGCTATTGTAATCTTTTCAATAGGGCTGAAAACGCATGCAAGTTTAGCAACTGTAAATATAGGCATGTTTGTAGCGAATGTAACAACAAAAGTCACGGGGCCTATGATTGTAAATCCAGCAGTGGCCAATTCGTTAAGAAATGATATGTTGGTGCAAAGCAATGCTATTTCAAATCGGGTCACTATTGTGACAATGTATCAAGTAAGGAATGCGCTGATTCTAAAAATAGCCAAAATGATGACGTTACTGCCAGTAACGTTTTTTATACTTCTTGCTCTGAAGCACCTACTGTAGATTCGTTATTCGTTAATGACAATGTTGTTTTAACGAATTCTGTTCTAAATATTGAAGCAGAATCTTTTTACCCATCAGTAGTGGAGAAAGATTTCGTTACGGATGTTTCAGCCTGTCGTTTAGGCTGTTGCGGTTGTTCGCACACTATAGGTGGGAAAAAGGCTCAGTTGAAGCCGTGTAGGGCCTATAAGTATATTTTTGATTCTAATCAAAATTCAAAATTGTCAGAAGAAGAAAAGAATTTTGTTTGGGACGGTATTAATTGGGGTTTTAAGATTGTTAATTCCGATTGTACTGTATCTTATGACTGCGATAATTATAATTCAATTCTTGATGAAAAGTTTAATGATCAGATGTCTGATATTGTTATTGACGATATTGAAAACGATAGAATTTCTAAAGTCAGTATCAAACCACAGTGTATACATGCTCTTGGTGCCGTAGTTAAATCTAATGGTAAATTGCGGCCTATAACAGATTGTTCTATGCCTATAAGCGGCAGTATTAATGACAATATGAGTAGCACTTTCACGGATATAACCTATAACTCGGTTTATTCGGCAGCAGAATGTCTGAATATAGGAGATTATTCAGTAGTGGTGGATCTAAAATCAGCTTATAGGTCCGTTAATGTATTTTCAGAACACACTAAATATCAAGGCCTAAGGTGGGACTTAGGCGAGGGTCCTGAGCTATTTTGTGATAATAGGCTTTGTTTTGGCCTCCGTTGTGCTCCAAGTATCTTTACTAAATTATCAAATTTTATCGTAGACTGTGCACATCAAGAAAACATTCCTTTAGTGATTAACTATTTGGATGATTTCCTCATAATAGGCTCAAGTTATGATGAATGCCTAGAGTATCGTGATAAATTTATTTCAATGGTGGAGACTATTGGGTTTGAAGTCTCAAGGGAAAAATTAACACTTCCATCAACTAAAACTATCTTTTTATGCATCACTATTGATAGTAATGATATGAGCTTGACTTTACCTCAGAGTAAAATTGATAAACTCAACAATTTCGTTAATACTGCATTGGAAAAGGGTTCAGGAACAAAAAAGGATTTCGAAATCCTGGGAGGGATAATCTCTTTTTGTTCGCAAATAGTCAGAGGTGGAAGGACTTTCAGCAGGAGATTTTTTGATTTGAGTGCCAGAACCCGAAGGGGGGTTAGGGTTAAAATAGATGAAGAGGCCAGGAAGGACCTCGAATGGTGGAAGAAATTCTCAGAAATTTTTAATGGTAGAGCTATAATACAGACTGATTGTTCAGAAGTTCCCATGGTATCAGATTCTTCGGGAAAAGGTTTTGGAGTTTGGGCTGGAAAGGATTTTGTTTTTGGAACCTGGGACAATTCTTTTTCTAATGATTGTCTTTCGGATCATATCGTTGAGGGTCCATCTGAGGAAGTTGGAGATTTAAATATTAATGTTCTGGAACTTTGGCCCATTGTGGTCGGTTTGAAACGTTGGGGACAGGCTTATTCCAATAGGAGAGTTCATTTAATCACCGATAACACCCAGGTTATGTCCATGATTAATTCAGGTAGGAGTCACAATTCAGTGTGCATGGGTTGGCTGAGAGAGATTTTCTGGTTTTGTTTTGTTTTTAATATTCAGCTTGTAGCCTCTTATATTAGGTCTGAAGACAATATCTTGGCAGATTATTTGTCTCAAATCACTTACAATGGCTATTTCGGTAAATGTATTAAAGTTTTAGTGGATAATGGTATGTTTTATTCTGTTGATCTTCAGGTTCTGGATTATTAGACCTTCAGTACCAGAGTGAGGTTTTTCTGATGTCAGGTATTTCGACTAATACTTCTAAATCAAGGGTTAATCAACTCAACAAGTATCTAGCTTTTTGTTCAAGTTTTGAACTAGTTCCGTTTCCTTGTACGGCTTATCAAGCTGGTATTTACTCGGTTCATTTGTCATCTACACTTTCTGCTAGTTCGGTGAAAAACTTTTTGTCTGGGGTTTGGTTTTATCAAAAACTCCGCGGGTTTCAGGATTTCTCGTCAGATTATAGATTGAAGCTTATTCTGAAGGGTATAACCAAGTCCAAGTGTTGTCAGGTTTCTCCTAGGCATTCGTTATCCCAGTGGGACCTTCTTCGTATTTTATCAAAATTGTCCTTACAAGATGGTTCGGATTTGGTTTTTTGGTTGGCTATTATCACGGGTTTTCGGGCACTCCTTCGTAAGTGCCACTTTACTCTTTCTGAACATACCCTAAGGGTCAAGGATTTTGTTTTTTCGAGTGATCACTTGGAAATCAGGGTTCGTTCTTCCAAAACTGACCAGCTTGGTCAGAAACCACATTCCATTTATCTAGGAATCCTGAAAAGTTCTCCTTTCTGTGTTTTTTCAATGGCTAAGAAGGTTATTTCGTCCAATAATCTTTCTTCTGAGGATTTTTCATTCTCGTTTAGGTCCTCTTCAGGTCTGGTAGTTTTACCCTATCCTTTTTTCAACCACAGATTAAAACACATTTGTGGCTTGATAGGTATTTCCCCAGTCTCAGTTAGTTCTCATTCACTAAGGCATGGTGGGGCGTCTTTTCTAGAATCGGTGGGTATTCCTACGAGTACTATTATGAAACGGGGTAATTGGACTTCCAATGCAGTGTTCACATATCTCCACCAATCGGTGGAATCCCAGGTTCAATCGGACCTAAAAGTTCTTAAAAGTATGTGATTGTGTCTTTGGCAGGGTTTTTGGCCGTATTTAATTATTTATTCCTGCCAAATCCGCTGTTATTGTTGTTATTTATTAATTAATATATATTATTATATTTCTAGTTCTCATAGGACGAATATCATATGTCTATATATGTCAATATATTAATATATGTGAGGACGCAAGACAACACTACGCTACTCACCAAGTAACGGTAGCTATGTTAATCCACGTCACGCCTTTGTTTCGTCACGTGTCTTAGCAACCGCGCGGTCGTTGGATGCGTGACGTAGTCTTCTATTAATATAAACGGTTAATCCGCCTTTGATCTCGCGTAGATCAGCTGTGTTAAAAAACTTACTTTAGTTTACCTGTTATCTAGATGTCTAGGCTGGGTTGTTCCCAATGTATCAATAAAGCCGTATTTAATTATTTATTCCTGCCAAATCCGCTGTTATTGTTGTTATTTATTAATTAATATATATTACTATATTTCTAGTTCTCATAGCACGAATATCATATATATATATATATATATCTATGCTTTCGATGTATGAATGCACCACCTCACTTACTACAGAATGTCATCTGATACTCAAAAGGGAGCTGACGGAAACCAGCGAAATATCGTTGATCAGCGTACCCTCTTTATAACTAATTGAACGGAAAATCTAACTGTAAATGTTAACCCAAAAACCTTGATGCAAATAAAGAAAGTTGTCAAAAAAAAAAAAAAAAAAGGTTTGGTGCAAGTAGGGCTCTGGTATTGACTGCTTCCCCATCCATATCTCAGTGGACACAATCAAAATTTTTTTTTTTTTTAAAGTTTTATTAGACGAAAAAGGAGTTCACAATATACGGTGTCATGATCTTCCACTCGAATCCGTCATACAAAGGAGATAATACACAGGCCATACGAAACATAGTGATTGTTACACATCATCTGGGCAAAAAATATAAACACTGATGTTCTTACAGGTATGTAATAATTGTGGTTTTTCACTAGTCCATTTGGGGAGAGTAATGGAAAACTCGTTCCACTAGGCACAAAGACAACACAAATGACAATGAACACATAATACATAATAACGTTCAACATAAACTATGACTGTCAGGGGTAGGAGAGGGAGCACAGATAAGTCACACAGAATACCAGCAAACTTCATGCATTATCTCAGAATGACGGGGAAATTTTGGTTGTCACACATGACAGACTTCAGTTTTGATTTAAAAACACTGCGTTCTTGAATCATTTGTGTATCACTACCAAGGGCATCCCAGAGTTGTACTCCATGATACAGGGGTAAACGTTTGTATAAGTCTTTTAGCGGGCGCCTAAGCTTAATCTTTATTTTATTAGCACTTCTCGTAGCTCAGGTTCGTTCAACAACCAGATCGTCTAAGTTTGAGGCTGTCGAGGTTTGCTCTTGTGAGAAGGCCCTCGATGGGCACTCGGTCCCTGCGCTTAACATTGAAGCAGCATCTCAGGGTGTCATTCATCAGAACTTGCAATTGAGAGCGCCTGGCATCCGTCAGGATCACCGCAATGAAATCACTGTATTCCAACTTTGTTAGAATCATGGACTTTGCCAGGATTACGGCTGTCTGGATATTCATGTACGGATGTAATTTACGAAAGCGGAAGAGCCTAAGGGATACATCATGGCAAAGTTTATCAAAATAGGCCTTAAAGGTCAGTTTTGAATCGAATAGTACACCTAAATAGCTATACTTTGTCACTTGTTCTAGAAGTCTGTTGTGAATTATGCAAGTTGGTAGCTCATCAGGGGGCTTGCATGGAGGGAACCAGAGTAATTTAGATTTGTTACTGTTTATTACTAGTTTATTATTAGAAAACCACAGACTGATTTGATTTAGGTTTTCTTGCATTAGGTATGAAAGGACCATTGGGTCTTTGCCACTAAGGGTCAGCACAATATCGTCGGCATACATAATTATACTTGCATGTTCTAGACATCCTACTACCTCATTCAAATATAAAACAAATAGGATGGGACCTAAGACGGATCCCTGAGGGACGCCCTTTGTGATCTTTGCGAATTCACACACGACTGTGCCTACTCTAGTAGCTTGTCATCGGTCTTCAAAATAAGATTTTATTACTGACAGGATCTCAATACTAGACCCCAACATTCCAAGTTTACTTAACAAGAGACTGTGTTCGATGCAATCGAACGCTTTCTGTAGGTCTATGAAAGCACAGATCGAGTAATGGCCACGGTCTCTGGCTTCGAACAGGGCCGTAGTAAGCTTAAAGATAGCTTGCCCAGTTGATCTCGAAGGAAGGAAGCCGAACTGGTTCACATCAAGCGCGTCGTGGGCAATCCACTGAGGTACCAGCTGAATGGGCGATAACTGCAATCTGCAAACTTGAGAGCGGAGGCTGAAAGTTTGGTCATAGTTTTAGCACCAGAGTGTGCTATAAACTTTCATAACATCAACGCCTATTTCGATTTACCTGCATTAATCAATTGACTGCAATATTCAATGGAAATTCATGAGCTGTCAATCACCCCCTGTAGAAATCAAGGTTCCTACATGAGCTTTCCCGGCACCCACATTGACTGCTCCCTGCCTATACCTAAAAGTATGCCGTCAGGGACCCCGGGTGATAGAATAGCACTTTAACACGGCCAATGTCTATCAGACAGTGTGACAGTTGGTGCCCAATCGTGAATTGAGTAGGGATGCTACTGTATTCATGAGCAGGTAATTGGTGTTCAAAATTATACACGCACTGGCACCAGCGTAAGTTCATCCATTTTGAAACTGCTTGAAACTCGCATTGCCTTCTCTCAAGGTAAGAAGATCAGGGGTCCGTTTGGTAACCTAGGATCGAACATGAAAACCCATTTTTGTACCTTGTATAACGGTTGTCGTTTAATAGTATTTAAGTCTGTTCGCTAAGACAGTATCAGCCGTTCTTAAGGTCATCCATAAGCGTTGAATGAAGTTGCCCCTTGGTTTCTATGGCATACAGGAAATGTCTACATGTACGATGCTATATCACTAAATGTCCCCAGAAAGCTACAGTACTAAAATTATTTTTTGGGCAGACCTATGAATTATTCCTAAGTGGAAATGTACATTAAGTATAGACCGAGAAATAATAGCAGGATAGAATGTTTCTCTACATGAGAATCTCACTCATGGTATCTCAGTCTTCACACATATGTCTAATTAATATGCATTTTGATATAAGTTAAGTATAATGATGAGGCTTTTACGCTATTTTCTCTGTCTCCTTTGTAGTATTTCTGTTCTCCATATAACATTATCCTGCCTCGTGAAATTCAAGTAAATGTTGCGTTTCTGTTCGAAGAATTATGGCACAAGTTGGCCTTTTACTAGATCCGGTTAGTGTCCTTATTTCTACAGAGGTCAAGCTAATTTCCGTGAACCCAGTCAAAGGTAAGCTCGTTTTCGATAATAAATATAGTGATCTCTTCTCCCACTATAATTTTATCAACTGAACGGACAAAGTATAGTTTGTACGGTAGATATAGGTTTACACAATTATGGACGAAGGTTATGCTCTGAGTTGTAGATAGACTACTACTGAGAATATCTGTTGAATTACCTGTACCTCGAACTACAAGAACCTGAGAAATACAATATCCACCGTTATGTTCAGTCATAGTAGGAACTATTTCTTGAATTGGTATTTAACAATAACATCCATTAAAATCAGTTAAATCCCCAAATAAAATAGCAACATATGAGGTTAGCCAATTTTCCCAATGTAAGTAAGACTTGTTAAATTAAATTAGTATTTGCGAATTGCCTACGGTAGGATGTTCGGGTTTTAATAAATTAGATTTTTTTTTAATCTAAAAATTCCAATCGTCTAATTTAGGTGACAATATATGATTAAAGAAAAACCATGTTGGCGTGCCTGGTCTGTATACTTTTAGAAAATTCCAGCTCGTAATATGTTCCATGCAGCCACACCAACCTAATTATCTGATAACACTATTTTTGCTGATCCATTCCGAAAATGACTCAAAATAAGATAGGTTAGAATATGAATTGTTATACAGAGCATTATGCCTTGACAAAGGCCGTTTCCAACAGTTACCTCCTTCTCTCCTGTCATTATCATGCACATAGGGTCAATACCCAGGTTCACAGTGTCAGTGACATTAGTGACAGTAAATCCATTTACCATGCTATATCTCATATTTTCTTATATCATTTCATACAACTGCCCATTACTGAAATCATCATTCCACAACATGTATTTCCCTAGATATAGTATCGGGGTGCAGTGTCAGTATGGTATTCTCCTTAGATAAAAGTGCTTGTAAAAGTCACATGTTTTTGTTAAAAAGATGATTTGTACTTGAACCAGAGTCTGTAACATGGCCTTGCTGGTAGAAAGTATATAACAAGAATGATAAAATTGCTCTGACCAAGAGGCCATCAAGTACAAGGCGATTCAGACACCCACAGATATTTTTTACTTTGTTAATACCTAGCTCACGTGCCTGCTTCGATATATATGTGTGCTACCTTTTGTCATAACCCCCACAAATCTTGATAACATATAGGATGTGTAAAAGCAGAAAAATCGCCATCTAGAGAAAGAACACAATTGTCACTATATTGTCACTGACAATTACAAGGTCTCATAGGCTTTATAAAGGTAAAAATGTACGGCCCGCTGCTACAGACAATATGGCCCACTAACGTAAAATATCGCGATAGGGCGAGACCAGTGACAGGGTTAGAAAAACAAAATAAAATGGCCGTTCTCTCCCATTCATAACTTGAGAGACATGCTAAGCCTTACCCATAAGAACTGGAAGTGCGTATTGTCCAAATATCGAGGTAAATAACGTGTAGCTTTCACCCAAGGCAGTTTAAATGGCTTAAATCTGCGAGATTGATGATATAAACAAGTCCGATCGCCTCCCGTTACGCTGCTCCGCGTTGTCGACGTCATAATTACGTTGGCTACTAGAGTTCCAGTATCACCGGTGCCACACATTTCATATTCTGCTCCACGTCGACTGTTGCCCTCCCGCCTACGGGCCGTATTTTTTCATCAAATGACCTCGAACGTCCACCCGTACGGGCTCAGTGACCACGTTTTCTCATATTCCTGTTCATAATACTTGAGAACAACTATCAAATCCATTCTCTGTGTTTATTGAAACATTCTTGATACTTTCAAATACAAATGGCTTACTGATCAACAATTTCCTATGATATTCTCTTACTTTTATTTGATGAGATTTTGGTGAGTTCGCAACCTTGGGATTACACTTTTCTGAGCTATTTTAAGGTGTAGCTTGTCTATTTCATAAGAGTCTGTCCACTCCAACCAACCATTCTGTATCTGGGGACAAACTTCTTCTGAAAATGATCTTACGTTATCAAATGGATAACACATTGCATCTTCAACAACCTGTTCGATGTTATTTTTTATCGCTTTGAAGACCTTCATTTCGTTTTTGGCCAGTTTTCTTTTTACCTGAGTGAGTCCCCGCTATGGGGGAGTCTTTTATCTTGGTCAGAGCTCTTCTTTGTCTCCCCTAAGAATTTTGCGACCCCAACGGCTAAGTCCCTATCACAGGACAGGGACCTTGCATTTGTGTGCTTGGGCTCCCCTCTGTGTGGTCGTTCAGAGTACAGTTGCCCTCATCTGCTGTTCCCCCCATTATGTTGACTCTGCATTTTGGACAGGCGGCACCCGCCCGCTGGCGGCCCTACTCTTGAAAAGGTGTGAAGCTGCTCAAGGCCTTGCTGCCCTGGTCAGTCATGGATGAGTCATGCCCATTATACCAGCTTTCTCACCTGCTGCATCTATTGTCGCTTCCACTGCCCGCTGATTTGTCCCGACTGAGTCGTCATCTTCGATGCCTCTCCCTCTCAAACTTCTTTTCTCTTTTGTTCTGCACTTCTCTCTGGCTTTCGCACAATAACACTCCCATTTTGCTAACTTGATCATGCAACTTTGCAGTATCTCTAGCATTACTTGCCATAGAGACCTTTCGTTGAGGTTGCATGCATGGTTTTGGGATGGTAGGCAGTGAATCTTTGTAGCTCTGTATAGTGCATAAGGAAAAAGCCTGACCAGGGGCGGCCGGTCGAAATATTTATAGGACCGTGTTAGTTGCCTCACGTGAACATATGCAAAAACGACATGCATACATCAATTAATTTTTCATGATGATTGCCTCGCAGAAATTATATTTGAGGTGTCGCCTCTCTACAAATTAGAAAATAATATTCACAATTATTCCACATTGTGTGCAAGTTATCTGTGCACCGGTATATGATAAAATGGTAAAATAACATTTTGAATCATATTGATGCTAACAAACTTACCATATACTGCATGTAATCTTCTGTATTCACGATGTCGTCTGTGGGGTCGTCTGTATCCACAGTGTGATGTGTTAAGTAGCCCTTTCCTTCCACCAAACTCGTCAAATAGTATACACAGTGTGGTGTGTGAGTCGTCTAATCCACGTTATGGTACATGGGCTAGCCCTTTGCTTCCACCAAGCCCGTCAAGTAGACGATGCAGTCTAATCAAGAAGTCTTAATATGCATTTGTAGCACATATCATTTACCAACAGCGGAACATAGATGCCGGTTTGGGGTGTTAATTTTCACACTCTCCCAGTTGAGACTTGTATATGATGTATCGTGCTCCTCAGAGACCTGTTTTGAGAAAAGTCCCTGCTTCCTCATATGCCTACAGTGAGCGGGGTATGGTAAGGACACCGTGAGCCCCCACCCCTACCCCCCAGGTCTGGTCGCAAGTCTGTCGCCCGTCACTAAGTGGAAAATTACTTTTGATGATACCGTCATATGTATACACGACAGACTTCCGACCTGGATTTATGGTAATTACAAAGAGGAGAGGTCGGGGACTGCGGAAAAGCCTGTTGTTGTATGCAAGGTAACATTACAAGGATAAACGTAAAAAGAGGAACGAATTAGAGAGCAACATAGGAACGATATATTTTTTATTGCACCTGCATGAGTTATTGTTATCTATTCCTACCAGTGCCGTATTCGATGTCTTTTTTTAAATGGATATAAACATAGTTTGTCACTTCATCCCGAAATCGGCTAAAAACGTCATTTTAACCTGTTCCATTAATAAAGAAGAATACTGCATAGGTATTGTGTCCTCGGCATTTGACCATCTATGTGTCATGAAGGTGTAGCATAGGTGATAGAAGAAGTTTGGAAACCATATACCTCAGAAACATTATTCAAGTATAGATTTTCAAAGTATAGTCTTCTGATTTTGTTTTGTTACCAGCCTTTGTTTTTGTATGTGTTAGTGGACTTTTGCTTGAACTGGTATTTCCAGTCACATCCTTTGCTAAACACCAAGTCCATCTTCTACACTCGGGACCGAACAGGCAACCAGCAGCTAAGTGGTTAATTGTTATTGCCAGTTTATAACATGACACCTTGCTCAATCAATGGATGGTATGCTGCCCATGGTCGAACCGAAAGAGTGACATTAATGTGACGACAGAATACTTGAAATTCTAAAGTAGACTCTCACCCTTGTCTTCAAAAAAGTAACAAGCCTAACCCGTATTGCTATGGTTCATTGCTATAGTGGTTAGCCTTTGATGCATATGAGTGGAAGTTTAGCATCGTGGTCCCTGCAGCATTTATGCTCACAAAGCTTGCCTCACAGAAAAGGTAAATGTATTGGATATGTTCGAGATGTGTTTTATTTCTCGAAATATTAATTCCACATACACCTACATACATAGAGAGGCAGTTCCTTCTTAGAGCGTAGCTAATATAAGGGAGATATTACACTCTTTCTCCTTGTCACACTTTCAACAAGAGTCAAGTATGTTTTGGTTTTCCGTGTTGAGCCTGAGTTGCCGTAAATAATACACCATTGCTCTGCAGTGCCCATATATCAAAGCTATGTTGAATAGTAGGTAGATAACTGATCATAGTAACGAACCCTTGAGCCAGTTGAATAATCTAGCATCGTACATGAAGACCCTTTTCTGTACCTCATACAAGTGTTATTGTTTGATGATATTCAAGTTCGTTTTCTAAGATCGCTTTAACTGTCCATAAAGTCTTCCAGAAGTGTCGAAGTAAGTTGACCAACATCGTCGCTGGTTGTCCTTAGCGTGCAGAAAAGGGTCTTCACTTAGGCTCCTAGATTGTTTAGATAGGAATACTAGTTAAGAATAATAGGTATATTACGATGTTCCTTTGTTGTGTCGTTCCGTATGTATACGCGCCGTCTGGGTGAGATCATATGGATGGACAAGAGTGAGAGATTGTAGGATTTACTCTAAACCACACCCCAATTATCAAATTTAAATGTTATACTGACAATATAAAGTGGTTTTGACAGCATCTAATTTAGGTCAGAACAAGTGATTTCCACTGCAAGTTTGTTGTTCAGATTAATCACCAGGATAATAAGTGGGGACTGCCCCCCCCCCCCCCCCCCCCACCAACCCCTCCATTTCAAAGAAATGGTGGAGCTGCTTACCTTCCCTTTTCTGGTTTATAATATTGTCTTGTAATAGGACTAACCTTTAGAAAAAGAAATAAGGGGACCGAAAATGCAATCTTTATCTCAAGGATGATAAATGGAATTTATTCAACTGTTTCGCCTATATTCAAACTATGAAAGGGAATTATTTGTAGAATTTATATATAAGGATAAACGTATTATCAAGACCTGCACGGCAATGTATATCACCACATGATTGCGGCACCATTCCGGTTATTTCATATTACACAGAATCAAATCTAAAGGCACCAAAAAGTTACTAATGTGTCTTGTGATCTATCGGAATACCATTTTGTACACTTTTTTTCTGCTTTTGATAAAGGCAACCTCTCTCAACACGTAAATCATGACAGCCGAAATTGACCAGTGCCATCTGCCATAATAGATCTATGGCTACACTATGTGGTTAATCTATACCATCTATCAAAATAGTACCACAAAAATAACCTCCGTTCAGTCACTGAACGTTCCTAGATCCATGAACTAGATCGTACTAAATCACAAATACATAATCAAATCAACAGCACTAGCAGTTCCTGTACATGTTATGCCGAATAACGTTGTACAGCACGATAGTATAAGAAATATGTTACATTCTCATGGTATGTTTCCGGGTTGGTTATTTCATGATTGAGGAGCTACACTGCTTCAAGCCGTATGACCTAATTACAAAAGAAGATAAATGGGAATAGGTTTTTGACAAGCAGCTTCAGATCTATTTAATTGCACATGCATATCTAATCCACTTTTTGGCTGAATGGCCAATGAAGCTATCAACAACAAAAACAACATGTGTGAACATTTTTGTCCCAATCTCCTTTAACATAAAACATAACGCAGTAACCTGTTTTCGACGTCAAACCCCAAAACAACCGATTGTTTACAAATCAATTTTATAGATTTATATCCAGGTTTTTGTCCTACTGCAGAGTTCCAATTCCTAATGGTAAGTTATGCATGCATTCTGACATGCCCTTGCTATTTCAGACTGAATCAGCAGCTAGGGCACAAGAGGGAGGGCCTCATAAACTGTGAATGGTCGGATCGAATTATGCAAGTTACGCCATGATCTACACGATCCATGATCTATGTTTACTAAACGAGATGAGCGACTCATTCGTTAAACGTTACCAGACGCGTTATCACGCAACTGAAGCCGCCACCAGAGTTTCTCTGAGCAAAAGCAACACTCCTTTGAGCTATATATAAAGGTAAATCCCAAGTCCCGCTCGGTGGCGCTGCTGAGCAGGTGGTGGAGAGAGCTATCCAGTGGCGCCACGTGGTGGCAGTTTGATGGACGACAGAGGGCGACCTGACACTGACCGACGCGGCGTTTCCCCAGCCCGCCAGCCTCATCCTACCGCAGTCCTCTACTTCACCTCCAACAGCTAGTGCTCGGCAGTGAGCAAGAAGTGCCCACGGGATATAAACTAGAATCTGATATAACGTGCTGTCCTCGACCAGCCTGCTGTTCTGTGTGTGACATCTACAGTGACGTGCGGCACCTATTGGAAAGGTGAGTGGCAACTGTGTATACATACATGCGGTGAAAAGCTAGTAAAGATTTTACCAGGGAAAAAGGTCAGCTGGGGCTGTTGGTGCAGGAGGAGACCTGCGCTGTGTAGATTGGGTTTACACCTCTGAGCCGTGGACTGCACATGTGTCTAGACTGCTACAGAGACGTCACCTGTAGATACAGAAAAGTCAGATGTGTAACAGCCAGATCACGAGCTTCTGCTACACAGTGGGTTCAATATAGGAGAATGCTAAACAGGGATGGAGAGTACAGTCAGCCGATCGTATCAAGGCTTTCGTCGACAAGACATAAATCATCGTCTATTGCAATCACTTTTAATTGAATGGTGAATATGCTTATAACGTTATTGGAGGCCTAATTACAACAGTGAGCCATGAAATGATTGGCATCAATTAAAGTCCACTGTTGACACGAGATGATACAAATAAGTAATTGAGGTATTTGTCATAATAAGATAATTATCAATATTTGAAGCAGAGCTCACAGCGGTACACCAATATAGTGTAGCATGCATAGATATAATTTTCCAGACGAATAATCTTTAATTTTCGTCTGGCTATATATACACAATACGACAATTTGGAAATAAATATTAGACCTACTCAAAACTCAGTAGACGCCACAGCATTGTCTGTTGTCTTTGCCTCTTCATCATAATCGAGCGGGGGAGTAGCTGGTGTGTGTTTTTTAACAGACGAATGCCCACCGCATGCCCACCGCATGCGTCACCCGGTTTGGTGTGAGACACCGTAGTTACGCCTACTCCACACAGGGATGACACCAGGCCCATGACACCATACTGTATACATGTATAACTAGGTCAGGTCAACACAACCCTGCCAATGCTCAGCTTTCCAAGAACGTAGACTAACATTTATTTTTCTTCTCTCCGTACCCAGAAATATAACACGTTCAGTTGGTAGCAAATAGACAGTGAGGTGAAACTTTCCGTTTATAAACAACCATCCAGAAGGCGCTGAAGACAGGGTGTATACCACTCCCTGGACAGCCTACTAAGTGCGATATGTTGGGTTAGATTTCGATATGTAAAACATATGGTCCTCAGCTGCTTAACATTACCGAAAAGCATAACAACAAGATGGAGAAACTGACAGAGGAAACATCATTGACACAGAGGATTGTCCATATTCATGCCTTGCTGAGTTTGATTTTATTATTGAGGATATAATGGAGTAAGGTGTAGTTGTTCAACGAGATGTAACATAATCACCATTCAGACGTCGACATTGCTTCACGTCATGGTCTCGACCGAGAAGAATGAAAACGAAATAAAAACGTACATTTTATTGCTTTACACCAGACCTTACCTCTACAATCATACAACGACCAGCACATGTTAACCAACAACCGTTTATCAAAGCACAATATTTCAGTATCAGTTAATTATAGTTAAGGTAGAGTGATCATCGGGTATTAGTTGCATATTTGTGACCATGCTTTATATAATTGGTAATATTATGATGCTCTGTCCCTCTCTAACAGACTCCTGGGCTTTGGCGACTAGTGTGGTAAAGTCACGGTGCGTTGCTCCCTCTGCGATAAGAACCATCAATGCATATGTGTCAACCAGGACTTGAGGCCATTTTGCACTTAATAAAAGAAAGCAGCCAGGCTTGAACTAGAATAGCATTGTGGCATGGTATATGGTCTATCTTTGCTGGCCTTTCAGCAACGCAAGAAAGTGATAGTACGGATATTTAAACTACAAACATTTCCTACATAGATTTGTCAATTATAGTTGTTATATTCATCAGATTATTTATTGGGCAAGATATACATAGGACATAACACAGAACACAGCGGTATTTCCAGACAACAGCATATGGTTCGTGGCTAACCTCTGACCTGCAAGACGCTCTTCACCTGTTGCGAGCGCATGGATTTGTATCTATTTTGAGAAGGGTTGAGATTTACGTGAGCTGCTCGGAGCACGAATCGGACGTGTGAACTCATGCTTGTGGTCCCCCTCCCCAACAACCACCACCACCACCCTACGCATACATATGCCGTCCAATTCCCAATTGGTCATAGTCCAGGCACATACAGAAGTTATTTGTTATTATAGCTACACGTATTTATTTCATACTACCGCGATCTATAAGTCCAGAATCAAACATCCGTGTGGTCCTGGTAGTGTATTTCTTCATATATATATATATATATATATATATATATATATATATATATATATATATATATATATATATATATATATATATGCACAAATGTGCAGATCTATGTTCATAGAGAATCTTGTAGAATGCATGGTATAGTAGAATAGGCCGTCTTGTACAAGCTACAATATTAAGATTTAAGTACAGTGGGGTTCACTTCGCTCTGGTCCGAAGACATGACCTGACACTCAGAAATATTTTCTCCACCTGCCCAGCATGTTACCCTCGCCCCGTGCTCTTATCTCACTAGGATGCTCAGTCTTGCTCACGGGTTATAGTCCTGTCTGCCCCTCCAATCCCGTCTATCAGCAAGTACTCTTCTTCTCGGTCCCTAGTGCCACTAGACCTGCCTGCCTGTTTGCCCTCTCATGTTTCCTTCTCTTTTTTTGCCCTAATATCTGCTTTGTCTGTTTGTCTGTCTGTCAGTCCTTCGTACATTATTTGCTGTTACACGGATATTTCAGTTTGGTTTAACACCCATGTATGCCCTGCCCAGAATGCATGCAGTTTGTGTGTGTATCTCTAAGATATGGGTACTGATTAAAAAACCAAATTGCTTAACAAAACATGGCCTTGCTTGTCTTTCTTCTACTAAATTATATTTCAAGCATCTACTCCTGTTTTGTGGGTTTTCAGCTTGCTCTGACTACCTTGTTTGCTCTACCTACCATGCCGACTTTGCCCGCCCTGGCTACCTTGGCCTGCCAACCGTGTCCGCCCTGCCTGGCTTGTCTGCTCTGCCTGGCCTGCCTGTCTGTGAGTTCTGGCAAATATAACAAAGCAACCTGCGGGCAGCGAGGACGCGCGTCAACATGTCTCACCTCGACGAGGCCGCACAAGTCATGTAAGGTCAAGGGTCACACACATGTGAACTACCACACTCCCGCAGCGGCCACAGGGAGACAGGCTGGCTGCAATTTGGAAATGGGCCCGCTCCAAAATACCTTTTACATGTATTTACACAGGGAGCCAACTGCCAAATGCTCATCGAGTTAAATGGTGTTGGTAGTACTTTCATCATTTGTCAATGTTCATGTCACATTGTATGGTAATTTCATGTCATTTCACAATGTTATAATCGAGCGAAACTTGCACACCATTTGTTGTTGTTGTTGTTATTATTTCTACGTTTTTGGCGGGGTAGGGGGTGGTTATATACATTTCCGAGAGTTGTGTCATTACTCTTTTAAACTCTGAAAATAGCAAACATCTAGTATGTCCAAATTCCAATCTTGAATAGTTCACGTGTTTTTCATATATGGCATATAGTTATAGGGTTTTTGTTTTTGGTGCATTTAGACTTTTGATCATAAGTTATTCGATGCTAAGAACCCATCGAATAATTTGTTTATTCATCTACCTTTTTACAGCGAATATAATGATAGACCAGGCAAACTTTCAAGAAGTCCTTTATCCCGCTTGTACGTTTTCACTTTCGTTGTTGAAGCATTCATTGCTACGTGACTATTTTATTTAATTTTTCACCTTTGTCACACTTTGGGTCACTCCATTGCTCGTTTATACACTGTCAGGTTGGTGTTTTCTACCCTTAAGCTAAAGTAGAACTATAGCTTATTGTACTATGGTGTCCTAACCTTTCTTTTGTTGCGACTTTTGTATTATCTTTCTGTATTTTTAAGTTCAGAGCAGTTCATCTCATCATTATGTACAGTTTGTCCATTAGAACCATACTCTTATCAAAGTATTCTCATCTTTTTCTGACTATCACAGCGGAGTTGCGTCACATTTTTTCCGAATATCGTTATAATTGGGTGATTGAAGTTTATGTCGCATTGCGTTTATCCTTAGTATTGTGTCCGATGAAATCAATTGCGCGTAAAAAGTATATTGTGTATCTCACAGTCGTGAAACCATAGAGATTCGTCTTTATATTTATTCAATTTCTTCCATGCCACCCCGCCTAGAACCTTTCGTAACAAAAATGGCTTGTTAATGAAATGAAGATTCTATGGGTGACGTCCGAAATGGCCTTCTCGTCTTCCAGGTCAGGGACATCGTCTATTTACGGTGCAGGATGTTTAAAAACAGATGCATGTCTGTCAATATATAAATGACGTGTTTCCCTGTAGGATTTCACTGCCTTCAACTGTGACCTGAGATGTGACCATTTCAATCTAGTGTGTATTTCTAAAGCTTTTTGTTATTTGAAATAAGAATCACAATTGCAACAACAAGAACGCTATCGTCAGCCCTCTACAGCCTTAACGTTGAATAGATTGTACTAAAAAATCTATATATATATATAGAGAGAGAGATAGATAGATAGATAGATAGATAGATAGATAGATAGATAGATAGATAGATAGATAGATAGAAGCATACATACATACATGTATACATTTATACATACATACATACATATCCTACTATATATGGATTGAAAGCACACGTTGATGAGGAGGAGAAGGAGATGGAAAGTTAAAGTAGGGGGAGGGGGCAAATTGCTGCCATTAGTGACCAGCAAATTGCTAACCAATTGGGTCACATCACACTTCATAAACAACCTTGCCGCTATCAATATTGCTCTTAAAGTAAATATCCTTTCCCCCCTCATTGCGGCTCTCACTTCCTATCACAAGCCCTCGACACCTTTCTTCATAATGTTTTTTGTTTTTGATTTTTTTCTAAATGAGCTTAGCTCTTCTATTCTTGAAATGTAGACACCATAGCTTGTTCAAACAATGTTGTTTTGGGTGTTTCTTTTTGTTTGTTTTAGATTAGATGAATGTATGCATGCAAACGTGTGATTATATGAGCTGTTCGTATCATCAGATGGGCTATTTGTTATCCAGTTAGGGGAAATGTCATACGTTTGGCGGAGCTGTATACAATTGCTTTTGTATACAATGCATTGAAGTAAAAATGTCCATTAATTTAACGATGGCGAATAGAACATAGGCGACTGAACATGTTGATGTATCAACACCTCGTTTGCCAACTGGATACTCACAGTCGATGAGATGACAGGCCAGAGTAACACATAAAAGTGCATCATCGTGTGTCTAGACTGTCAAGAGAGAGAAAAGAGGTCAATCTTGGCATGAGGTTTATGTAGGACAGCGCTGGCATGCTCGCAAAGTACGGAGGAATGTGTTCAACAATTGAACAAGTCTAAGGCCTTGTCATTTATAATCCGCGGGAATGTCCTGCTACACGAAATCATGGGCCGCATTTATAAACACCTTTTGGACAACTGGAAACAAGCTATATGATCTGGGTGATCCGAACACCTCCATCAAAATGTATGTATTAACCAATAGATCTGTTTCAAGGATGGATGTGTACTTCGGTAGTTCAAATGTATATTCGCAGGCAACCAATAACTTTTTATGTGACTTTGCATTAGTTTCCAGCACTTTATTGCATCATTGAAGCAAAAAGGTATCAGCAGACAATCTTTAATCCAATTGAGGTGTTGTGGATATCTGTGACAAAGCGATAGCCCGGTAGATATGGAGTGGCTAGTGATAGGCAAGGAGTATTATGGGTTTTGAGGTAACAGCTAAGATTAAATACACTAAACCCCGTTCAACCCTTCCCAAAGCCCTTATCTTAAAACCTTCAAGAACATTTCATCATATTACATAAATCCCTATATCACTTTTTTTTAACATAAACATCGGTATATTATGGCACCGCTTCTTCCGCCTCAGGGGACATTTATTTATACCCACAGCTCCACATGCCGTTGTACTAAACAAACGATTGCCGCGGTACTCTTATTGCTGAGATGGGGGAGAGTCCTGGAAGAATTTTTTATTCTCCTAAACCTTAAGGTGCCGTACATGTATACTGCGAGAGCTACATTACGGCTTGTACCTCTCGGCACCAAGCTGACCGTAGTTCTCTATCAGACCGGCCTGTATGTGGACCATACGGGACTGGGGTATTCAGAACACAACACACGACCGTAGCCCCATGAATCCAATGCAGCTGTAAGATATTTTCCATGTAGGACATATTTTTGGATAGAATCCAATACTACATAATACTTTGTTAAATTCATGTATGAAATGGATTCACACGACAACACACTGTAATTGGTTTAAGAGAGTACCAGACTTCCCAGCATAGGGTGCTTTCATGACCTACCACTGTATAGAATTCATTACATTTTAATCAGAAAGTGAACACACAACTTCTCTTGTTTTGATTTGGTTCTGTTTATGGACTCTCTAAGCAAGTCACGTTCATTCGGCTATTACCCTTGCCATAAAAGCAGCATAGTGCATACAGGCTGACACTGGTTGGCACAGCGCCCCAGAGTGACGGGACAGAAAACAGGAGGCGGTGTGGTCCTCCTCATCCCCTCCATCTGACAGAGGTCAGTGTATACTGAACCATCAACAGTTCACAGCTCATAGCCTCCCATTTGTCAGTAAGATGCAATAACATATCAGGTAACAATTATTGTATGTACAATATAGTCACAAATCCGTATACCGCTGTTGACAATATATGGTGTTATGATATAGTTTAGAAAATGCGAAATGTGTAAATTTGGGCCCTGCCGTGGACGACGGTAATAAGCAGGAGGCACCTGCGTGCTTTATATATGGGAAAAGTAATGAACGTGTGCACCAGCAAGTGCGTCTGTAATCATATACCTCCATGCGTAGAAGCAGGTAGGAATGATATCTGTTAATTAAATCGTAATCAAGACATACTCCTCCATGCACCACAAGGCCAAAATTGAGAGTCTTGCACATCGATCCTTTCACCTTTCAGAAAGATCTAAACACTATAACGCTCTGTTAGTTAACTCTTTTTCCTTTGTTACGGTTGGGTAAATTATCTGCTTCAGGCATCTCGTTGCCTTCTGTTTCCAGAACAATGAGGTTTTATGTATCTATACACCAGACAAAATTGCAGATTACTAGATTTAGTTACACGGATGGCAAATACTCCTGCAGGAAGTGTTTTTGTATATTACCAAGTATGCAAATAGGCCAATGGTCCCTGAGGGGTGAGTAATGTGTACCCGTCAGAAACTTAGTGGCGTCTTCGTAGTTCTCCTTCAAGGATGTTTGCGTTATTTTTTGCACCTAAATCTTAGATAAATATGCATAAGGGATATGTAGGGCATTGAGGTGGTATGACTGAGAGTTAACTGAAATTGCATCACAATTATATTGTAACCTTCTAGAGAGCTTTACGAAAATCCATGAGTCGAATAACCGATTGCCCAATTAAAGATGTTTTTATTTAGTAGTGAACCGGAATATAATATTATGGTAAAACCAAAGGGACATGTCAACGATATACAAATAGACGTTTAAAGGAGGCATATACAATGTAACCTAACCGAAAAAAACATACCTTCCTGTAGCGGCCATTGATTCGTAACAGTCTCTAATGAAATGATATTATTGCTGGTAATATAATTTCAGTTCGTTTCATAAGAGATTGCATCCTATCATGCTTTTTGACCTGTCATTCTTGAGTCTGTAAGACCGCAACTATAATTCTAATTTGACAAAGAGAGTAATTCACATACATTCATATGCTCTCGTCCTGTTTCAACTATACATAGCTCATAGTCTCCCCGAGAGTAGTATTGGCAGTGCATTTCTACAAATCCAATGTATATTTGAGTGAAATGTTCCCTTACACTCATCTTAAAATATGCAGATCATATGTAGGGCCTACGAGTTGAGATGATGTTTGTGTGATCGTTGATGGAAGATAATCGAAATACATTGAAATCGTACATTAGATTATGCAATCCCCTTTATTCAACTGAAAGGTCACTCCATTCGCTCATGAATACATATTATACTTGAAATGCCAGAAACAGGCGATAGTGGTACCAGCTAATGTCTTGGTCATCCAGTATAGCCAAAGCTCCCTGGTGCCCTCTGTAGGGCATTAGTAAAACTATTGAAGGATGCTACGCTCAAAAAGGTTTTGTCGCTTCAGAACACTAAGGTAGTAGTCACTTTCCTGTTAACCATGAGTAGGTTGATGGGTGGACAGGTGGAGGGTGGGCCGGCTGGTAGCTGGGCAGTTTGTTGCGAGGACAGGTTGGTGAGTATATGTAAGTTTTTAGGTGGGCAGGTTGAGGATACGTAGGTTTGTAGGTGGGTCGATATGTAGTTGGGTCAGTTGGAGTGAGGGCTTCTTGGTGAGTAGGTAGGTTGATGGCTGGACAGGTGGATGGATAGCCAGTTTGGTGGTTAGGTAGGTTGGAAGGTTGATGTGTCGGCCAGTTAGTAGATAGATTGATCTAGGCAGGATGGTGGATGGGCAGGTTGCCTGTGTAAACCTGTTCTGAAAATTAGCGACTCCGTCACTAAAGGCTATGAACGCGTTATTTGGTGGCTATTGGCCGCATTACAGGCCTCAGTCTCAATAGCAAATGCTAGAGGCAGTGTGTCAGATCACGATATTCAAATAGGCGGTGGTGGCCCAAACTATGATTGACTTGCAGTGTTCGATTTCAGCGTGATTTAGGGACCAGTGCACCTTGCACTATTATACAATGACCGAAACTGTCACAAGGCTTTTTTCAGTTTAAGGAGATCAGTAACCCCCCCCCCCCCTCCCCCATTAAATTTAGTTTTCAACATTGCTAGAAATAAATCATAACAGAAAAGTCGAAATCGTGCATTTTTACATACATTTGACTTAACATCACAGAATATAACCTACCCCTCTTCTTTACACACGTTCCCAGGAAATAAAATATTGCTGATATCAGATTTATGAATTAAATTAGCAAAACATCCAATCACATTAACCTCGATAGATAAGCGCAGCCTGATACCAAGATGAGTAAGACCGCGCAGCTCCCAACAGTGAAATACTGGGTCTGTAATTCTGGACTCCTTCGCCTACATGTAAGTCTGCAGTTACATTCAACACGCTGCACACACAGGGCAAACCTCTCCACCAAGCGCCATTTGGCCTGAAAATGTGTATCTTTCTCTGTCTCTATAAAAGTACCTTAATGGTGGTAAAACCGTACTAAATAAAACAGATCGGTCAAACTATGAAATGCTCTACACTTTCAGATGGCGGATGATTCTGCAGCAGACACCGGTGCCCTCGCCCCACCTCCCACCTCAGCGTCCCTCCGCCGGAAACAGTCGTTCGCTCAAGGTGACATGATGAAGTACAGGCGTTCCTTTGACCTGTTTGATTTTGAGAAGAATGGGCGAATTTGTACAGACAAATTACCGGAGGTTATCCATCGACTAGGTTATCGGCTGACTCAGGAACAAATACAGGTTGTGCCATGTCCTACAGTTATAAATCAAACATTCATTTCATACGAAAACAAAATCCTAAATGTAGCTAGTACATAATTCCTGGATATTGTGAGACAGAAACATGCCGTGTAGTGGTAATCCCCTTTATGGCCATTAATCATAAGTTTAAATCATTAAGACCAGATCTTTTTAAATGAAGATGTGCAATACATGTACATTCCTCTATTTCACTTGATCTTTTCTCTCCATTTTATTTTTCTCTTACAAACCCTAGATAGGGGATAGGTTATGCAGACTTAAAGCGTGCTGCATAGGCTATACCTTCACTATCTGCGTGCTAAAACTGTGACATTGGGAAAGGTGCAGTGGACCACTGTCTCAGGGTTTGCCCATCTGACCATGACAAATCGCTAGAGACCGAAATATCTCATTGACCCACTGATGGCTGATCAAACTCAAAATCACCAGATATGTATTGGATTTAAGATTATTAACCTTAGTTACCATTTACTGACCATGAGCTTTCTTTCAGAACATTATAGCAAAGCATGATATCGCCGAAGGATCAACAGTGTCATTTGAGCAGTTCATAGAAATTATTCCGAGAAACGACAAGAGTATATCCGAGGAGGAGCACCAGTACGTAATCACTTTCTTTGTTGTTTTTTCTTCAACTTTGATTGACAATATCTGACATTACTTCACTTGTTACTGTTGGTCGCATTTGACTCGTTCCTGTACACATATCGTCCAATCACACAAAGGTAATGTTTTATAATCTTTTGTAATATGTTATCAGATATTGATTGTATGTTTAAATGGCTGATGATGATAATAATAAGATATAGTCTACTGTACACCATATTGACAGTTGGAGAGACCGTTTTCATTGATTTGCCTCGCAGGCAATTCAAGTAAACTCTAATTCATAACAGATTTATTTTCTCAAAAATTCACTTACTGCTCTATTAAAACTTACAATGGATTCAACGACTTTCAGTTTTTCAATATTGTGGCAGCAATTCTACTGACTGTCTTCTAACATACTAACCACTAGATATCAGTCTGATCACTCTATATTGCACTGTATTGATAAGCCATTAGATGGTGCCTAGTCCTCGAAAGACTTTGCAACATTTTAGTTAAGACAAATAAAGGGAATAAATACACAAAGGCAAAACATATAGTATCCTGCAGGATCTTGGTCTTTAGGGAAATAAACAAAGTTCAAGCAAGATTTGTAATGATAATCATTACCCGGATTATTGTAACGAAAGTAAAACGTTCTTTTTAATCATTCAGGGTATATATCATTCTTTTGAGAGAAACAGTAAATTTAAAGAAATATGATATTAAAAACTTGGTTTACTTGGCATGATATTTGAATTCATTTATGTACATGAATATTTATGTTTATAGATGACAAAGAGGAAGAAACATATACCTTGCTTGTTTTCTTTCTGTTACTTTGATACATTCTGGGTGAACAATAAGAATGGCTGATCTGCGAGAGAAGTTCCAGCGTTACGACATAGACCAGAATGGCGTAATTTCCCTCCAGGAGGCGCAGTGGGCGCTGCAGGTGGAGCTCAAAGTTACTTCCCAGACGGCGCTGCGGCTACTCAACCGGTTCGTCAAGCTGGAGTACAACCAGTTTGTCGACTTCTACAAGCAGATTCAGGCCAAGTATGTCCTAAAAAAACCTACCTTTAGAGTTGAATAGATGAATATATGCTGCAGAGCAGGAAGTATATTTATCGTTATTACAAAAGCATTGATCAGGGAATTCTTTGATACAATTGGTGTTACCATATAGGGAAGGTGACTGGTGTCTCAGTCATCAGTCTTTAATTCTCGAATAGAATAAAAAAAAAAAGAAATAATGTGGGTGTCCCATACATGAAAGAAGGAAATCATACAGCTAATGGCTTTGAAAAGGAACCTTAAAAAGTTCAAATTACACGTGCATTTTAGTTGTATTCTAATATTCAAGTCAGTATTCAGTAAGGTCCGTCACTGTGATTATTATCATATCAGAAAGCTGGAGATTTACGACAAGTTCGGTCGTTACGACATGGATAAAGACGGGATGATCTCGGTGGCCGAGGCTCACAATGTCCTGCACAAGGAGCTCGGCTTCACAGAGGCGCGCTCCAAGTCCATGGTCGACCGGTTCGACTTGAACCATGATGGCCTCGTATCCTACATGGAGTTCGCCGAGTTCTATATTGCCGTTGAAGAAAAGTATGTGATATCACGTGTATGCTTATTTTGTTCATTCGTTTATTGCACTCTTTGTACAGAGATATTTTTATTTAAGATCATTTCGACCAGGGAATATGTACGCATATATACCATGTCATATAGTCGATCCCATGAACCTTTGAACCTCGTAAAGTGAATAAGATTGCCTGAACATGAGGGTATTCTGCTTACCAACAAGGGAAAACTATGGTGTCGTCGAATTGGTAGAATTACCTTATTTCCGCCACTTGGGACAGATATTAATTAATATACACTATCATATAACTGACCAGTATTTAATTGCCATAGATGTAAGGGGTATTTAAAAGAATACTCTGTATCATTACAAGGGATCATTTCGTTAGACACAGTAATTGTTGCATTCTACACCTTAGGATCGTTTATATTGCCGTAATATGATATGATTGATTGTCTAGTTGACTTGAAAAGGAATACGCAATATATATATATATGTGTGTATATGACAAGTGTGATGTTTTTATGGATTGAGATATTTCCCATCTTATCTCATCTAATCAATTATCTAGGAGAATGAAAATCTAATTCCATATCTATAATTGGAATAATGTCTGCAAAAGATAGCCCGGGAAGAGAGGACCACAGAGATTTTTGAATTTTAAAAAAATCGATCAAGTAGTCAGGTTAAGGTTGAATTTGAGGAACTCAAGTATATAGAAAGACCCAATCAAATAATACTCCTCTCTAATCTAGATCATGTCATACAAGGCAAAGCATATCTTTCACTTGTAAATAGGAATTTGGACATCTAATTTGCATAATTCATTTTGAACCTATTTGGCATATCATACATCAGATTGATCCTCTATGTATGCTTTTTGTAATGGCATATGCACTAATTTGTTTGATTCATTCATTTTTGTGTGAAGAGCTGGGACTAAAGTGAAGCCCAATATGTCCTCTGATTGGCTGAAATACTGTTTTGGCACTTAACGTAACAGAACAACTCAGCAAATGGACGAACTAAACACTGTATCTGACAGAGAAGGCCATGGAGCAGGGTCCATGGAGCAGGGTATAGGCCCAGGCCAATCCTTCTTAGATAAAGTCACAATTTAGAAGAAAAAAATATTGCCCCATTTCTCCGATAGCTATATACACAAGAAATCCCTGAATCTCAGCGTTCAGAAGTTATATTTTGATAGTAGATGTGATGATCGGGCGCTTGTGGACAACCATTTGAAGAACAATGATTGGAAAAAAAGCATTGTTTTCGCACTGTGCGACGGCCACCGCGCGCGTTGCTAAATTATCTCACACGATAGGATGGTTGGTACGTTGCTTTGGCTTTGCTTCGGGAAGTGTATCTTTATGAAACCAGCAGAATGGGACCACTGTCCTATTTAACGCCAGGTCCATGTTTATGCAACACCAATTACATTGATTTCTCGAGGATTGACAGGTATTTGATCATTGCACAATTTCCGTTGCGGCTGAACACAAGTGAGTTCTGCATTATTAAGAGGTCAAACAGTCTTTTTTTGTACCCAGACCCCAAGATAAAAGTCAACAAGCGGGTACTTCCTTACAATTTTAATGATTTTAAAACATTAAACACTGTTTACACCAGGTGCGCAAGCGTGTCTCGGGACAACGTATAAAGAACTTCTATATAGGAGTTCATTTGTATGAGTCTCAATACAATTGCTACATGCTGATCATATCATATTCGGGAGACGCGCATGACAATATATTGGTTTAATTGGATTTCATCAGTTCGATTGTTAGTTTAAAGATAATCATTATCGAGTAGAATTGTAAGGCCACAATGGAACCCATGTATATGTTTACCCTCTAGCAGACAGCTGAGGAAACAGGGAAGGCTCTGTGACACATAGACTGACTTAAAAATGAGATTTTCTTGATACATAAATGGTAAGGGGTCATCCATGAAGCATGCCCATAGTGTGGGAAATGGGTGTCCAAAGCTTTAGAAATTATGTATACAGCCCTTCTTTAATGTATTGCCTAAAAGATAGAGAGTGGGCGTGATCGGTAAAAGTTTTTAGACATTCATCTTCTATGAATGGTCCCTAAATAGGACCTTTGTTGGTAGTACAGTTTCGTTTCCTAATCAACCAAAGCAAACAGTTTGGCTTTATGTTGGATTGTCAGTTTAATTTGGCGTTGAGATCCTTGGCAAAAATTGTAAAATCTGTTGTGGCACAAAAGTTATTTGGTTGTGCTAAGAAGTGGGAAGGCAGGGATCACCAGAAAGAAACCTACCTTTTGGGGCCGGACCTATACATACCATGCACCTTACCTTCCCCCTCCCCGTATACTTTCTATCTTTCACTGACTTCGGATGAACAAATAAGAAAGAAACATTTGTGAACAATTGTTTAAATTAATTACTTCACATGTATAGAACACTATTCCTCAGAAATATGATATCATGTGCCATTCTAAGTGTATGCTGTCCATCTCTTGGTAGCCTTTCAGGGAACGATATTTGTATTGGAATAATTGAATCCAATGACAATATTCAATGTACATATCAAAAGAAGCTGGTGGACATTACAGATTATTTTCTATTTTGTACAGAAAGGCTAAGATCAGGCAAGCATTCCGTCACTTTGACACAAAGGCCATGGGCTACGTCACCTATGACAATGCCATTGATATTCTTCGCAACCTACTCGGCTTCACAGAGGAGAAGTGTCGAACAGTGACGGAAGCATACGACAAAAACAAGGATGGGAAAATAGATTACGAAGAGTTCGTGGAGTTTTACTCGATGCTCGAGGAAGAGTGAGTATATATTTCGCGTTGTTTCTTTATATTGCCTAACTACTCAAATAAAGCTGTATTATCAATCCTATCTTATGGATTATACAGGCAGTAAGTGTCAGGTAATAATATTTCCGTTTTTCAAACAGTGTTAAACCTTATCTGCCAATTGAATTTCATATTGCCATGCAGAGATGGTTTTGAGGATTTTATCCAATTGCCTTAAGGGTCTAGTCCTATTTCAATCTACTTTGGTTGATAGGTGTTTATTCCAGCATAATTGGATTATTTGATTGATTGATCCGAATGTTCAGGCTATACTGATATAAGGGCGTTAGTAACGAGACAAGACAGGTCCGGGACCTGTCATATCATCTCATGCGATATCATATACATGCTAATTTAAGACATTTGAGACATTCTATCTGCTACAGATTTTAAGCACCTTTGAAACCATTATTAAAGGACCCGTGACGAGAGATGACATGCAGACACAGGACAGGCATGATATACCCGTGATAGAGACAGGCCAAGAATGTCTGGACCTGTTTGGTGTCGTCTAATCGTTAGATTCCTGGTATCTTGGTATTAAGAACAACTTATAAGGATTTATCATGGCCGAGTAAAATTATCAGTATCAAAGTTCAGAGGTATGATAGTGATATAAGTAACTAAATGGCCGGGCGATCAGAAATAAATATTGAGGAAATACCTCCTATATATAATTACACTTCTTATCGCTGTTGGTGTTATTCTAACCATCGCCATATTAGCCACAAGGAGACTTTCCTATGCTCTCCAACACTACGCCATTCTCGATTGTGTATAATGTGTAAACATGGCAGGTTCTTTTCCCAGCTATACGCGGCCTACCTACTCGTGAGTAGAAATCTATAGCTTTAACTGTGTATCTATTCTTTACTGTTGTAGAAAATCTTAGGCCGTTTCACTATGCCGAATCAGGTATTGTCCCACTTATTTGGGGAAATGATTTATAGGTCAGGTTGTGTTCGTGTCTTGTGATTTTATCACACCACAAATTGATTTTTCTAAAAATATCAGAGGCACGCGTGTTCTAGTTGTCGAGTTCTGTATTGGTCGTCAGGCTTTAATGCATTGTGTGCCTACTTTGATCGTAGCTCCATGTGAATCTTTTCTATTTAGAGATACTAACTTGCCTGGAATTTAATTGCAACTAGAATTTGTGTTTACAGTGAACGCCTTGGTTCTGTCTTTAATAAGTTAAAGAAGATAGAGTAGAAGTATGCGGACAGAGGAAGGTGAAACTCAGCCTTTCTCCACAGATTATTTTGATATAGAAATATCAAATATGGAAAAAATGATATTTTGAGGTATTGGATCAAATGCCTAGGGGTACTCGGTATAAATAGCTCCAGGTGGTCCTGTTTTTGATAAATCCTGTCCAATATTAGGGTCTTCATTGTTTGATTTTCACCTATGCATGGTCTCATCGTAGACACAATCAATCAGCTGTAGATAATTATCTAGACGATATTGGTAATCCGATAACTGCATTGACACTAATGGGATACATATATATGTGAATACACAAAGGATGTTCAGTTGTACATCTGGAGTTAAATGCAAAAATCATTCACTATCAGGACTTCATCATTTCATCACGTTGATCTTCAAATTTATATGCAGTTTGCCTAAGGTGCTGCCTCATTTTGACGTATAACGTGTTTATGAATATAGATATCTGAAATGACCACTTTTTCACACATAAAACTCTGGAGTAGACCGTTTTTTTTGTTAGATTTATTTTAGTTTTTAATGTTGTATTTGAAAATGGTTTGCTTGTACAGGATATACAATGCGGTCTACTATCAACCTCCATTTGTACATAATTGAAATACCTTGTTACTAATTAAATTGAATCAGTTTATATGTTTATTCAATACTGTAATTAAATACTGGATGGTAATCGATATGTCTGTTTCAGGCGGCAGCGGCTGTTGGACGAATTCAAGGCGTGTGACACAGATAACGACGGCCTCATCAGTTTCGACGAGTTCAAGGTCATGATGACCTCTAAAGGTTACACCGAGGCGGAAGTCAAGACTCTAATGAGCGGATATGACGTCAACAAAGACGGCTTCTTGGACCTTGATGAATTTAAATCGTTTCTCAGTTTTGCCTGCTGACCATTGTTTTAATTGAAAACTAATTAGTGTAAAGAGCAGACTGTTTACGCCATTATTACATTCGTTGAGACAGGTACAAACACCTTTGTCATGAGAGCGCTGAAGCGGTTTAGTCCAAGAAAAACATAAGAACCAGGAAAGATAATTCACTCAACTTTAATAATGGTGCATAATCTTATATAAAAGATAGCGGTAATGGTACATGGTTAAGATTTACATCGAAACTGAGAGGTAGGCATCTCTGTAAAATAATGTTCTGTTCGTTTTCATTCTTGCTCAATTAATATTTTGATTTATATAAGTCTTTTACGCTGTCAATGTACATTGGTCATTATCTAGGTAAATCAAATATAAATCAATGCTTCTACTTTGTATTCAGAAGAAAGATCGCATGTTGCCTGTGAATTCATCATACAGATCATAAACTCATACACAGTTAACATCAGCAAGAACTCTATTCAATTAATTCCAAAGAAAACCGTGAAGATGATTACTAACATCAAGGGTCCTTTCTTCTCAACCGGAGGTTGGGCTAAAACAACCTCGACTTTATCTACAAAACCACATCGCGTTACAAGTGTACTATACGTCCAAAGAAGCGGACTTATAAAAGAAATCATTCATGGCTATATAAATCAATCTTTTATATATATATATATAGAATATGTGTGTGTAATAATAGATTCGTTAAGGCAATACAACTATAAAACAGAAGCTGCCTTGTATTGTGTATTGGCCATCGATGTTATAAAAATTGTGCACGTTTATTTAGGTGCTCTGTCAGAAAATATAGTATCTAGAGTTATGAGTGGCTAGTATATGAGGATTCGGTGAAGTTTACATCGAAGATGTATGTAGAGTTGTGCGTCGGTACCCACAGTGCTGAACGAACAGACGTGTCCCCATCCTACAGCGACATATAAAATGCCTCTCATCCGAGTTGAGGCGTACCATGTCTGGCTGTATTAAAGAGCATACCACTATGCTTATCCTGAATAATTGTATTCCACTTAAATATATACAGACTTATAATGATATCGTTGTAAAATGCAGGCAGGGGATTGGTACCTCCAGACACTTATAGTACTGTGAGACACTTTGAAGACTAAGACAGAATAGAAGAGACACATGTTACTCCTGTACCATAGAACATTATGGTATCTATTGTATCGAGGAACATTCTGATGTCCACTATCCAAATTCGATCACGAAATATTTTCCCTCCATTTTCATCGATCGGAAAGCGAAAGTAAAACGTGATAACAAAGAACAAATGGATAGGAACTCTACCAAATCCTGATGCTTGATACACAGATATACCAGTTCGCATGGTCAAATCAAACCCTGGGCGACACTCGCTTCTTTACACCTTACACAGAAGAACCGTGAATGACCGCAGAAGGAAAACAAAGCGGCGAAGCAAACTGTGGTCGTCTAGCTAATCTAACTAGTGTAATTAACCATCGATGTACGATATGCGTCATTGTAAATTCCTCAATCATACAGCATTCATTTAATCATGGTCAATGCTTCTGTTATCTTTCTCTCACTCCCTCTTTCTCACCCATTCTTTATTCCTTTCACTCTCTTTTTCCCAGTTAGATTTCAGGAGTTTCGACCTCCTATGTCTCTATAGTTAACTTATCATTAGGTACTACCGTGCACTGGTCCATCTAGAACCCTCCTAATGAGTGGCGAGATCCGAATGAACTGGACCATAGTCGACAATGAGCACTGTGGAGTTGAAGGTACCCATTGAAGTGGTTCATGCAATCAGTAATGTGGCACTGTGATATTAGGAATATTTTCTCAACACCCTTCCCTTTTCAAAGTGGGACTGTAATATAATCACCCTCAAATTAGCTCCAGATAGGGGTAATATGTATATCCTTGGTTCCCTAACATTAATTGGAAGCAGTATCTGATTGGAAACCCAAGAAAATCATGATTTGTTTACAGGTCCTAATCCACTGAAAGGCCCTGAAGTCGACTACGGTGTCCTCATGAGTTCATTATAACCTAGAACAAGTTAGAACACCAGCACGTCGAATATAAGATCATCATATTGATTCAAGTGCACACAAACATGTCACCAGTATTGTTGGAAGTAAGTCGATGCCTCGGGAGCTTGCAAGAAAGCATCGATTGCATGCAAACCAAATTAATCATCCTATTCCCATGCATGCAGCCATCCGATGCAACCATGGGACCAATGTCACAGGGTGAACCGTGATTCTGTATATTACAATGGGTATTCCAGCATACCCACAAATGATACTCAGGCAAACCTTGACTATAGCGACGCGAGGAATAATGATATCAACATGGCCAGCAGTGGTAAGCTAGTGGAGGGCTGTATGGGCAGGGCTAGATTCACCACACCTCCTATATGCGTCAGGCTCTGGCACTCAGGATGCGTCGGCTGGTCAACACACTGTAAAAGACGCACCGAGCTGAAACAGAGAAAAGACAGAAGTCATGATAGATAAAAGGTGGTTATTCTACATAACATTTTATATTGTATGATCTCCAAACTCCAAAAGTGATATAGTCAGTATTATCAGATATTCAACAGAATGGGAATGTAATCATGGAAGACTATATGACGCTATCTGATTTCAGACTATCCCACAAGGTGGCAGTGCAGTTGTGCACCTGCCATTATCTCGGAATCATTAAAGGGTGGCTCTGTCAAACCAAATGACTCAAACCAACTTTCTTGATAAATCAGGGGTATCCAAATCAAAGTCGCACCATTTTGTTATCGAAACGTCCCTTTAATGAAAGCGCCTGGTTTACTAAAAGTCTTTCCTATATAGATTAAGAATATATATCGCAATGGCCTCGCCATAGCGATATCTAATTGGTAGACCTTCACGGGATCAATATGACTAAAGCGTGATCTTTCCAAGTGAGCCATGTTATTTGACTTGCAACACTTACCGTGGATCGTCAGTGCACTCAAACGTAATTCCTCGTGCTGTAACTAATCGTTTTAGTTTTGTAATCGACGAATTGGTGTCGTTACAGAATTCTCTGCAATGGACAGAATATAAGAAGTATATGTGACAGTGGTATTAATGGGTGACTGGTCAACTCGTCCCTTAGTCAACTCGTCCCTTAGTCAACTCGTGCTTTTTTGGTCAACTCGTCCTTTTCCCTAGTCAACTCGTCCTTTTTGTTTTCCAATTGTCTTACACCTATATATAACTGAATTATATAATAGATAACAACTATATGATGTTAGATAGCAATTGTTTACCTGAATTTGATATTAGTATGAGTACATTCCATTTTCATTTCATAAACATATGAGTACATTCCAATTTCATTTCATAAATTTCAATCATGAAAATACATTTGCACCTGAGTCACATAGTATTTTATCACAGTATGTCACATATTGTACAATACACAATAGTATGCATGAATAAAAGCTGTATTTGTGTTCAGCGCATGTTTCCGAACATTTTGATGTATATACATCCAGGATTACTCCATGTTTAATGAAAACGGACGAGTTGACCAGAAAAAGGACGAAAAACCCGAATTGACTAAGGTACGAGTTGACTAAGGCCCGGCGTCCGCCTACTACGATATGGCACCGATATGCCCTACGATGCACCTCCCGATGCAAAACCAAAATCGCGTCGGGAGGTCACCTAATATCGGGGCAGTTGACAACATTTCTGCGATTAGACACCGATAAAAACCCCATACAATGTGTGGTGGATTGGTATGTCTAGACATATGTCTACGATTTTGCACCTTCCCGATATGTCGCCGATATTTGCTTTTTGTATCGGTGCCATATCGGTAGGTCTAAATTTCTATCGTAGTAGGTGGACGCCGGGCCTAAGGCACGAGTTGACTAGCATTCGTATTAATGCATAGAGATAATGATTTTCAGACCGCTAATGATGAGTACGTCTACGTAATAGGGCTGACATTGTCCTTTTTTTCCATCTATCGATGGGATAATCTGATTGTCCGTCACTTACACATATATATGCATACATATAGGTGATCCTTCCCAACATTGTGGGATATGCTTTTATATGGAGATATATTAAAAACTTTTGTGCTACAATATATCGCCGAAATTCACATACTGGTGTTTACTATGCAGGATGCGATGATGATATTTGGGAAGAGGTAGGACAGACCGTTAGTAATAACTTAAGTGCTAAATTGTGAGGGGAAATGCCTCTCTCAGACCTCTCTATTACAAAAGTGAAATCTTATCCATACTGTTAGTAATAACGTTATCAATCACGTCGTCAATCAAAGTAAATAGTCATGTCATTGAATTAGAACATAATATTTGTGATACTGTTACTAATATGTGCGGTTAATGAAATAAATGGATCCGAAATCTGGATATACAGAGTATATATGATATTTTGCCTGCGAAATACATTCAGATGAGGGAAGTAACGTATATCACTTCCTGTGATATTATGGTTCTCAGTAATCAAAGCGTGTTGACGGATGTGACAGAAGAGTACTTACATTGGGCGCTTCCCGATGTCATGTATGACATAGACGTGGAGGGTATGTACTTTATTCACGTCTATATTGGGGAGCTCGTATTGTGAGAAGACGCTGCAATAAGTAGACAAGCTTAGATTTTTTGTCATTATGAATGGAATAGACAGGGACACACATCATATAGTGAATAGGAAAGAATCTATGTATTTTCTGTGTTATGTTCAAGGTAGTGATTATGAAACGGCGTAGGATTATATGCGTTGGACGTGTTTTTATCATCATTCCTAATGTATTGCTGAGGATTGATTGCACTGTGGCTTTTCCGAAAAGTAATATATTCCGGTGGATATTAAGATACAGGTCTTTATCTGCTATTTGCGAAATTGCACGCTCTTTGGTAAGGAATAAACCCACCTGCTGCTTAACCTTTAGGTTTGTAAGCAGGAACGTTTCGTATCAACTCCCGAGTAAAGTGGCAAATACATCTCTTTCAAGACACCTAGAAGAAGTGGTCGCACCGAGTCTCAGGTTCCATTTCGATTAGAATAACCTCTCTGCTTTAGCTTCAAATAGTCTATGCAATCATAAACGTAATTGGAGGGCAAATATCACATACTGACTAAATGTCTCAAACATAGTGTGAAAGATGATCCAAACTAGTTTGATATCCATGTTCCTAAGGTAACACATACTCCTTATGTTAATATTATACAGGCCCTCTCTAATCACAGTTGTCACTGGTACTGTTATGTGTTTTCCTCAGAGATAGAATAGCTGAACTACAATTTCTAGCAACCTTAATTAAAGTACATAAATATTGCATACCTGGTATCTGTGAAGGCAACACCTCGTGACCCGTTCAACATGAGGTAAGCTGTTCCCCTGGCCAACGTAGCGTACTGAGAAAAACACAGCCCTTATTGATTATCACAACAATATTTCGCAAGAAATACGTTGGAATCCGGTGTATGGATAGAGTATGAGCTTCACCAGCAAAGGCATCATGCTTTAATGGTAATCTACACATCAAGAAGATATTACATGGTTATGGAAATAAAATTGGGTTTGGGTATGTGAATTGAGGGCTATTGAATGGACACTGACCACAAGAATATATTAATATTTCATTTGAAAAAGGACTGCATAAGTGGGTTTAGTAAGTGCTATTGTAACAATGGCGATTGAAGATACAGTTGAGAATGATTGAACCATATGGAAATCTGTGATGATGAAAATGTACCGTTACCGAGCTGTGCACTTACATGTATGGAAGTAGCTCGCCAGAAGGAGACACTGGACTCGTCACATATAGCATAAGCAGGGCAGGATTCTGTCTCAAGTCCACCTCCATGTTTACTACACCATACCAGATTGTTAACGAGGTAGCCTGGAATGAATACATACTTATGCAGGAACTGCCAAATCTCCCTCCCAACAGACCAGCGATGGTATATAATACATTCCTTGAATTCCTCACAGATACTCTTGGTGAGATACGACTACTACTGTGTGGTCTCCCCTGTAGGGTCCTTCGAGGAGCTCTTACATACATAAACATACCTTGGACAGGCCCTTCACGATAAGGAGCATGTTGGATAATCTTATACATCTAACCTAAATATTTGTGAACTTGGGAGGGTGGAACTGGCAATGGCCTGCAGAAATAGTGACCAGTATAAATAAATTGATTCAAAACAGGGGCATGATGTGTGAGGTGCCTATAGCCGTTGGGGTGGGGGAGGTACACACCAGGATAGACAACGGATAAAGGTCCTACACAACAAGCTCACTGTGGAGCGGGATTGGGGAGATGTTTTAGTGAAAGTTATTTACCTTGTTGGGATGTCCTCACATACCGCGTTTTTTTTCTCGATAAAAACAATCAACGAGCCAGCACATGAGGACGTCCCGTCAAGGTAAATTACGTTTCCTTTGTATTATATACTCGTTACTGAATATTAACAAATATTTAACAAAACATAACGACGTCGAACAGCTATCCAGAGTCTGCTTGGAGGGTCGAATCATGTTATAGTATGCTGGAATTTTTCCATCCCGGCACAGTATGCTGCATGGGATGGATGAATTACCAAAACTATAGAGGTTGATATCTGTAGGATTTCATCGCATAGACCTGTATATAATACAAAGCATTAAGGGACACTATGTCAAACCACGCTATCATTGTGTATCATCCTTAGATTGCCGTCTTATGTGCAATAGACACACTATATCCCTGCCATACGTTAAAGTTATTTTATTAGGGTTATTTACATGTGAATGTCGTTAAGGCAATCGAGAGTATAAAGGGGCGGACATTGATCAAATAATAACGTTGATATAGTGCTGAGTAAGGATAAAATGTTGGAATATTGATATGGGAAATGGTAATTGGCGATATATTTGTTTGTGTATAATTGCACTGAAAAGTGGTTCGGAAGAGTAGGCAAACATAGATAAATGTTGGTATATTGTGATTCGCTGAGGGAGGAAGTAATACTGGGGTTCTGGGAGATTCGACGTCCACTAATTATGTTCCCAGGTGGCGACAATGAACTAGACCGTAATGGAAATAACCTTCATAATGTAATGCCGGGGACACAACAAGCGAGTAACGGCAGCGATCTCCAACATCGCCAATAAAAAATTGCGTGTATGTGTGATATCATTTCATAGTAATATCTCCCACCAATGATTTAGCATCTCTGGTGCAATTATCAGGTGAATATGAAATAATTGTGTGGTAAAATTCTTTCTGCCGTGGACGGTCGGTGATCGGATGGGACCTATGTCGCCCCCTGTGGCTGAAAAAATTGCTCACATATATACGCCATTTTGCGTTGGCGATTCCGGAAATCGCCGCGTTAATCGCTTGGTGTGTCTCCAGCATCTTACCCGGCGTTTACACTAGACGACTAAGTACGTGGCGACTGTAGATCGTCAGCCAATAGTCGCCAGGCGGTGGCAATGTCCACCACAAAAGTCGTCGATGTCAGAATTTACCCGAGCGTTCACACTGATGACTTTTTAATTTTTCACAGAATCGCCGCCCGTGTAGACGACTTATTCAAGCCCGCTTGAAATAGTCGCCGGCGTCAGAGCGAGTCTGAAAGTCATGAGGTGGTGCCGAATTGCGTAATCAGATGTAATCAGACGATCTGCAGTCGCCACGCTCTTGGCGTTTACATTAGACGATTTCTAGACTTATACGGCTGAAAGTCATCAGGTTCGAGAATCGCCGCCTATAATCGTCTAGTGTAAACGCCGGGATAAGGCCACGTAAACTCAACGAGATGCGCACATGGTTCTCAAGCAAGGAGAGAATTTCCTGTCTAGCATATACAACTTATGCAGGCTACATTCAACATGAGCACCACATTAAACCTGAAAGTGTGCACAATTGCTGCTTACATTGTAAAGGATCTCAAGTCCTTTGATAAAAGCTTACAAATTTGGGTTCGGATTTCTCACTTTCCAAATCAATTGCTTGAATCGGACTATAACTTGTGAGTGGCACTAAAGCTAGTGCAAGGCTGTTTACATGTCCCAAACAGAATGGATTAAACTTGATTACCCTTTTACCGAAAGTTATAGTATCCTACTACGTAGTGATAGGTGGAACTCATTGTCTGTATGTATATGCTGACAGTTCCACAATGTATATAATTCTAAGAAGGTACCATTCAATATTCTAAATTAAGGATTATGACAGTTGTTGGATACCTAGATGTTACAATCGAATTTATGTGGCAAATTGAAAAATCACTTAAGTCTTCAAAAAGGCAAATTGAAAAATCCCTAAAGGCTGCAAAATGAGAAAATTTATGATCCTTAGACTAGGCATCTTAGCGTCTCGAAATGATGCCTGTTGTACTTACCTGTCAATGTGTCTGAGATCGTTGTAAATCGCCTGCCTTTCTCACTGTACCTATGGACAAGATGATATACTCCTATCCAGAACATAGACTGAAAGGAATGTAGGCAGAGTATATGATAAGTCTAGAGCATTTGATCTGTTTTACATAGAATATTGACAATCTTAACATTGCACTATAGAAGCAGGTTATATTCGTTTCTTGTGTCAGTTTCCAATTACAAATTACAAAAAGAATATGTTCAATGGCAGTTTTTCAGGATTACAAGCTAGAGAAGTTTAATGATGTGACTATGAAGAGTGTGTACCGAGCGATATATGCATCTTTAAAGGTAGAGGCACGTACATTAAGTTACTCAAACGTGAACGGCCTGTTTTCTTAGAGAAGAATGATACTTTTTCACGACCAAGACTAATAAGAGTTATGGCATAGTCGCCCACGCTTAACTCTAGCAAATGTGGCCGAACCTTTCTGCCGACTGTGGGTTGACACATCAAGGTGGTCCTGGTTATATGACATGGCACATTGAGGGCACAGGGATTGAATACTTGCCTTGTTGGGTGCGATGGGATGTGATGCTGCCTGAGTATAATTGTTATATCGCTCTAGTTGTACGTCACACGGCGCCCGACCCTCGAAGGCCCACAAAAAGTCTTGATATAAACGTGTACAGTTCTTGGCCCTGGCAATAAAACAGAACAATATCAAATCATTAAAATCCTATTACTCATTCAATGCCAGCGTCTGATTCAAGGACATACAATGAATTAACTCGGGATTAAATCCAAAGGTAACGGCGCGGTCGATTGCCAGTGATTTAAAAAAAAACACAACGTCATAGGCCCTTTTACGTTTTTATCTGATCATTTGATTGGTATGTGATGCGAAGTTTCAGAGTACGATCACATTGGACAAGCATTCTGAGCGTATATGGCAGTTTCCAACTGTTGATCCGCTTATGCTCCCTAAGGAAAGCGCTACACAGATTATAAATACGTCAACTAAACTATTGAAATTTAATATTTTCAGCACTCTCTAACGGAGAGAGCCATTGGGCCATAGATTACCAAGCATTAAACTTATTCTTCACCAAATCACTCTAATCAACACCAACCATCGCTTTTCATTACAAGCATAATGCAACTACCTTTTCCCTGTAAATATGTGCTATCCATATGTAATTATTATAACTATTATTACTTGTGTTCATTCCAGATATTCTTGTAATAATCCTTTGGATGTTATCATACTAATAGCCATAGCATACATACAAGCACGAATAAACTCACAAGTATAAACAAAGTATAAAAATGCAACGGTCGTACGTCAGAAACCAAAAAGAGATTAACCGTCAGATTTTCACATGCAAGCAAATTTACTAAGCATTTATAAACAAATAACCAAAGTGCCTGTGATGAATCTGTGCCTCCTGAGGCTCTAAAGGTTCAATATCACAGTTGCTTCCCTGGATACATCCAGGGTTTAGATGAAAGGCGTGTACTGCATGTAGGTCTAGTCAGTTTACAGCATGTTCAAGTAGTATGTCGCACGCTGTGATGTATCTGTCAGCAGCAGGGACAATGTCTGTTAGAACTACCTCACACTCACAGACCTGCGCCAGCCAGTCGGGGGTCTTTGTGACGTAAATATTGACATACTTTTACCACTTACTCAGTCAGATGTTTGGCAGCTGCAACACATGTGTAAACGAAGTAAACAGAGGACCCAAGATAATTATGACCATATACATGTCTCTTATGCCAATTCATTGATGGAAAAGTGGCAACAGTGACTGAGTATCAATCTAGATGCACCCACGTTCCATGAAATCATTTCAATTTGCATCATTAGTGTTACCAAATGTATTGCTTTGCAACAGGTTTAGTGGGACTAAATCTATTATTGGCCATACTCGACAAAAAGGTATTTAAGACTAGAAACGCCTTAAATATTCCTGGCCCTTGGTAAATGAAACTATTGTCTGGGCAGCTGTTCCGCATTGATTATTGTCTGATCTGCTCTGGTACTCTTTGAAAATTGTCTGAGCTGCTCGTGGAATCTTGACGATTGAGTTGCCCCTGTATGTTTACAAGAGATTACACAAACAGTTCCAGTGTCTGGTTTATCCACAGGCGTTGACCCACGCCTGTTTTCGCTGTGTACGCCATGATGACTTTGACAGGATCCTGGTGCCTGCATTCCAGCTCGATCATGTTGACATGTCATCTCAGGTCACGGGTTCTACTCTCACAATGTACCAAGCTGGTACAGTATGCAGAAGCCATTTCGGGATAAGCCTCTGTGTTTTTCAACGTCCGCTGAAGACCCATGTACCACTAGCCTAGGACGGAATGCTACCACAACAGCACGCCTCTGCGCTGTTAAACAACGATGAGGTTCCTCAACTCGTCAAGGAAAACGAGGACCCACATGGGAAAGTCTGAAGATAGTTGGAGACACTCGCTGCAGGGCAGAAAGGTCATAGGAGAGTGGAGCATCTGCTCATGTCTCGATTGCTATCAACCAGAAACTACATGTGTGTAATTAGTACACTTGAATGCAAGAATATAATATTTCATGTATACTTATCCTCTGAGGAAAATGTAATAAGATATATTCCCAATAGTTTTGACAAACGTCCCATTAAAAACCTTTTTAATCAAGTTCACAATATTGTCCCCAGCCCCACAGACTCGTTGGCCCTTGTCTGAACCGCCGCTTGACAGGATCATTCATGATACTTCCCAATCAGTAATGATGCACGAAAATGGAAATCCCGATTCACTAGTGATGGTAATGGAAAGTAAGGCTTAGACCTTATGTTATTTGGAGGAGGTATTCGGGCATACTTAAATGACAAGCGGAGTAGATGTGACATAAGGGTTGTCAATAGATCGAGCCCACCTATTTGGTCAATAGTCACTGTAATCTATGTTCCCGACTTACCACCTTGTCCGGGTTTGTCATTTGGGGAAATAGTTTTCTATGTTACAGCTGGAACGCTTGAAACATAGTGAGTAATAACAGTATATGTTAAGATATATCTAATATATAATAACCGTATAATATATTTAGTAGAGTAAATTATGAAATCATATTATAAGTTCCTGATTACTGATTAGGGATATCCACAATTTATCTAAGATGGAGGTGGGTCAGTGAATCTTCAATGCTCATTATCAGGTTCCTCTTTATTTGTCCTGCAACTCTCATAGCAGGTCCCATCACATTTATATTAAGTGAACATCTGGCCCGTGATTTCCAAGTATACCATCTTAAGTCAGCTGAATATCTAACCACCTACGTTAGTTATCAATAAAGGAATTAGTGAAGGATTCAATTAGATTTGTCAGGTAGACTTTATGGCATGCGTCACATATGTCACATAATTATTTCGCGAGGCAAAGCAGAGGGAAATCATGTAGCGATCAAACAAATGGCTTATAAGTCAACCGTTACGACTCGGATTATTTTCAGGTATTATCATACCCCTGAATTCCAATAAAGGATCTACCCATCGCTGGTCGGGTATTTTGTTACACGACTCAAAAGAGTGTTGGTGGGAGGTTCCCATGGTGACTCTATGGGGAAAAATAATAAGGGTGGTGATCATGACAGTAAATCCTTTCAACTTTAGTCCCACCCGTCAATGTTAACTCGGTATCAACATGACCCTAACCTAACTGTGTAACGGAAAACTCAGGTTTGGACAACCATACCTCAGCGTGTTGCACCTTTAGCGAATCTAGATATAGAGTGTTCCATGGCAGAAATACGTCGTCACTATCTTGATACGAATTGGAATGTTTTCAGTGTTGCAAGAAATATAGAGTCTCTAGAGATTTTGATCAATAATGCCCAAAAATATGGGAGGATTAGTCTAATATCTGAATACTGGAAATAACGTCTACAACATGACAACTGCTGCTTGTGGCTGTACCTCTGTTGTGGGTTTCAACAGTGAAATTTCACAAATAGTGAGCCTAAATATCACGTCTGCCTGATCCTAAATGTGTAGTTGGACAGAAGATAATAATAGGTAAATATCTAGCAGAGATAACACAGCTCTCCAAGATGAATGATATACACAACGCTCAGTTTCTGTGATACTGCGTTGTTCCTGTTTACTGAGGAGAATACTGGCCCAGGTTGGGGATGGAAGATTATATAAACACGTCTGACTGCAGCCTCTTGGTAGTTAAGTGTCAAGTGTTCTCTACTCTGGTTGCCTTCACATGCTCATCCTCCTACCCACACTATTCAAGAGTAACTCTTTGGCTCTTGGTAGTGTACTGGCATTTGGTAAAGGAGACGTTGTTACTTGAGATGTTTGCAAGACTTATAAAATCCTGCTTGTCATGAGACCCGGACTAATCCCGCACTATGTAGGAATCACGATAGATCTCGCTGGCATTGTCACGTGACCGCGGGAGTGAGAAGCGCAGAGAAAAGGATATAGGCAAGGGGGAGGGGGACCAGACCCACTAAGGCTTGAATCAATGTAAACATAGATTATCGAATTACCGACAGATCCTCCATAGTAAAATATTTTAGCACGATTTGCTCAAAAACTAAGTAGGAGTACACGTTCAATATATTATATATCTGATTACTTGCATTTTTAAGATACTAACGCGTTCATAGTTATTATATGCTTTGGGGATTTCCCATTGGGATAAGGTCATTTTATGGATGTATATAGCAATAACTGTATTCGATCTACATAAATTAATATTCCTTTTAAACCACATACATACGTATGTGCATTGCTATAAATTAAAGCTGGTATTACATTATCCGAATTCCTTCATTACCAGATCGATTCAACATTAGCGCGCTCTCACTTCGCAGCAGGCCCCTGGATGGCTCATATACTACTACCACACTAAGCCCGTATCTGTCTGGTCCGTTCCTACACTAACTCACATCCCTAGTCTCCACCAGCCTGAGCTGCTCGACAAATGAGGCGTCCTGCGAAGACTGCAGTGCAGGAGGGTGAAGCGGAGCGTGAGGGATGGAGGGGGTGCTCCCTGATTATCAATTACCAACCTGCAAGGGGGGGGGGGAGCTAAATTAGACCATAATATCCTGACGGCAGGGGCCGGGTAATCAAATGTGTAATCTATTCATCGTAGCGCGCAGATTGTTTTTGAACGAGGCACGTGTAATGCGATTATGAACTGAGATGAGGTAAAACGAGTCCCGACGACAGCCACTTGATCACAGGCCTCCTGTCCTTGTGTTCCGTGCCCGCCCTGATCCTATCAAATGACGTTGCGGAATACCCGTTCGTTTCACAGAGCTGCGTGTTCTGTCAACTAGGATAACGGTTCCTATCATAGCAGGTCATTAAGAATAATCCTCTTCTTCATTCTGCATGATAAACACTGACGGCGGGATTGTTCGAGGGACATTTGTTTTGTGTTGGTAGTTCTTCCCATTTAGTATTTTTGGACTTTGGACCTTTTGTCATTCGTTTAATATACTAATGCCTCAAGCCCATTAGGTATTTTACCGTATTGATATCTAAATGCCGTGGCGCCATAAGGAAACGTTATTATTGTGGATGACATGCGGAAGTGACCAACGACGTCTCTCAAGGCAAGCTGCTGCACACTTTCCGACTTGCTATCAAATAGTGTTATCTAGAATCAATGCAGCATTACAAAGGGAGATATTCCCAAGGACTATGGTAGATATTTGGCATTGCCAGGCCATCAGCAGAGCTTGTAAAGATACCATTGGTTTGGTTGGACGATAATCTTTTTTGAAAAATGTTTGACCATTCGCACGGATATACAGGTACTACACCACTCGCCCTGCTGGTCTCAGACATATCACTGCATCGCTCGATAGTGTATCAGTATGTAACGGTATTTATATAGGAAATGTATGAGCACGTGGAAATGGGTCAATTGTACGACAATTGTACGACATTTTGTACGGGCGATACTGTTAATGCCGACGACAGGTTTAATGCTACACAAAATGAAAAAAGTCGTTTACAATGTCGTTCATCGTTCGATATGTCGCATCGTCCAGCCTCACGGACGGCAAATTATTCAACGGACCCCTGCATCATAATGCTCCATTGTCACTGGGCTCTAGAGTAAAGATTCAAAATATAATTTGAAGACCTGTGGTATGATACGTGTGAATATTCAGTTTAGATATACATGTATATATTCTCCAGAACAAAGAAATAGAATCAGCAAGATGAATGTGAACTGGATGATTCAATACGCATTCAATGACAAAAGATTAACCTCGGATGGAATTTGATTATGTGAAGTCAATGAAAAGCAGTTCCTACTCACTACGGACTATTTTCTGTCGCCCCAGAATACCCTGTTATCCTGGGGCTACATCATAGCCCTAGGCTCGTAGGAACATCAATTCCCCTTCAGTACTAGGTAAGTACCTCGGGTAATTAACTATTAGACAAAGAAAACTTTCCAGTGATTTAATACACTTGTTAGTGTCCCTAAACTTTTACCCCCTGACCAGCGACTTAAGTGACAATAGTAGTCGTGGTATCCATACGTGAGCTGAACTGTATTGGCATTTGGGAAAGAAAATCACATTTTATTTCAGACTAGTGAAATGGATGTTCCAATAGAAGTCAGATGGCGGCTTATCATAACCATGGTCTGCGGCAGAACAAAATCCCTGCATGTTATTCTTTCCACTGGGGTGAAAGCCGGCAGTCACTGGTAGCAAAATTGTTCTGACACTGACGCAGGCGAATTCTCAGTCGGGCTGACTGGCTGGTTGAGGTCCCCGGAAGTATCATCGGATGAGCGGTATAAAACAATCCAATATTGATATAACTGGTCCACAGGCTACCCCAACCACCACTCCCGGTCCATTTGTCCCTATCGGATGTCGCTAACAAAACCACTGTACGTCGAACCCCTGGCAGCAGCAGCAGCAGAAAATGACCGCCTGCTAATGAAGACTTGGTCTGGTAAATTGGGGGGCTTCAAGTGTCTCATAAACGAGACTTTAGCAGATGGCTGTTGAAGGTATCAAAGGTATCACAAAAGAGTGCAATTAGATAAGATTCACCCATCGAACATCACGTCATTGTGTGGTGAGTTATGAAACTTATGAAAAGCACTTTAGTCGTGATGACAATCAAACTATCCCTAATCATTCAGGAGGTTTCAAGGAAATTGCAATGATCATATTATCTATCAACCCAAACTTATTCATTCCATATTAAAAGAAAGGAGAGTCCTAACGTTGAAAACGTCTTGTATAAGCTTATGGTTAGGCTGGGTAGGAGATCCGAACACTTTTTGTGGCAGAGCACATTTGCTGGATGTGATACATGAAGGGGTTGTCAGTTTGTATTCCAATCCCATGGACGAATTTTGGACCTGAAAGCTACGTCATTTACTACATCCCTGGTCCTTAGGCCTACCTCTGACAGTTACGGATATTTTCTATCGATGGCCTTTCCTTTTATTGGAGACGTGGCGCCCCATCGTATCGCTCGGGCGACTGTGATAATCATATGGTGACTGTGATAATCACTGGGTGCGTGTTAATTATGGCCGTGCACAAAACGTCGTGTGGCGGCACGGCTTGTGTGTCGTCACAATCATAGACTCACTGCCCGGTCGTTAATTAGACCCATTGATCGTCGCCGGAGAGCGCCCGGAGATACCGATGGCGAGCAGGAGGCCCGGAAGATGGTACCGGACCAGAAGCCAGTCATGGATTCAGCCCCCTAGCACATAACCACCTGGGAATTTATCCACCCGTTAACGCAAAATATAGTTGGGACAAGTTGTTATTTTCGCTCACATTTCGCTGTTCGTTTTGCTGTTCTTGTTACTGTATGTCATCAATGGTACCTCTGGGGGTTTCAGCAAGCGAATCGCTGAGGTATATCACATGGGTTGGTGACTGATAACACCATCAAAATATCTATAAGGTGACTATACAGTTTGTCAGTCGAAAGACAAATAGTCACATCTAACATTAGTTTACATTTGACTTTAAATGAGGAAAATATTGTACTTTTCATGGATTGGATTTCCACGCAATAACGTTTCTTTTTAGAGTCTTTATTCTCTCTAGAATCCTTCCTGCATGTGATGTAAGAGTAAGTATGCCACGGTGAAGCTGGTTCCTACTCACTACGGACTACCTGTTATCCTAGGGCACTAATATAGTGTCCTAGGCTCGTAGGAACATCAATTCCCCTTCAGTACTAGGTAAGTACCTCGGGTAATTAACTATTACAGCTCCATAAAGCCTACTCATCAGAAAAGGAGAAATTGTATAGCTTGGTAAAGTAGAGTTCCCACTGTGCGGGTACCATACATAACACGCTACAAGTCTGGTTATTCGGTGGATGGTAAGTATTAACGAATGACAAAGCCTGGTATAAAGCCTTTAGGTCCTGCAGGCCACACACAACGAAGCGCAAACTTAGCAGACAAATCCATCTCTGCAAATCACGCCCTCCCGAGATCCCAGCTTGCCTACCTCTAGGCACAAGATTACGCGCCAGACAGGCCATCCAGGGTCCTCTTCCCTAGGGAATAATAGGAGAGATAATCGACATAGCATTTCCAGTCACCAAACAGCAAAGGACATAGTCTGATGGTCACTATACCACATCTTCTATATAGCCCGTCAGAGTTGTGCTATTGACTAATTCTATATCGGTCCTTCGTCACCTTAGTGTTACGGACCCGTGGTCATATTTCTATAGGCTTTACAGGACCATAGTGATGCCGTGTCCGTGGATATGTTATGACGTGATTCGACCTAATAGAAGACCGGGCACGGTTATATAAACCGTCCGCTCCCTGTGTAAGGCGCCTGGCATCACGTATAAATAACGTGCCATGGGGTAATTATTTATGCCCAGCGCACCAGGCATACCTAAGACAGGCTACACACATGCCTTTATGACGAGAAGAGCGGAGATTTCCTACATCATGTGAACTGCACCGATAAGAATTCATCTGGGAGAAGCATTACGGTCGCCCAGGGGGGGATGCTAACTAGGCCTAACCTCTTCTCGTTTCTGTAGCTCTTATCGCTCCGCAGCATGACTTTAGAGCTCCAACTTCTATCCATCTCTCGAATCCAGGAAGCTGGCCTTCCCGCTGCCCTGGAGATTTCTCCGGGTGGGTGGTCGGGTGGTCACGGTGGAGGGATGGGAGTACGGGGGATCCTCCAGTGTGTCCTCTGCCCAGGCGGCTCAGACGGGCGTGGGGATTCAGACTTAGACCTACGTGAATAAACAGACAGCCAACTGACATTAATCCAGCCGGGTCTGTAGCCGGGTTCACGTGTTCTTAAAGTCCCCCGTATGTCATGATTAGAGCAGACTACGAGCTGCTCCTGAGCTGGCAATCATACGACGGTCATTTATTATATCCTGAGCATTATCTCAGGTGCAAATATGTGCGGTGTACTTGCCGGGCCTGGGCAGCGACATTCTACATTCATCACAATCAATCCCCAGCCTACAAGACCTTGACCGACTTACACTCGTTATATATATACGTTTATCTCACCCTTGAAATAAATGTTCATAGGCTTAACATTGGGAACTTGTTCTCCATGCCCCTACAAGTATTGCAGTCCGTTCTCCATGGTCTATATCCTGTGTGTCATCCATTCTTTTAGTGTGTACAGGGGTGAGATAAATACAGAAAGCAACTCGTTTTGGTCAAAGAAGTCATTCTCCAACTCGTTTGAATGCTATGTGATATAAACTCGGCTGTCGCCTCGTTCATATCACACCGCATCAAACTAGTGGAGAATGACGACTTTGACCAAAACTTATTGGTTTCTTCTTTAGTGCAAAATCAAGAAATACTGCCTATTATACAAAGTGGTGCGAGGAATACATTCTTTGAGTGTGCAGGTTATATCCGATGACACCTGCTGGTCTAAAATGTATAACCCAGGGAGCAGGAATCTACGATGGCATGTTTGGAAACTATATATGCTTTCTATATAAATGACTGATGTTCTGATTTGTAAATGTGTGCATGTAGGTTGTTTCCTGCGATGTTGATATCACTCTTTATCATTCAATAAGCTAATATTAAGAAAATTTTGCTCATACGCTTATACTTCCACAACTCTTAGTGTGAACCTCATAGTTTTGGTAGAGCAATGATAGCGGCGATCTGAAGGTATCCATCGATAATATGCATGGTGATTTTTACCAAACTTGTTGGTCTCCATTAATGATCTGGACTAGTATATAGGTATATACCACCTAATCCATCCAGTCCTTACTCTTGGGGATCTAACCGTTAGATTCACTTGGCTGCAGTTATTCCAATAAGAATCTATCATTAGCATATCCGTAAGTATCTAATTCGATATTATTCATAATTGAATGGGACAGGATGTTTGAATAGGCAAATGAATGAAATTAAAATAGCTTCAGTGGCCACGTTGTGAATAGGATTTAAATCGCCCTCTCTGCTAGATGAATGTTGATGTTGCAACAGTGTATACAGCTTAAACATTTCTGGTTACATATGTTTACATTCCGCGCATACAAATCTCATCTGGCGTAAATAGTTCTGTCCTTCTTGGCATCATATATACACATCATTCTGCGCTAGGCCAGTTGAAGTTATGTTTCTGCATATTTACGCCACAGTCCAATCATTCCGATCTCCTAAGGGGACACCACTGATATCTTTTTTGTTTGTTTGCCAAAAGTCATCAAAGTCTGTGGTATTTCTTCTTCTTTTTGTAAACTAAATTTTAATATTTCTTAATTACAAAACATCATTGTTCTTTGTGATTCAGGTACGGCTGTTTATAAGGCACAGTATAACTGTATCAGGAGACTGTGCCCATAGAATCGGAATTAGAACCAAGAGCGAGGGCTTCAGTGTTGGTGCAGACACATAGGAATGTAGGGAGAGACTGATAAACAGATGGAGAAGGACGGGTAGGCAGAACGGTGGCGGCGGAGGTGGCGGTGACGGCGGCAGCGGCAGCTGGGGCGGTGGCTGGGGAGACAGGGAAGCGGGAGTTGGGAGACGGGAGCTGGGTAATACTTTTATAAATATATACGCCAAAAGTAAGTAACATGTACACAACCAGCGTATACATGTCGTCCATAATTTATTTCTTTTCATATATGCTAGGCGGCAAATACAGCCATGACGCTGATGTATACAAGAATAAATTCAGTTGTATATACCGTATACGCTGGCGCACAATAGAGCATATATACATATATAAACATATCAATATACATTGTATACATGTGTTTACGTGGGTCCATATCTGAACTTGTCCAAGGTCTACTGATAGTTGCTAAAAGAGATAAAATCCTTGCTCTGATACCCATCGGAAAATTTCCATACTGCTACACCAGTAAAGATAGTTCAGATACCTATGTGCTAAAAGGGAACTAGTCCTGGAAAATCCGGTGTGACTGAATGGGTTGGCAGAGTGGGAAGAGAACGAGGTACAAAGGTCACACGTGTTGGTCTTCAATGCCTGTCACGATCAATGAATAAATGGCGGTAATGACTCTTTGGTCGGTATTACTGATCACGAAATTGTTGCTTTGTTTCATACCAACCACAATGAAAGAAAAGGTACAAACCTCCACTTTGTAACAAATCAGTATTCATGACGGGATTGGGTCTCCTAGGGCACGCAGTTCTGCGACCCGAGGACAGATTAGATAAATCGAAGCCAACCTTATATTTCAACTTCCATTCCGTTAGTCACAGAAACGATAGTGAAGTCCTATCTGACGTGACAGCATTGGTCCTGCAGCCCGGACTCGTACACAGCAAATGTCGTGTTGTGTTTCAAGCGTTTAATGGACTAGACATTGTTTTAGCGCCTGCCCGACAGGCCGATTCCATAGCCCAGGGCTACGAGGTGATGACGACCAGGCAGATTTACATCAGGTTTGCTTTTAATGCCCATTTGACTGTCTTTACTCTTTAGAGCAGACTCTTTCCTAGTCCTACCGTAAGCATTTCTCTTATTAGTTCCACCTTACTATGTTAACACTATGAATTACAATACTGATGAATATAGACTATGGTGAGGAGGTCCGTTTATTCATATCCGCCTCTTGAAGGAGGAAAGAGACGTCCGGCCATCCAGAAAATATTTTGTTATTGGTGTAGCACTGGAGACACTGGAAGATGACTTTTACCGTTAGCCGAGTGAGTTTGTACAATTTTGGTTGAAAATTGCTTTATAACCGGTAATCATAAGGAGCTAGTCCTGGTGGAGATAGACATGGAAGCGTAGGATGTGGGATATATATGCCGAAGGTGAAGCGGATTCTGGTCCGGGTATTGCGCACTCTCCACCCTGGAGAAGCATCACCCTGGTTGGACCGTGGAGGTACGCTACCAGAATATGGAGTTTTCTATTTGAAGCCCAGTGAGGAGCCAGCTATACCCATCAGAAAACTCGGCAGGACGCTGAGCGATATTCCCATAGTGCATTTTGGCTCCCAAATCACCACCCCCCCCCCCCCCACCCCTACTCTGAGTCCACCTTCCAAATGGTGGAACGGGTACACATGTATTAAGATATGGTGTCATTGAGTTCTGAATGTAACACTCAATAATGCAGGTGTCATCTGCATGGTAGGTTTTGGCCAGTACCTGTGAGAACAGTTTCATTTCAAAACCATAGAAAGAAAGAAATCCCGTCTCATATACAGTGTATATATATATACATATATATAATTATATATATATATATATATATATATATATATATATATATATATATATATATATATATATATATATATACATGAATGAAGCGGACGATGTAGAATGAAAGCAATGATATGAGGTTTGTTGAAGCCATACCCAGCGTGTGCCTAGATAGTGGTGAATGGAAAATTGGGAAACGTGAATCTATAAACAGTGAGAAATCAGATGGGAATAGCGTCAAGGAGATGCTAGGAGTTTGCCGTGTGAAGATGAAGATTGAAACAACTGTGGTCTGTTAGAGATTGCTGAAGGCTGACAGGTAGAGAGAGCAGGAGGGTGCATTGTGCATGGAAGGAGATAGCTGAAAATTAGCAGGTGGCAGATCAAGGAGGCGGAAGGTGAATTGAGGGACATGACGGTGCATTGAAGAACATGACTTGAGGGTGGCAGGTAGGAGGATACGGAAGGTGCATGGCGCATGGAGGGAGATATTGGAAAGGTGACAGACGAACGAAGGATGTTTCTTCATGGAACTTAGCAGGCAGGTTACATGAGGTTGATGTTTGACCACAAGGCTATACAACTTCAGGTTTTCAGATGAAGTTTGGGGCAAAGAAAGACTTCTATAACAAGTAAAAGAAGTCAGGATGGCAGATAGCAGTTATATGGGGGAATGCCTAAAAGGTGAGGACCTCTAGATGAAGTAAAGCAGACACCTGAATGTAAAACCAGAGGGATGGCTGACAGGTTGACGGTAGAACGAGACTGCTGGAGGAACACAAGTTGAGCAATGAAGAGAGAGGAGATTAAGCAAGGATTGGCTATATGTCGCATCTAAGATAAGTCTTTAACCTTCATCCTGCCCTTAATCCAGTAATACAATCCCCTGAATTACATGATCTGACCAAGTGTAGGTGATAAAAAAAGATAGAGGGAGATGGCGGTTCTGGATTCTCCCTCAGAGAACTAAGCCCGAGTCGCCGTTCGCGGCAGCTAATTCCATGCGGCCTTTGATCTTGTGAATCCCTCTCTTCTCCCTAATCTCATTGGATTCTTGTTTCCGGCCCCAAATATGTGCAGGTCCTTTTTCAATCTCGGTAAAAAAACCTGGGGCATGCAAGAAACCGCGCCAGCAAGCGGTGATAGGAAAGTCTACTAGATTGGCCGCCAGGTCATTTCAAATCGATAAGATCTTATCTTTTGAATAAGCCCTGACATTAAGCTTGTTGGTTATATTCCGGAGGGTAGAGGTATACCATTGTAACACGAGACTGCATTTGTTAACACGAGTCTTAGCATAGGAATAGCCTGAGAGATTATATGATTTGGGGAAAGCTTCCAAGCGGTGATGGGTTCCATGGCGATTTCTTTTCAATTTATAAGGTGTATAAATGGGACTTATTGAAGTATGTGCTTGAGAATGACATTATTATAAGAATTATGTTAATGCTGCTTGACAATATAGGTCCTGGTCAACAGAGCAATACACGTATATGACTGACATAAGACGCCTCCAATACCAAAAATCTGCTAAAAGTGAAAGCTAATTTGCAATTAGATTGAAGAAAAACAAAATGTTGAGTTAGGCTATATTGAATTAAACGGTTAAAGGTAGAGATGGGGTTTGATTTGACACACCATTGATATTCAGATTGTTATGGTAGCCGCTTCCTGATTTTAGGTATACTATATGAAAATAATACATTACCTTCTCGGTAACAGTTCCAATGTGTAACTATGCAAAGTCCGCAAATGTTGAATGAATGTTATTTCCCAAGTTATTCCTTCTGTGTAGGAAGTACCAGAACAGCTACACCTACGAACAGTTCAATTCGACCTCTAAGTTCCCCACTATTGTCGTCTCCCAGACAATACATCACCAATTCAATATCGGCAATATCCGAACAGGGGCGAGGGTCGTATGTCTCACACGACATTACATTTCGTCGGTGCAGGTTTGAATCACGACTGGATGCAGCCGGCAAACGTACAAAGATAGGGCTAGCAATAAGCGGTAGAAAGATGGTCGCCATTACTCTGCCGATAGGTTGCCGGCAATGCAGCATTGGCGTTATGAGAAAAGCTTGTTACTCCGCCCACACTGGTCGTCGCTGTCCCTCTGACCATACTTCTGGTCCTGATAAATGAGAGGGGTGGGTGGGGGGATTCGTCCGGGGGTCGGCTTCTCAGAGGCAGCAGGCATTGTTGAGGTGTATAGGGCCATTGAACAGGAGCTTTGCCAACTGTCACAGACACTCTCAGCGGTGAGCACGTCCATAAGGTCTTCATGTCAGCACTGACCTCAGCAGCGACCTCGGCAGTGACCTCAGCAGTGACCTCATCCCTGAACTCGGCTCCTATGATGACCCTGGGAACCTCCCACTCCAGAAGGGAACATAAAAATGCTTTTTCGTCGTCCAGAAGCAGATTCTGAACAAAGGGTGGCAAGGGAGAGTGAAAGAAGAGCTGTGGAACAAGAACGCAACGACCTTGATCACACTGGCAGGGGTCAACAGTGCTGTAGGGTCCGAGTGAGGGATAGGTGACAATGGTCAATGAACATTGCGATCATTACTCAGTTAACGACAATAATGCAAAAGGAGGCTGTGAGCTTCATTACAAATTGGATGTAATCCTTTCCGCTAGATTGTCCAATAGCCTGAGGCAGAGGCAATATCTATTCGGTTATTTGCAGTAGTGACCGAATACAAGCGTTTGCTATGTTACCCCCACTCCCCCCCCCCCCCCCCCCCCCATGGATGCCGTGAATGTGTTAATATTGGAATTGATCGGTAGTAATATTGGTCGAACTAAGCTTCTGGTCCATTTGGTGTTTATGGAAAGGCCGTTGATGGTACACTATTTCTCAGCTTTTTTAGTTCTTCTCTAAGTTTAGCATGTATTAATATAGGATTCTTGTCGGAGCCGCAGATTACTGCATTGTCTGCATAAATCCTTATATCATTGTGCCCAAATGTGCTGCTAATACTGTCTATGGAGAAAATGAAGAGCAACGCAATGGACATAATGGTCATATCATTCTTCTGTATACTTTATGTTCCTTTTGGATCATATGACGGAATTACTTGTAATGTTCAAGATGTTCTTCTACTAGAATAGCAGATATCTCAAGAAACAAAGGCCAAAGGTGGGAATTCTAAAAATACAGTTTATCAAAATAATACCACGAGACTGTTGGTCACAACCAACCTCAGGAGGATATCTGATGGTGGATCCAATTTTACTGAACTACCAGTCGGCATATTGACGCAGCACCAAAGCTAGTGAGTCAACTTGACCACTAAGGCACCACTGCAGTAGGCGCTGCAGTCACCAGCCAGGTCACCTCTTCTGGCCACAGCCTCTGCTTTTGTGCATGTAATATTAAGAAACCCAAACGCCTCTGCAAAAGGACTCATCCATATTATTATATACCTATGCACTAACTCAGTGTAAATACGTACTGCTGCTAGGGGTATAGTTATCTTACACAGAATGCACTGTACGCCGTGAATCGTTGTACTGGTGCCTTTGGATAGTGACAGACTGCATCCTTTGGATGACAGACTGCATCCTTTGACCCTCACCGGCACGCTTTGGGTGACAGACTGCATCCTTTGAAAAAATAACGCAATCTGATTGGCCGAGAGGCCGACAACAGAATTCTAGGTGCAAGATTCAAAAATGGCGGATCCCTTCACTTGGCGAGTTCTGAGGCTTCGTACAGAAACCACGGAACGAGTAAGTGTGAAAACACATCAAACATCGAGGTGGAATACGATAACGAACAACGTGATATACTTTAGATAGCTTAGATATGCGGGAAATACCGATTTTGATACGTTCACGGGCCGAGCGGGCGACTCATCGATGTCAAACCTGTCTAAACTAGACGGCGTGTGACGTCTTTGACACTGCATTGCTCGAGTACGCTGTCCGACGGCCCGATCGAGCGTAGCAGGGTGATCGCTTGCTTATTTATGCGTTGGTATAATGTATTCGCGCCTGCGCGGTGATCACTTCCGTTTATCAACATCCGGCGTGTCTGCTAACATACACATCGTCTTTGCGAGTTGTAAAATGTGACTTCGACATCGAATTACGGTCAGTTTTAGCGAATTAAGACCGAATTAAGGTATATAATAATATGAAACCATAGTGATGGTGACAGTACGGGGTAGATTTACTCGTTGTTTCGGAGAAATTCGTTCTGAACTCGCCGTGCCGGCTCGTTCAGAACGAATTTCTCCGAAACAACTCATAAATCTACCCCGTACTGTCACCATAACTATGGTTTCACATATTACTGCAATGACAAGATGAGACCAGATTTTTTTCAAATTTCTATATTGATATACAATATACCTTTTGAGATCAATACATTAATTAGACTAAAAGGTAAATTTCTTTTATCAATAAAGATGACGTCCCGTCAGCAGCGGCTAAGCCTGTAGCTGGTTTTCATCAGGCTCTATTATTTACCATCATACCATCGGTATCCAAATCAAGATCAATTGGTGAGAGTCTTATTCTAAAACAGTGTGCAATTATGCAAAATGATGTACAATTATTACCAGTAATTTAACGGGAAATATATTCAGATTATGCAAGCCATTTATAAAAGCCTCTTTAACAATCAAGTCACCATTACAGTTTTTACATTGTTATGCTTTCAATTAACATGGTTTTGGTATCTTTCTTGTACATTTTATTATACATATCGCATGTACTTTTTGTAAAACTTATAGTTACATTGTACTCATAAAAGGTGAAAGTACTTTATTTGTGTCCGTCATAATGTGAAATACTATGTAGCACGCTTTCAGTCCCGGGAATGTCTGGAGGCATTCTCTTAGCAGTTCCCCAAGATGCCTCTAGGTATTCCCTAGTGTGTCATGAAGATCCCATAGGCATTTTGGGGGTATATTTACTTTATCTAAATGATGATTTTTAGTATATATGGTTTCACGATTCTTTCAACAATATTATCTTTCTGATCAACTGTAGCCAAGGAGGCCCTGGACAAAATGGTGACATTTGCAATGTGCATACGGCATGATACAGTAAGCATATAGGCGAAGTCTTCTTGCAGGTCACTTCATAACTATACCCAGGAAGATACATTCTTTTTAAGGACTTAAGCTTCTTTCCGAATGCCGAACTACATGATAAGCTACAGAGTAAACAACCAGGGTAGTATATTCCTTCAGAGGGTTGCAGGGCAAACATCCAGAGGTTCTGATAATAAAAGAATTAATAGAAAAAGTGTATGTCCGGCACAGAGGAATATAGGGTTGCAGGCAATGTAAACTCTGTCAGTGAGTAAAAGGCTAGATAATGTACATTGACAGATAAACATCCTGGAATAGACAAAGATGGCCCAATTCAGTAAATGAACAGCTACGGGATGTTGAAGGCTTTTACTTGAAAAACTAGAACATTATTTTCCTAAACCTCGCTGTCAATCTACAATATTTGTAATGCTTGTTATGGGTATAAGTTCTCCTATCACAAGTGTGTGTACATAGTGACCTATGTCCCATTACATGAAAAGTGACTAGCCTGTAATGCAGCAAATCATGTCAAATTAGTGCAACAACTGAAACGGCTGGGATGACGATGTTAATAGACACCAACTAATGGGACACGGCAGGACCGACCCTCCAGAACGGTGAAGACCCTTATCCAACCCCCTCAAATGTCACTGTGACCTACAATTCTGTCAGCGCACCCCTTTTCCTGCGAGAACCAAAATAGTGGGTAAAAATGGGTGCCCGCATGTGACGGCAAACATGGAAGATTAAGTAGATGGAGGCTGGCATGTACGACAGACATTATACATGCGTATGTGAGACATGTCACTAAGCGGCGATGGCAGAACCCCCATATCACATGGATGTGATTTTGGTTTTAGACAAGTAGACCTCCTTTTGCCCCTTTATTGTGGTGGCCGAATGGTGGCTAAACAGGGCCATGGATGAATCCTAAGAATTACATGGTGAAAAAACGGAAGATATTCGGTAGGAAGTTGTCTTTGATTTAACCTGTTGTTGCCGTCTCCGGGACCGTCAGTAAATCATAATAAAGCAGGAGGGATAATCACAGTCGGATTGACACAAATCTGGTATTGTATGATCCCATCAACAGTACCAGCAGCAGCAGATATTACAGGGTCGGTGGCATCAACACAGGTAACCTGATAGCGTTGTTGGGGACGGACGACCCCTGCTGGTAAAACTCAAAGCGCCCCAGACGCCCTTTGCCTGCAGGCCCTTCATCTAGTACCCTCTCTGTTACCGTCATTACCATCACACATATCCCATGTCTATGGTGTGTTTTTCTGAAAGCACTTCCAATGGGTAAAAAGTAATATGTTTGCGCTAGATAAGAAGTACACCCATTCTATATTAGGAAGAACAAAATAGATGTCGGTGCCACTAGAAGAGGGTGTATCTTGCCCGGTCAATACATATACGGGTCACTTGCCCTAGACCGGAAATGAGCATTTTTACGTGTTTTTTTCTCTCGCTTCGTAGTCTACAATTTGCTCTGGTGCGGCCAGGGGTTTCAGATAAACAGAAGTATAGAGATTACAGAGATATTGGAAATCAATACTTAAATGTTGTTTAATGATTGAGATTTGTTTTATTTATATATCTATAGAAACTATATCGGTGAGTTTGATATATATATATATATTGTGGAGAGTTGAACGGGTAGGATATATAGAACAAAACATGGACTTTGAGAGGGTAGATGGTGGATAATTTGCTCCTGGTCCTAACACAATACATTCACATAAATGATGTACTGAACTGGGTGGGTTGAACATATACCGTGGCTGATGAGGTGCCTAGAGAAGTGTCAAAGCCTCGTTCCATAATGTGCTTACCATAGATCTGTCTCCCGTTACCGTGCGCAATGGAGGTAAATACAATTTCAGTACAGATAGTGATAACACGATAACAAGATCTCTTTTCGGTGTATCGGTCTCATCAGGAGTTATACGTGGAAAGCTTTAAGGAAATATGATTATGTAATAAATTAGTTTATGGATCATATGGAATAACTAACTTACCCTAAATCAAGGGCTGATAATATCGCTATTACTACTAGTTATCAAACGCTGTCAAATAGACAGCATATTTTGTTTTACAAGATATCCCTTATAGCCTTCATGCAATAACAGAATACAAATCTAAGGACAAGGGATTTTTCTTGTATGCACAAAAAAAAACAGAAAATGCATGATCAGGACCATTCTGAAAGCATTTACGACATGCCTTTAGCTCTATTTTATTAAGCCCACGAGATATTCCTATATTGTTTCTAGCTGGTACAACAAGTGTGCAACGGACAAAGCAATAATCATTTGGAAGATAAGCTTGGAATTATGCAAATATTCATTGACTCCCGGGCGCCTTCTGGTCCAGTATAAATGGTAATTAGAATGCTTATAATCCTAGGGTGATGAAGCTCCTCCAAAGGTCAGTGTCCGACTGGGCACTTGTCCTTCCCTCCTCTCTCCCTCACGTCTAGCCACCATCACGCCACTCGTATTCCGTCCGACCAAGGCGGAAGCTCCGATAAGCAAATCAATCATCATTTGTCGTCACCTGACAAACATTAGTCATTCACTAACGGGGTTAGATCAACGTTTGGTCAGCCTAATGAGATGATTGTTGTGCCCTGTCGTCCGATTGGTCGGTGCACGTCCGTCTTGTCCGCCATCTTGTCGGCTCGCGTGACCACACGGTGGCGCGGCCATCGTTCCTGCCGCCCGATTGGTTCTCGCCGAATCTCGCTAGCCGCGCGACGGCACGAGACGATCGGTCTTTTCTGTCGGTGAATGCCTCATTTAACCCATGTGGCGGCCACTGGTTCCAAGCCGGCCACAACCCGGCTAATATATCATGTCCGTGATAAAAGGATTATGCAGAAGAAATTCTTCACATGTGATGTGTGGTGTGCGTTCTTCCCGAAGTAGAGAGGTGGTCTGCACTCCCCTATCCCCATTCCGTGGGACATCCATCCCCAGGGATCAAACCCTTTTACCAGCGCCATCGCTTTCTATAACTTAATGGATTTACAAGTGTGCATATGTTTTCAGTCTTCTCATGAAGTATAGCAAGGCAATAAAAAGAAATAGCAATCCCCCTCTCCCACCTTGCACAATTAAACAACAGAGGGATGGTGGTTTTACGTGATTTGACTACGTCACCATGGTGATTAATTGCATTTTAAGCATATCCTCGAGGGATTTCGTTTTCTATTGTATAATGTACGTATGTGTTTCTGTGGGGAAGTTGTTGGAGATTTCCTTTTCTATATTCAGTTTTTGATCCATATTGATTGAATCTAATTCACTTAAAAAGACGCTGTGTCGTTAATGGAAGACGACGCCTTGACGCAGTTAGACGTCAATATTTAGCAACGCCCTGGGCAGTACGTCAGCGCTAAACGATCAGACGTCGGTATGCGTGTCCAGAGCGTAAATCAAAGAGGGACTTCTTATGCTCTATAGGCCCGTAATTGAGGGAGATGTACAGGGATATGAAGTATGTGAATGGGCAAATCGCAGTGAATTATTGATTTTCATAAAAGCTGGTACGAGTATGTTGATTTTAGCGTCGGGAACCCCTTATCAACTTAAACAGATCACCCAAGGGCTAGTATGGGAGGGAAATCTGCCTTAAAATCAATGGGAGACGTAATATAATTGTCAATCTAATGTGGATGCAGAGAGAGCTCAGAACAGTAGTCTGGAGGATTACACAGTCAACACTAACAAGGGTAGAGAGAGGGAGAATGACCATGATAATCTCTTCTGCATATTCAGGCCTCAAAATAACTTACTTAATATATTCTTAAATCTACTCTCATCCGTGGGTGTTTGTTGGATTCGATTCTATATCAGGCTCGTAGATGTTCAACTATTGATTTATTAGAGGTAACATAAACTCCCCCTACCGATAATTAGACATGTTATTTTTACAAGCACGCCCTGCACTCATTACAATGAAAATAAATCTTTAGAAAGTTGGGTTTTGAAAATTAATAAAGTAGGTGACATATACTTTGCAACGATGCCTTTTTGAATAATTTGAGTGTTGTTGTTTTTTCTTGCAATGGAGATTTCGCGTGAGGCACCTTATTAAATCATGCAATAGTCACGCTTATCGAACGTGTATCATAGTCACGGCAAACTTCACTATAAGGACCTTTGAACCCCTGCAATGAGTCACATGTGATATCACAATTATCCTAGAAAAAGGTGTATCTCATAAACAGCTGCCAGCCAGCGGCCCTGGGCAACGTACATGTTAAATAGTAATATCCAAATGGTGCACACTATCATATGCAGTTCCTTTAACAGAAATGGTATCACCAACGCATTCTTGTAAATATGGCAATTGTATAGGTGTATCTACCGTTCCGGTGGGGTTACTTGGCTAGCCATGATATCCTTGATATAGTATAACACAGTTTTGGGGTAGCATCTACCATCAGAACCAGAGGAAGGTCTTTTATGTTCCCATGTGTTATCCATATGTGCAACGATAGAGCTGGAGATCCCTCCCTATAATTGCGTCAATAAACAACTTTTTTTCACAAAGGAAAAGGTTACTGTTTAACTCCGCATGCACCATAGAAAATGAGAAATGAGTTTTTAGTGATTGACTTGTAAGTATTCATATTTACGTATAGACCTCCGTTCAGAGAAACCATTACGGTACGTTCTCATTGCAATGTTGTCCAGGGTGTCCGAGGGTTTCCACATATGCAGACCTTCTGACAGATTATCAACCAGTAATTAAGAACGGGAATAGGCCCCTACGTCGCCTTGGCTAAATACTGGAAGTGTGACATCACCGTGTCCATCTAAGCCATGATTGGGTCCAGGGGTTTCTCTTAGTGAGTCCTGGCTAGTCTGGCCTAAGGCCGTCCCAATGGATGGGATTACGCCGCCGAGACGGCCTCTTTCCTCAAACTCCCAGCGGAGTCTCAAGGTCAGCCCGCCTCCTCTGGACTCAATCTCGGAATGGATTAAAAATGGAGCAAAGTCAATGCGTGCACTTTAGGGCGGGAGTGAGTGCAGCAGCTGGGCGCCATGGCGTGTCTTACAGTTTCAGAGCTCCCGCCCGCCCACCAACAAGCGGCGAGCATTAAAGTGGCCGGCGATGCCTGTAGCAAGTGGTCAAGTCCTGTGCTACTCACTTGTATGCCGAAGGGCCGCAGGACTGCCCCCGCCGCCTGTGGACCGCCGTAAGCCGCTACACTCCCGCCACCCGCCACCTGTTCTCAACCTGTACTCTCTGCTCCCAAGTACCCGTTGTCTAGTCTCCGCTCTTGCTCTTATCAAACCTACCTTAGCACGCCCTCGCCCTGCTCATGGGCCACCGTCTTCTAACACACCAATCTTTCACCGTGCACATCCACACGGAGTACAGAGCATGTAAATCGCGAACCAGCCGATGGTCGGGAGTGCTGAGACTATGTGGGGGTCACCTATGCATTGCCCCTCATCACGTTCACATCCGGATCTCCTGACCTCTTCATGACCCATCCTTCCCCTTTCCACCCCAGCTTCGCACATACTGACCTCAGGCCCTCCCATCACCTCCATTGATCCCGCCCCTGTGCCTTGCGGGGCGATTGGGTCTGCTGTCCCCAGGAGGCACTTCCCACTTGAGGTGACAATCGTTGCCGGCCCCCCTGGAGCACAACGCCCGCCAGCCTATAAGGCCGCTGGTCATTAAAGGCTCCTCCAGGGTAGCAGGTAGCAGCGGGCTTCCTATAGAGCCAGCCGCCTCCCTGTCTTGATAGCCTATTAACCCCTACCATCTCCACGCCCACAAGCCAGGGGCTGCCGATGACCGTGGAATAGGGCACCGACGACGCCAATGTCACACCACCCCCGTCTACACCTCCTCATACACAGACTTGTCTTGCCTCGTCCACCCCTGTTCTCATGGAGCCCGTTCAATATTGCCCATCTGGAAGGGTCCCTCTGCCACACGCGGTTATATTTACGGACGGTTTCCACGTCGCGCTCTGTGATACACGGCGCAATTAATCTCCTCCCTCAAAGCCCGCCATCCAATAACAACCCCGGCCGCCAGGGTTCAAGTCGGCGGGAAACTATCAGGAGGACTGATCAGTTAACAGGGGCATTGTTCAGAATGGTCATTAGACAATGATCAGCACGTGTTGGCGCTCACATGCCTGATTTTCAATCCTCGAGTACCCATTCTCCTCTCCTATCTCTTTATCTCACCTCTGGAATAAAGTTCTGTCCATAGGCTTAACATTGGGAACTCGTTCTCCATGCTCCTACGAGTATTGCAGTCCGTTCTCCATGGTCTATATTCTGTGTGTCGTCCATTCTTTTAGTGTGTACAGGGGTGAGATAAAGCAACTCGTTTTGGTCAAAGAAGTCATTCTCCGACTTCTTTGAATGCTACGTGATATTCACTCCGCATCAAACTCGTGAAGAACGACGACTTTGACCAAAACTTGTTGGTCCCTTCTTTAGTCTCTGTCTATCTCCGTTTCTGTCTCTGTCTCCCTCTCAACCTTTCTCTCTCTCATCCCATTATCTCTTTCTCTCTCTCTCTCTCTCTCTCTCTCTCTCTCTCTCTCTCTCTCTCTCTCTCTCTCTCTCTCTCTCTCTCTCTCCCATCTCTCTCTCATCCCATTCTCTCTCCTATCTCCCTCTCTGTCCTTTTTCTCTCTCCATTTTCACCGCTCTGTCCTCACCATAGGTTCAATACACACTCTCTAAGATCTTTCCCATCTTCCCTCCTCTATCACACCCCTTTCTCCCTTCCTCCTTCTCTCTACTCTCTCGCCCTCATCTCCACTCTTCCCTCCCGGACAACCCTTTCCTCTACTTGTTCTCACTCTGTTGATGCGTTTGAATATGGCACTATTTAGCTTCATCCATCAGTATAGCCAGGCTAAGGCATGTTCCAAGCCCTCTGCCGGCGGCAACGTCAAACAATCATCAACAGTTACGTCCTTCAATTGTCGACAGTGGCGCCACTAAGAGGCATGCGACGGGAGGATTGACTAGCCGCACAAGCAATGAATCTCCCGCCTTTTTAATAGACCTACCAGAAATTTAAAGTGTGTTGGGAACAATTGGGTTACACCTTAATGAATCCATGCAAAGTGGAAATGGACATTTCAAAACTGCACAAACGGCGACCTTCTTTCAAACACGTTCCCGTGGTCCATTATGGCGTAGGAGGCGTTTTAGGTGATTACAATTTATTTCATCGATGAAAGTGGGAAGAGAGTGGCTGGTAGTAAAGTGGATAAATCATTCCAACTCGGTTAATGCATAGAGCGGAGACTGACATCGTGGTGTTAAGCTGTAATGGACGGTTATGACACATGCACTCATAGACGTTGATGGATAATGCCTGGAGGAATGTAGTCAGAATGTGGTCCCGGTTGGTGCTGCCCACCAAATAGGTTATGCAACCTTCTTCCTGTAGTGTACGGTGCGTCATTGGGCAATGGGTTAGAGATCCAATTATTTTGCCTCAATTGACATTAACGACCAGTGCACATGTCACCTCCACCAAGAACACGGGAGTGGTAGCAGCGCCGAGGAACTCGGGTTAGGTGGTGGGTACGGTTGAGTGTCCGGGTGGCTAGGCCAGAGAGCGACCACGGAAGTGGACAGGGGTCAGCCTGGTCCAGGTCCATCTGTTTATTCTACAGCCGAGATGGGCCATCAGCCAAGTGACCACCTGGGTCCGCCTCCCCTAGGGTCGGAGCGCCCGGCTGTAGACAGGTGCCTGGGGCAGTGTCTGCGCTGACGCTAACTATGACCAGTAATGTGTCCAAGACCTAGTTACTAGCGGGGACGTTCATGTAGATCATGCACCTCCCATGCCTCCCGCTAACGAGTATATCTATACTCAATGCATCTAACCTGGGAAAAATTGTGTAATTGTGTATACCATGCATACTATAGTCTCAGAGCAGAACCCCGCTGTATCAGATTATCCGAATTTACGGTAATATGTGAAGTATACCTACAACGTTGCTGGTGAATTCAAGGCCACGATATAAGAACATCCAATTGGATGAATTGTGTGCAAATAAACAAAAAAAAGATATTTGTGTGTGTACCACATACGCATGTGAAATTACGCTTACATTTTTACAATATACGTGCACCAACAATAACAATATCTCCATCTGATACAGTTGTACTTGAAATAAAAACCTAGTTCCCCATTCCTCACGTACCATATGCACTCTGCACCTTCCTCCACCAAACATAAGAGTTATAATCTAAGATGTTGCTAGAATACATACTGAGAAACACATCCTGACACACAATGGTAAAAGGGCCTTCTCCAGTGACGGATATATCCTGTTTTTCGAAAGGTTGTGTAAGAGAAGTTGCGGTTTTCCTTCTGGAGTACGGTATACCCTTGTCTTTTTATACTGAATGTCGTACCAGAGTGCATTGTTGCCATCTCTGAATGTCATAGATACGTCACTTCTCCCAATAATAAACTCCAACTGAAAATATTCAACTGATAGACTGCGATTCTTTTATAGAAATATCATAGCGGAAGATATTTTTATTGTTCCACAGAATTGTGTCTAGAGACGTTGAAATAGACAATTCACTTACCAATTTAATAGTAGTTTTTAATGACTTCTAGAGATATCTATGGGTCTAACCCAAACTCATAGAGGCATAGTGAGACCAGTTTGTAATGGAACTCTTGTTGGGTCTCATACTCATATCGAATCTATATGTGAATAATCTGTATATATATACACACCACAAAAATAAGCTGAAGCTGAACTATAGGATGTGCTCTGTAATTGACAACGTGTGTGTGATACTGGGACCTGGGAGATGACTATCCAATAAGGAAGAAGTAACGTCATAGGTAATACAGTTTATCAGGAACGGACTCCCCTCGATTCAGCTATCAGCGATAACTCTAGTCATCAGCACAGGAATGTGACGAACAAATTGACCAGCCGATGTTAAACCGATAACGATATAGGATAGTTTTATTAACCTTTACATATCAGTGACCCAGGACACGCGTGTATGTGAATGTCACAGACATGTGACTGAATATATAGTCGATGGTTTAAGACCCGAATATTCATAGTGCTGTAAGACTCGGCTCGAAATCCTCATCCTAGCTGCTACGTTCATTATCCAGGGATGTCAGTTGGGGTCATAAAAAAAGAGGAAATATTTTTCATGTGGGATTTACTGCCTCAGAGAGACGGAGAAAACATGGGAAACACATCGTTATTTGCCACGGAATGGGGCTAGGGTGTGTGTGCAGGTTTGTAGCCACCGTTTATTGGTGTGAATGAGGCCCAATTTATATGATCTTTGTTTTTCAAAGGAAAAAAGAATTTTATAAACTGAAAATGAAAACAAGGATTTCCTTGGAAAAGAGGAAATCTGCCATCCCTGATATTTATCTATCATGGTGATGGTGCATGGCTTAATTTGAGTTCTTCATCTTGGTCATCATCTTGGATGTGGCCTCTGCATGGTTTGGGCTGATGTCTTTAACACATGCGTTATATTTTGTGTTATCTCCTATCTACGGTGGTGTAGCATGTTATTGGATTGGAATTCCTGATAATGGTCGTTATGTTGGCTGTGATTCTTCTTGGTTATGTTGCATGGTGTGATTTGATTTCTTGATAATTTTCATTATGTTGGGTATGATATCTCATGACTACGCTACATGGGTTATTTTGAACTTTCCATCGCGGTTTTCATGATCAATGAGACTTCCAGTGGCTGGGACCTGCTAGGAATCGGGTTTGGTGAGGATAGTGGATGGTTGTAGTGTGTGTCCGTTGGACATTGGACATGGCCAGGGGGAAGGAGAGCTGTGACATGGGGCTTAATGCGTCAGGCGTTGCCCCTCGTCAAGTCTGCCCGAGGCCAACATGCAACATCGCTGGGTGTCCAGAACACTAGAGTAATGTTGTATTCTGCTCATCTGAAGAACCCAAGGCATGGTACAAAGACCGTGTTTCACTTTCCTTGTATTGTAATTACAACGAGGGACTTCGTACTACCCCAGCCTTTACCTACCGAGTTCTACAATCCGTTTATACTTTGATAGAATATGATACTTATAGGTAATGCTGATCCAGGTACAATAGGTAAATTATATATGGTTTTTGGGGAAAGGTAGGTGATGAATGATGAATATTGTGTGTCCGACATTTATAGCAAAAGATATAATCTACCGCAGATGGTCAACTTTCACTTTTGTCAACATTACTCCCACATAAACTATTCATGTCACAGCGTATGTATATATTTACGAAGTCAGCTTGAAATGCTAGTATAGCCTATAAGGAAGTAGGAATATTAAAATAGTGTATAAGAGCCTGGCCTTCATCACCTTCATGATGTTGTAATATTTTGATTTTTGTAACTAATCTGTTTAATAGGTTCATGGAAAGAATCATATTAGCGTGAAAGGGAATTGCTGAAAGATTATGGGATGTTCAATGTGAGAGGAAATTTATAGGTGATGAAAATATTTGATGACCAACTCTGCTACACCCACTAGGGCTCCTGACGAGTACTCCGTTGCTACAATTTCAAGATGTCATGAAATAGAATTTAGGAAGGGACTGTCTGGTGTGGTTCGAGGGCTTAATCAGCCAGGCTCCCCACCTTAACTGTCGAAGTCTGCGACGTCAGCAGGTTAGCTGTCATCCTTGTCCGATTAAATTGCCCTTGCGTGCCAACCAGTGCCCCACTTATCATGCCATTCTTCATATACCTCTGGTCCCCAATTTGCTCGTAATTCCGGTATTTTATAAGTGTAGATCATATTGCTTATTTATCTAAGGGAAATCCAATATCAACCGGGATTGAACTTGGGAGAAATCTTTTTTCCCGGTGGAGAAGTTGTTGAAGGTGGCCTAGATATGCCGTCCGCTGGCCGTGTACCGTCTTGGATTGCCGGGTGTGGCTGTGGCTGGGGATTTTCTGCCCGGCACATTCCATTAGATGCCCCTCCCTATTCCCTACCGCAATCAATCGCTCGTCTAAGCGCTCGGGGTCAGGGCTGGAGCAGCTCAGGCCTGGCTGAGGTACTCGCTGGAGGCTACGGTTGTGACAGGTGTGATCAGATCTGCACTGCCCACCCACCTGCCGAGACTGCGTTATTACCACCAGCCAGGGCAGGGGCCTGTTCTATCACCACCTCCCGTGGTGAGCATCCAGAATTGCAAGAGCAACTCAGGAGCCAGAGATAACATATACGGGTTTGGGGTTGGGGTGGAGCTAGTTCGTAGTAATGATTGCTTACAGATAAGGTGTTATATGCATGTGACCTGCTGAATATAGGGGATTATGTCAAGGTCATGATAAGACCGGTGAATCTCTGGTCTGAACATACCGACCTTATTATATCAATGAGATCATTTCATTATATAAATATCGGCCAGGAATAGCATTTGAAAATGTTGCCTTACGTGGCGAATCACCCATTAACCCTAGCCATGACTCACTAAACTTGAATTCGAATTTGAAGAATGTTGGCCTTTAGATTCTTAATTCCCGGAAAGATAAATATTTCTGCTGAAGTACTACAAAGAATAGTTACCCTGGCTCGATGGGATTCTGTCGCGCAAAATCCATTTCAACCCCTTATCAATACTTTAGTGGTGACGAGTGAACTAGTTTTCTCCCACCTGCTTATCAATATATTATACATGACTAAAGCTCTCCCTCAGCATGATATCACGTTAACGACAAACTGACATAGAATGAATTATAGATATCCCTCCGAGGTATCGACTTGTTTTCAATAGACTCCCATGTCCTAGTTCAAAGTTGAATAAGGTCCAACTTAAATCATAATTCACGCAGTCGTGAATAAAGCATTACCTTTATCCTTTGGTTACAGCTGAAATGTTTATCACAAAACAATTCACTTGGTGACGCTGCCCAAAATGCATTTCTACTTGGGATTTTGATGAATCAGAGCTAGAATTGCCTAACTTCACAAAGTATATGTCGTTTATGATATATCTCAGGTACATATTGTATTATCATATTCGACCTCGGCAAATAGCTAGGGCAGTTGATGACAAGGAACACGTTGTATACCCCTTGAGAGAAACTTGCGTACCAATATCCCAACCTGCCTTCTCAATGTCAAAAGGAAAACATTTCTGGAGAATAAAGGCATCTTAAATCGGATTTGCCTGTTCCTGGAAACAAAGCCAGAGTCAATGTGTTCATAATACTCGCAGCTCAGGATTCAAGGTCATGTCACGGGTACGCATGACTGGGCGACGCCAGTTGACAGAGCTGGGGTGCGGGGAAGTCAGATTAGGAGTTGGCTACCTCCAACTGCTCAGTGAGCAGCTCGCCTTCTTTTAGGATGCTGCTCGTAGCTGTATATATATGTGCGGTATTTGGGGCGCTGTGTGAGTAAACCAACAGGCTGCCATACCAAACCAGTTGGACCTGCCAAATAACCGCCGAGTGCGCCACCTGTACTGTGTATAACAGCGCGGCTCGGAGTGCGGGGGTTGGGTCGGCAGGAGGAGGTACAAGCACGGGGTGTGAGGGTGGACGGAGCGGCTGGAGCGACACGGGAAACATACCTGGCATTCAGCCGCCCAGATTAGCTCCGTAGCGGCTTTGAGTGGCAGGCCATAACAACAGGCAGTGCGCTATCGCCGCCCTCATATCCCATTCCCCCTCTGATAACGGGGTATAGGTAAGGCCCAGGGAGCACTGCAGGTGGTTGCCTGCCACCCATTCATCCCGCTCGGGTAGTGGCCATTCACCACCAGGTGTGCCGTTCACAGGGGGCGCCACCTCGGGCCATTATCAGCTCGTGTTTACCGGCCCCGTGTCCGAGGAGCGCACTACTACTTGGGAGTTTGGCCGGGGGTCCCCACCGCACCCCACAACCCCCACCACACACACACATCCGTCCGCACATGGATTGGGATGGGGAGGGGGGGGGGGTGTCTTGGACCAAAACAGGAATGAGAGCTGCTCGCTTTCAGACTGAATTAGGCCTACTCGAGGAACTATACCACCCATTCTGCACACCCACACATACTTGCCTGTAAAACTTCCGCAGTGCTAAGACATGGACACGGATACCAACACGGATCCGGTGAGTGACTCGGGAGCTGGTCGTGCACACTGATAAGGCCGAGTCCCTCACCAGCAGTCTCCGTCCTTGTGTGCGAACCACACAGCTGACATATCCCAACCCCTTACTACGACTACTACCGCCTAGACACTTAGCATCCAACCCGTGCCACTTTGCTGCCGATCCCCAGCACTGCCAGTATTTGCGGGCGGCGGGTGGGACCTGGTGACCGAGCTCTACTTTAGTGGTGCTAGCAGTGGTGCTATAGTGGTGGTGCATCGGGTGGTTCAGGAGCTCCTGGGGTTGATGTTTTGGTATAGGGGTGGGTGGGTGTTGTACCGTAGGACCGAGTACTCTGAGCCGCTAGCTCCCCAAGTAAAATGAGAACAAATGTGAATGGACGAGATACTGCGTTAAAAAGCACACACACTCTGTGCACAATCCGAGTCATCCCATTTGTCCATTACGTTGAGAGCCGCACCGGGACGGCCAAAGCTCTAATGCGCAAACAAAACACAGCGATGAAAGACAAAACGGCTCACCACCGATCAGTATTCCTGCCTGGGGCCAGTTTTTGCCGGCAACTGGCCACGCAGCGGTGTTATATCTGGACGCAGAGTAAGTAGTAGGGCCACGGGGCGCAGACATTATGAGCAGAGCAAGTGTTTCCACGTGGGAATGCCTTGAATGCCATAGATGTGTAAACTCTGATGGAACGATCTATACATCTATTCGGTGTGATTTATGATCTGTAGCATAGAGACTTACACAAGAGAGCTATACTTAAAAGCAGAGTATATATATACATACTGCACTCTATATATATATATTGCTATTATATGAAGAATCTCTATGGGTATAGTTACACATGTTTGTAATCTCCGATGACTAGAGGATTGCGGTGACTAAAAAGAGAACGTGGAGTAGCAGAAAACACGGTTGGAATTTCATGCCATCTATCTTGGCCACCTGCAGCGTTAGAGCGCCTGGTATTCCAACTTGAAAGCCCTTCTTTACATCAATGCACAAGAGCTAGGAACACGGGGTCTTGAACCCAACTCCAGGAATGTTACAAGAATGTAGAGTGTGTTATCAGAGGGTAACCCGCATTGTTAACGTTCACGTCTATACAAAGTGGGGGAGGTAGACTAGGATTCCCGGGAATGTTTCATAGTGTTTACCCATATGGTTCGGTCATGCAAATCTATGCTGTTTTTAAAGCAACAAGGAGAGATTTGAATATGTGAGATTGTGGGATGAGGAGAGTGTGAAGTGGTTGGGTGGTGCTGTTGGGAGCGGGCGTGAAGACTGATAACGCGGAACCGTTGATAGATCAACATTTAGCCACTATCATAGCCGGTTAGATCTGAGATGACCCAATCGATGCTGACAGACTGAGACCACCAGTGGAGGGTGATAGCAGGGGAGCGGCAATGCGTGCCAATATGCCGCCTCTTGGTGGACCCCCAGCGTTGGCGGGCGTCAGCCCTGCAACCTAAGGCCCCAGAACCACATGAAGGAGATGACTGACTCGCGCCAACCACAAAGTGGGCGGGCACCAGCAACACGCGCGCGTGCACGCGCACAGCATGCAACATGCCACGCGCGGCTCAAGGCGTGCGTCGACGAGTGGAGGAGGTTGCAGGATGGTGGGCAGGAACGGGGTGGTTGGATCGTATGGGGAGGTGTGTGAGGGAGACGAGGGAGACAGCGTGAGACACAAATATGTGAGATACACTTACCCTGACTGAAAGGCGTCTGCGTTGACAAGGCTCTGGTACTCCCAGCACCGGCCTATGAAGATGTGGCGCAGGTTGGGGGTGGTGCCTCCCGCCCCGGCCCCGTGCACGGTAAGCAGAGCGGCCAGCACGGCCGTCAACCCGGCCGCCACTGCCCGCCACGAGCCGGCCATGTCCACGCCGTGCCCGGCGTCCTCTCTGCGCTGCCTGCTTGGTGGTCACCCACTCCGCCACTGGCGAGGTGTCTTTCTCAGCTGCTGAGCTCTGCCTGCGTCTCGCCCCGTGTGTCTGTCTGTCTAGCTGTCTCTGCTGTCTGTCTTCGTCCTCTTTCTCTCTCAGTCTTCCGACTCCTGGTGTCCACTCACTCTCCAAGACGTGGCCCTCGAGTCGTGGTTTCAGCTGCTCGGCTGTGCGGCTGCTCTCCAGTCGTTGCCACCACTGGCCCCAGACTGGCAGACCCGAGCCAAGCGACCCGCCGTTTGTACCCAACCACTTCAGCCCCAGCTTCACCTCACAACCACTAGGGAGCGCCACCGCCTCCAGGGTTTGATTGATCCGCTGGTTGGCGAGAGATAGAGTGAGAGACAGAGAGGGAGCGAGACCCCTCGCGGTTGAGTGGCCCCCTGCTGCCACCCGCTTCCCCCATCCTGTGCGTTTTCTTGCCTCCCACCCTCCCGCCATGCCCCCCTCCCTCCCCTCCCCACCCGGCGATGACACCCAAGCCGCGCCCAAGGAGGCAAATAGTAAGAGGGATCCGTCGACGAGTTATGATCCGTACCAGCGGGTTATCTGCCATCTGAAACGAAGCCAATAATGCTCGTCTGAGTGGCCTGATGGTAGGTGGAGGAGCTGGTAACACTGCTATCGGTCGGGGCGGGGGGTAGTTTGCTGGGTGGTTTGTGTGAGGTCTGCAGCACAGTCCTGTCTGCTGATTGATTATTTCACTAGGAGAAGACCCTCCTCCACCCTGCTGTCTCACTACCCCCACCTTATTAACCAATATTCTACGTCAACCAGATGAGCCCAGCTCCAGTACGCCACCCAATCTATATATCTTCAGATTATAAAGTATATACGTTACACCAGAATCTAGATAGCTTGTATATAGATTTTGGCTATAGGTCTTCTATGTAGGAGATTTGAATTATCAATTGTGCCCCCAAGCCGCATTTCAAGGTTATCCGCTTTTCTAACAGTATTAAGAGAAACCATGAAGATGAAGGCAGCCAGAATCTCTTGTGGTAGACATATTATGTGAATAACAGCGGATTATTGTTGTATGAACTACCTAAAACAACTAATATTGCATGATAGTTTGTGGATCGTTCAAAATGCCACGGTAGCACAGAGATATATGTTAATTATTGACTAAATTTCAATGTTCGATAAACTGAAAAATGTAAGGATATTGAACAAAAATCAAAAGCTTTGGAATGTGCACAGGTTGTGTCATGGATGATGATAATTTCTAAATATATTGCCATAATGTGCATAGTTCGGTAGCTCTTGTATACATTTACCTAACATATATTTCTTCGTTTAAAGTCCGCGATGGTCATTTCCGATTCCTTGGTGGCTAACATGACAGTGAACTTTGAGCTTATCACAGTTCAATGTAAACATCTCAGTGCTGAGCAAAATATGCCCTTATGGAGTGACGCAATTGGTGATAGTGCTATCAGATAACAGTTCCTCAACTATCTACCTGTCATGTACACTGCTTTCCAGACCTGAATAAAGTGATAGGTATGAGCATGGAGCTCCCTGTGGTATCAACATTACAGAGACTAAAGTAGGCCTACAGCGTGGTTAATGTACACAGAGTTAGGTTGCATGGTCAGTGTCACAGAGGTTCATGTGGTCTATGAGAACTACCAACCAGTAAAGGCAAAACATACCTCGAACCAAATGGTACCCTTTATTGGACCATTGAAGATATTACCTGATAGAAATAGTTAGAATGTAGTCAAACGAAATGTGGGTTTACTAGGGAAAAACAATCCGAGCATGGAGAGGTCAAAATTTTTCTCCCGACGCAGCATTTTGAATCATGAGCTAGTTGCAGAGAGAATTTCGATGTGATGTTCGGCGATAGTATATGTCTGAGTGTTAAACCTATCCTAGTCACGCCTATTTTGATTTCTAAAACTGAGAGGAGTGGCAGTAGAAGTGCACTTCGAAGATATCTAGAATAATAATAATAAATAGAGGTAATGTCAGGAGAAATTGAAAATGCTAAACCTTTTCATCGACTTTATCATTCACAACAATAATTTATTGTAATCATCAAACTTATCAGTCTGAGTTAACATAGGTGAAACATCAATCATTGATCCTGGCATTGCACCTGTACACACGATGAACTTATTATGAATAAACAAGCAAAGATTTTAAATGCGTTCTCCAGTCTATAGGGGTTTCAGGATATGCATACCTAGACTTAGGCATTAATCAAAATAAATCATCTTGATATGCACATGGATGGCAATGATAATGGCAATGATAATTATATCATTATTTAAAGGGGGACAAACAACAATAACCTTCAGACGCCTATTAAAAAGGGACATGTATATTTCTCAACATAGATTCTTATATCTAAGTGCACTCATCTCCATCTCATATCTTTTGCACAAGGGGTCATAAATAAGATAAGTATCAATGTCGGAAAGTTAGCACCTATAAATAGATATATATCATTAATGACAGGCCACAGCTCGTAGATCGAAATGTCGTTCTGATAAGGTGACCTCTGTCAAGCAGGCTGGTCCGTGCTGTATATATATATTTTTTCTTTTTATTATTCAAAATTGTTTAAAGAATTTACAGACGTTTATTCGCTTACAGACGATCGTCCTCGCTGGCGTCATTACAGGACAAGACATATATAATACAAAACTAGACAAGACAATACACTCTTTCACTCACACAGTTAACCTGTTAAGTTACATACAATACTATTATTATTACTCTCAGCTTCAGTCTTCTGACCGTTCATATAATGGTATGTATGACCTTTCATATAATGTTTTGGATTTCCTCCTTAACTCTCATTTTAAAATTACCTCCTTCCAATAATTGCGTCTCCGTATTCAATTTATCCCATAATAGTGACCCTATATATGATGGTGAATGTCTATATTTTTCTAATTTAGGCCTACTGATCTTTAATTTAATCTTTTGATTACCCCTAGTTCTACGCAAATCTTGTTCAAAAATATTATGTTCTTCTTTCGTCCACCACTTAATCATAGGATAGGAGGTGCCCTGCTCTTCTAATCTCAATTGTCCTCATTTAACACCTCTCTCTAATATCATTTGTACTCATTTCTTTTGTTCTGTGATATCCTATAGCAATTCTCAATGTTTTATTCACTAAAGTTTGTAACCTTTTTCTATTTTGTTGTGATGTACTATAGTAAATAAAGTCTGCATATTCTATTATTGGGATGATCATTTGTTTTGCTATCTTTTTACTTGCATCTTCCGTTAATAAATACCTCATTTTTTTAAACCTAAAAAGTTTTATATTAACTTCATTAATTATTTTATCAACTTGATCATTAAATATGACTTTCCTATCCAACCATATTCCTAAATATTTATATTTTATTACAGCATTCAGATCTGTTACTCCTATCTTTACATTCATTGACATGTTCATGCCCCTTTTATTACCAACACACATTATTTTCGTCTTATTATGATCTATTCATATCTTATTCTTCTTTGTCCAATTATCTACTGCTAATAAATCAACTTCCATTTTTTCCTTTAATTTCATCTTGACTTTTTCCACTAATCATCAATATACAGTCATCTGCATACATTATGATTTTCCCGTAATTAATTACTTTATATAAATCATTTATAAATATAATAAATAGCAAAGGCCCAAGGACCGATCCTTGTGGTACTCCAAAAACGACATCACACTGGTTGGATATTTTTCCAAAAAGTTTGGTCTGACATGTTCTATTATCAAGATAATTTTTTAACATAATCATCATATTTTCCCAATTTTAATATCATATAATTTAGCTAGTAATGTTCCGTGATTTACACTATCAAATGCTTTTCTGTAGTCCAAAAAGGTAATTAATGTGATTTGTTTCTTATTTAGTTGAGCATGCAATTCTTGTACTAAGGTAAAGATAGCCTGTGCCGTGGATCGTTTAGGCAAAAATCCAAATTGTATATCTACTATCCAATCCTTTTGTTGTATATGATTAAGAATTATATTATGTAATACTTTTTCATATATTTTTGATATTAATGTCAGTACAGTAATTGGTCTCCAGTTATTAAACATTCGCAAGAGTAGATGATCGCTGCACACACCGATAGTGTACCATAGGGACTGTCCATAAATGACGTCATACTATTATTGACCATTTTTACCCCCCTCCCCCCTTGTCATGTTTTGTCATGCAACCCTTGTGGTCTGTTTCAACTTGCCGACTTTTCTTTACCCTAATTTTGGACTCTTGACTAAATTCATACACCCACAAAATTAACACATTAGTATGTTGAATTTGTTGCTGACAAATTTGTCAGGAAATACTGCCAGAATAATTGCCTGTACACTTTCTTAGTAAATAGTTATTCAATCGATCGATTATGTCTGACAAATTTATTAGGAGCCAAAATCTGCAAGTGAAAATAGGCTTAGGCCCGGTGTAATGATATGATGTTCTGCGCAATTCTAGGTATGTTTTTAGATATGTTGTGATTATAAATTCAAATAATGATAGTAGGGTCACGTGACAGCGGCAGCCCTGGTCATGAGTCTGACCCGCCCACACTATCTTGATTGACAGCCCTTTGGTCCTTATCAACCAATGAGAAGGGTCCTGATATGATGCTTGTAGATTGACTGTAATTGTGATGGATATAATGTGGCCCATGGGTTGGGATTAAGACAGACATTAGTTGGAACTCGGAGTCCGTGTTACTCTTTGATACATTACACCGGCGTCCACCTACTACGATATGGCACCGATATGGTCTACGATGCACCTCCCGATAAAAAATCAAAATCGCGTGGGAAGGTCACCTAATATCGGGACAGTTGACCACGTTTCTGCGATTAGGCACCGAAAAATAACCCTTATGATGCGTGGTGAATTGGCATGTCTAAACATTTTTCTACGATTTTGCACCTTCCCGATATGGCTCCGATATTTGTTCTTTTGTATCGGTGACATTCGGTAGGTCTAAATTTCTATCGTAGTAGGTTGACGCCAGGCCGAATGCTGCCTGGGCACGATCTTATTGCCGACAAATACTGAACACGCTAAACACTTTATCTTTGCAATTTCCTGTACTATTGTGGTAGAAAAATGCATGAAGCAAATTAACATGGAGGAATCACGGTATCTCCTTTCCCTCACCCACATGCCCCTTTCATCAATTCAGATGCCACCTGCTGTGTGTATGTAATTGGATGTTTTATGTTGGATTAAACAATTAAGTTCTTGACTCATAGCAGTACATAGTACCTCTGTGTTTGAGTTCTTACTCCCCTTCATCTTAAGGTCTACTACAATTAGCTAGTCTGGGCCTCTAGACTTTACAAGGGGAGATGCTAGGAGAGCAGCCGGGCTCACACTGCAACATTTCAGCAACCTACAGGAAACTTTGTGGAAGAGTAAACTAGAGCGGCGCAGTGTGTTCTGGTGCATTTTCTTTAGTTACTCTGACGGACAGTGGCGGATCCCGGTGAGTGACTTGTTGATATCGATTGTTATTTTTATAGCTAAGCTATCTAAAGTATATTGCGTGAATGCCCCACGTAAGATACCTTGATATTTAGTCATCACGCATGTCTGTTCATTACGGGAAGCTTGTAAATCAACTCTAAATCCCAGAATGGTGGCGGTCCGCATTGCTGACGAACGGGATGGAAGAGTCCATTATTCAGCCAAACGCTATTTTGAGGGTTGGCTGCTAGGACTAATCCAACAGTCATAAAGAGAGGGATTATAGGTTGGTGCGAGTGATTGCTGTTGCGTATGGCATAGTTTGGTTCATCCATCGTGTCCCCAACTGGATCTAGAAATGGTTGTGTACCTGTGTTTGAATTATTACTTTACCTCATCCCTGTCCTCCACCAATTCAAAACTCCGTCAATGACCTCATTTGAAATGGCTGAGGACAGGGCTTCGAAAAAATAATAATTCGCCCACAGGAATACAGGTATCTGATTTCAAATCCATTCTCTAGGGTTATTGGAACATTTTTGAAATTTGATTCTTTATCAAATACAATTTATGGCTCAAATACATAATTTCTCATGACCTTTATTTGGTGAAGTAATTTAGGTACACTGCGCTCTTCCATTATCAATGGAAATGGCATAAGATCTTTGTATCATTGAGGTCAAGAATTATTTTGTTGTTGTTGTCTATTACGCACAAATCATCACGAGGATGGTCTTCCTTTATGGACGGCTATGAGCAGTGTTCCCGCATTAATGTGGTTATTAGTGCGACTATATTCTAACATTTCCTGGAGACAAGAAGAATCTAGTCCAATGGCCTTTTTTAAAGTTAATAGTTTCATTAGTCATGTGGTAATGTCACCATGTTCACTTTCAGCCACTGAAATAAATACATCAGGTACGGAAACCTATTTCAGGTACGGTCTCAAGAAAATGGTTGGTGCATTCTCCCATTATTACTGTAACTTCCTCCCCCCTAATCTGGTGAACAAAGGAGAAATGTATATAGGTTGGGTGGATAAAATCTATTTAGTGTAATTGGCAAATTGTATTATATCTCATGATTAAGATAAGTGATTATACATAATTAAAGTTGTGGATAAATTAATGATTGATGAAGGGTTGAATTTGTGTGTCATACGATGTTCTATCAAGAGAAATGAATTATATTAAATGGTGTTGGGTGGGTGGGTAAAAATATGATTGTATGTTGGTTAAAAGTAGTATGGCCGGGTGGAAGAAGAAGAAGACTCAGCGACAACATAGGAAAATATGACAGTCATAAACTAGATGCTAATTATGTTCACTATATTGTATTCCTGCCCTTTTCATTTTCATTGATTTACACCCGATCATTAGATCACTAGATATCTAGATACAAATATAGATCCACTTGCATTCACAAGTCAGTTGAACTACTCAATGTGAAAATAATTCATCTTGTAAACAAGACTCTAGGGAAAGAATATTTTATGTTGAACCCAACCCGAACATAACGATTCGTGGTCGCAACGCGGCGGGTGAAGGTCGTGGAAAGCTAGGCCTCGTTCATCAAAATCCAACGAGAACACAATACATGGAGAGGGGTAGACGAGGCTTACCGAACGGTAACACTACACTGTGTCGTGTTAGTATTTTGCGGAGAAGATTGTCTTTGTAAAAGTTCTTCGCTCGCATTCCCTTTTCAGGTTTTCCTCACGAAACCCGAAAAGGGGATGCAAGCGAAGAACTTTCACAAAGAAAATAAGAGCGTAATACATGTATCCTATTCTATGAATAAAGAGATATAAAAAGGAACCTTCTTTAATCGCATTTCTTCCTACTTGACCGATAAATTTAAGACATTAAGATGTAATAAATCAAACACCGGGATAAGGGATTTGTGTGGGCGGCAGATATGACCGTCTATAACATTAAGCGACGGAAATTCCAATTTTGTTTGGAGATGGTAGTCTAAGTATGGTTTTTAGCCATGAAGCCTGCGGAAAAGGCCAATACATGTTCCAGATGATTGATTTTCTCCAGGAAGGCATTAAATCAATTCTGTGAAAAGCAGAGTAATACAGAGCCCCGTCTCGCGTATCACCAATACCTAGGCTAACGTTAAATCCTACAGGGCCCGAGAGTAATGAGACCTTATTTCACCTGTTATAGACATTGTATATCAGATACATAGTACAATGACTGAAACTGAGGGACTGGAGGGGAAATACGTCGTTTAATTTCAGGTAGTTTTGTTGTTTTTTCTCCATGACTTTTCCAGAAACGATTGCTGGTTTTCCTGGGTTTTTTTTCTTGGCCTCTCATAATGTATGTATACATGGAAGAATTAGGCCTGGCGTCCACCTACTACGATAGAAATTCAGACCTACCGATATGGCACCGATACAAAAAGCAAATATCGGAGCCATATCGGGAAGGTGCAAAATCGTAGACATATGTCTAGACATGCCAATCCACCACGCATTGTTTGGGTTTTTTTATCGGTATCTAATCGCAGAAACGTGGTCAACTGCCCCGATATTAGGTGACCTTCCGACGCGATTTTGATTTTGTATCGGGAGGTGCATCGTAGACCATATCTGAGCCATATCGTAGTAGGTGGACGCCGGGCCTTACACAATTCAGAGCCTCCCATTGTCCTTGTAGTTGTTTGATCCACACCACAATACAAGGCATGGACTTTTTAAAGTAGACCTGTGACACTGTGGTAACTGTAGTAAATGATTATGGCACTGTACCTTGCATCAAGTGGAGGGTAAATAATCCTGTATTCAAAACTTTTTTTATCAAACAAAAAAATTGTCTGATCTCTTCCCCATGTCAGATGCATTGTTACACTTTCATGGCTGGCCAGCCAGACCATTGCACAGACCAGGTGCATGGATGTGAAGCCATTGTAAAACTGGGTTTCAGATAATGACTTTATTTAAATGTAGATACAATTATCTTTGGAATAATTCTAATCATTTTTTATTTTCCACTGTGCCATGTGCCATAGCAGCGTACCAGAGGGTCTGTCTACTATGGATCAGTATATAATTTGACTGGAGTTATCATAGTATTATTTTCTTCATCAACCGGGTATTAGCATTTACAGAAAAGGGTAAGGATAAGGCACTTCAGTTAAAAGGAATTCTTTTTTGATAATTTCAGAAATGATTTGAGGCAGTATACTTGTCTGACATATAGGAAAACTATTGAATGAGACCCAAAAGAAGAGTAGAGAATTCCAAGCAATTGTAACTCAGGTATGTCAGTTTGGGGCAGAAAAAAATATAGAGATTTTTCATTTGGAATTTACTGCCTCATAGAAGTCCTGCACGAACGTAAAATTGATACCATGAAATGTGGCTGACGGTCTGTGGCGATGTTCAAACCGTTGTTTTATTGTGAATGAGGCTTAACTTATACTCTTGTTGTTTTATAGAAGAAAAATAGATTGATAAACCGGAAATGGAAAATGCTGTGAATTTTGACATATACCTTAAGCCATGACCATTCATCAAATTAATAAGAATTATTGTAGAGCTTGAGGGCACTGACTTGGAAGAAACGCCTTGTTTTTCATGCACCAAATCACATTCAAATTATAAGATATTTTAAGTGGAGGATTCTATATGTATGTCTAGTATGACAAGGCTGCGTCTATACGTATGTGATACATCATTTGTTAATGATCAATTCGTTTAGAAACATTATACCATTAGAGCTGACAGACGGGCACTGCTCCACTCAGCCCAATATAAATATCAGGTCCAATCTTGCTGATAACATGAACCTACCCTGGAAGCCTTGTGATAAACCTTGTGACCCATTGATGGAAAGCTGTACCACTGATATTAATGAATATTTTAACAACAATATCAACATCAATAGACAGACCTTGGTTGAGGAGCTTAACTGGCGTATATTAAAAAAAACTCTATGGTAATTCCTAATATTCTGGCAAATATATTTAACACTTTCAGTCCTTTGAACCCCCTAGCGGGAGGTCCACATGCCAAGTCCAACAGATATGTACTAATATACCCCCAAGGGGACGATGCTCTTATGGCAATGGTAAAATGTTTCTCACACTGAATAAGGATACCTATAATGTTTTTCAATTACTGTGAAAACTTTAATACGGTCTATGAATTTTGTCACATAAAATACCTGAAATAATGGCCCCAAATGATGCCTTGGGGCATTCTTCATCCCTTGAATCGGAGTGCCTTGAGGCATTCATCGCACCCTGCCTTGGAGTGCCTCAGGCATCACTCGGTCTGATAGGGTTAACATGGTTTTCATAACAGGAATAATTCCTGATTGTTGGAAAACGTCTCAGGCTGTACCTATACCAAAAGGAGGCAATCCATTCCAAGTTGGTAAGTTGAGATCTATCTCCTTAATTTCTCTACCAGTCAGGTTATTAGAAAGGATTCTAGATTGCCTGACTTTCGATTGGTAGTGAGAACAAGTACAACTCAACTGCTGCCCAATTAGGTTTGATGTAGGTTTTATTCAGAACAATACACAGCGTTTCGGCATTTGCGGCCTTTTTCAAGTGATTAGGTTCAATTAGTCTTAATCTAAGTTATATAAATGAGCATATGTGGGTCATAATAATCAGTTGCCATGGTAACTGATTGGTTGTTTAATTGATGTCTATCCTTTGAATATCTTAGAATGCTTCTTTCTAGGTCTATCCCTACTTCTTGATCGATGTTGCGGAAAACATGGTAAAATTCTATCAGTATTTCTTGTGACAGGATGCGATGGATAGTTGGTCTGCATCTCGGTTCTAAGTAGTGGGTTTTGCGCCCCTTTCTCTGGTCAGGTGGTGTCATCGGGATAGGGCTGATAGTACAATATTTTCTTTCTCTTGGTGTTCTGGACATTCTCGGTGGTGTAGTTGGGCAGCTTGTATACTTTGCTTTAGTTTGATAGTGTCTTGGCGATGTGGTGGACTTAGTTGTGTTTGAGTCTAAGCTAGCTGATATGGAGCTATTTAAGCTCAAGCTCTCTGCAGAGCTAGATGAATTGTCAGGTTTAGTAATGTTGATATTGTTATCTATAACTACTTTTACTTTTGCTAGTTAATTTTTGGGTAGTAGTTTACTAGTTTTCTGGAGAACTGTTCTGGATGGATGGTCATATGACGCGTGTAGGTCGATTTCTATAAGGTCATTCATAGTCGGCATGCTAGGTAGTTTTTCCTTGTTGGTTTTCTCAGTATTAGTTTTTTCAGGCATACATGAGTTATTTGCTTTAGCATTGTTGTTAGAATCAGTATCAGTATCAGGTGGTAATACGGTTATTGGGTTTTTGATTGACTTTCTATCATTTAGCTTGTTGTGGAGTATGGTGCTGATTGGGTGTTCTGGCCGGCTGTGTTTCCGCACTGTCGGGCCGACCTCAGGTGACGGGACTGGTACAGCTTGTCCTCTTTAATTTGCTTCCTGATGGCTGCTAGGCGGTCTTCATTTTTGGTTGGTTTCTATGGTTGGTAGTTACGAGCTGGTTCCCCCCAACAGGCTACCAACGCATCGCAAGGCCAGGCCAGGCCGGGCCAGGCCGGGCGCCTTGTGGTCGCCTATTGGCGTTCGGCGGCAATAGCCGGCCAAAACCTCCTGCCAGCGGTGATAATCTGCTTGGTGGAACAGCTCATGACAGCTCATAGGCCCCTCACGGCCAGCCCCCGGCAGCCCCCGGCTCCTCCCCGTGCCTCCAAAACCCCGTCGCCAGGCAGAATCAGCTGACCTGTTGGTGGTCACCGGCCGCCGACCGGGGCCAAAAGCCCATTTTGAAGCAGTTCCACCAAGATGTTGTGAGAACCACAGAGAAGGCTGGTCGGGCATCCGGGCATTATGAGTGCAACCTCCCCGGCAAAGCACTGCCAAAGCACTGCCGGCAGAAAACTGTGTCATTTGATTTTAAGCCCCTGGCCAGCCGGCTTGCCAAGAGCTACAACAAGAGTGACGCCGAGAGGGCACGCCGAGAGCTGTTCCAGGGTCCGCGTTGACCGCTTGCCCGCATATACTACGATATACACTGTCAATATTGAGCTGGCATGCCCAGGAGGGATACTCCTATGGACAGAGACTGAAAGTTCACAATTTGGACAGAATTTTAGCGCCAGAGTCGAATATAAACATTCATAACATCAAGCCTTATCTTTATTTACCTTCATTGTTCGATTAACGGCAATATCTCACCGATATTTGACGTCCACCAGACGTCAGCAGCAAGTCCGCTGTGTGGATATCGCCGCGCCGGGGCTGGCAGGCTCTATGGGAGCCCACTGGGCGCCTTGTGTTCCCCTGTTGGTCGCCTCGGGATAGCTTTGGTGGAACAGCTCGGAGAACTTAGGGGGTTAGGGGCGGCTGGGCAGCCGGGCGGCCGGACCCGGTGGCAAACGCCGGCTGGAGGGCAAAAACCCACCTGCTTAGGGCCTTTTTGGTGGAATACCTGCTTTAGTTAAGTGTGTTTTCAACAACTTGGACGTTTTCAGAGGCCATTCATCACATAAGGGGCATTTCATCCACTCCTCGAGTTTGTATCTCCTTTCTTATTCATAATTGTGTTGTATCTCGGTTAGTCTGTTTGTTTTGGATAGTAAACGTGCTGTTCTGTGTGTGTCTGTTTAACTCCACTTCTTTTATACGTCATCGTTGTTGATTGGTTGCCTGGCAGTAACCAGGTCATGTCATTAGCATAAGTGTCCTTATTTGTTATAGTTTACAGTTCATTTTGGTGGGTGTCGTTGTCTGTGATATCCTGATCCAAGCTTCCTCCAGGCATAATCGTGTATTTTTGTTTTTCCTGGATCCATCAATGATCAGGCATTCTAGCTGATTTAGTTGGATATCATGATCGGTATAGTGGGAGAATACGGGTGATTCACGGTAGTGTCGTCAGATGTTATAAATATGTTTACGGAGGCGCTCTGCCATAGAGCAGCCGGTTTCGCTTATGAAGGTATGTACAGGAAAGAGCAATGTACAGGCCTAGGGCATCGTATTGTATACACTACGCTGCGAGTCTGACAAGTGTTGGATCCTACGATTTGGTAGTTTCTCCCAGTTGTGGGTGAATAGATTTGTTTACTTCGTACTATGTGCTTACAGATTTTGCATTTGTCATCGAGACAAGGAGAGCTCCCGTGTAGATTGGGTGGAGTGGTGTACTGGGAGTGTGTTAGTATGTCGCGGAGATTCGGGCCTTGCCTGTAGGCTATGAGAATCTTGTTTTGGTTGAAGTTTCTGATCTCTGGTTCGTTTTGGATTAGGTCCTTTCTTGTCCAAATTATGGATTCGGCCCTTCTATGGTGCAGGTTGTACTCAAGGATGTACAGGATGATTTCTTTGCCCATCAGTTTGCTGGTTTTAAGCAGATCATCACAGTTCAAGTCACGTGCCTGTATGACAGCCTGTGTTAGTTGTTTGTGAGGGTGGCCCCTAGGTGTTAGTGTCTTGATCAGATGTGTACACTTTTTGTTGACTTCCATGATGTCAGAACAAATTAGGCGGTAGCGTACAGCTAACCCAAGGCAGATTGAGTCTTTTTGTTTCCTGGAATGATAAGATTCATAATGCAGGTAAAGGTTGGCGTCAGTTGGTTTTCTGAATACTTTTGTTTGTAGTATGCTGTTAGTAGTAGTGTACCGGGAGGGAGACGACGTCCCTCCCGGGCAGGGTAGGTAGGGCATAATGCCCGAGGCGGATTTCCAAGTGCCTCGTGCCCGTATCTCCCCCTCCGAGGCCCCTGCGTGCACGGCATCGTGCACCGCACCTCGCCTTAGAGAGTGGAGTGTGACCCTCTCGGCCGAAGGAAATGCGAGGGCCGCGAGGGCCGCGCGCATCGCGCAGAACAACGGCGGGGAAGAGAGGAGGGGAAGAGAGGAGGAGTCGACGCCAGGACCGAGAACCAGACGTAGACCTCGGCTTGAATCGCGTGGTTGTGGCGGGTGGACAGGGCGTCAGCCGACGCCAGCAACTGCAACATCTGGGCGTGGAGCATTGACCCGTCGCCTAAAATCAGAAGATAGGAGTTGGTCAGGGTCACACACAGGGGTGCAGTTATGGCGAGAATATGACGGGTCTAGCTCCTGGGGGCGGCACTCCTCCGGAGCAAAGCGGAGGTCGCAGTCCCCAAGGGCGGCCACGAGCCAGAGGAATCGTCCGACCTCCGCGTAGAGGGGGTCCGGGGTGTGGCCGGTAGCGAGGGCGTCCAGGGGTGCCGGCCAGGAAGTCGACCATTTTTGCATCATGGTAGCCGCGGAGGGCGTGGCGCCAGGCGCCCACATTGAGTCCCGAGACGACGGGGATACGAGCGCCCGCGTAGTTGGAGCGGCCATCTGCGCGGATCCGTTTGTACGCGTCAGCGATGCCCTCTAATCCCCTCCATGCTCTGATATCAACGTGGGGCCAGGTAGTGCGAACAACGGCCGCGAACACGGCGGGAGAGCAGTGTAGGGGCACAACATCATGGCTCGTATCAACAACAACATCAACATCAATGAAACTATCTGTTACGGGCGCTCCTGGCGAGGCCGAGGTACTCCTGAGTAGGCCTACGGAGGCGCCGGTGCGGTAGGCCTTGTTGCGGCGGGAGGACGAGTTGCGCTGCTTCGAGCGGCAGTTGATCTCTGTGTGGGGGCGCCGGTGTAGGCCTTGCAGTAGGCGCAGACGTGAGCCTGGCGGACCCCATCCATCAAGTGACCATTGTTATGATCGCAACCCGCCTGCCTGTTGTATGCCGGGCACGGGATGCCAGTTTTATCCTCCTCCCGGCCTCGACCTTTGCCCTTAGCCTTTTCTGCTCCCGAGGGGGCGTGGTCGATCCTGCCGCCGTGGACCTGTGCCATAGCCACCCGGAGTAACTGTATTCGTGATGTCTCCAGCCACCCCGACTTTAATCGGCCCTCTGCGACTAGAGTAAATATGTGCTCCGACCAGCGCCTGACTTGGGCAAAGTCAAAGTCCCTAGCATCCTCTAGAAGCTCATCTAAATGTGCTAATAACGGCTATACATATATCTCAGGGAAACACTTATCTTCGATGATGCGGAAAATCGCCCACGCATATTCCGCCAAGGTTAGTTCATTGAGCCTTGTGCGACTCCTGTCTGGGCCTCTAAATACATATAGGTGGGGAAAGAATCCAGCCTTACCAGGTTCCAGCTTTGAGGGGGCCGAGTCGAGAATGCCCCTAACACGAGCCTCGACTGTATCATCGTATACCGCAGGCCTCAGGAATGAGTTGCCCGGCACCGCCTGTGCCCGGAGAGTGTGGACAGCTCCCGCCAGACTGGAGCCTGCTGCGACCGCCTGCGATGCCCCCTCGTAGTGGCCCGCCGCGTAGTTGGTGGCCAGTGTAGATGGTGCCGTTCCCGCGCTTACTCCCAGGGTCGCGGACGTCGCCGGCGATGGCGTGGTCGCTGCTGCAAAGATCTGCTGTAAAATCCGTGCATCCTCTGAGACGGCCGTGGAGGGTGTTTCTTGGTTCGGCATTACATGCCCGGCATGTGCTGATCCTCCATCTGCATTTTTCTCGGCCGAAGATTGCGTATTCCCATTGTTCTCGACCGTTGTGCTGAGCGTGATTGCTCTATTGCCTCTTTACAGTATTCGTCCTTCACTTTTTTAAGGTCTTCAACAATCTCACTACTTAACCTTTTCGCTTCCAGCAGAATAAAGCGATCCCGGCATGCTCGGTATCTTTCGATTAACTTAGCACAATTATAAATCTTCTGCCACTGACTCCCAGGGTCGGTGCTCAGCCACAGCTCACTCCAGTCATAATCACACAGATAATACGCCATAGTGTCAAAACTGTATTTATGATAGTTTCTACCAATAAAGCTTATATTCTCGACCTTTTCTCTTATCTTTTTACGGTATGCATTTCTGTCGGCTAGAAAAATCTGATTCATTTGATTTTTAAACGACCAGCCGACAAGCTGACAAGGCTTTCCCGGGGTCCGCGTTGACCACTCGCCAACATATACCCTGACACACACCGCCAATATGGGGCAGGCGATGCCTGCGATGGGCCGAACCAGAATCAAAGACAGAAAAATCTGACAGTTTATGTATTCTGGACGGAATCCTAGAGCCAGAGGGTGCCATACACATTCATAACATCAAGGCTTCGATAACTCCGTGAAGTGCGACTAACGTCCACAATGTGGCGCCACTGTCCACACACAGCTGCTGCTTCTGGTGGGGCATGGTGTGAGTCTGTCATATTCTAAAGTCGGTCTTTATGTTGATGATACTGTTTTCTATATTTCTGATCGAGATATGGAAGTCATATACAAACACTTGCAGACAGATCTTGATAATTTGGAGACCTGGGTGGCTCGCTTGACTTTGGCCAACATCTCAAGGTTTTGTATGTCTGAGTCTAGGTTATTCCAGACCTTAATGCCGCTGTACATAGGCGACTGTGTATCTTGTTGTCTTGTGATACTATGATGTGAATCAAATTTTTAGGGGGCCCTTGTGCGACTCAATTGCAGGTGCAGCAGTGCAGAATTTTGAGACAATTTGTACATGGTTTTGGCGAGCATAGTATGCCTGTACTTTGCCAGCATTTCCACTTCTAGGCTGTCATGCAACTCCGTTTATATCCGCTTATAATATCCCTGCACCACCCTCTATCCCCTGTTTTGGGCCAGTGATCTTGTACTCTGGCTCCCCCAATTGCAAATTCCCCATTCTCAAATAATGGTCTAATCACGATATATCCATCGCGCCAGATCCTTTGAGATAGATCTTCTTATTTTGCTTAATCTGTAGATTCTTTCCTCAGGGAATATAAGATTTTCGATAAGATATAATCGGGAAGAGTAAGATTCCAGGATATACTAGGCAGCATACATGTACCTTGTTATTCCAATAGGATATGCAAATTTAGTAAAGTAAACTAAAGTTCACATGTAAGTCTAATTGAACAAATTGGACATTAAACTACCCAAACAAATAAACAAATATGTAGATTCTATTACGAACAGATTTTAGGACTTGCATTGTATGGGCCCCAAAGTATAGATTATCATCTAATGAAATGCTAAGATACCTGTAAACAGATTTCTCTTGCAGTCTACTGTTACCACACTCAATGTCCAAATGAGGCACATATCTCTTCCTGATATTGGTCCATGAGCACCAGCTGGCCCGCCATCTCCCCCGAGCGGGGCCCGGGCACCTCAGGTGCCTCCCGCGACCGCTCAACGTCCCCACTATGTGTCTCCACACGGGGCTCGCCTCCAGGTCCTGGCCCATACTCACCTCCCTCTACACGTCTCTCCATCACATGCTTCACATGCCTGCTCAGCGTCCCCTCTACATGTCACCATGCGGGCCCTGGCCCCGCCTCTCTCTCCTGACACCCACCGTGGCTCCACCTCGCCCTGCGACGGCTCCCAGCGCCTGGGCAATTGCCCCGGGGAAGCTTTGACATCCTCCCTCTCCTCACCAGCCTCGTCTCTACGTTCACTCGCTTGGCCATCGTCTACACTTTTCCAACCTCTGGACTCCGGCCTACGGCTCATCAATAGCTCCTGAACTATCTCTGATCTCTAATGTTATGCTATGATGGACCTCTAAAAGTTATCTTGTATTTCTACTATACTCAAAAAATTGTATGTCCATACCCGTGCTTTGTGTTAGTCATTAAGGTATGTCTAAAATTGTATCATAGAACACCCACTTGCTGTATATGCTTTAGAAAAACTTCCTATACTTAGTGACAGAAAAGCTTCACATCTAGCTTCTAAAGCTCAAGACAGTATCTCGTGTATAAATGCTAATGTCGCAACAAGGATAAATGATGTACCTCTGTTATAGTTCCACAGACCAAATTCTGAAGCCTATAGGATGTCAGTGATGTATAATGAAACTAAAGTCTGGAATAACATGACACCAATCACCCACTAAATACCTACTTTTAAAGAATTTAAGAATCTGTGTAAATCAAATTTGAAGTCACAAATAGCCATCACTAATGGTTTTTAGTGTCGTTGGCATCTTTGCCGTGGACTTCATATATGTGTACCCATATTACCTATTATTATATACCTATGGCTGTATCAAGTACATATACTGCCCGTATTTCACCACGTATCTTTGACGTACGAAGAGAGTAAGCCAGTTTCCGTATATAATTTTAATGTACCTTGTCAGCAGGCCCAGTTCAAATATGATGAAGGTTGCAATGACTCAGCTATTAGATCTGCCCCTAACCACTGTAACCATGGTGCACTGACAGCTGTGATATCGTGATGTCAACAACCATTTCCCTAGTGTCTCTATAGCAATCTATAGGGACTCTTAAAGTAATGACCGTGTTCATAAACAATAGGATATTTCAATAAAGTCTGAAGGGTCAAACGTTGGGGGAAATATATTAAGGTTTCGCTGTGGTCGGTCTATCAGGTATCTTTTTAGGGCTGTGTCAAGGTGTCAGAGCCATGTTTATATTTCTGGTCTGAGCTTTTGCTGCCTTTCTGGGATGGTTAACTTAAGTTTTATCATGTTACTGAAGGGTGGCCCATGTGTAGTGCAGTGGTTACAAATTCCCGGGATCGGGAATCGATCACGTTGGTGACCCCCATTTGGGGTACATTGATCACCCGTGTATCTCAAATTTGATAGTTATTTGTCGAGTTATTCATATTTAAGACACATTTTCGGTTTAAAGCGGCACTATCTTTGTTTGATAAAAGTGAATGACCTTTGACCAAATATCGCATTAACATACGGGATTACCTTAGGTTACAAAATTTGCGGGCGATGGCAGAACCTCGGCTGCGTTGGGAAATATACAACAGGCCCTCGTGATTGTAACTTCTCTAGTAAGTTCACTAACTCACAGCAAATGACAAATGCTATAAGTCGTTTATTCACTGGCCTACTATTCGCAACCGATCTGCAGTCAGGAACCACCAATCGATTTTTAGGTCATACCGACGCCAGATCAGTGAATGGAAAGAGGCATCCAGAGAAGTGCTCACCGATTAATTGTGCACAGATTATGCAATAAGGTCCACCACCGACTGTTTTTTACCCATCGACAGAATCTGTCATAGTCATTGAGTTTGGAGCCCTAATCCGTCGGAAAGGACCCATTAAATGCAGCAGGAAAAAGGCATACAAAACATCGTCGCTGATTTTTAGACACCGACGTACAGTCATTGGTCACCACCGATCGACTGGAGGGAAACTCAATCAATCAGTCCCGTTTTTGTCGGGCAGTGGAAAACCTTGTTTACATTGGCCGACGAAAATGGCATCGATCATATGAGTTTCCCAAAAGGTCTGTCTGTGATGCTATCGACTGTAGTCGGTATCAAATAATCAGTGATGGTGATCTTTAACGTTTCCTTTGACAGTTGGGCCACGATTTTACGGAGTCCCTTCTAAAATGGAAAGTTTTTAAAGTTTCCGTTTTATAATGCTTCTCCTTAAGACTATGCGATGTCCATCTACAGCTATAAGCACAGTGTCAAGGTAACAAGGTTACGTATTACAGCCAAATCTGAATATTAGAATATTGTGATTTACATTGGCAGATCTATCATTGGATGTATTATACATTCGTTTTGTTCCAATATACATTTAACAGTGTTTGCTTGAGTTTAAGAATCACCTAGGATATTCTAGACCTAACTAAAATAATAACGTTTAAATGAAGGCACCATAGATTATGTATTCGATTTGATTAAAATAGATTACAAGAAGCCTTGGTATAAATGGATCCATTTTGAGACACACGTATTAGACTAAGTAAAGCACTGGCAGGGGATTAATGAGGCAGAAATATAACCAAGTCCTATTTTCGGCACATGATGTATTAATATGCATTAATATAATGGTTTTGACAGCAGTGATATCCGATTATACACGTCCAAAATGTATTTAGTCAATTTAAGTGAGGCCTTTGGCAGTACCTTTTTAATCTCATCGGATGGGGATAAATTTGCTGACGTCATTGGCGGTAAAGCGCCTTAGGGTTAGATGTGGTGTCACCAATATACCATTGTAGTCTGTTTCTACTCTATTTAAAGCATGGGGGCATTGCGATGTTTGGAAGCCAATACCGATCGGCTTCGCTATGCCTCCAGCTAATATCATCCCAAAGTGACACAGACGAAAAACGTCAAAATGCCTTCCCTACATCTCCCACACACGATCAAAGAGAGGAAAAGGCCAACCCTTTAGAATCGCAAGGGGAAGCAGGACTCATTCAACGTAGGCTTTCTCAGTGTATTGAGAAATATGCTGACTTTGATGAACCTTTGACACGTTTTCCTTAACTGCTCTTAACGGGCTACCCCCACATTTTTTTATATCTTAGGCTTGTGGGTCATCAAAAGTATTCAGTTCTGCTGGGCCGTATTGTATAAACAAGGTGAATTATCTTAAACCCTTCTTATTGCTCTCAGAACTTTTGGCCTGCATTAAGAAATATCCTAGCACCACAAGTATCGCATATCAATGGTAAATAGTGTTAGGAGAAAAACCCTAAACACGGAAAATTAGTGTGAAAAAAGGAGTATTTTTGCACCTTTATGCTACGTTTACACCATCATCCGACAGTTCTGGTAGTGAATTTTGCACAAACCACATGAGGATTTAGAACTTTTATTATATCATTATGGGTTTTCTCTGCTCAGCCTAAAATAGGCTGTCGACTTATGGCTTATCGTATTGCGTTGAGGCTGTCGTGAGTGAACATGGTTATGCCAGGGTCTTGTCAGCATGCCACCATGCCTCCACCATGCACCAACTTACATTATCAACCCGACAGGTCACTGACAATTTCACGTTGAGAGGCGGTGATGTATGGTCACTTACGTCAGTCATGTCAGTGTCACAATACGGGTGTTTCCGTTCCACGCCACCTAACGGTGAGATCCCTCGTTAGCCCGGCACTCGGACAAACACGGCCGAGTCCGCCCACATTTAAATAGAGAGAAACAGCATTCACAGCTAGAGTGTGAACGGTAGGTGTGATTGCAGGAGTGTTGGTTTTGGACAGTGTAGACTTCTAGAACAATCAGAGACAGTGTATCAACGAGTCTGGACTACCTAAACTTTATAGTTGATAATTGTCTTGGTTTTAACTTGGAGAAAGATAAGCCTATGATAGCTAGGCCTACCAATGTATTAATGTGTATTCAATTTTGCTGATGCTATGTTATCTATGCTATATCTAAAGTATTATTGAGGCAATATGCATATATATTGGCATACCAGATTTGAGCTGGAATACCATAGAATATGATGCAATCGTTATTATTTCTCTGGAAATAGTGTAGCCAGGTATTTTTAACGTATTATTGTTCAAACACTTAGTGATCCAGTGCTAAAGAATAGGTTGCCAGGTGAATGTTTGGCTTCAGCCATGGGGTAACTAAGCAGATAAGGTGCAACATCAGCCTACGGAAAAAGGCCTATTGCGGATCCGTTGATTTACCATTACTTACGATGGACAAGTTGAGTTAAGGCAACCTAAGGTTTGTTATGGCAGAACATGGTCCTCACACCCCAACAGCTCCTTGGTAGCTACGCAACAGTGCACTCTGTGTATAAAACCTATGCAAGGCTTCCTCAGTGTCCCAGTGACAACACCACACAATGGTGAACAATGCTGATATGTTGCTTGCATATATACTGACAGCACTCATTGTCTTCTCCAACAGCAGCAGCAAAGTTGTGAGCTCAAGGAACAGAGAAACTTGGGCAGAAAGGCACTGCAGAAATAAATGCAGTACTTGGACATGATTCGTTGTGTGAATGTACAAGCAGATCATATGGTCAATTCTCCACTTTGCTGACTCTGGAACTGCGTGTAGGAGATAAAGCCAGCTTCCAGAACTACCTTGGAATGCAGCCTAAGCTTTTTGGTAAGATACTGGATTGTATTGAGTCTGCCATAGAAAGAATGGATACCAAATATTGTTTGGCTTTGTCAGCTGATCTCAGATTGTTTGTCACTCCCAGCCATTTGGCCACTAGTGACAAATATCCATCCCTAGTATACAACGTTTGGTGCAGTACATTGTCCATCAGTAATATCATCCTAGAGGTATGCAGAGCCATTGTCTAGCATTTAATGACAAAGGTATGCTGTTCCTCAGACACCTAAAGACTGGAAAGCTCTTGCCAAGGACTTTGAGGAATGGTGGAATGTGCCACATGCTGTTGCCGGTACAAAACCCCGGAACGCTAGTTCCCTGTTTTACAACTACAAGGAATATTTTAACATCCCACCTTTTGGCTTTGGTTAATGCACAATATTGTTTCCTATACCACCAAAGTTGGTGGTATAGGGCACATGTCTGATGTCCAGAACTTCAATGTCTCTGAACTGGCTGAAATGCTGGAGGAAGGGACAATAGACATGCCACCACCATTTCCTCTCCCAAACAATGATGGCAATATGGAAGTGCTATATTTTATCCTATGCGATGACACATTTGCTTTCAGGAGCTGGATAATGAATCCGTATGGGAAAAGGGGCATGAAAAAGAAACAAAAGATCTACAACTACCGCATCTCCCGTGGCCGGCGTGTTGTCAAGAATGCCTTCGGTATCCTCAGCAAGCAGATCCATTGTTTCCTGAGGTCATTAGAGCAGAAACCATGTGGGATATGATCGAGGCTGCTGTTGTTCTCCACAACCTTCTGCATATCCAGTAACCAACAATGCATGCCACTGAGGTCAACCACGTGGTCATACAACCTGCAGTCCTGCGCAACAGAGCCATTATAAATGCCAAGGAACGGAGTCAGTACCTTTAGAGGTGCTTCAACTCACCAGCAGGTGCAGTGGAGTGGCAGGAGTGGATGATCTAAGTTATTGTTATGATTGTTATCATATATGTAAATTATTGCTGTAGTTATATTACTCTGGTCTTTTCGGTGGTGTTTTCTGCTTTTGTCTGAAATGTTTTGTAGTGTCCATTTTTAACCGTAGATTTGTGGTACTTCTCTTACACTCATCATGTATATACACTGCTGTTTTGTCTATTTTGGTCATACAACTTGTAATGGTGTCTGCTCTTATACTATTCATAAAATATTGAGTTAAATATTTGATTCAAATCCAAGTTCGATTCTTAACCCTTTCCTTACCAATGATGCCTGTAGGCACTCCTGTGGCTAGAGCAAGTGATGCATTTTTTTTTCAAATGTCATTTATCACAGCTGATTGAAAATGAATTTTTATAATTTTTCAAAGATTATGTAAAACGCCTTTTTGATAATATTTAATAAACAATTTTATAGTTATCATCATGCGAACATTGATAGACATCTTTAAATATGGTGGAAACAAATCAATTTTATCAATAATTGAAACATAGGCCTGCCCTACAGAGGTGGTCTAGTGTCAGGCATGCAACATTTAAAGACAAGTACCTGCGACCAGGTCTGGTCAGGAAAGGGTTAAGTTATTTCATTTTGTTTCAATTACAAGTTCAATTCATTAGTTATTTTGATAGTTCCATAAAATATGCCTGAAGAAGTCACATCAATTGTGACGAAACGTTGCAAACAAGAAAGTTAATGTGCCCCCCCCCCTACTTCGATGTTCAATCAACCCCCAAATGAAACCTCATTTATATTATTCAACTCGTTTTTTTTGTGGATTTGACTTCAACTTGATAATTTTTTTATAAAGATAAGTATTCGAGTAATCATTAATTTTACTGTTACTTCTATGCTAACTTCTATAAGGGAAAACAATTAGAGTGAACTTCAGTTTATAAATTTATTAACAAAAACATAGTAGCATCAGCATCAGTGGCAATAAATGATAATCACATGTGTATTACTTTCACAAGGCAACAAAAATGCGAATGGAAATATAAATAGTTCAGTGTCATTTCTCAGCAGAGTCACTCTCTGGTCTGGTTGGGGTGTGGTAAGCATGACCAACGTTGCTGCGACTGCTGCTGCTGCTGCTGGGACTGCTGCTGCTGCGTTCCCCCTAACCATAGTTACGGTTATCGGGGATCCACATCATCAACTGGGCCCACCAGTCTTGCTGCTGCCACTCCCAGCTGTTGCTTGCCTGACATTCCTGAAGAACCTTGATGATATGCTACTCCACCTCATGCCTGTGTTGTTCTTGTATGCTGTTCAGCATACCAGCAATGTACCCTCAAAATCTAGCAGTAAGAAGAGGAGCTAGCAGCTGGGGCTTCATAGCTTCCTTCATCAATATCTGAAGCAGATTCATGAGGATGTCAGGATCAGCCCCAACAGCAGATGGCATCCCTGATAGCAATGTGGCTGTCAGAACATTGTTACTCAACGCAACAGAAGAAGGTAGACATGGAACACTGACACTGGACAATAGCGTATCACTGGCACTGGCTGATGGGTTGAAAGGTGCTACGGTGCGACTTTTCAGCAATGTGATGTGTTGAATCAGGAATTGCAAGCGGAACCAGATCTGTTTCTTGGTGGCCATCAGCATTTCTGCACCCTGGCCTGACTTTGACACCAGCTTGCTAATTTTGCCAAGCTTTATACATATGCTGTTGTACCAGGTTTTGAGTTCTTGTGGTGTCCAGCCCATCATCCGCACCTTCTATGCCCGGAGCCAGTCCTTCAGGGAGCAGTCTCGGAAGCTGGCCAGACATTTAGAATACAGTTCAGGATGCTGCTGGAGAAACTCAATAACAGAGTCTTTTTCATCTTCTGAGAAGTTAGTGTTGATGCATGGTTCCCTGCGGCTACATGGACATGGTCGAGGTCAAGCCTTGTCAGCTTCAGATGACTCTTTAAGTTGTTTGTTTGTTTGTTTGGGTAGTTTAATGTACAATTTGTTCAATTAGACTTACTTTGGGTTTGACCGAATCTATGAGATGTAGGTAGAAATCTCACACCACATAGACATGGTATGAGAAGGATTGGCCTTTGATATAGCAATAAATCTACCACAACAACCCACGACTATCTCTAAATAAATATTTAGAAAATAGACCGAGAACCCACCAAGACACACCTTGTATCCAGTACCCCAGACCTTAGAAGGACCCTCAGGTATCCCGTCATCAGCATTTTTAATCGATATTTGGAATATAATACGGAAGATAAACCAGCCATTAGGATGGATAGTGAAAAGAGAACTAACGCGCCAAGGCGTTATGAAATGAGGAAAATCTTTTAAAGTATCTAGATATATTCACTGCCACCTCTATCTATAAAACAATAATTGTGCCCTGCCTGGACTAATGACTGTATGAATCTACCTCTAAAGATAAACTCAATAAACCCCAGGCATTACAGAGCAAAGCACTAAGTCTAATTGCCAAGGCAAATATGATTACAAATATATATTGTTGACTTGCACAAGAGTTAGTGATTAAGGGTGGGTGCTCGTCAGGGTAGAGCGCTAGAGGACAGACACACTGTAGTCTGGACTCATGACGAGATGGTTTCATCACATTGTATGATACATAATGCATAATATTATTTGTTTGGCAACACTTACATTATGGGGCCCTCCATAAAGTACGTACGCAGATTTTCCTGGAAAATTGCCCCCCCCCCCCCCCCCACCCCTGTTGCACAGTATACACTTCTCATCGACCCCTCCTTATTGCATATACATTTTCTGTACCCCCCCCCCCCCCCCCCGCTTTCCAACACCTGAAGCAGGATTCATACGTAGGCATAATGTACCGAGACAGGTGGACTTCAGACCTTTTCCAAGTTCCTCCCAGTACTGACATCTAGCAACAGGGTGTACATTTTGGCTCTTCCCAAAAACTTTGAGTTTCTTGAAAAATGGCAGAGTGGATTCTCAATGAATGGGTATATCTGTCTCACCAAAATGCCCCTATGAATTCTAAATATGCCTGAAATCAAAATCTCATGAGATTCTGTAGTTTGGGAATGGAATTTGTTGGGGACAATTACCCCTATCAATCTTGAGTCCCTACCATTCCGACCAGGATTACATCAGCAGTCCCACAACCATACTGCTCCGCAACTAAACCGCCCCTTACCCATACATTCCCTCAACTCCACTTTTGCCCCTCAAGCGAACTGCCCCTTAACCATACTGCACCTTAACCATACTGCCCCTCACCAAAATTGCTCCTGAATCATATTGCTCCTGCTCCATACTGTCCCTCCACCATACTGCCCCTCCACATACTGCTGTTCTACCATACTGTCCCTCTACCATACTGTCCCTCCACCATACTGCCCTTAATCCATACTGCCCGTAAACCATACTGCCCCTCAACCTTACTGCCCTGAACCATACTGGCCATAAACCATACTGTCCCTCAAATATACTGACCCAAACCAAACTGCCCTTCATATGGGCGCTATTGTGAGGGACAGTGCGTTTTAGGGGCAGTATGGTTTAAGGGCAGTATGGTTGAGGGGCAGTATTGTTGAGGCACAGTATCATTATGTTGAGGGGCAGTATTGTTTAGGGGTAGTATGGTAGAGGGGCAGTATTGTGGAGAGGCAATCTGATTCAGGAGCATTTCTGGCGAGGGGCAGTATGAGTAAGGGACAGTATGGTGAGGAGCAGCATGGTCAAGGGGTGGGATGGCTAGGAGGCAGTAAAGTTAGAAACAGTATGGATGAATGACAGTATGTTTGAGGGCAGTATGGTTATTGGGCAGTACGGTTCAGGGGCAGTAAAGCTCCAAGACAGTATAGTCAGGGGCATTATGGTTTGATGCAATTTGATTCAGGGATAGTATTGTGGAGGAGCCGTAAGTTTGAGGGACAGTTTCTTTAAGGGGCCGTAAGATGAGAGCCAATATGGTGAGAGGCAGTATTGTAAGGGGTAATATTAATCAATATGTCTATCCACGAACCTACTAAGCGACCCCCCCCCCCCCCCCCCCCCACCATCAACCTACCCATCTCGCTGGCTGCCCACTGAACAACTCATTGAAATTGCGTATGCATGCATATGGTAAATCCAGCCTTCGACCCCCCCCCCCCCCTCCCCGTACGCATTTGGTCTAACCTCCCCACCCCCCTTGCTGCATACGTACTTTATGGATGACCCCTATGTGAAAGTACTTATTAAAAGAATGTACTTCAATGTGGCCCGTCCTGTGCCATGGTTAGAGATAATGAGTTTGTTTAGCTAAAGATTGCAGTGAAATTGTTAGAGTAATGCAATCTGCATACAGATTGTGTGAGGGTTTCATGGGTTGAGGGTTGCATGGGTTGGAAGCATGGCTTGAATGATATAGTGCATGCTGAATAATTAATATGGGGAATACCTTCAATCAGATAAAGGCTAAAAAATGGTTGCTGAGCGTAGCCGGTATCATCGGCGAGTTATCATCATGATGGACACCATCATCATCACCAGGGACCTGTTTCAGTAGTTTTGTGACATGTCTAGATGGCGTCTGTGACACCATACGGACAGATCACAAGATTGCAGTCGATGACACACAGAGTTTCACTCACTTCTCGTAGGAATTAAGCAATGGCACTTTAATATGAGTAGGGGATACATATAATCTATAATCGTTCCAAATATGAAGAAGATTGGCCACTTCGATCTTCAGATATTTGCTAGTCTTTTTCTGCTGTTGCTTGCACTGTTGGTGCCGCTGTTGATGTCTGTCTAGGCCTAATGTCACAAGACTACTGAAACAGGTCCCTGGTGATCAGACAATGAGCGGGCTACGGGACAACTAGAGAGGCTCAGGGAGCCTGGCAGTCAGCAGGAGCAAGCTCAAGGGTAGCAGTGCAGAACGAGGTTCAGTTGGGGACGAACTCTAGTGGGTGTGGTTCTGGGAACTAGCAGCTCATCATGAGTGGCATGAATCAATCTGGTATAAAAGGCAATGGCAATGGCAAAGAGCAGTCAGCATAACCTTGGTTGATCGCTGCAAAATGCATCATTGGCTGGGGGTGGTCATCATCACCACCTGATGATCAGAAGATGACCATCTGAATTTTCAGTAAACGTAACCTTTCCATCCATATTAACCACTTGGACTTGGCAAGAATTTGTTTGATTCATTAAAAAATATCATTTCCCTGGGGTAATACCTGCGCTCCTACTCCTAAAGCCTCATCCTATTTCTGGTTTTTCGATTTCTTCCAGACCTCGCAATCGAACTTCGCGTGATCACCATCACAAGAAACACACCTGTGGTCATATTTACAGTTGAAAAAGAACAGTTTCCATCCTGGAAATTAATGCAATGATGCAATTTTCCATCTCTACCTTTGGTTTTGACATTTTGCTTTTTTACAGGCTGTGTTTTCCTTTTTGCGAACTCTCTAGTTGATTCCGCCCCTAGAAAGCGGGTCGCTAGCATCTGATCGCCCCCTGAGAATGATTTGAGACCATTTTTTACCACATTCTTGCGAACTTCCTCATTATATTTTACTATAGCCACCGTCGTAAATATGCTTGAATCCACTTTTTCTGCTAGGAAACCTATGTGAGACAATAAGCCTACAACAGAATCGCCCTCCTCTATCATTTCTAAACCAAGAGTACATAGAAGGTTAATCAAACTTTCAAAAGTCAGTGGTTTGTTCTTGTCCTCTTTGCTTTGCAATCTCCGAAGAGAAAACTTGTTTTCGTCGTTGACGAAGTTTTTTCATCTTCTTTTTGCGCGATGAACTTTCCGAAGACGAAGACGATGACGATTCTGTGTCTGTCGAGGGGCTCGAACTAGAAAACTTCTTTTTGGAATTCTTCTTCTTTTTCTTGATCACTTCTTTATCTTGTTGCGGCTTTTCATCTCTTGTCTCATTCTCTGAAGTTGACACTGATCCTTGTGAGCATGCTTCCACCCTGGGTTCCAATACCCGCCGCCTCTCAGCCATGTGCCTCCGTGTAGTAGGTCCTGGTCGACGGTCAGGTAATCCCGCACCATGGATTAGATCCCTTTTACAGTAATCTTGCTGGTCGTCGTGGTAATCCTCCTCTGAGTCCGCCTCGATTGGAGATTTCACTTTGTGCTTTATCCGCGTCTCTCCTATAGCTCCTATCAACTGTTCGAGCTATTTCTCAAGGTTAGTCATCCTAGAACTCATGGCGCCATATGCGTCTCGAACCTCTGCACTGAGACCCGTCTTGCCTTTCGTTGATTCATCTTCCTCAGATATTTCTACTTTTTTGTCTGTTTTATACTTGCACCACTTACCTATGGGTTTATATAGTGCTTTTGGTTGCAGCTTTTGCAGTATCTGAGTCGCGCCGACATAGTCGGATGATAGAAGATTTAACCCACAAGAAAAAATGTGACTGGTAAGTGCAAGTACAATGGCGGAAGTGGCAGATCAATCCTACGTGAACAGGTAAGTCACACACCCCAGTGGCTCCATCTGGTGGTCGTAGTCGGAAATATACACCACTAAATGCCCAGTCCTTTAGTGTCCACATATATATATATACTTCTGTACTGTAGAAATGAGTATCAAGAGTGCATATATAATTTTATATATATATATATATATATATATATATATATATATATATATATATATATGTGGACACTAAAGGACTGGGCATTTATATATATATATATATATATATATATATATATATATATATATATATATATATATATAAATCGTCCGCTGCCGGGAATAATGAATAACAAGAACACATCTTTAGTATTGGCGTAATTGTGTATGTATATATTTCATTTATACGGGAACAAGTCCTCCAAGTTTGAAAAGAAAAAAAAAAAAACTTTCAGGAGAGACGACTCAGCCGAGCTGGGGTGGTAGGTTGAATGAGGACTGGGTCTGGATTCCCGGGACGCTCGTCGACTTGGTGCAGACTAGTGGCGCTGCCCCTGCCCTGGTGGGTCCGGAAGGTATCAGGACGACGTTCGGGACTCTCCCTACCGCTGCCGATTTATACTGGAATAAACCTGGTTTATTCCTCCCATAAATCGTCCGCTGCCGGGAATAATGAATAACAAGAACACATCTTTAGTATTGGCGTAATTGTGTATGTATATATTTCATTTATACGGGAACAAGTCCTCCAACACGCCAAAGAGAAAAAAGATGAGACAATATCAACAATAACCGGAAAAGAGAAGATTAGAATTTTTCCGGTCCAAATTAACTTTGGATTCAGGTGAACGTGAAAGATACAATAAAACTGAAAAGCTCTTCCAGTCCCCCAAGTCCTTGATGTCGGACATGGGAACTCCTGCTTCTGCCAAGGCTGTAGCTCCCCCTCTCCTGAGGGAGTGAGATGACACTGGGTCCAGTCCTAAAATTGAACAGATTTTTGACAACTTTTTCGAAAACCAGTGATAAGAACCTTCCACAAATTTACCAGCATCCATATATGATATCAGGTGAGAAGCTGGGGAAGGAAAAACAACCTTACTAACCAATGTCAAAAACATTCTTTTTACACAAAAGGCGCTTGATGTGGTATCGGACAAAAATATTTCAAAAACTCGCTCCTTGAAGCAAATAGTTTTTGTACGATTTAGGGAGATTTTAATCCCCATGTTATTCAACTCCACATCCTGAAATTTGATAGCTAAGCCTTTTTCCAACAGATTACTTTTTCTGAGCAGGCCCCTGAATCCCAGAAGTATGGCTAACCAAAAGGCTAAATCTTCAGATCTGTCTAGATTCAAACTTTTATATATCAAAAACAATTCATGAACCTTTATGGGTCTTGCCTGTTTCACTTCTGATCCTAATATACGTCTTGCCCCTTTTAAGGCCATTTTGATTTGGAACGATGCAGGATCAATATGATGAAGGTCTAAAACCTTATGAAGTGACCATAATGCAGAAAGGTAGTTAGGAATGGATGTATAACTAAAACTTTCTGATAAATATGCAATGTAAAGAAGAACGGTATCCATGGATGCCGGAAGCGGGTCCTCGATGCCGGCTTCGTCCACGAACTTAAAGAAGTTCCTCCATTGGGTCCTCCTGGTTGTAAGAGTGTTGTCGGACATCCATGCAGACTTTAACTCTCCCAAACGCATTCTCAATTCGTGGACTGCAACATAATTTAGACAAAATTTCATTAAAGGTCATTTTCCCATTAGATAAACGGGATAAACAATCTGGAACAACATTATCCAGTGAAGTGATTCGCATGGGTACCACTTTGATATTAAAAATAAAACATATCCAAAATATTTCTCTGACCCAGTTCATGGTTTTGACCGAAGTGCTGCGGCCGGTTTGGATCACCCTAACAACTTGTGTATTGTCAGAAAAAATATGTACACAACTATCTTTAAACTCCGGTCCCCATCTCCGGAGGGCCACTAAAACGGGCCATAACTCTCTTAGGTTAATTGAGTCGTCCTTCTCGACCTCATCCGGGGGAAGTTCCAAGTGTGGGCCGGAAAATATATGACCTTCCCACACACCTGCAAACCAATCAGTATTACAATAGCCGCCAAAACCGGACATTGAAGCATCCGTGTCCAAACGATGGACAACTGAATTTGATTCAGTAACTATATTTTTTGTGCCATTGAAAATTGTAATAAACGATAACCACCATTTTATATCGGCCTTAAACCAATCTGGTAGGGCGATAACTTTGGATCCCTCAGGAAAAAACTTGACCAAATTTATGATCCGGCGCAAAAAGGTTCTGCCTCCTTGAATTACGCCGCTGGCTGCTGACAGATGACCACACAACGATTGCAGCTGTTTTTTCGAGGCCTTGTCTTTCTCTGAAAATAGATTCAACAGTTCTTTTATGCCAGACAATTTTGTTTCCGGAAGACCAATTGTCATGGAGTTAGTGTCCAAATCAAAACCTAAAAAGGTAAGAGATTGAGATGGGCCACAGACTTTGTCTTCATTGATGTGGAAACCACAATCTAGTAGGGTTTCTCTTAAAATACCTAATTCAGTAGCACACTCATCAAAAGTAGGGGCAATTACAATAAAGTCATCTAAATAACAAAAACCACTTTTAACTCCGTTCTGAATAGACGACTTGAGAACAAAGTCTGAAACTTCTGTAAAGATGTACGGACTGCATTTCAGGCCAAATGACAAACAACAATCTAAGAAAAATTCTGGTTTGTTACCCAAGTCCCAGACAAAACCTTGATATCTTCGGTGGTCCGGAAATATGTTAACAGAACGGTACGCCGCTTGAATATCCACTACTGCCATAAAGTAACCAGGCGATAAACTAGATAAAATATTATCTAACTTGACAAATTGAAAGGTCTTACACGTATCTTCCATGTGGTTGTTGATTGATACCCCCAATGGTCGCTTGGCGTCAGTAATGGGGCGCATCTTACCGTTCTTTTTGCGTACCGCCCCCATGGCATGGACGCAGTCTGGGCATTGATCCACTTTCATAACCTTATCTGCTTCCAGTTCCTGAATTAAAATATCGGTCATTTGGGTTGAGAACTGTTGATTCAAAATTGAATCATAATTATCACAGTAGTAGCTTTTATCAAAATCGTTATCAACGATTTTGAAGCCAGAAAAGATACCATCTAGCAAAAACTCTTTGTCTAGGTAATCGTCCTGTAACTCAAGGCAACGATCAAAAAAGATACAAGGATTCAGTTGAAGGCGACACCCGGACAAATAATGATTCCGGGTGCATGGACCACTACACAACCTAGTGAAATCTGAATTACCCACATGTAAACCTTGTTTTCCGCCTTCTGTTGAGAACAAAAAACTTTGATTTGAACTGTTACCAGTGACACCGGAAAGACCCTCCGGAGAAGTACAGGTACTCCGTTTTTCTGGAAGAGAATACACCGCTTTCTCTCCATGGGAAACGGCCACAAAACCATCATCTCGTAGACCAATATGGGATTCCACCACAGTACTAACTGAATCAGAAGGTATACCCGGAGCCGAGTCCTCCGTGCATACATCACAACCTGAAAAAATTGAAAAAGACGCCGGAAAATATTCCGGATCATCCAACCGCTGGGCAGGAATTCGGCCCTCCAAGACGGGCAAAGCGCTAACCGAACCTCGGTCCTGGCTAATACCATTGCCTGTGGTGGGATCAACTTGACCTCGATCGAGCTCCTTGAAACACGGCCTCAAGGAGGCTCGATCGAGGTAAACCGCATCCTATTTTTGGTCTTTCTTTGAACATGAGTGGACGGAGTGTGCGCCAGCACACTCGGCACACTCATGCTTGTACCTGCAGCTTGCAACCGAGCAGCCCCTCCTATCATTATAGGCCCAGCATACACCAAGTTTTTTTCCTTGCCTGCTTTTCCAGGTTTTTTCCTTTGTGGCTTTTTCTTTTGCCTTCTCTTGGGTCACCTTAAGGTTTTCATGGCCCAAACAAGTAAAGAAGGCCTCATGATCTCCATAAGTGAATGAACTCAAACCTAAGACTTCGGCCTTTTCGCGGACCATTTGGTCGTAGCGAACGATAGCTGGGCCGGAGTAATACCGTGACTTATCTTGCAGAAATTGAATATGTTTACAATATCCCGAAGTCTGAACCCCTCTGGCTGCCATAGCGGCACACATACTATTGCTGGCCGATAAAACATCTTCAACAGTCATGGTGTTAGCTGTTTTTCCAAAAGGAAGATGTAATTCGAGGTCAAAGACCACACACTTACGTTTTTTCTTTCTTTCATCTGAGTGGCAACAGCCCGTGTTGGAACTCGACTGAGAAGTTCGGTCTAAAATGCCCGGTTGTAAGAAGCCTGGAGAAAAGCCACGAGGTTTGGCACTCTCCACACCTACTGTTCTGGCCGAGTCAATTCCCGAAAAACTCAAAGGATAAAAGTCATTGGAAGACTCTGTAACAGGGGAAACTTTCGCCTCACTTACATCTTTTTGGTGTGAAGCAGTCCGCTCCAAGGATTGTAGGCTAGGAGGAAGGTTAAGGCCATGAGTATCGACTTTTGCCATTCCCCCCGCTGCCCCTTGAATACCGCCAGACTGAGCTTCAGGTTCACTTTCATGTGTGGCTGGTCCAGATATGTTACTCTGGCCGGAAGATATAAGCGTTAGTAATTGCAAGGCTCGAGCCAAACTTTTTGAGTTTTCTTCCACCTGTCGAAGTAATTGCTCTGTAGCTTGCTCAGTACTTCGTAACCTATCTTCCCATTCAGAACCTACCTCAGTATCCGCCCCAGCTTTTAGGTACTGACGACTATCTGCCTCCATGGACTCTAGGTCTACAAAAGACAAATAGTTCTCGACTTTTGCACCCTTTTCTTTACACTTCTGTCTCGCATCCTCAGCATATCTGCAGGGGCTAGGCCCTCTCGGTCTGTGGGTGTACCCACACTCTGAGCATTTGACTAACCTGACCATAGCAGCGAAGAAAAAACTTTCAGGAGAGACGACTCAGCCGAGCTGGGGTGGTAGGTTGAATGAGGACTGGGTCTGGATTCCCGGGACGCTCGTCGACTTGGTGCAGACTAGTGGCGCTGCCCCTGCCCTGGTGGGTCCGGAAGGTATCAGGACGACGTTCGGGACTCTCCCTACCGCTGCCGATTTATACTGGAATAAACCTGGTTTATTCCTCCCATATATATATATATATATATATCACTATTTCAAACTTTGAATTCTTCCCGGAACCTTTCTCATATGTTTACATTGATGTATATGGTGTTGTATTATATGTCCCACACTTCCTTCTTATATAGAAATGGGAGAAAGGTCATAGCTTAGCGTTGAAGCTAAAGTTCATTTTAATCAACAAAAAAACTGAAATATTTACCCCGGTACAAACCTATTTTTTGAAAATTTAGAGAGGTGCGATCGACAAACTTAGTTAAGTGCCCCCATATTTTATCATAATCACCTTATAATGAACTAGTACAACCATTTGTAGTGCATGTTATTCCACTCGCGCACTGATTGGTTGACTACTGTCGAAACAGGTTAATGCAATGGACTATTATGCCGTTCGAGGATCACTCTTTAACGATGTCCATGGAACGATACATTAAACTAATTACTTTGTTGGCGTCGTGGGCATGTCATGTACTTTAGTATGCCATGCTACACAACATATCATACACGGTTTTTATAGGTTTATAGAACATATCAATACACTAAATAATCATCCTAAAACATGTCTTTTTAAGTCATCCTGATTGTCCCTCGGCAGGGACACCAAGTTTTGAAATTAGAAAAACAATATGTAATTCCAGGAACAGCCCCGTCGAGTCTGGGCGTAGACATGGGTTAATTAGTGTAATCGTGAGTAATTAGTAGATTGGCTCAGGTTGATCAGTGTTCGCAGTGGTGATTTGCTTATCACCACACGGGCGCACGTAAGGCAGGGCTGACCCGCTTGGCGACGCACATAAATCTGGTAGCTGGGCGTGGAAGCGAGCAGCTCGCGGAAACCGATCAGTACCACGTAGGTCACAGGGTCACGTGCCGCCACCCGCCCGTCTACCACGATTTATTTGTTACCCAAGCTGGGGTCGGCCCGGCCACAAATAATCCCACCCCTGATCCCACCCCTCAAACACACACACACACACTCACGCACAAGGGCACACGTTCGCACTCACATCGTACAGACAGGTACCGACCTGTAAAACAGATCGTAGTGCCCCCTGCCGCCGTCTGCAGCCACCACGCCATCTGTTGGAACGCGCTGTCATATATAGAGGTCATGTTCGGTTAGTTTGGCAACCAACCCCTTCTACGATATAGGGGTTGGTCGGGTTAAATCATACACGGTATCCCCTGGGTATCCCTTTTGTGTTCTCCTAAAACCGAGTTGTATTCTATGTATACTATAAACGCAGATATCCTTAATATGAAATATCCATTGCTTACAAATTGACAAAGATACCACAAATTACATTCAAAATATTATGAAATAGTACACAGGAAAGGAATAAAGATAATGGGAAATTGGCTTTGAGGGTATGACATTGTATAACAAACATATTTTACCCTTTAATGCACCCAATATTCACCAGATGGCGTATTCCTATCTAAAGGTATAAATACTACACAGGTGGGAACCAGCAAAGGGTCAAGGCGACATCTGGATTTAACCCGACCAGAGCTAATATTGTGTAGCTCTGGTTGCCAGTGTAATGTTCGGTGGGCGTGTCGCAAGCTGATAAGTGCGTAAGTGTGGGTCCCGGTGAGTGTGTGTAGTAGAGTGGTGAGGGGAGGGGAGCCTCTGGGGTGCAGGGGGACGGGTAACGGGCAGGCCGTCCATCTATGGTCATCAGATCGGTCAGTGCCCCGCGTACCCGTGGTGGGCTACTAAAAGCCCAGTGACCGTGGGACAGGAGATAATACCTGGGACTGAGGCCATGGATCTAGGGGGCAGCGCTGGGGGCCTGTGTGGTCGGCCGACGATACGACATGCTCCGGTGATTATATCGGCGCCGCCATCAGGGCCTACTACAGTGCGGGCAGATGTGGCAAGAGGAATGTACGACCAAAGCTGGGTACTGTACGCTTGTAACCTCAGCCAGCCACGCCTCACTGTGTCCCACCTTGATGTCTCCATCCAGGGAGTTACAATTCATCGAGCATTGACCGCATTGGCTGCACTAAAGGCTAACTCTCCAATCGTGGACTTCATCACTGCGCATGTTCGCGCATGTGCACAAGATACCAGTGGGTGTTAATTACCATTTTTGGCAGGGTAACCGTTTTTGGCACCACACCGTTCTGCGGCATTCGGGGGTTCTCCCGGGGCGTGAGATTCCACGAAAGGTGACGTCATGAGCCCCTCGACTGGTTGTCAATAAAAAGCGGCACGCCGCAGCTTACCTTTAGACTTGTTCTGGAGTCGCTCCAGGTGCCAGCTCTAGAAACTAGGCCCTTATTTTCACTTACCTTGATTCCCAGCACCCTGGAAGGCCTGAGGCAGGCCCTGACCCGCGTTCTCATTTCAGTACAAACTATAAATATCTTGGAGTGACGATAGATTCCCACCTATAGCCTATACTATTGTGTTTATTGGAGAAGAACAAGCGACTTCGTCGCGTCGTATTTGAGAGGGGTGGTGAGGGCTTAGTGGCGCCCCTTATTAATACCTGAAATCATCAATTAGTTCCCAACCATCATTATATGTGACACCCACTTTACCGACTACCAGCGGAATTTATTCACGGAGGCTGATCTCAGGGCAAGGAGATCAGAAAACTACAGTTCAAAATTATGTTTTCAGTATGGCGAAAAACAAATCCTAAGGATGGAAGTAGATCTAAGTGAAGAAACACAAAAAAGAGTAGCAGGATTTAGTTGAGTACTGCATGAGAATCTCACTCTCCTGGGCATTCAGTCTCCATGCCTAGGTCTGGTTCACTTTGTCTCTATGTACGGGAGCCACTCCAAGCGGATTCTACCAGAATCATAGTTTTTTTAGATATAGTAGGTAATCACTAGTGTGCGGTCCATAACTATCAAAAATGTCCATAACTATCAAAAATGACTACGTTTGAGACTTATGGACATACGTCATGTCCATAGCTATCAAAATGTCCATAACTGTCATAAAATGTCCATAACTATCAAAACCTGGTTAAAAAATGTGTCACTGCATTTGCGTGACATAGCATTACTTCCAGTTACCATTCAACCACGTTACGCTACCTAAGAAAACATTACCGATCAAATCGTGTTACATTCTAATTGTGTTACGCTACCTAAGAATGCGTTATATTTATGACCACATTACATCCTAACCCCGTTATCGCGTTATCGTTACCACGTTACCGTTACTGCATTACCAATCTAACCTCGTTACAGTATTACACTTCTAACCGTGTTAGCATCCTAACCCTGTTACTGCATCACAGTTACCGCATTACCATACTAACCCTGTTAAGCGTTACCATACTAACCCCGTTACGCGTTACCGTTCTAACTGCGTTACCATACTAACCGCGTTACGCGTTACCGTTCTAACCACGTTACATTCTAACTGCGTTACGCGTTACCGTTCTAACCGCATTACATACTAACCGCGTTACGCGTTACCGTTCTAACCGCGGTATGCGTTACCGTTCTAACCGCGTTACGCGTTACCATTCTAACCGCGTTACATTCTAACCCCGTTACGCGTTACCGTTCTAACCGCGTTACATACTAACCCCGTTACGCGTTACCGTGCTAATCATAGAAACGTGGTCAACTGCTCCGATATCAGGTGACCTTCCGACGCGATTTTTGATTTTCTATCGGGAGGTGAATCGTAGACCATATTGGTGCCATATCGTAGTAGGGGGACGCCCACTGGGGGCCGTTGCACAAAAAATTATCGTAGGTACTAACGCATATAAGTATACGTACGTGCGTTAGTGTCACACAAATCCCAGCTTAGCCCTAATAGAAAAGCCGTACGTACGTTAATGGGTGTACGTGCGATAAACACGTTGCACAAATCCATTAACGCACGTAGACCTCACGTAGTGTGCATTTTTTTATCGCACGTATTACAGGGGTGTTGCACAAAACAAGTATGTACGATATTCGATTAACGCACATGGTTCTACGTGAGTTAGCGTTGCACAAATGGCCCACTACGTACGATAAACGTACCTCCGAGCGTTTTATCGCACGTGCTGCTACGACAATCCATGTAGGTCTCGTAGGGTTTGCAAATTGACTAAGTTATCGCGTTATCGTTACCGCTGTACGGCCCATACTGCCCCTCCGCCATACTACCCCTCCGCCTATACTGTCCCTCACCCATACTGTCCCTCAACCATACTGTCCTTCAACCATACTGTCCCTCAACCATACTGTCCCTCAACCATACTGCCCCTCTACTATACTTACCCTCCACCATACTGTCCCTCCCCCATACTGTCTCTCCACCATACTAACCCTCTACCATACAACCCCTCCACCATACTGCCCCTCCACCATACTGTCCATCAACCATACTGTCCCTCCTCCATACTGTCTCGCCACCATACTAACCCTCTACCATACAACCCCTCCACCATACTGTCCCTCAACCATATTGTCCCTCCACCATACTGTCTCTCCACCATACTACTCTACCATACAACCCCTCCACCATACTGTCCCTCAACCATACTGTCCCTCCACCATATTGTCTCTTCACCATACTAACCCTCTACCATACAACCCCTCCACCATACTGTCCCTCAACCAAACTGCCCCTCCACCATACTTACCCTCCACCATACTGTCCCTCCACCATACTGTCTCTCCACCATACTAACCCTCTACCATACAACCCCTCCACCATACTGCCCCTCAACCATACTGCCCCTCCACCATACTGTCCCTCAACCATACTGCCCCTCCACTATACTTACCCTCCACCATACTGTCCCTCCACCATACTGTCTCTCCACCATACTAACCCTCTACCATACAACCCCTCCACCATACTGTCCCTCAACCATACTGCCCCTCCACCATACTGTCCCCTCTACTACACTGCCCCTCCACCATGCTGCCCTTCCACCATGCTGCCCCTCCATCATACTGCCCCTCCACCATACTGCCCCTCTATCATACTGCCCCTCCACCATACTGCCCCTCTATAATACTGCCCTCCACCATACTACCCCTTTCCCATACTGCCCCTCTACCATACTGCCCCTCCACTATACTACCCTACATCCTACATCCCTACATCCTACATCCCTACATCCTACATCCCCACATCTCCGCATGTGGAGATGTGGGGATGTAGGATGTAGGGATGTGGGGATGTGGGGAAGTAGGATGTGGCGATGTAGGGATGTGTGGATGTAGAGATGTGGGGATGTAGGGATATGGGAAAGTAGGATGTAGGGATGTAGGAGAAATGGATGTGGAGATGTGGGAATGTAGGATGTAGGGATGTGGGGATGTAGGCTGTAGGGATGTAGGATGTATGGATGTGGAGATGTGGGGATGTAGGATGTAGGGATGTAGGATGTAGGGATGTAGGATGTAGGGTAGTATAGTGGAGGGGCAGTATGGTAGAGGGACAGTATGGTGAAGGGGCAGTATAGTGGAGGGGCAGTGTAGTACTTAGAGGGGCAATATGGGAAAGGGGCAGTATTGTGTAGGGGCAGTATGGGAGAGGGGCAGTATGGTGGAGGGGCAGTATAGTGGAGGGGCAGTGTAGTAGAGGGGCAGTATGGGAAAGGGGCAGTATGGTGGAGGGACAGTTTGATAGAGGGGCAGTATGGTGGAGGGACAGTTTGATAGAGGGGCAGTATGGTGGAGGGACAGTATGGTGGAGGGGCAGTATGATCGAGGGGCAGTACGGTGGAGGGGCAGTATGATGGAGGGGCAGTATCGTGGAGGGGCAGCATGGTGGAGGGGCAGTATGGTGGAGGGGCAATATAGTAGAGGGGCAGTATGGCAGAGGGGCAGTATGGTGGAGGGGCAGTATAGTAGAGGGGCAGTATGGGAGAGGGGCAGTATGGTGGAGGGACAGTATGGTGGAGGGACAGTATGGTGGAGAGGCAGTATGGTTGAGGGACAGAATGGTGAAGGGGCATTGTAGTAGAGGGGCAGTATGGAGAGGGGCAGTATGGTGGAGGGACAGTATGGTGGAGGGGCAGTATGGTGGAGGGGCAGCGTAGTAGAGGGGCAGTGTAGTAGAGGGGCAGTATTGGAGAGGGGCAGTATGGTGGAGGGGCAGTGTGGGAAAGGGGCAGTATGGTGGAGGGGCAGCATGGTGGAGGGGCAGCATGGTGGAGGGGCAATATGGTTGTAGGAAGGTATGGTAGAGGGGCAGTATGGTGGAGGAAATTCCAACAAATATAATTGAATCATTTTTAATCAAAGTTGGAAGTGTGATTTGTAATTATTATTTTTCCTTATATTGACATCGATAAGTTATGAGCAGGGTTATGAGCTGAGTAGGTATTGAATATGTAATATGTGTACAAGTGTAATATGTATGCAAGTCTATACCGTACCGGTATATGGTATTATGTATTGTTAAAATATTGAAATCTTGAAAAATAAAAAATAAAAAATCTCAGATGTGTGTGGGGGGGTTGAAACCTATCCTCTGTTTTTTATTTCGTGTTTCTACGACCATTATTAACGTAGTAATCATCCGAAATGTGTCTGGTACCATTGTGACCTATCGTGACCTCTCGCATTTTTTTTAATTTTTTTTTTTATTTTCGATTTTTACACTGCCGTCCTGCACAACTATATATAGCTGGGTTGATCGCAGAGGCAGTCACAGGGTTACAACCAATATCTAGCTTGGATTTTAGCCAGACTATAACCATTACCCCCAAGGGCAATCCAAAACGATGTAAGAGTCTTGTTTTGCTTCATCAAGACCAAAAACACTTACACAAAATCATATTACATAATTTCTGAAGATAACACCAATTATGGTAAACATACATAGGTATTTTTCAGGGAGGAAACCCATTTAAACATATATAAAATATTAAGCTAGCATGAACCTTCCAGGATCATTTGATCTTTCAACCAATTGTTCATCAAACATCCAGGTAGAATACAAGAGAATAAATCATCACACTTTCATAAGTTTTGGTTGCATGTCAACACTGAATAGGGAGAGGCCCAGCGGGGAGGACACATCGACAAGGTCACCCCGTATACCTTTAAAATACAACGAATAGGAAAACAACAACAAAACAAAAATCCAAGAAAATCAGGACCACAGCTTGGCCAAAATCTTACGTTTTAGAGTTGTTTTAAATGTGTTATAGTCTATAATGTTCCTTAAATGGGTATCATATGTATTCCAGAGTAAGGCTCCTCTATATAATGTTCCCGATTTATATCTTTCGCAGTAAGGTCTATTTGATTTGAAAACAACGGCAACATTTTGACGTGTCTTTCTTCGCGGAGTCTGGATAAGGTCCTTGTCTTCTTTAAGCTTAAACATGAAGTTGAGTAGATGCATATCAACTCTGTCCTTCAAGAGTGGAGTTCTTGCATCTTGATGGAGTTGCATCACATTTGATCGTTTTTCTCGTTTAAAGCATATGCGGAGGCCCGAATTTTGTTTAGTTTGTAGTTGGTCCTTTAAGTCTTGACGGCAGCCAAAACTCAGAATGTCCCCGTAATCAAAATAGGGTAATACCATTGTTTTATACAACAATAATGCAGTGTTCACATCAAGAAACTTTCTGATTTTTTTAAGGATATAAAGTTTGTTAGATACTTTCTTAATAGTACATTCTACATGCTTGTTGTAATTTAAGTATTGGTCCAGTGAAAAGCCAAGATATTTAAAATGATACACATGGTCTAATATTTGGTTGTCCATATACAAATTTTCGTGAACAATGTTTGATAATTTATGAGGTGAACCGAAAAACATATATTTTGTTTTCTTAGCGTTCAGGGTTAATTTGTTTTCCTCACACCAATAGGAAATAGAATTTAATTCACTTTGCATTTGATGATACAATAGATTAGGGTTTTTTCCTGTGAGATAAATAGCAGTGTCATCTGCATACAAATGTGCTTTGGCTATTCGTAACGTTTTCGAAATATCATTGATATATAAAAGAAAAAACAACGGGCCCAAGATTGAGCCTTGGGGCACTCCACATCTGACCTTACACAAATCCGAGACAATATTATTGGCCACAGTAATTTGATAACGATTTGAAAGATAACTAGCAATCCACTGGTGCAGAACTCCCCCAATGCCTAAAAACTTTAACTTATTGAGTAATATATTGTGATTAACAGTGTCAAATGCCTTACATAGATCTAAAATGCAAACAATCGAAATATTTTTATTATTGATACCCTGCAGTAAATCTTCGGTTAACTTGACACATGTATGTAATGTGGAATGATTTTTCCTAAAACCCCCCTGTTCTCTAGCTAGCAGGTGATTGGTTTCACAAAAGTCTGTTAAATGGTTATGTACAACTCGTTCCATCAATTTCCCAATCAAGGGAAGCAAAGAAACCGGGCGCAAGTTGCTCACAGAGGTCGAATTTCCTGTTTTCTTCAAGGGTGTTACCTTGGCCATCTTCCATTTGTCGGGGAAGATACCCGTGGATAGCGATAAATTGAATAGAAATAGCAAGTGGTCAGAAAGTACCAAAAAGGCATCCTTTAGAAAGGTTGAGGAGATCCCGTCTATATTGGAGCTCTTCCATACATCAATTTCTTTAATAGCCTTCAAAAGTTCATCAGATTGGATGACCAGACTCTCAATTTTGTGTTCTGGTCTAGCCTCATTAATATAGTTAACCCATGGTCTAGTATGATTAGCTGACAATTTTGGACCGATATTTGAGAAAAAAGAGTTTATAAAATTTGCTGTGTCATCCGGGAGAATTTTCTCATTTAACTCCTCATCCACAAGCGAAATTGGAGAAGGAGACGCCCCCGATGGCATAATTTTATTTATTTCTTTCCAGAATTTTTTTCCATCCTTAGAATATAATTTTAATTTATCTTTAATGTACGAAGCTTTAGCTCTGAAAACTATTTTTTTGACCTCACTTCTTAAAAATCTTGCCCTCTCATAATCCTGCACTGAATTAGACCTTCTGAATTTTCTCAACGCTTTGTCTTTATCATTAATCTTTTCTAAAATTTCATTAGTCACCCATTCCTCTTTCGGCTTATTAATTTTAAATTCTTTGATGGGACATATCTTATCTAAAGTAGAAAGGATGTTTTCATACATAATCTTCCAACATTCATTTGGATCGACGGCATTGTAAAAGGAGTGCCAGTTTAACCCAAGCAAATCACGTTGAAAATTTTCTGCATCATAACGTCTAAAAGAGCGACCCGCGAAGTAAATTCTTTCAGGTCTGTTTTTCGTCTGTCCTGAGACAATGTAGACCACACAGTGATCGCTAAGATTAAAATCTAATACTCCTGAATACTTAACATGTTTAGCGTTCGTGATCACATAGTCCAAACATGAATTGCAGGTATCAGTACAGCGTGTGAACTCCTCAATCAGTTGAGAAAAACCTTTACAGCTCAACCAGTTTTTAAGGGATTTTACATGGTTATTTTGCTTGTTCATCCAGTTCAGGTTAAAGTCACCCGTCACAATACCTTCAAATTGGTCAAAATTCACACTCTCCATTTTTTCTTTCAGTAAATCTAAAGCATTCCCTAAGTTACCCTCCCAAGGTCTATAAACTGTAGCCAGGACAATATCACGCATAGTTTCTCTATGGATTTTTATCCATAACGATTCAAGGTCAATGGTGGACGAGCTTAGATCGTTATTGTCCATAACTTGGTAAGTACATTTATTCGAGACATAAATAATAATACCTCCACCTCCCTTATTCGCCCCTGTAGCAGGATCAATCCAGTTTCTATCCAATCTGACACTCGTAAAACCATCAATGTCTACCAAAGAATTAGGAATTTTCTCATTCAGTTTCGACTCCGTAATGCATATTACGTCCAAAATTTCAGTTAATTGAAGTTTTACAAGATCTAATTTATTAAACAAACTGGCAACATTCAAGTGACCTATTCTAATGCCCCTTTCCCCTTTTAGCCTCTCCCTCTCCTCCTCAACAGACATACAAATAGAACATTGACAAATTCAACATAATATACCTGGTAAAACAAAAGATAAAGGGAGTCCCCTTGACAAATTTATCGGGAATAATGCACTGAGTGCTTTCCCATAGAATCTCCGCTCTCAGTGAGCAGGCGTTATCCTCTCGGCCAAATGGTAGCTAAACGGCGCAAAATACACCACTCCGCCTCAAGACCCGCAATAGAATATTCAAAAGATGCAATTAGTTTGAATGTGATCGTCGACATATTCAAATTCATAACCAGTCACAGGATCAGGTGATCTAGATATAGGAAACAGCAGAGAAATTTGTACACATGGCAACATCTTGGCACCAGGGTTAATTAAATTAACATAAGTTATTCAATAATCAATATGATAGGGGAGGGAATTGATAATTGATAAAGGAAAATAACAACAAAAAAAAACAAAAAAAAACCAAATAAACAAACAAAAAAACAAAAATAAAGAATACCAATACATTGAGAGGTCTGGCTAGGCAAACAACGACGTTATCTGCCTAATCATAACACAAATTGGGTTGCATTGACAATACCGCCCAGATAATGTGCTTCACTCAAGGTATACGGGGATCTATCCATAATGGGATAATGCTAACGTGTTTTCTCCAAAACAGCGGGTGAACTCCTTTTCCCAGTGATTTATTAGCTCATTTGTCGGGTGCAGGCCGTCATATAATAATTTCAGATCATGAGTGTATCGACCGTGTCTAGGGATATGAACAAGTTTAGAGATCCATGGTGTAGATAGATTCCTCTCATCATTTTCTTGGGTGATGTAAGCATTATATCTGACAACTGCTTCGTTTACTAGGACTTGTTTTTCAGAGCTGAAGTTAGTAGACCAACGACCCAAAGCCAGTCCAATGAGAGGACAGACAATCACCTTCGCTGATGGGAAATAATGATCCAGCCAATCTAACCCGACCTCCGTATATGCGGTAAGGTATTCACACAAATCAGCTGAGTTTTCCCATTTACAAACAAAAGACTTTCCTTGCCTGACCGTAATATTGTTCACCCCTGCAACAATGTATATATTGTCACAAGGGTAGGCTCTGAGATGATGGTAAGTTTTAACAATAACTTGCTGGAGTGTCGCTCCCGGATAAAAATAGGTGGTGACTCTGTTTGTTCTCCCCTCTACTGAGCATTGAAACTCTTCAAGTTTCCTGCCCCTACTATCCGCCATGATAATGTTCCTGGGCCTAGGAGACCATGATTTCCAGTCAATATTTTCACCAATGCGTTGTTTCTTCCAGAACCTCGGTTCCCCCATAACTAGATATCAATCACTCACTGCCTGTAGGATTCACGGATGCGCTCCAGAATTTTGCCAAGGTTATTTCCGGCAGCTGATTGTTGACTGATCTTCTTTGATTCATTGAGCCCGAAGCCACACCCCCAGAAGCGATCCTGGGTAGCCTCGTATAAGTGTCCGTTTACTTTGATTAGGGCGTCTCTCAAACCATCGTTCTGATCGAACTTTTTCTTTAGAACCGTTTCCATTAACTGCAGTTTGGAGTCGTCCCACTCTTTTGAGGGTTTAATCACCTTGGTGAGCCTTTTTGCTTCATATCCAGACTCAGCTATCTTCACCTTAGTAGCGAGTTTCAAGTCTCCGTGTGTAACCGCCTTATGGTAACAGAAAAGCTGCTCTGCTGAGGACCACTTATGTCCCGAGTCCTCTATGGTACACGCATGCATATTCGATAAGATCGAGTGGTGGGACTGGAACGCCCACCCGTCACTCACACAGACCGTTTTAGCTGCCTCAAGGGTTATTGACTCTGGTAATTTCCCGATGTCCTTGTGTTGAAACACCTCATTGTTCACTAATAGCTTAGGGCCTTTGACTACCGCGTTGTACCCAATTTGCTTGGCGTATGCTGCCAGACATTTGAGTTCATTTCGTTCAGCTTGTTTAACGGGGGATAAGTCATCCGTGACAAACACATACTTCCATTTAGTGGACCCTTTCAATTTATGGATGTTCTTGTAGATTTCACTCTTGAGCACTTGCGACGATAGTTTGACCAAGATAGACCTGGCCCTCTGATTGCGTTTGATGCCGACCCTGAACGCTGCCTCGACTGGCGAGGCGGCCCCGGCAGGGAAATTTATCAAATCCGAAAACAATTCCAATACCTTGGCACGTACATTTTCATCCCCAGTTTCTGTGATACCATCTATCAAAAGATTTGAACGGCGTCTATCGTCTTCCAAAAAAGCTACACGAGTTTCTAATTTTTCAATTTTGTCCATTACTCTCTCGAACATCAGCTCAGGGTTCCACGTGTCTTCGTGTATGTCCTGTATCTGTTTTTCAAGTTCCACAAGTTTGGCCTCGCTATCATCAACCTTCTGTGTTAGCCCTTCCACTTTCTCATCAATAGATTCTCTGAATTCTTTCATATTATCACCATTGTCCACTATTTTTTGTTCAAGTTTTCGTAAGCCCTCTTGTAACTCATTTTTTGAATCCTCTCTGTCCTTTTTTGCGTTAGTAATGAGCAAGTCTATTGATCGTTGCAAGCCGGCAAGACTGGAATTATCGCTCACCTGTGCTCCTTCCATGGTCGAATTCGATCTTGTAGGTTTACCGTGAGGCATAACTACTTTAGAAATCTTGTCACTGATCCAGGGGTGCAGTTTTGTCTGTCGAGCGTAATAATTTCTCAAAATATTGACTCAGAGTAACCTTGGGACACTTTAAACACGGAGCGGTGCGTCAACGCGTCCTCTACCTCACGGCCATATCTCTAAAAAAATGTGTGAGCGATATTATGCGAATTTACGGGTACCCGGCCGTGTTTTCCTGCGTAAGTACGTAGTAACGCATGTAGTATGCTGTTATCGCATGTACTACTACGTGACGTCTACGAGCGGTTTTGTGCAACACTGAGAATTATCCCACGCAGCATCTCACGTAACCATACTAAATTTAACGCACGTACTGAAGTCAGTACGTGCGTTATTTGTGCAACGCCCCCCAGGTCTAACCATGTTACCATGGTAAAGCCCATTACCGTGTTATCTTTCTATCTGCATTACATCTTAATCTTGTTACCATTACTACATTACCACATTATCATTCTAACTCGTTAAGGTCATTACCGTTCTAACTGTGTTACCATTTATTCTATCCCCAGTATCGCATAACGATTTGAACCCGTTTACCATGTTACCATTACCACATTTACATTCTAACCTCGTTACTGTTACCATTCTAACCTCGGTACCATTACCATGTTACCGTTCTAACCTCATTACTGCATTCTACCATTCTAACCATGCTACCGTGCATTAGTATCCTAACCCTGTTTCTGTGTCATCCCCTTCTAACCCGGTTACCGTGTTACAGAAACCACATTCTGACCTCGTTACCGTTACCATGTTACCATTCTAATCTCGATACAATCTCGATGACAATGTTACATGTTAGGGATCATGGTAATGGTAGCGTAGTACTGTAGTAAGAGGCTTAGAATGGAACACAGTAGTGGGAAAGAAAGTATTGTGGTTACTGGGTTAGAATGGTAATGGATTAAATGAGAATGGTAATGTGGTAATGGTAAGGTGGTAATCAGGGATAGATTGATGACAGGTCAGATTGGTGACATGGTAACGGTACCGTGGTAATGTTAATCCAGTAGAAGGATAAATTAGGATGTAACACGGGTAGAACAGTAACGTGGTAACAGGGTTAGAATGATTAAGGTAATGTGGTAATGATTAACTAGAGCGCATTATAGTATATGGTATTTATTATACTTTGGACAATTTATACGTAGTATAACAATTGAGTATAGTAATACCGATGTGTAATACAATTGACGAGGTATTACGAGAGTATTAAATTGGTAACATGAAATTTGAAAATTGCAGATTTGACAATTGTTATACAGATACACACGTAGTGTAAGAAATTGATACAATGTATCAAAATGACATTGGATAATTGTTGAGTTTATCAAAAAACAAGTACAAGTGAAAAACCCTTTTTCACCCATAAAACAGTTTATGTAGGGTGGGTGGGTGGAAAATTTAAACGTCTTCTTGAGATAAAGTTCGAAGTGAAGACTGGAGGTCACGTGACCGAGCGTGGTCTTATAAACGTCCGATAGGGTGCGCATGAGTCTATGAAAGCGCCCTCTGTATTCATTACTGTTCACAAGTTCCCTCTAATGATTAACTAGAGAGCGCATTATAGTATATGGTATTTATTATACTTTGGACAATTTATACATAGTATAACAATTGAGTATAGTAATACCGATGTGTAATACAATTGACGAGGTATTACGAGAGTATTAAATTGGTAACATGAAATTTGAAAATTGCAGATTTGACAATTGTTATACAGATACACACGTAGTGTAAGAAATTGATACAATGTATCAAAATGACATTGGATAATTGTTGAGTTTATCAAAAAACAAGTACCAACCGGAACGTTGATAAAGTCAGTTCTGTAAGTATGTGGCCAAGGTCTGCTCTGAAGACCACGTTCCGAGTTTGCAGATGTCAGATGCCGTCATACCCGATGCGGATGCATGTTGGGCGCCGCCCCTCCTGAAGGAGTGTGGAGTGTAGGCTGCTGGGTGCGGGATACGGGCTCGGTGGAGGAGGATACGCAGGATACGTGTGAATGCATCTGAAGTGAGAGGTACTCCTGGTCTGACCAGAAAAATGGGGTCCAGCGGGGCCGCAGGGGCTGCCGCTCTATAAGACTCCCATAATTCCGCAGGTGAATAACGAGGGTCCGAAGCTGCGGGTACCACGATAACCTGAGGTGAAGAAGGGGCTATCGTTTTTGACGATATAATCCGTACGTGTAGTGTGCCTCGACCTTTGCCCAGCCTTTGGCTGCAGAACTTCTTCTGTGGCGTGTCAACGCGTGGCCAATGCGGTCATATACATCCTACGAGGCCAAGACATCATGGCCTTGGCCTACCTAGACGACTACGCCGGGGTGGAGCCTAATAAAGAAAAGGCCGACCGGGCCTACGCGACCTTTCTGGCCTTGGCTCGCGACTTGGGCCTCCAACTCGCTCGTGAAAAGTGTTCCCCACCTACGACAAGCCTCACGTGGCTAGGCTTCCACGTGGATTCGGTCGCCATGATCGTCTCAATTCCCCCGGAGAAATTACACGAGGTAATTGAGATCTGCCGCGCTTGGCGGGACAAGACTCATGCTACTCTCCGCCAGCTCCAGTCGTTGGCGGGACGGGTCGTACATATCGCCGCCTGCGTTAGGCACGCGAGGCGCTTTACAACACGCATCTTCGCAGCTTTACGGGCAGCTCGTTTCTGTGACGTCATACAAATAAGCCCCGCCCTGATGGGAGATGTCAACTGGTTCACCCACTACGCGGAGCGGGCCAATGGCAAACATCTGATTCAGCGGCCGCAAGCGCACGTTTTCATGACGCTACTTGTAGCAAAATTATCGCCCACCTTGAAACACATGAGGGAGGTATCGGCGGGATCGAGCCTTAGCTGGCGGTAGGCTCGGCTCAGATCCGCGGCCCAGAGCCACGCCCCCTTTCCTATGATTTCGATATGATTCAGCAGGTCCCGGATGCTGGGGAGGGTGTATTTTGCAGAACCGCCGAGATACATCCCTTCCGCAATCCCGTCGTTGACGGAGTGTCCCGGGGGGAAAGAGAGGTCGATTATCACCCGTCTATCGTTGGAGTTCTTCTTTTCTCTCGTCATAAGAGGAGAAACTTGGGTGTGGTCCCCGAAGGGAGGGTCTGACAAAGGCCCCAGAATTGCTGCGTGCGATAATTCCGTGTCTGTGAAAACGTCGAGGGCGTCTCTGAAAGCGCGGGCGCTGTGGTGGTTGGTGTAGGTGGGCAGAGGCCAGGTGTCGGCGTCGTAGCTAACAGGCCACCCGTACCTGAGAAAAGCGCAGACTTTGTAGTCGTGATAACCTTGGAGACGTTTTTCCCACTCTCGAACGTTTAACGCGGAAACAACATCACACTTAGCACCACAAAAATTATATGTCCCCTCCTCCACAATGCATGAGTAGAGGTGGGCAAAAACTGGGAATTTAACCTGGCATTCAAAAGAGGGGGGGGCCTCCCAACCGGCGACTCCGACGTTGGTTGGACCCGCTTAGGGCGACACACGTGACCAATAATCGGGTTGTCCGTCCCGTGGTCACTCAGACAGTGTGGATCGCCCCCCTCAGGGGGGTACTCAGGCTGAGTTGAAGGGGGTTGCGGTAGACCCTCGGCCTGCCACAGGCCTAAAGGGCGTGGCCTTGGCAGGTGTAGGCTGAGCTGTGGTGGATTGGTGTCGCTGCTTAATGCGACACTCCTGGATCACGTGGGGATGGTGAAGTCCTAGAATGGAGTGGCAATATTCGCAAATATGGCTGACGAGCCCCCCATCAGCATTGGTATGGGGGGGTGTCGAGGTGCACCCCTTAGCCGAGTTATAATCCGCGCAAGGGGGGTTGGTGAGGACTTGATTCGATTTCTGACGTTTGGTGGACTCAACATCCTGCTTTTGTAGACGGGAATTCTCAGACCTTGATATAGCGGTCCTGAGGTGCTGTATTTGGTTATCGCTGGCCCAGCCGTCAGGGAAACGTCCCTCTTGTATCCTCGCAAACGTCTCCTCACTCCAGCGCCTCACTGAGGAGAAATCGTAGTCGAGGGAATCTTTGACTACCTCACGGAGATGCTGAAGTAGATGCGGCTTAATGGCCGTATCTGTGTCGGTGTCGTCTATCATCCGCAGTATCCCCCAAACATATTCCTGGATGTTCAGAGATCCCAAAGACGTTTTTTCCTTCTTTAAACCTTTGAATACGTACTGAAACGGCTGATAGCGCTTACCGTTAATAGGACGCAAAACGTGGCTGGGGTGTTGGAGAATGCGTTGGATCTCGTCGTTGAGGGTTGTGTCCAGGTAACGCGGGGTTGCAGCACTCTTAGTCTCCCAGGCACTCGGCTGCCGCGCGAGGTATGACGTCACGAAGTCCTGTTGAGTTCCCGCGCTTAGTGGGACCTGGATCTGGGTCCCGGGAACGGTGCCATTTTGAAAACTGTGAGCTGTAACTGTCTTCTGTATGGGAATCGTCTCACTTACTGTGTTTCCCTGTGGCGGTTGCGCTTGTGCGTTGATGGTAATTTGCTCCTGCACTTGGGGGGTCTTGGAAACGTTTTTGGCGGCTTTTGCACTCTGGGTATTAATGAAACCCATGATGGCGTTTTTCATTTCCTCGACTTGTCCTTGTAACGCGTCGATTCTTTTATCGGCTTTAGTCTGCCTCGTAGTTGTAGGAACCGCGCTTTTCTGGACTCTCGTTTTTCCCGCAGTCGCTGACTTCTTCGGCGGCATGGTTGATGCGTTTTCCTGACAGATCTAAAGTATAATTCCACCGTGAAACACCGGAGCAAAATTTAAACGTCTTCTTGAGATAAAGTTCGAAGTGAAGACTGGAGGTCACGTGACCGAGCGTGGTCTTATAAACGTCCGATAGGGTGCGCATGAGTCTATGAAAGTGCCCTCTGTATTCATTACTGTTCACAAGTTCGCTCTAATTAAGGTTTATCGTAAAACTGGATGAGGTTAAATCTTGACCACCGTATGCCACAACTGGAGTTTGGCAAAGTGACTTCATGAGGCGAAGCCGAGTGAAGTCCGGAGCCAAAACTCCAAGGATCCTAACCCTTGGCCAAGCACCTATCAATTAGAGGTATAATACTATAACGAGGTTAAATTGGTAACGCAGTAACGGTAACATAGTAACGGTAACACGATAATGGGGTTAGGATGTAATACAGTCATATTTATAAATACCACAGGTAGCATAACGCAATTAGAATGTAATGCGATTTGATCATGGTAATGTAGAAAAGAGGTAACTCGGTTAGAATGGTAACACAGTTAGAAATGGTAACGCGGTTAGAATGGTAATGGGTTACAGGATTGGCGTAACTTGGTTAGAACCGTAACACTGTAACAGAGTTAGAATGGTAATGCGGTTAGAAATAGTAACCAGGTAACAGGGTTAGAACAGTAACATGGTAATGGTAATACAGTAATGAGGTTACAGGCTTAGGATGTAATGCGGTTAGAATGGTAACAGAGTAAAGGGGTTAGAACGTTGATGCTGTAACCAGGTTAGAATGGTAATGCAGTAAATGTGCTAGAATGGTAACGGTAACGCTGTAACGGGATGCTCTAATGAGGTTAGAACGGTTACATGTTTAGAGTTGTAATTAGGATTAAGATGTAACTGGTTAGAACAGTAACGCAGTAAAAAGGTTAGAATGCTAACACAGTTAGAAATGGTAATGCAGTAACAGGGTTAGAATGGTAACTCTAATGGGGTAATGAAGTCAAAGGATTCGGAGGTAATGTGGTTAGAACAGTAATTTTACAGGATTAAGATGTAACGCGGTTAGAACAGTAACGCGGTAACACAGTTAGAATGGTAATGCAGTAACAGGGTTAGAATGGTTACTCTAGCAGGGTAATGAGGATAAAGGAATAGGAGGTAATGCGTTTAGAAGAGTAATGCAGTAACAGGTTAGAATAGTAACCTGGTCTACAGGATTAAGATGTAACGCAGTTAGAGAGGTAACGCTGTAGCGGGATTAGAATGGTAATGCAGTAACAGGGTTAGAACAGCAACTCTAAGAGGTAAAGAGGTTACAGGATTAGGAGGTAATGCAGTTAGAGAGGTAACGCTGTAAGAGGGTTAGAATTGTCACTCTAACTGGCTAATGAGGTTACAGGATAAAGATTTAACGCAGTTAATGAGGTTAAAGGATTAGGAGGTAACGTGGTTAGAACAGTAACGCGGTTACGGGGTTAGAATAAAAACCTGGGTTACAGGATTAAGATGTAACGCGGTTAGAACTGTAATGCAGTAATGGGGTTAGAATGGTAATGCAGTTAGAAACGGTAATGCAGTAACGGGGTAAGAATGGTAACTCTAACGGGGTAATGAGGTTAAAGGATTAGGAGGTAACATGGTTTGAACAGTAACACGGTTACGGGGTTAGAATAAAAACCTGGGTTATAGGATTAAGATGTAACGCGGTTAGAACGGCAACGCAATAACGGGGTTAGAATGGTAAGGTCACCTGATATTGGAGCAGTTGACCACGTTTCTATGATTAGCACGGTAACGCATAATGGGGTTAGTATGTAACGCGGTTAGAACGGTAACGCGTAACGGGGTTAATATGTAACGCGGTTAGAACAGTAACGCGGTAACGGGCTTAGAATGGTAACACAGTTAGAAACGGTAATGCAGTAACGGGGTTAGAATGCACCCGATAAAGAACATTTTAAAAGACTATTAATTCGAGAATTAAGACAAACGTAGGAATTTCAACAGCCAAAAGATTGAAGACTGGTTTCACTCATTACCATCATTTTCTGTATTTTCTCTAATTGTGAACATAAATCTTATATGTGCCTACCGAATATCTATATGTATTAGTTCTTGTATGGATATGCCTGAAAAACTCGACATTGTTGAGAGGCATTAATAATAAAAAAAAATAATAATAAAAAAACTCTATTGGGGTAATGAGGTTACAGGATTAGGAGGTAACGTGGTTAGAACAGTAACACGTTAACGGGGTTAGAATAAAAACCTGGTTTACAGGATTAAGATGTAACGCGGTTAGAACAGTAACGCGGTAACGGGGTTAGAATGGTAACACAGTTAGAAACGGTAACACAGTAACGGGGTTAGAATGGTAACTCTAACGGGGTAATGAGGTTACAGGATTAGGAGGTAACGTGGTTAGAACAGTAACGTGTTAACGGGGTTAGAATAAAAAACCTGGTTTACAGGATTAAGATGTAACGGGGTTAGAACAGTAACGCGGTAACGGGGTAAGAATGGTAACGCAGTAACAGGGTTAGAAGAGTAACTCTAACATGGTAGTGAGGTTACAAGATAAGGATGTAATGCAGTTAGAGCGCCAACGCGGCAACTGGGTTAGAATGGTAACGTATGCTGTTACAGGGATAGAATGGTAACCTGGTTAGAACAGTAATGCGGTAACGGTAACATGATAACGGGGTTAGAATCGTGACGGTAACACGGTAACTGTAATGATACCAGATCAGTAACGTTTTCTTAGGTAGCATAATGTGGTTTGAGTAACTCAATGTAGCGCGAATGGGTAACACATTTGTTTAAGCAGGTTTTGATAGTTATGGACATTTTTTGATACTTATGGACATTTTGATAGTTATGGACATGACGAATGTCCATAAGTCTCAAACCAAGTCATTTTTGATAGTTATGGACATTTTTGATAGTTATGGACCACACACGTGCCCCCCTTGTAACATCAAAGTACATGAATACACAAAGTATACAAACAACTCCTAAATGATATAACCAATACCAGAAATCAAATGTTTGAAACATAACATATCTTATACCTTTAGTTCCTTTACCACTTTACCACTACTGGGCCCTGTTGCTCCAGGATTACGACAGAGCTGCGGATCGCAGAATAGCGATCTGAGAGCCAAAACGTTGCTCCTGAAATTTTGCAGATCTTGTCGCTATCGCCGCATAAAATACGGCTTTTAGCGATACTTATTACGCGGACCTTCACAGCACTGTGGATCGTATCGCTGTAGGTTAAATACAGCCTTGTCTGATATTTCAAATAACGATACATGGTGGCACCACCAACCCCTGCCCCTTGTTCTTTTACCTATAGGAAATAGCGATCCTAACCACCAGGTGTCAAATCAGTTTTAACTATGGTGCCATCTGTATTTAATTAAAGAACTAATTAATCTTCCCCTCTCTCATTCAATATGTGCCCCTGAATTGTTGTATCATAATCACATTGTTAAAAGTAGCGATACTGTGGGAATATAGGGATACGATCCTATATTACTGGAGCAACGTTTTTTTAGTCAGATTGTTAAAGTAATCGTAAAAATAGAATTGCGATCCGATTATAGCTAGCGATACCACAAAAACAGGAGCAACGGGACCCTAGTCTGTGTAGGCAATACCACAGTATCATACCTGGCTGATGTCATTGGGGTAATGACAGGTTTTGTTGTCCTTCTAGGTGTAGTTGCCAGTGTCGGGGGACTGGGAGTAGTCACGCTTGGTAAGTCAGTGCAGGAGTCTCAGGTGAAATGGTATCAGGAACATGAGGGTAGCGATACGTGTCTGGTTGAACAAGCTGGGAAGAGCTCTGTCTCAAACCTCAGACCCATTTCCTTGTTACCCATAATGGGGAAACTTATGGAGAAAATTGTGCATAGTAGACTGACCGAGTACTGTAATGAAGTTGATGTTTTGACTGATTGTCAAGGAGGTTTTAGACTTCACAACTGACACTACTGTTATTCTTGTGGAAGATATTTTAAAAGGGATTAACAAACACAAAATTATGTTGGCAACTTTTGTTGATCAATTGAAAGCCTTTGATACAGTTAATCATGATATTCTTTTAAATGAATTAAGTTTAATAAGGGTTGGAGGAAGGATGTTTAATTGGATTAAGAATTATGTAAGGGAAAGGACCCAATGTACTATCGTAAATGGAGTGAGTTCAAGGCTCAGAGATATGAGTTGTGGAGTGCCCTAGGGTTCTATTTTGGGCCCATTTTCTATTTATTTTTATCAGTGACTTAGCGAAAATGTTGAACTGCAATAATGTGAAACATTATGCTTTATGTGCAAGGACTACCTTATGAAGAGTGTATTACTCTGGTGCTGTAGTAACAAACTCAACATCAATGAATCTTAAACGAATTGTATGGTGTTTGGTCTGGCTGAAAGATTTTACCTTGATCAGATTGAGCTGGAAAACAATAGCATAGAAAGAGTTAACATGTGTATGAAATTAGCCTCTCATAAATTATTAATATTGTCAAAAATAAGGAGATATTTAGATGAATTTGTGGCCACCTCGATTGTCAAATCGCTCATTATGCCCTACTTCTGGTATCGTGACATACTTTTTGGTAAGGGGGCAAAGGGTCGACTCAAGAAACTTCAGGCAATTCAAACTGCATGTGGAGCCCAAAGAACTGATTAGACCTAGATGTAAAAGGCTACATACATCTATTCTAACAAACGAAAGGCTGTTGAATCCTAGGGTTTAGAAATTCAAGACTAGTGCCTGGTATAGAGGAGCGATTATTTAGAATGCCCTCGACCCTAGTACGAGAAATATAGAGACGTATGATAAGTCTAAGCTATCAATGAAGAAAAATGTTTGAATCATATTGTGTGTTTTCAAGGGCATGGGTCCACCTCTTGGGATCTATCTTATTTATATTTATAGTTATCGAGATTGGCATATTGTGTATTGCTATGAAAACTTTTTGATATATTCATAGAGTATTGACCAAATGCACTGGTAGGCACTTTAGCGGACTACTTTCCAACTCAGGAACAATTATGATTTGGACTTTATTCATAAAGCAGAGTTCTATGGTTATATTACTTGGATATTGTGCTATACACACTAACTAAACTTTTACATTTTCAAGAACTGACTAGTATTGACTTCAGGGCAGCATAAAAGCATCTTTTGTTTTGATGTGCTAGCTAATTTTCTTGGTTATTTCATTTCGATGTAGTATTGTTTAACTTGAACAATCAGCTAATGTTAGCTCTACTGTATAGGTTTTTGTACCATGCTGCTGCAAGGACAACTCATACTGACTTATGCTGACATTCTTGCAGGTTAAACAAATAGATTAAAATTGATTTTAAAAAAATATCACAGTTGGGTAACTAACCTAACCAGGTGACCACTACAATTAAACAAGAGATAAGAGCACATTTTAAAATAGTAATATTGGCATTTAAAGGCCAAATTAGCAGGTGGACACATTTAAAACTCAATACATTGTCTGCCAATAATTAATTACTATGATATCAAGGAAGCCCTCAAGGAGTTGGCAGGAATTGACCTACCGACCAGAGGCCTCTAACCACGTCTCCACCGTTTTACGCCCCTGTCGCCATGCTGCCACCACAAACAGGGCACACAGCTGGGGTGGCTCCACACTGACACACAGTGGAAAACTGTCAAAACAGTTCTGTTAATCTAACTCGAATTCTGGGGCATTTTTCAGAGTGATTTCTTAGTGATGCCCCTACACTGGGAAACAGACTTTAGGCTAGATGTTTCTCAAAAGTGAAATATGTACATTCAGTCAATTTCATTAGAAATCGGAAGAGAAACCATGAGGTAGATGGTCAAGTTCACAGAAGCAAAAGGAAGAATGAACATATGGACAGAAAAATTCCCTTCAACAGTCATATACAGAGAGATAGACATAGGCATAGATAAATATACTCCTTTACTCAGTCAAACACACAGACATAGACACTTCTACACACAGTCATACACACAGACATTGGCAGAGACACCCTGTCATACACACAGACATAGACTGACACATTTCTACACGATTATGCACACAGACATATAGGTAGCGACACTCTCCATATCCACACATACACATAAGCAGTGACACTACACAGCCAAACACCCAGACATATTTATATAGACAGAGATACTTCTCCAGAGAATCATATATACAGACATAAAGGTGTCTATATATATGTGTATGACTGTGTATACGCGTACACGGTCTCCTGTTAAGTGTCTTTGTGTATATTTTCTACTCTGTCTATGACTGTGTGTAGGAAAGTCTCTGTCCTAATACAGCATTTACAGTCACTTTTTAAAACTTGTTTTGGAAATGGAACCAAAAACCCACCCTCACCAAATCTCTCAGGATACCTTTCATCACCATTACAGGTCCCCCAGGTACACCTTCTAACCATTTCCGGAGTTGTAAATATGTAAAAACACCCATAAACAGAATCCGTGTACACTCACTTCTATAGTATACCTATGTGTGAGTAGCTCCCACCACACAAAGCTTATGGTGATTCGGGTGCAGTAGTGAAACCCTAGCCACGTGGAGGCGACCTGTTGACACAGATCTGGGCGCTGATAGGCCCACTGCACCCGTCAGTCAAACTTTGTTGGTAGATCAATTGGAGGTATAGGGGTGGCGGAAAGGGAGGAGTCAGGTTACCTTAGGAGAAACCTACACAAATTTTGTGCATATCTTACAAGTCTGACACTTTTTTTTCAAATCCATATCAAAATTCTGAATAATGAAATTCTAGGATATTGCAATGTCATAAAACTTGTCCAGAAAGAAAAAAAATCACATACCTATCTGTACTTAGATATGGCTCCATCTGGTGTTAATTAGCCATACTCCAGGCTCCATGTTCAAAGTGAGGCTGAGCTTCAACCAGATGTTTGGTGTTCTTATAAGGATATAGGTATCAGGCATGTGCCAATATGGTTGGAGAGTGATAGGAACCACAGAGTCTTCTGGTGCAACATGGCTGCATTACAATTCAAACATGGCTGTTCCCCCATGCTATGAAATTAGGCAAAAATACATGAATATCACACCAAATATAAGTTTAACCTAAATAATGATACTTTCTAGGATCTGCCACTTATGGAGATAGTAAGACCGGGCACCCTCCAACGCCGATACACGCCAACACCGGTACAAAATTACCATATCGTAGCGTATTGGTGTGTGTCGGTTCGCATTGATGTGCGTCGTAACGTGTTGGGAGGTTGCATGAAAAAGGTACCATGGTGCCGATACAACCTTATACAGCTCACGATGCAACCAGCATAATCAACCATTTTTCCTTTATAATTCCAGAAATAATGCATATTTATGATTGATAATTTATCTGTAGATACAAAACAATATTATATATTGCATAATGATATTTAATGAAAAAAATTAGTTCCAATTTGAAGTATGAAATGATCGATTTGACACCTTTATCTATTATCAAATTTCACCATATTTGCAGAGCAGTATTATTCCAGATATTCTGAAAATTTCATAATTTTCTGTTGATTATTTCATATGATTTCCCATTCAAAGTGTCACTGATACCTTCCGACACGCACCAATGCCACGACAATCGATACATGATCGATTGTCGTAGACCCTCTACGATGCAGGTTTTTTTTATCGTAGCGCGTCGGGGCGTTATCGTAGAAACCTGACCACCTGCCCCGCAATGCGCTACGATTTTGCAACGATATGGATTTTGTATCAGGAGTCAATATCAGCGCGCGCTGGGAGCTCAGTGAACACCCCACCCCCTTAATGTTACACCAATGCTCCCTGTTAATTAGTAATCCTCTGTTTAGGTATGCTCATTCCACCCCAAATCACCTCCTTCTTTTAACTAATACTTGAATATCTTGGTAAATATAGAATCTACCTAGAAAATTCCACTTCCTCGCACCTACCGTTTTTTATTCTCTTTCAAATAAGGCATTTTATATTATGATTCAACCAGTGTAAGGAGTAGAAATATGTCCATAATGGAGTTCTTAAAAATGAACCTGTGACTACAAAAGTCAAACAGAATTCACTATATTTTTTCAACCATTTAGCTAAATTGGGAATTAATTGAAAATTGAAACGAAAATTGAAATACGAAACTCACATACCAAACGGTGGACTACAGGACTGACTCTCGGTCACTTGACCTTCCATTCCACACTCGCAACTGGTGTCGACATGCTTTTTCGATCCAACCACCCACCCGACTTATCTTATCAACAAAAGACTACTTAGTCTTATAAATATACTATACTTACGGTACACTACCTTTTTATACCCTTAGGTTTTTATACCGATGTATAACATCTTACAATATATCTTAGTTTTTATACCAATGTATTACATCTTACAATGTATCTTGTACAAAACTTTTTATACTTCTTACAATTCACTTTTATCTTCTTAAAATCAATACTCATTTCAATATGTGAATAATGTTTCTGTTAAATAAACATTATTTTAATGGCACTCCGGGTCAATTATGATGCCTGGAGGCATTCACGGGCATAGTGCACTGTTATGCCTGGAGGCATTCCCGGGTGGAGTACGCTATGATGCCTAGAGGCTAGAGGCATCATTTCCGAAATTTAGGTAATTGCTATTTTTAAATGAAATAATGCGAATATTTCATAATATTTTTATGTAAAACGTATGTAAAACTATATTATAGTTAATATTATTACTATTATATAACATCCTAATAATTTTTCGATTATCATGGAGGTGTGATATAATGACGACACTGTATATATTGTGAAATGTGCAAGCGTACTACAGGGGTACTTGTACACTTGTGCGACACTTCTGCAGACTAGCTTCAGATTCCCATAAGACATCTCCTGTGCACTACCATGTTTTTAAAAAGCTATCACTGCCAATAAAACAACTATCTACACTAGATTATTACATGAAGATTTATTTCTTTTTTTCCAGAATAATCCATGAGGTTAGAACCAAGTGACAGTACATGTATAATAATGAAAGACTTACAATAAAGGTGAATGTGAATGAGGAAAATGGTTGAGAGTACGTTTGTACCAGTGTGCTCTGCACAGCAACCAGAGACACAATTTATATGTATCTTGAAAATGTGTATATGTACACGTCATGTCATTTTATATTAATCTACTACGGTTTACTAATAAACAGATGTGATAACCATGATCGTAGTAATATGTTTGGCCACCATTCTACACAGCAACCTTTTATAACGAAGAGGCGAAATTCGCCATGTAGATATAATATCAACAGCTATAAAGAAAAGTAAACATGAAAACCTAGGATACCGATAACTTTATCTTCTGATGAGTGAGATTTAATGATCAAGAAAAAAATATGTATACCTTACCGATACGAATGACATATAGCTTCATAACACATGTAAACCTGGTTAACTGTTCAATAATGCCACGCACAGCTGACATTAAATGATGTGCATCAAAGGTTTTACTTTCTCACGGAGGTCACACAGCTGTCATATTATTAGGGTGCGGTAGTTGACGTCACCAATACACTCAATACACCAGATATTTCCCGAATATCTATTTGCAATTATCAGAGTTTATAAATATCGCATTCTGGGATTCATCACAGTTGTCTTCAACTAATTTTCCATTCATGTACAACTATTCACAACAAATGTCACCTTTAGTTTCCTGGAGAATTTTGATTATTACCATTTATCATGTCGATGTATCAACTCTACCGATTCTGGCTGTACCTTTGTTCTTATTTTTCACAAAAGCGTAACCATAGTATATGAACATTACACAAACCCATCAGATAAACGCAACCTTATTTAGTAGGATAATGAATATACGCCCACTCTAATTATGTCAGTAATATGGTCGTTCTACGGCTAGCTCATTTCATTAAAATAATGTAAATACATATACATGTATATCATATGCATTTGCTTCAGCTCCATCAATCAGATAAGTTACCCTTGTCCATCTGTTTAAAGGTTATGTACATCAGTTCTTGATAATGGGCTACACTGCGTCGCTTTCTAAAATATGCATCACTAATATCATATCACATGGGGTACAGACGGGGAACAAGGTACTTGTTGCAGGTCGTTATAGAGTTAACAGCTGGCTTGATTTGAAGTCCATGAGTAGATAAGATTGTCCTATTCCGCCGGGATTAGTCCCAATTTTCCCATTCATCGTCCTGGGGGAATTAAAGGAATATCAGACTTTAATTTCTTTCTTAGGATACATATAGTAATAACAGTCTTGACTTTCATCCCTGTGTAAACATTGTTAACAGTTGTGAAAAGAAGAGGGGTATGTTGAATAACCAATTTTCATAGAAGATGATAGCAGGGCCAAAATCTAGTGTGAGGGACACTAAGAGGTGGGACCCTATTCCTTCCTAAAAGGCAAAACCTACTTTGATCAATCAAGTGACCACGATTATTGGTTAGGGTGAAACACACAGTAAAACTTGCTGGAGAACACTGAACAAGAATTTTGATTTGGCAGGTGGAATTTCATAGTGGTATTTTTGTTAACTAGGTTTATCCTTTATAATCATAAATGAATCTGGTAAAATAAAATGATGGCCGATTATAATAATGTCACATTCTGTGATGGTTTCATCCATTTTGATCAATTATTTCCCATTTCATTACCAAAAAACTAACGATTTCCTAGACCTAAGAAAATGATGCTTCAAGGCACCATCTGATCACCTATCCTATATAGATGGTAATGCATTAAGGCATAACCTACTAAAAATTGGTTGATGTATTAAATCTCTCAGGAATTCTGCATATAGTTTTTAATGATGAGTCACCAGACTAGTAGCCAATGTCAAATAAGGCATTGTGAAAACCATAAAAATTCAGTCTCATGTCTAATTTGTTCAACTAGACTTAATTTGATTTACTTTACTAACATGTTTATCCGGTTGAAACAGGGGCAACTTTGTCTTCTCCATTATACCTTATTAAAAATCTTACATTTCCAGTAGGCTTTGTCATGGCATTCTACTCCTAAAAAAATCTAATTGTGAAAAAGGTGATTTGGATAGGACAAAAGATTTGTTGTTGGTTGTTGTTTTTTTTTTTTGGGGGGGGGGGGGGGGGGGGGGTTGATAGGACAAAAGGGCTGCCACATGAAAATGTATACCCTAATACCAGTTTGAGAAAGCATACCCTTTGCCTGCTTGACAACAATCCTCTGGTTCAGACATAAAAAAACACTCTATTAGGATACAAACAGTTAGAATAATCAGATAGACAGTCACCTTTTTCTAACTCTGACCCTGTCCACTTCCCTTCACTTCTTAGTTTTCTCATTCTTTTTCTTATCTGATCATTTTTTCCTACACTTCCTTCTGCCGTTTTAAGGATAGTTTCAGTGACATCAGGACTAACAATGGACCTTGTTAATATGTTCCTTATGTTCCTTATGTTCCCTAGTTCTGATACTCATGTTGAGGGAAGAATGAGAGGACTCAAGCACTATAGTGACCAGCAGGTCAGGTCATCATATTTTTGTATTTAAAATAGGTACCGATGTTGGATTCTTTACTTGTACAGCTGTTAAAATCTTTCTGGTATGACTCTTCACAAATTCCCCATGTCAATGCTCTGAAACTTTACCTCATCTATACTCTCATTGGATATTGATTCCAGAAGTAAATGCTCAAATTAACTTGTCAGTTTCTTCCTTGTCAACAATGGAGTATCTTCATTCCTCTTTGAGCTAAGGAACACTTTGAATGAGCTCTAGGATAACTCTCATCGGATTGCACTTTTTCGGTGCAACATCTGTCTCAGAGCTTGCAAGGTCCTCAGGCAACATCTTGAAGGGTGTATTGTATGAGTTTTTTACAAGAGCACACTCTGATTCTATGCATAGAACAATGTCAAGCTTCTTAATAGAATAGATCATTAATAGTTAATGATCCTTCAGTATTTTAGTATGTGACTAAAACAGCAACTTAGAATTATAATCTCTCTAAAATAAAGAGGGAAAATTAGTTGTTCTCTGTAAAAAGATTCTTTGTAAATTTATATTTTGCTGTATGTTTTGTCCTTCGGTATTTTTTGTGTATTTTCCATGAGAAAACATGTGACGCAAACTCTGTATAGGCAAAATAAATGTTAGGATGGGTAAAGTATTGTTAGGTGGGGGGAGTAACTAGAAACACACCTTTTTGGGGGGGAAGGGAGAGGCTAAGGAAAAACAGTTTCAAATACTGAAATAAAATGTGGATATCCATGGAAAAATAGAACACTGTTATCCTTGATTTCATCCAGTATTTCTTTTCTGTTTTTTTTTTTTTTTGGGGGGGGGGGGGGATCTGTTGAGAACAGAAGTGTGCTTCGCCTCATAATTCAAATTTATCCAGTGATTCCACCGGAAAGGCAGTCCTGAATAGAAATATACTCAAATATTGTTTCAACTTATACCTGAACACCACCAACATGTCATGATAATACAGGATATCCCTAAGTTGACCGAATTTTCACAACACACAATTTTACATCCCCAAGACGGGAATAATTAGATAAAGTGGAATTTGTGAAAAATGGTATGTTATTTGTTAAGAGAGCATATTGAGGTATCCCTAATTCAGTGTTTTTACAGGATCCAATGTTACCTGATTCTCGCTGTTATACAGTCATACACCCTCGATCCATATCCCACAATTATTGTGGTGAAACAGTTTTTACATATCGTCAAATCGGAAATCCGATACCAGAAAGGGTTATTTCAGATATTTCTACATGTAATGCGAAATAATAGTCAGTTTCTCCAGTTAGAAATCGGAAAACGGTGGTTCATCGGGAGATAATAGGCCGTGTTGCGGCCAGCGAGTCGGGACAGGATCCTTTAGGTCCTCAGGGCGATATCAGGGATGGAATGGTATGAAAATGGTATGTCCCCTTAATAACATGAGAAGTCGACACTCACCTCTTCGCCCGGGCCGACAGTGGTCTCGTCGGTCAGTTTGCGGGCCGCTTCTTGTGCCAGCTTTATATCCTCCTCTGTTACTTCAATGTCAAAGTCCTTCTCCCAGTCGTCATCCAGGCTGCTCACCTCTGACGGGACACGTAGGACGAACACAAGTGAGGACATAAATCAAACAAATGCCAGTCTGTGGCTGAATCCCTAGAACTTATCTTATATTTCATCATCACTAATTTAGCTGTATATAAAGTTCGATCCCTGTCCAGTACAGATTTAGCTATATTTGGAAAAGGTATTGGATTAACTATAGATTAACTTTGATTAGATTTTTCTAGGGCTGAATTTCTAATTATGTACTTTGTTCCATTGTCAACATATATGTTTGTTCTAGATGAAATCAATCCAAACTCAAAGTTCAATGAATCATAAACGATGCTTTCAATTAATATATAATCGTGTTCAAATAAATGAATATGCATGAACCTGTTATCTAGTACCACCCAATATAGTATTTATAAATAACAACAACAACAACAAATCACCCGATATAATTGACCATTAATACGCTAAATTCGCCATTTAATGGGAATGTCTTTGTCAATCTGCAATCAAGAAAAGTAAAAAGTATCATATGAGAGGTTTTTACCTTTACTTTGACTGGAGTCGGACGAGGGGGTGTTGCGGTCCGATCCTACTAGCACCAGATCCCCTTTGTCCCGAGTGGGCACAGATAGACTCTCCTTTGCCTCCTCCTTCGTCTTGTTCTCGCTAGAGGGCAGTGTCGTCGTCCTCTGTGCGCTGTCTTCACCAGAAGGCGTCACTGACTGTGGCTGCGCCTGACCCGCAGGGCCGGCAGCAGCCTGTGGTAAAGTCCTGTCACACTGAGCAGCTGCCGACTGCTCGCCCGTGGCGCCGTGTGTGGTGTTGGCATCCTGCTTGGCATTCTCTACGCTGCCCACTGCCTCCTCCGGCGTCGTCTCTGGTTTGGAATCAGTGGAAGACCAGTCGGTTTTTACAGAGTCACTTTTGGTGCTGTCCGTACTGGACAGGGATTGGACTTCGGGTAGCCGGGAGTCGGTGGCCGTCCCGGCACTCTTCTCCGGCTCGGCGTCAACTCGAGTCCACTCACTGGGGGACGATGTCGACGTGCTTGTGGGCGGCGTAGGCTGCGAGCTGCTCGCCTCCAGGTCTCCCCACTCTGTCAACAACAGTTAAAAAATAGGCACCTTCAGTGTTTATGGAATTAGAAAACAGCACTTCCAAGAGCGGACATTATCTAAGAAGAAAACATATTTTTAACAATAGTAAATATCTAAGTAAAAAAAGACAGGGACTTTTTGGAAAGCAGATTGTCGCTACAAAACGGAGACTTTCGGCAAGCTTTTCTGTCGTGTTTGGAAATAGGGATTTCCTGCATATCTGTGATGGTGTTTTTTTAAAATTTCGTTTATACATCCTGGTGGTATATATATGTGCTCCATGACATGTCTTACTTACAACCGGTTCTGTCTTTTCCATTACAGACGGAAGTAGCGCATATATCATGTCACAGTGCCACGTTAATTCTATCAGAAAAAAAGTTTGTAGCAAAAGTCAGGACCTATAAGGCTCTATATTAGTACAAAATGTGCATATACATAAAATATCATATGGTGGTTTAGGTAGGGAAATCAGGGGACGAGGGAAAGGTTACACTGTGTCGGGTGATTCGAAGTCCCCTGGCATCATATCAATTGAGAGTAACTGTGTTCGCATAACATATGCTCTACGTAGTTAGCAATTTGTCTGCTGCTGTCTGAGATTTATATTTCTTCAGGTGTATTCATTTTAATGCTTGTGGTGTATTTATGGTACGGTTTGGGGGTGAAAAGCTATTCCATATAAATATGCTGAACGGTTTTGTACACTTCTTGTATACATGGCACAATTTGGTTTGTTCATGATAAGTATCCATTGGTCATAGGCCCCTGCGTTTAGAGCCCGAGTATTTACATACTTTTTTAGATATTTCCTAAAAGACAATAAAACCCGAAAATTTCAGGAGTTTCAGTATAGATTAAGCAGAGCAGAGCTCACCATCGTCATCCCACTCCAGCTCGGCCTCCTGTGCCCCGGCGTCGGCCCTCCGTTTGAGTGCAGCTTTGCGAGCCTCATCCTGCTCCAGTTGGTGAACCTTGTAGAAGTATCGCTGCCAGAAGTTGGCGTGCGACACCTCGGAGGGCACGAGTTGTGTGTAGAGGCCGCGCACCTGTACGTTACTGACGAGAAGCTCAGAGATGGCTCCCTTCTGCTCATCCAGTTCGAAGCCGCTCAGCCAGGCCTCCAGTTTCTCTGGCGGCCCGCTGGGCTCGACGCAGTATGTGGCTGGATCCAGCTGAATGGCATGGAGCCGTGCCTGCAAGACAAGATACACCAGACATAGAATACACACACTCTTCTTGGTTATGCCCATTAGAATAGTCTTTTTATGATCAGTTTCTGAGGCGGCGAGTCTCCAACTACATCGAAATGGTCTGGGTATATATATCAAGTCGATTTTTCGATATGCCTATGATAACATCTAAGCACTACTCTAATGTGCCTGAGCGGTTTTACAACTTTTTTACAATTAGGGCATAGTGATGTTTTGTTATTTTTAGCAAACCAAATTTTTGTTCTATACACTGTGACTTGGAAAGTTGAATGTCCACCTGGGTCCATTCCTGCATTAGTGATACATGTGTAGATAATGGATGATTACCGTAAGCCATAGGGCTTCTCAATGCGTGCAACTTGAGACTCTGACCAGCGTTTTATAGCGGCGTGTGTAGGGGGACAGTTGTTAAAACTACTCGTCCTATTCATTAGCTGCTTCAGGCATTAGTTTTTAATTCAAAATACTATAAATATCTCGCCCTTAAGCACACAAGCTACCAGCTCGTTGTCATATATCCGCTCCATACCAATCACAAACACTAAAAGCTTACTCAACGTACATCAGGCATGTGAAAATTTTAGATATCTGAATAATCGCCAGGAGTTTTAAGGCCGCCAAGGCTTCCTAGGGAGACCTGCGAGAGTGCCCATAGAGGGGTTGCAGTGGGCAAAGCCCTCGGAGGACCCTGCACTTTAAGCTATTCTAGAAGAATTTCTGGCCTCAGCTGAGAGCTACAATGGCCAGAATGGTGCGAATATCGCTCATCATCTTTCAGGTTTTCATTCGGAATCCCTACCCCCACCCTAAAAAAAGTTCGCAACAGATTTATATTGGCAGGTAGCTACCTGTATTGAACGATATCAGCCAGGTACTGCTTGTTGGTTGCAGCGCTGGAGAGGCTGGTTTTGGAGTCTATCATGGGAAGTGCTCGACAGACCCAAAACCAGCTCAATTTTCAAAAGTCAACTGACATCGCACTTGCGCTGATGTGGTTTTCACGAGTGCTAAACTCTAATGGGATATAAATCTGATATAATTGCAATGAGATTAAGTTATTATGACTTATGATACAACATCCTAGCTGAAATGTTGATCGAAAACGAACTTTGATGGTTTGACAGGTGCTTGAGCGATACTAGGGGCCGCAGGCACATGACAATCAATTATATTAGTGCATATTGCTCAGCGAACACCTGTCAGTATGTATAACACATTAAAAAACAAAGGCAGTGTTACAAAACTTAATTTCCTCATTAGATTTGCTATTATAAATTTAGTTATAGTATGCATTTTCCACTACATGTAGTTTCTACCCACACTTGCACTGCAACCGCCATGTTGTTTGTTTTGAATCTGGTGGCTTCCCCTCGACTCACTCGACAAGGCAGTGCACACAATCCAGTAATTGACTGTCAGTATGGTTTGAATACTCAACAATAAAGAAAACATTGTGATCCATCATTTCTCGACTAGATATGTCATTTCAAATCGTTCTATGTATTGACAGTGAGATTATGGTTTGGTCTTGCCTTTGAATCTGTCACATATGCCATCTTGTTTATCTATGGTCTATAGCCCGCGCATGCGCTCACTGAGATTACCAAAATCAGGCATATGTATCGATCTGTCCCTGCAGTCTAATTCTCCGAATCCCCTGGTGGGATGACCGGGGAACCAGGATACAGATTTATATTGATTTCAAGAATAACCCTTGGGATATTAAAAGTCTGGAAATCTGGGGAAAACCCATACCTGGTCAAGCTAATATGCGGGTAGCACCAGTCCATAACCATATGCGTGAGTGGGTAAGTATTCCTTAATAAAAGATATGGCATACCAAGTCCAGCTATGCATACTATGAGAAAACGTGGTTACTGAGCCCGTACGGGTGGTCGTTCGAGGTCATTTTATGAAAAAAATATGGCCTGATGCCGCAGGCGGGAGGGCCGTATTTTTTCATTAAATGACCGAGAACGGCACCCGTACGGGCTCAGTCACTACGTTTTCTTATTACTATACACCTCCAACTCATTTAAAATGCTGTTTCATGACCTTTCCTGCACCGTGGTTACACCCCCTGTTCCTGTACAAAGCTAATGACATTCACTATGGCCCGCTAGCGGTAAAAACCCGGCAACGATCGACAGATGACGCTGTAACTTCACCTCCCGGAGGAATTGAGCACTGAAATTTTAACACGAGTACTGCATATATATAATCTATAATCGTACTAAATATGATGAAGATCGGTTGCTTTAAACCGAAGATATCGGCGTTTCAATACGGCGACTTCGACATTCACTGCACACTGGTAGATGCGAGGGTGAAAACTCGGCAACGGTCGACGTGGAGCGGTCTATGAAATGTATGACACAGGACGACCTGGAACTCTGGTAGCCAACGTAATTATGACGTCGACAACGCGGAGCGGCCTAACGGGGAGCGGTCGGACTTGTTGATATCGATCATTCTCGCGGATTTGAGCCATCTAAACGGTTTTACGTGAATGTCACACGTTGACTACCTCGATATTTGGACCATACGCACGTCCAGTTCATACGGGTAAGGCTCAGCATGTCTCTGAAGTTATGAATGGGAGAGAACCACCATTTTGTTTGTTTGTTTTTGACACAGTCACTGCTCTCGCTATGTCGCGATAATGTACGTTAGTGCGACGTAGTGTCTGTAGCAGCGGGACGTACGTTTTTACATGCTTAAGCCTATGGGAATCACTACGTCCTACTACACGGCGGGCCTGAACGTTATTTATGCGATATGCCTAGCAGCGGTTAGTAACCCATGGACGTTCGCCGATAGGTGTATAGTAATATTACTGACGAATTCTCCTATCAAGTGATAAGAGATATCAGAACGGTAATAGTCAATGACATTTTCATTACCATAGTCAAGGTGGTCTAAGACACACATGAATAGCTGTTCATTTGGAGCAGAAGCACCGAAGCTGGGGGTTGTTCTGGACTTAGCCACTTATACAACTTAAAATGATCGATTACTGTGAGCATTAGCATTAGATAGCATAGGCTCAGGTCAGCCCGCTGTTTACATGACCATCCTGCCGAAGGCTGGACAACTCAAGTTTAATCCCCTTTGAGTGCTCGTGGCTCCGCCCAATGTTCACCATGAACGCTATCATCTGAATGCTGACTCTAGGAAGTAGCGACTGTGCAGTTAAGAGGGATTTTTTGTAGCAGCCTCTTAACATCATGTGATGTCATACTCTCAACATTGCCAAGGTAGCAATGTCGGTTGAGCGAGCTGCCAAGCTGTTAGATAGGTATCAATATCTAGGTATCATCTCCAGGCATTTAATTATAATGAAATATCAGAATGAGACTGTTTCGACTTGTGTCTGTTCAAGCATGTGCTAGAAAATGGGGAAAAGTGCGTAAGGCACAGGGTTGACACTTAACTTGCAGTAACATGCAGAGTTTGTGTTCTCTGACTCTGGAGAAGATAATGTACACTTCAGAAACATAACGGTGGTTTGTCCAGGGCTTTATTCTGAAAAGCGCACAAGTGGCCTACAGATGGGTTCCTTACAGTTTACAAATGGTGGTAAAAGTTATTTTGAAATGCCCATTCCCATAGCCGAAAGCGACCAGAAACGTTCTTGTGGTTCAACACCATAATGTTCAAAGTAAGGTGGCAGTAGACTATAGACCTCTTTGAAGCCACCCGGGTGTTGCGCCAGGCAGATTTCATTCATAGTTTGAGGCTTAACTGGAACGAATGTTGCTGAATATACATACATGTGGAAAGTGGCATCCTAAGACCTGGCCAGCATAAACGAAAGTTTCAAGTAAGAATAGTGAAAAGAGTAATGTGCTTTTGTTAATGGGAAAATGAAATACGTGCCATCGAATACTCCCATTTTGTCACGCTGTGTCCATCATCCGCATCTTACTTGAAAATGGATATTTTGCGAAAGGTGTACCTTAGTCATGATTCCTCATATGAGAGCTACTCATAACATGGCTGGTTGAAGAAAAGTGCATTAGCTTAAATTCTATGCTAAAGACAGATCTTTTTGTTATTCTAAATGATAATAGAGAAACTAAATAAGGACGATGAAAGCATACCTTTGCCCTGTCAAAGATGTGTGAGTCTGCTGTGATCGGTTCCCCTCTGTAGTGTTTGTCTTCTGGCTCGATGACCAGAGCTTTCGAAATGCCACCGAGGATACTGCTCATACCATCCTTCATTTTTCTAGTTGCTTCTGAGGCAGTTTCATGCTATGAAAAAATTACATAAAGGAACAGGAAGAGTTACGATTGTAGAGATATGCTCCGTCCATCATCAGTCGCAGCAATTCACAGTTCCCCTCTAATATGAGGACGATATCCGATTCGTCTGATACTGAGACCATGAATCATGTTTACTGAGATAAACATCAGTCCCACAGTTTTGTCCAGCATTTATTGAATATTCAAAGCATGTTTGTATTTTTAACATCTTTTACTTCAAGATACACATTAAAGATAATATACTCACATTTATTTTCTCTCGCACGGCACCTGCAGCAACGGTCGTATCTTTTTGCATAACACTCGTAAACTCTGCAAGATCTTTTTTCATGAAATCTAGAGCTGAGGTAGACTGCAAAGACAAATAATCGTTGTAAGGTTTATAGTAGCCTGAAAATTCGTGTTTGGTTTTTGCTAATTCAACAATTATAATTCTTTCTATGACATCAGGGAATAATGTTCTAATGTAATGTCTTCTTAACCTCTCCCTATTGAGCGCAGCTAGTCCTCGGCAAGACATCTATTCATGTCTCATAATATCCTGAATAAAAGTACATGTATATATCAATAATATATTACAAGACCATACAAGACCACGTATCTCTTATTAAGAGTCAGACAGGTCTACTACCCGTTAAGTATGTATAGCTGAACGTTTTTTCTTCTCAATACATACATGTATACCTATTTCTTGGATGTCTTCTTGTTTCAGATGTTAAATAGCAAAGTCTGTTTACAAAATGATTTTTGTCACTAGGATGTGTGTCTTTAACTCGACATTCTCCATTATCTAGTACTTAGTGGGCGCCAGTGTGTAACTCTTGAGTAACAAACCTCAGCCTCTGGATAACCTCATAAGGTCAGGGGTGGAATTACGAGAATAACGAGCTAGTCAATTGTATCTTTTGATGTAATGAATTAAGACCTAGCTGGATAGTTCTCAGCCAACATGTAGTGTACAATAACCTTTGACCTGATTATTTATTTATCCTACCCCTAATAAAAAACCGCCATAGACTTAACATAGGGAAATTTTATGTGGCAGGCCGTGACATAAAGTGTTTTTTATGCCACTAGAGTAATAACAATATTGACCAATCAGAGAGCAGGATGTCAGCTACTATGTTCTGTTGGTCATTGACTCAATATTTATCTTTTAGTAATACAAAAGCATAGACGAGGTAGGATAAATACGAAACCGAACTTGAGTTAGACTTGTCAATGTCTATGCCACTCTGGTCAGGTCTGCTCCTCACTACACTCGGCTCCGCCTCCTGTAGTAATACGCGACCTTCCCGTCGTGGCATAAACATTGTCAAGTCTAACTCTCGTTCGGTTTCTACTAAGTATTCGATCAGTGCAGTATTCTTTTGAGTAGGCATTTACGATCAATCGGACTTTTATTGTTAATCAAAGTAATGGGAAATATTTTCTTTCATGGATTGTGCATAAATTGATCAACAATCTTAGACACCTTTAGCTCTCTTCTTGGCGCTTAAAATTAACAATAAACTAAAGTGATAAATTAGCAAAACAGTACAGAAGAATTGAAGCACTACCCCAGCCAAAGCTCAAGAACGAAATAAAGATATTGACATGAGTTCCATTGGGCCCAGTGCCACTGACACAGACGTCTATGGAAATGGGAATCATTATTTCTTTCTATTGTTTTTTTCTATTTTGAAAGTTGAAATTCAAAGATGAGACAGATCTAGCCAGTGTACCCAGCCATGTTAGTTCCTGAACAGGAACGGGTTGCTCACTATACTGCTCATAAGCGAGGTCGTTATTTGTAGCTCCGCAGATTTTGACAAGTATATAAAAAATTTAGAATCAATAAATTATAATTTATACCCATTTGTCTTTGCATATCTTCACTTAAGTTTTCATTGTGTATTTAGAGGTAATTTCCCAGTGGAGCTTCCCTGCTTCACAAATCCATTCACTTTGTTCATTCTTTTCGCTGGTTCCTTAATAACCGCACAGTGTCCAACAAATTGACATAGAACAGTTGTTCACCCCTCAGGAGTCAGGGTGAATACTTTACGGTAGTTTACCGTACCTATGAGTATGACATGAGTATGATAGATGGATAGATCTAGATCGTAAGTGAGTATTCGGGTTCACATATTCCACCAGCTGCTGAGACATCGCTTCATAGAAAAAATATGCGTGATCTGACCGTTCTGAGATTCTCGAAAAGACACTGTTATCCCCATCAGATGATGATATATACACGTTTACCTTTGATGTACGTAGTTATCATTGTTCATGACAGGGTGAAAGCACAGTGCAGTGTTCGTAACTGAAATTTGACAAGTTGGCCAACCGTGTATGTAACATAACCTACCTTCTCCTTGGCTGTCTGGAGCCAACCGCCCCACCAACTACCACCACTCGCACTGAAAATGAGGAAGACCGTTTGTACTACATGACAGTTTAGAATATGACAAGGTTAATTTGACAAATCAGTGGTTATTGTGGTTTGTCCTAAATTATGGTCACTTACCTGTCCGCCATTTTTGTTTTGATTTCACCTAGCCTCAATTCGATGAGGATACGCTGAGAAGACGAACACCAACTGATATTCTGATAAATTATTCCGTTTTATGAAATGGGTAATGCTATCGTCTTATTTATATCACATATTATTGAAAAGACTTATGGAAGCAGAATATAACTTAAACACGAAGACGATGATGTAAGACTTTGAGAGTACATGTATTCTAAAACGAAAGGTACCGTCTCCAAGCAGAGGTTTAGTCGCCTGCCTCTCCGTTGAAAGGCAGCTATGGTGCTTGAAGAGCGATTACTGCTCGATGCTTGCGCCCTCTTCAGACTAACTAGAAGTTCTGCTAATCTCCGCGAGATGGCCGTTTCACGGAAAGACACTGGAAATTCGCGTTGATCGCAAACGGGGAAGCTAGTGATGGGCCCTTCTCAGGCTTTACACCACCGGGCAAATTTATTGCAAACTAACCTTATAATTCTGCATCATGCTAATTCCATTTTTACAATAAATATGGTATTCAAATGTTAATTTTGTTGATAAATATGGAAGTTAAATTCTGTAAAAGAAGTGATAAGGCCTACCGTACCGGGGTACCGTACACTGAACAATGTCATTTTGATGAAGATCGAGATTTTTCTCTTTTAGAATAAAAAATCATAGGGAGGGGGTGTTATAACTCATCAAAAATGATGAGATAGAGATCCATTTGATGTACAATTAGATCAGAAACAACCTTATATCTGTAACGAAAGACATCAAACATGGTGTGCCACAAGGATCAATACTTTATTGCCTTTATTGTTCCTCTTATAAGTTATGTTAAATATGTTAATGATCTGTTAAAAGTTATGAAAAATAATAAAGTGATTCTCTTTGCTGATGATACGGTGATATACAGACATGGTAATAACGAAAAATTATTGTACAAGGAGACCCAGAGTGATGTGGATATGTTTTTACCTGGTGCACGCAAAACAAACTTAGCATAGACCCTATTGAGGTATCCCGTAATCCAGTCTGTTTGCAAGTTCCGGTTTTCGCTGATTACCGACGTTGTATGGTGATAGACCCTTTACCCGTAACCCAGAATTAATGCAGTTTAACGGTTTCCAGAAATCTTCAAATTGAAATTCTGATGCCAGAAATGGAAATTTCAGCTATTTCAATTATAAATTAGAAAACTGTGGTTGATGCGGTCGTAGTGTGTCCAGTCTGTCGAGAGCGGAACTTTGCTTTACCCAGGGCGATAACAGGGAGTTTAGTAACCTCTGGAGGGCGTATAAACATAGGTAAGACGAAACATATGTGTTTTACGACAAAGAAAAGGGTAAAGATGGAAAACGAAGATAAACTTTTTATTAACAATAAAGAAATAGCACAAGTACACTCACACAAATATCTAGGTTTTACCCTTGACAGGAACTTGGACTTTAGACATCAATTTGCTACATTGCGAAGAAACATATCTTTTAGATTGTATCAACTTTCTAAGATGAGAAATTATCTAACTAAAAAAGCTGCTCTTTCCATATATACCACTGCCATCTTGCCATATTTCGACTATGGGGACGTACTTTATGATAATGCACCTGCAAAATACAGAGATTCTCTTCAGATTTTACAAAATTGTGCCTTACAGATCTGCCTAAGAGCGAACCCATACATCTCCATAAGAAATTTGCATAGACTAGCTGAGGTGCCACTACTTAAGGATAGGAGAGAGGCTCATCTCTTGAACTACATGTACAAAAGATCAAGATTATCTCAGCATGTACCCCTAATTCCTAGAAACACCAGACTTTTTGATGCACCGGTAATTCATGTTGATCGACCAAATGGTGCAGCATATACCAGATCTGTTACTTATCATGGTGGTAAGAAATGGAGCGCTCTGACGCCCATGCTTAGAAACACTGAAACTTTTGTGATGTTCAAGGCCCTTACTAAGGCAAATATGAGAGCCAAAATCTGGCAAGTCTAGTCTAACTTCAGCAACCTCATTCTGTATTATCTGAGATTCTCATATATGCTGCTGTTGTTTTTCATGTATGCGAATATATACATTGTTTTCCTGGTTGACTTTTCTTTTTCTTTTTCTTTTTCTGCAAAAAACATGATGTCAAATATCTAAGCTCGGAATTTTATGGCTTGGCCATTAAAACCAGCCTCATAATCAGGCTGAGGCCTTCTGCCACTTTGTTGGGTTTAAATGCCAAAGCAAGTGAACTGGTGAAACGTGTGTATTACTTATTGACCCAATAAAGAAATTAAATTAAAAAAAATAAAATAAATAAACATGTTAATCTTATTGAATTAGGTCCGAAAATTGAACATCGTCTCCAGAACTTTTAGCCAGGGGCCAAAATAACACGAAAAGGGTAATTTTCGATATTTCACTTTTTTGTCAACCTTCCATTCATATATGATTTTATATGTATGTTCTACATTGTGGTTTTGAAGGGTTGCCTTTTCTACATGTATATTTCCCGATGTGGAATCTATTTCAGATGTTGTCGTTTGCATACTAAATGTATACCCTACATGCATCCAAAGGGGTTGTTTCACACCACTCAAGTATCAAACTACCGCAATGATAGCCATAGGGAGCCAAAGTGAACCCGCTGAAACCACAGATACCCATTTACAAAACACCATTTCCGGATGTAGGCGCTCAGTACTTTGCCTATGTAGGTTCAAGATTATATGTGTCATTCTCCAATCTTTTAGATCAAAATTTAACTTAACAACTGTCATCATAGTTTCGAAACAGAGTTATTCAGAGACGATAGTAGTAAACTTCACTTCAAAAGTAACAAACGAGACCAAAAACAAAAGTCTAGCCTCAAACCCCCATAGGTTTAGCCTGGAAGCCTGGCCTAGTTAAAGACTATAGGCCAGGTAACAGGTTCCAGTTTTGTGATGCATTATTGGTAACGCCTCCATTTTTCTGTTGCATTGTGGGATTGCGCCACCTTAAATTGGCAGACCACCACATATGCTGGTTCCCGGGGTATCCACTAGGGGGCTCGGCTAGCGACAACGGGAAGTACTACAGTCTAGTTGAAGGAGGTAGGAACCCGTTACCTTAGACTTTAGTACAGTCCGTTGTCACCAGGGCCAGGGCGCACAGGCTCTCATACTGGGACTGTTTTGCGCTGCCATTTTAAGGTGGGAATCCCTACCTTCTTCCCAACATGCACCTGGAAAATGGCGGATCGCTGGTTTTAACCTTGTGTGTATTGCGATCCAGTAACCAGCAATATGATACAGTGTCCCTCTTGTCAAACTGATCCTATAAATAGAACAGCCAACCCTACAATTCCTCTCACTAAAGGTGGATGGCCAGTCAGAGCCATGCTCTGTTAGACCATCACGTACCGTAACCCGGAGGCGGCGCGGTGCGTGAACGGACTACCCGTTACCTGTCCCTTATTTTATTACGGCAGGGAACCAGTCTACCATAGGTTTAGCACTAAGCCTCGTTCTTACTGGCCACCTGAAATGGTGTTTTGTAAAAGGGTATCTGTGGGATCACTTTGGCTCCCTATGATATTATGCACTCAATCTAGGATAAAAGCGAATAATGATGTAAGATTTTACAAATTGTTCATCATGGTGGAAAAACACCTCTTGTTTCAATAACTTATTTCTTTCCCCAAGAAATGTTCTTGTACATCTCTTACCGGTACCGGTACTTGTTTTCTTTAGAAATAAACAATTACAGACATTTTCAGGTCACAAATATTTGTTGAATAGCTCAATTTTGAAAATTCAAAAAAAAAAAATATGTTGCACATTCCCTATGTATCATGTCAAACGAATATAATCAAAATCCATTAAGTTCCAATAATTACACATTTAGTACCTTGCTCAAGTTGTATACGGTAGGCCTAACAGGAAAGCACCAACTTTAGTATTAATCTTTGAAAAGATACCAATCTCTAACTAGAAAAAGGAGAAAAATGAAAATATTGTCATTTTGTTTGTGGTGGAACTACACAAAACCATTTTCCTTGGTAATAACCCACTTCTGATGCAGATATTTAACATTAGGCCACTAAACAAAAAAAAATTGTTTCTCATCACCAAGCCATGAAAAATATGACGAGGGCGCTTTTTTTTATTTATTTATTTTTTTTTTATGGCAGACATACAGTAAAACCCCACATAAGCGGAAACCCTCCGATCCGGGCCAAAGTGTCTGCTTACACGGGGTGTCTGCTTACGCGGGGTTTCCAGATTTTTACTGGCTATACATTTAATGCATCCCTGATATCAGGAGCTTTAATTTGATACTAAATACACATACCTTTCATAATTTCTTTCAAGGTTCATCTATTTAAAAAAAAAAAAAAAAAAAAAAAATCTTCTAAAATCGTTTTTTCGGATCCGTGCGGTGATGAGAAACAAGTGGTTTTTTTTGAGTGGCCTTACTGACTTGTTTTCTTTGGTAATATGTATACAATTATGGACATTCACAGGTCACAAATACTTGTTGAATAGGTCAATTTATAAAATTTTAAAAAAAACCTACACAATCCATATTACCATATGCTCAGGTCACAAATACAAGGGCAAGAGGCAACAACTTTCACACTATTTATAGTCATTTCAAGGTGTTGTCTACAAGTTCCCTTATATACCACAAGCCATAGAAGTAGACAGCAGCTACCTAGTCCCCGACCTTAGGCACACGATGTTCAGCTTCCTCAGAGACAGATGGTCTGGCTTCCTAAGAGACAGGTGGTGCAGCTTCTTGAGAGACAGGTGGTGTAGTTTCCTGACAGATAGGTGGTGTAGCTTCCTGACAGATAGGTGGTGTGGCTTCTTGAGAAGATAGCAGGACATTTCCCGTAGGGAAGCAGGACGTCACATGCTTGTAACATAATCATTTTCTTGATATTTTCATTCATTTTGCCTAGAATCCTAAATATGGAGTGGTACCTATATTCTGGGCATATTTCACATATATAGGCTACCAATAGATATCATTTCTTTTGTCATTGCATAAAAACAAAGAATTTTTAAAATCTTGGAAAATGATGCCTTTGTAGGTATCACCAGCTATATCATGGTTGGCATCTTTTCAGGCAATCCCAGTTTGGCACAGTTGATGCCTGAAGGCATCACCCACTGTGAAAGGGTAATGTTACGTTTACACCATCACACCAACAGTCCAGGCAGTGAATTTTCTTCGTGGCCATACTCCGTCGGTTCTGTCCTAGGACGGCGTAAGGCACTGGGATTTTGAATCGTAAGTCAACTAGGCTGTTGAGGAGCTAACGGGGAGCTGATGGGAAACTATAGTTCTGTCAAAAGATCCAGCACGGCAGTCCCGACGATTACTGTAGCCTCTCTTCTCCAACAGAAGCAGCACAGTATGTCTCCAATGACTGTTGTTCTACATTGGGTTCTGTTTCCTGGTCTTCAGATTCTGAATCATGCAGGTGTACAATGGACTCAACAGCAACAGCAGTCTCAGGTGTATCTGGTGAACCTGGTGGATGTGGAACATCTGGTGCAACATCAGGCTGAACATGTAATAGTAGTAGTAGTCTTCTTGTGTTTCTGTTGTACGAGCGATAGGGGGCGACTGGGCGTTAGTGTGAGTGCCGGGGATCCCCCCTGAGGCTGTTTCAGCCTTGGGCGCGATGACGTCATCGCAGGGACTCCCGAGTCGTCGCACGTGCGTGAGGCGCTCTCCATAGGTGGAAGACAGACTGATTCGGACTTTTGAATTGGCTGGTACCCGCCTGTATCAACGATAACAGGCAGGTAGTGAACGTTGGTTGCAGCGCTGGCAGAGGTTGAATGCTGGTTTTGGAGTCTATCGAAGGAAGTACCCGACAGACCCAAAACCAGCCCAATTTTCAAATGCCAACCGACATCGCACTTGCGGCGATGTGTTTTTCCCGAGCAATAAACTCTAATGGGATATAAATCTGATAAAATTACAATGAGATTATGTTAATATGACTTTACATACAACATCCTAGCTGAAGTGTTGATCGAAAACGATCTTTTATGGCTTTGACAGGTGCTTGAGCGATAATAGGGGCCGCAGGCACTTGACAATCGATTAATATTAGTGCATGTTGCTCAACTATCACCTGTCAGTAGGAATAACACATTAAAAAACAAAGGCAGGGCTACAAAACTTCATGTCCTCATTATATCTGTTATGATACATTTAGTTATAGTGTGTATTTTCCATTACATGGGGTTACTACTCACACTTTCGCCATGTTGTTTGTTTTTAATCTGGTGGCATTGGCTCCAGTCACTTGAGAAGGCAGTGCATACAGTCCAGGAATCGACTGGCAGTATGGTTTGAATACTAAACAACAAAGAAAACATTGTGGCCTATCGTTTCCTGACTAGTTCGCTTACCGAGGTTACCAAAATCTGGCATATCGCATCGATCTGTCCCTGCGGTCATATTCTGCCGAGCCCCCTAGCGGATGACCCGGGAACCAGCGTAACTTTTGAAGTGGCAACACCATCTCCAAGAGTTAAGTCTCCTTATCCTCTAAGGTAAGTTCTCTGATATTAAGGTTCAGATGTAATATTCTTACATTTCTGCTTCTTTGGACGCATTTTCGTGGACTAAGTTATGAGTGTTGAGATGTGTGCCCTTCAAGTTCCACTGCTCGAAGTGGAATGAAGACCTGTCCGCCATCCCGTGCAAAATATACCAAACGTGAAATGCAATCGACAGCAATGGATCTTACCCTGCCTTAACTAGTGCTCGACCTACCAGACCTTAGGTTGACATGAACATCAAATATAAGTTGCCTTAAGTTAACAGGCTCCATTACTCCATGACGCACTCATTGGATGCATCAAACTTGACATGCAGTAAGTCATCGGGCTTCTTGCTTGGACAGGCCTCAAGTTGACGGCCTCTGTGAGAAGTCCCTGATCAAAGCCCATTGACTCATGGTCACAGAGCTCATTGACTCAAGGTGAGTTGAGGTTAGTTGAGGTCTGTGGCGGAAGCCCCGTCTACTTGGAACAAACCCCATTGGTCTTAAGCCCTGGGGGGTTGCTGGGACTGTCATGCTGGATTTTTTGACAGAACTAAACCTTCCCCTACATCTCCTCAACAGCCAAGTCGACTTATGGTTCACAAACCCAACAATTTAAGGCTTCCTAGGGGAAATTGCTGTCGAGATTTGTCGATGGTCTGACAGGGTTGTAGGGACTGTTGAGGTGTTGATGTAAATGTAGCATAAACTCCTTAATAAAATTATTGTTTTTACCATTCAAGTCCATATAGGTGATACTTAAACAGTAGTAAATTATTATGGTCCATGCACACTTTACAGAAGTCCAATTAGGCAAACGGAATCACTACATTTTATGGCCTGTAAGACTATCTCAGTCCTATAAAACAGCAGTTATTTAGTTATTACAGATGTTCCACTTGGCCGTCAGGCATGCGCAAAAAAGGGGCTGACATATCTGGGCTAAGGTATAGGGTCCAGTCGCACTGACGTGACCTGTGCTGTTTGACCTAGACCCCTGTGAGCACTGTGTATGCTTCACTGACTCTCTGAATCTCACTGCAAACACATGTGCATGGCTGTATTTAATAGGAAAAGACTGGGATACACAACTACACATCATGGCATATTGTTAGAGTGTGTATAATAAGTTATATTATATATAGGTTATAGCTTATAGGTATAGGGATTGGGACATTATACTGTATAACTCTGTGTGTGTTTTACCAGTGTATGTAGAGCAAATGCCTGCCTCTCACTATGTGTGTGATTGGAGCTGTGACTCTGTGAGCACATGTGTGTCTGTCACACACAATGTTGACCTGTGCGATTCTATGTGGGCATACTGTATCTGTATGTCTGTATATCTTGCTATCTTCCTATCTGTGTCTGTCTGTTTATCACCCTGATTATGTCCCACCACTCCTCATATTGAATGAAATAGCTGCACTCACAATATATGCATGGTTTATACAGGTATAGTGAGAAAGCTTAAACCCATAAGACAACGACATCAACCACCGATTCTTACCAAACTGACCGATGATAGTAAAACCCAATTGAGATCAAAGGGTGACTGGCCTTTATTATAAGTTTATAAACAATAATGAAAATTTTAATAACTTCAGTTCTATTTAAGATGTCAGAAAACTGTTTTCAGACCTATTATCGCCTCTATGTCCTCTAAAAATCGGTGCATAATACTTAGACGTAGGACATGCAGATACATATCATTGTAATTTAAGAAGCTATTCCACCAAACAGCTTACCAGCCAGCTGCCCATAATTCTCAAAATTCTGCGAGCTGTTCCACCAAATCCATTTCTAGCCCGCTGCTGACCACAAGGCACACACACTGCATCCCGCGAGCGCCAAGTGAATGCTTCCGCCATGCACCGTGGGGGCAGCCCCAGCGGGGCGATCAACATGCAGCACATTTGCTCCTGTCATCTGGTGGAAGTTGGCTACACTAACGTGATAGCCGTGATCTGTATTGGAATGATGAATCCACGTATATTTTGTGAGGAATATTGCGGTTAACCTAACAATGAAGGTAAATGAAAATAAGGCATGATGTTATGAATGTGTATGCTCTGGGGCTAGGATTGTACCCAGAGTACTCAAACTGCCTGAATTTTCAGTCTCTGCTTGGGGGTAGCACATCATGCCAGCCGCCTGTTTTATGTTGACAGTGTGTGTCAAGGCATATGTAAGCGAGTGATCATCGCAGGTCCCAGGCAAACTCTCAGCATTGCTCTTGTATCGAGCAGAGCAGTGTGCCACTGTCTTGGGATTTGTATGGGAATGATGAATGCACGCTAATATTGTGCTGAATAATGCAGTTAACAATGAAGGTAAATAAAGGTAAGCCTTGATGTTATGAATTTTATGGCATGCTCTGGCACCAGGATTCCACCCAGGGTACAGAAACCACTCTCAAGGATAGCCACTCCCGGGGGTTGCCCGTTCCAAGTTGACAGTGTGTGTTGTATGATATGCGGGTAAGTGGTCAAAGTGGATCCTGGCCTAGCTCTCAGCGGCACTCTTGGCGTCATTGACTGGCCCGCCGGCCATGCTAAAATCAATTTAAACAGATTTCTGCCTGCTTTTGCCGGCGATGTTTTTCAGGAGGCAATTTACTATTTTGCGTTCATAACTGCCAGCCGGCCTCCTCGGTGCATGTTGGTGGAACAGCTTCAAAATGTGCTGATGCTTGCCGACAACGGGGTTTAGGAGGCACGGGCCTGAGGTCGGCGGCGTGGGCCATGAGGAAGTCATTCAACATAATGATCTGTTCCACCAAGCAGATTATTGCTGCCGGCACGCAATTAGAGCTGACGTTCATCGCCGAAGACCAACAGGCAACCACAAGGTGCCTTGCTGGGGCCAGCGCCAGCTTGGTGGAGTATCTGCTTTAAATGGCCGACTCAGAATTGGAAACAGTCTGTATAGTACACACAGTGACAATCTTAGAGGCCTATTCCACCAAGGAGGCACAAGCCCAGGCCGGGCCCCTTGTGGTCGCCTATTGGCGACCGGCGGCAATAGCCGGCCCAAACCTCCCGCCGGCGGCGATAATCTGCTTGGTGGAACAGCTCATGAGAGCTCACAGGCCTCTCACGGCCGGACCCTGCTGGCCACCGTGCCTCCAAAACCCCGTAGCCGGCCAGTATCGGCTGACCTATTGGTGGCCGCCGGCCGCCGGCCGGGGACAATACTCGGTGCAATAGCCAATTTTGGAGGTGTTCCACCAAAATATAGTGATAACGACAGAGGCGGCTGGCCAGGTGGCCGGGCTTTATAAGCGCAAAGCCCTGGCAGGGGAAAGCTGATTCATTTGATTTTAAGCCCCCGGCAGGCCGGCCGGCATGTCAAAAGCTACACCAAGAGTGACGCCGAGAGCACGCCGAGAGCTGTTCCCCGGGCGCGCGTTGACAAACACCGTCAATATTGATCTTGCAGGCCCGGAAGGGATACTCGTATGGACTATGACCGAAAATTCGGGTAATTTAGATAGAATTCTAGCACCAGAGTCGAATATACACATTCATAACATCAATCCTTATCTTTATTTACTTTCATTGTTCGATTTTACGTGTATTTCCGCGGTTATTTGACGTCCTCTGGCTGTTTCCTTACAAATCCCGACGTGTGGGCACGCTGCTCCGCTCGATACGTGGTTTTCCCGGCTTCAGAGCGCCGTAGTGTATCGCCGCACGCCACGCCGCCTATCGGATCGATAGAGAACCTCGGGATAGCGCGTTAGTGCCGCCAACATCCACCAGACGGCAATAGCAAACCCACCCGGGTGTAACGCCGCGCCGGGTCCGGCCGGCTCCGGCCGGCTCCGGCCGGCTCTATGGGCGCTCGCCGGGCGCCTTGTGTACGCCTGTTGGTCGCCTTGTGGGGCTTTGGTGGAACAGCTCCTAGAATTTAGGGGTTTAGGGGCGGCCAGATGGCCAGCCCCGGCGGCAAACGCCTGCTGGAGGGCAAAAACCCGCCTGCTGAGGGCCTTTTTGGTGGAATAGGCCTCTTAAGGTCAGGCAGAATTGGTCATTATCCACATGCTAGGAATGCCCGACCCAGACCCGATCAAAGTGTATTCTGTATGGACATGAAGCTGGCTATAGATAACAGTGGTAGAGTGACACCCATGTGTGCCTCACCCAGACGACCGCGACCGCGACGCCGTCTGGTAGCTACAAAGTGTTCTATCATCCCGGGCCACTGTCTCAAACAATGTCGGTCTGCAGTGACAAAAATGTTCCCAATTTTCCTAGACACTTAAATTAAAGTGTTCCAGATAGGTTTGCAATAATAGTAATGCAAGGGGCATGTGTCATAAGGCTTAGAGATTGGTGAGATTGTCATGTCAGGGAATACTTTTTTTTTTTTTTTTATTCAGCAAACATATTTAACGACAATAAATATTCGTCTACAGCAGTGACGATCTTCCATATATATGTCACATGGATAGGACAATACAGAGGACTAGGCAAATATATACACAACAAGACAGGACAATACATGATGTATGTTACTTACTTGCATTAAATTTGAAGTTCATTCTCTTGAATGAAAGGATTTACATCTGTTTAACTTAATTGTAATCATATATTCTAATTTTCATCTTCTCTATAGGGATTTTCTTGCAGGAATTCCTTTATTTTACATTTAAATAAGTCCCCTCTATCAAGTTGCTGAAGTTCTTTGGGCAGAGAATCCCAAATTATATTTCCCCTATATAATGGAGATAACCGGTACTTCTTTGTCATAGGTCTGGATATTTTCAATCGTACTTTATTCGTACTTATGATGATCTTTTCAGACTCAGACACCGCCCCAGATTTAAAATGCGGCGTCACAGTGACAAAACGTTTGACGTTATTTCTGATCATGTTGAATAAGGATAGAACCACAATTGAAAGAATTCTAGATCTGCCAGTGATAACTAAAATGCAATGGACAAATAAAGATGTAGTATTACAGGTTACCTACGTATGATTTCAAATGTCCTTCTTCTATCTCCTTCAGGCGTTCATAAATTACACATTCGTATAGCATTTTTACAAATAGATAGAATTCAATACTTTGTTCATCTGTTGTTTATAAAAGCATGCTCCCTTTCCTTTATTTCTCAAAAACTTCATACACACTGCGAATATCCTTCTGCGATGGATTCGGATTGTGCTCCTTGTTAAGCAATCAGTCCTCATACATTTTCAATGGGAACATTTTGTATAGGAATGGATAATAAAACATGATTACAGATATGGAACACAGTATAAATGTAAGTTAACGTTTTCTAAATCCATAGCAATCTCTTCGGAGATGACATGAGTAACGTATTTAAGAACGCCGGATTTAAGGGCCAAGTGCATTTCATTTTTATAGATCGACCGATTTCATTGATTTACAAAATTCCTCCGACCCTGAGTTCTTAACGGAGCTGTTCTTAACGAATATCTCTAAAATATCAGATGCATAACCGGTTTGATTGGATTAAAAGGTAGGGCATTTCTTTAATCTTAGAATTCAGTAAGCTATTATAGGAAAGTTGTTACACATAGAGGGGAAACTGCGATCTTCGAAGCAAGGGTTAATTTAGTTGCTACTTAATGCTGACTTAGGGATATATTCATTTAATTTTGCATATACATGATGGAATTAACCGAAACAAACAAAATATATTTGTCGTCAAAGTTTATTGTTGAGATAATGAAACGAAATATGCCAAGCTCCAGTAAAGATTTGTTCTTTTAACCAGAGATGCTGGTCATGAATACAATTATTTGTTGCGTAATTTCTTTCTTGAAAGTGTTACTCTTTGCTAAGGCACTGGGTGCAATTGACTTGCATCGCTTGATCATTTTGCTTCAGATTCATGAATAAGTCTCTTGTATATGGCTTTAAGTTTGAGTATTCTGAAGATTTAAAGTATCAGGAATCATGCCTAAGCTGCTTAAGCTTCCTCCTCTAAGTCATCTTCTTCCCCGAAATATTCACCTTCATCCTCGGCAGAGGCATCCTGATACTGTTGGTACTCAGATACCAAATCATTCATATTGCTCTCAGCCTCGGTGAATTCCATCTCATCCATACCCTCACCAGTGTACCAGTGAAGGAAGGCCTTGCGTCGGAACATAGCAGTGAACTGCTCAGAGATTCGTTTGAACAATTCCTGGATGGCAGTGCTGTTACCGACAAAGGTGGCTGCCATCTTAAGGCCTCTAGGTGGAATGTCACAGACAGCGGTTTTCACATTGCTGGGGATCCACTCAACAAAGTAGCTGCTGTTCTTGTTCTGAATATTGAGGATCTGTTCATCTACTTCTTTCATTGACATGCGGCCACGGAACATTGCGGCCACAGTTAGGTAGCGCCCATGACGAGGGTCGCAGGCAGCCATCATGTTCTTGGCATCAAACATCTGCTGGGTGAGCTCAGGCACAGTAAGAGCCCGGTACTGCTGGCTCCCACGGGAGGTGAGTGGGGCAAAGCCTGGCATGAAGAAGTGAAGACGAGGGAATGGCACCATGTTCACAGCTAGTTTTCTAAGATCTGCATTCAGCTGACCCGGGAAGCGAAGGCATGTGGTGACTCCTGACATGGTGGCAGAGACCAGATGGTTGAGGTCGCCATATGTGGGTGTTGTCAACTTTAATGTGCGGAAGCAGATGTCATAAAGTGCTTCATTGTCAATGCAAAATGTTTCATCAGTGTTTTCTACCAGCTGGTGAACGGAGAGAGTGGCGTTGTATGGCTCTACAACTGTGTCAGAAACCTGAAATATCATCACATATAAACATTAGAAAGCTTACCTTATTTCCAATGATCAGCAGATTACAAAGAGTTGAATCCAAAAATTAGAAACATTTTTATATTTCTACTTTGTTATTGATATGTGAAGAAATTTTTATAAAAGCAGACTTTAAGAACACATTTTGTCTACTTCTATCATATGATTATTCTTTGTTATGCTGACAAGAGTGAGATTAGGGTTGAATTCACAATCATCATCATATACCTAGTGTATACTGAGATATATTCTTAAATTGACTTGCACGATCTCGATATCTAATCAAGGTCTGTGTCTTCTGATGTATTTTATTTTGGGTAATATGAAATATGACAGTGCTGTACACAGGAATTAACATATATGAATGAATAACCAATGTATGAAAAGTCACCTTTGGGGATGGAACAACTGAGAATGTGTTCATGATCCTATCAGGGTACTCCTCACGAATTTTGGAGATAAGCAGTGTTCCCATACCAGAGCCAGTGCCTCCACCTAGTGAGTGTGTAAGCTGGAAGCCTTGGAGGCAGTCACAGTTCTCAGCTTCTTTTCGTACTACATCTAGAACTGAGTCTACGAGCTCAGCACCTTCTGTGTAATGCCCCTTCGCCCAATTGTTTCCGGCACCTGACTGACCAAACACGAAGTTGTCTGGGCGAAAGATTTGTCCAAACGGACCAGATCTGACTGAGTCCATGGTCCCAGGTTCCAAGTCCACAAGAACTGCACGTGGCACATACTTCCCACCTGAAAATATGTATTTACAAATAATTTTAGGGAGGAAAATGGTGCTTTCAGCACACTATCGATGACCCGCTCAGGCTCTACGGAAATAAAATGAAATCATTCAGACATAATCAAGTGGCTGTTTAACGGAGAGATTTAGCCAGGCATGTGGGTTACCTCTGTAAAACTTGTTGTATATGCATGCCTTATTGTATAAAAAAAAATGCATAGCATTATAGTAAACGAAATTCTCTCAAATTAAAACTGAACTGAATGATAGAGCAATACTTCTTTACGGTTGCAAAAACTTAAGTATCTCCATATTTTATGTCGTTGTAGAATATTAAAGTAATTAGTTACAATGATGACACTTCTATTTTCGCATGAAGGTGTATTATCTGGATGCTACAAACTAGCTAATTGTTTTTCAGTATGTTTTACTCATTCAAAATAAGAACTATATTTCCTTCTATTACTGACTTACCGCTAGCCTCTGTGTAATACACGTTGATCCGCTCCAGCTGCAGGTCCATGTCACCATGATAACTGCCAGTGGGGTCAATGCCATGTTCATCGGAAATCACCTCCCAGAACTACAAAAGAAATCATCAAAGTTAGACAATATCCAATAATATAGCGTTTATTAGAGCGTGAATGCATGTGCCATATACATCGCCTAGATGTTAGAGTGGACACACTGAACCTCCAGCTGGCTACCAGAAAACTATACTTTCACTATCTGCATGCTATTCACTGTGATAGCGAGAACAGAGCAGGGGGCAGTATCTCATTGTCTTAGAGGCATGATCAACTGAAATGGCAAGTTTCTGGGTGCAAGTGGGTTACAGAAACCTTTCCATTGACTGAATGTAACCCAAACCTTTTAATTGTTATTCATTTATAATAGCACTCTTATTCATCAATGATGAATATACTTTTTGCTGATAGTTATCAAAGGTAACAGCTAACGGACAATTATGAAAGATGGTTTGTAATAAACATCCGTATTCCTCAGGGGTTCTCGTGAGGGTAGAGGGGAAGAGGAGAGGTGGGTGGAGGCCGAGATAGGAAGAGGGAAAGATGGCTAGATGGGTGGAGGGGGGAGGGTAAAGAAAGATGCGGTTAGATAAATTGGCAGAGGAGTGACTGAATAGAACATGCATAGAGGGAGAAGGAGATTTATCCTAAATGGGGTTCTATTGAAAGGTGTAAAACCTGTCCATCCATCCAACGAAATTACTATCTGCCGAAGATCTAGGATGTAATAAAGAGGTGCTAATTCTAATGAGTCCTCTGATTCAGCCCGAGTTATTCATGTGTTTTGTCATTTGCTTTCATGAACTTTTCCCGTGTTACTAGTTCATGATTTTATTTGTTTCTTTTACTGAAAAATACACCATCGATGTTACTTATTTTTCTCCAGAACAATGTACATGTTGTTCCTTTGCTCATAAGGTCATGCGTTGTATATCAACTGAGATGGAAAGTTAAAACACATAAGCAAAACCTGTACAAAAGAAGATTGAATACCGAAGGAATCTCTCTAGTACCACTGTGGGTACAATCCAAAACGATCTAGTATCGATGTACTCAGAGTTTAAATTAAGTGTTTTAAATAAAGTGCTGTGACTCTCGTAATCTAAATAATAACCATATGAGCTATGTAGAGGACGAAGGTCATCCTCATACAGCTAGGCCTATACGTGCAGAAATATTTACCGAGAATTGGCATAGTTCAGAGTGTAGAATAACTGACCCTGTGACCTAGGAGCAGCCTGTCTGCATGATGTGTATATCCATGCACAACACGACCCGACTCGCATGCCCTCACATATCTATACACCAATGCACCTATATTTGTACAGGGCTTTATATGTATGGCCTAATCTCTGAGTCCATTAAATGTTTAGCCCTGGATAACTCTTGATGTCTCATGAACATAATTTGTTTTGTAATGGGATGAAGGTTATTACATGGGCTGTGGGCAGGCTTCCGTGTGAGGTGGGGATGTCACAGGTCTACATGGAGCCATAGTAAAACTGGCGTGAGAAAGGTTGCGATGGACTTCCAGTGCCAAGTAATCCCCTCTCGCGTGATGAGAATGTCATACACAATATTGACTGGTTCCAAATACAAGCGGCCGTATGCTTAGAGGAGTTGACGCGTAGTAATATCAGAGCGTATGCGAGGGTATTGGGTAGGGTTAAATTCGAGGAATTGTTTTTTTTATGAAACCAGTCTATATAGTATTTATCATCCACATTTATTCAACTGGTGGCGTGCCAATTATAGTACAATTTAGTTATGCATTACTTTTTCATACACGCTATTTTCCTGTATGCGCCGCTTTTTACAACCCGGAGCATATAGCATATCCGTATAAACACTTTGCATTAGGTGGATCCATGCTAAATACGCCTTTGTCTGAACACATCTGGGTTCTTTATCAATTTCGCCTCAAAACTATTCATCGAAATGTCTCAGAATATACTTAATACTCGAACTTTTAACATGGTTCTTTATAGAATGCGTTGGAGAGGGGAGATGCTCCCTACAACACCGGTGTTCGTGGTATGTCTGAGGTGTCTGAGTTACTCCTCTCGTCTCGCCGAGTAGAAGATGGTTACTCATGAATATACATGTGAATCAGCGAGAGACTCAGATGGTAGCTGTAAACTGACGTGGTGCTTGGTGACTAGAGGTAGAAATACGCGTTGCAGAATGGGCAAGGCACCCAGTCTCTCTGTGCCTTAACAATGGCAGTTAGTCATGCAAATATGACTCCTACAATTTTCTAATGAATTATCTTTCTCGGAGGGGCCATCAAATTGAATATAGGTCCCCTAGCTGAATTTGCTATTTTAGTATATAGCGGTAAACACTAAACTTTCTGTGTAGAGGTCTAATGAATAATACGGATTTGCAATGATGCACAGCATCCATCACTATGAGCAGAAAGTTGTTTACCACAATACAATGTATTCAGGATGTCATTCGCTTGGGTATACATATATAGGTGCGGTTTCTCTCCGTGTAATAACTTATATAATTGGTCCAAATGCTAGATCGTGTGTACACCACTCTATAAGATCAAGTGGGAAGGAGCTTGGGGAAGAAATCCTAGGAATATCATATATATATATATATTCTGTGTTATAACACAGTACCTGTTATACATGTCAGGCTTACATCCTAATTGTAAAATTGCGGGAATACTTCTAGGAGACGTGTGGTGACTCTCAGACTAGTAAATAATGTCAACAGTCTCTCCCTGGCCACCCTGGCATGCATACTCGCCCTGCACGCGCCCACATCCTTGCAATGGTCTATATTCACATCCTGCTCCTACAGTCAGCTTGAGCTGACCTACATCTTTGTATGCAGACCATGACTAAGTTCCTCACTGCCACCACCACTCCCTGTGGTGCTGTTAAAAGGGTAGAGAGATAAAACAGATGCGGGACAAATATTAGAGTGAGGAATGTAGGAATGAGTGGAGGCCTCAGGATAAAAGGGTGGATCGGAGAATGGACGAGAAAATGAAGGGAGTCAGGCAGTTTTTGAAATTTTTCATAAATTAGGAATTATTGAGTTTCTCTTAAAATAATCAAATTCCACTGGTGTATGTTATTCATATCTCATTAGGTAACCAAGTCTAAGTCTAGTTTTTCTATCGAAAGAATTGAAAGACTTAGGAAAATACTGAAATAACACCCTATTATGTGGTGGTCTAACCTCTATTTAGCCATCTAGCCATCTAACTTTCTCACGGTGACCTCCTGGGGGAATCTTTTTGGACCAGGCCATATGCAACATCTGGTGCATTTTATGGATACCCGACACATTGTGTTGTTTTTATCACAACCATTCTGCAATACCACATAATTGCATCAAATGACAATACATTTCAATATAGTTGCATTAGATAACGAAATCAGTCAATACTGCCAAGCTGTCGAAACTTCATATATAAACAGGACACAAAATGAGTCTGGCCCATGGTAACATCTCCTTTTACTTTACCATCACAATAGAATAGTACCTACAGCTACTCGGAATAGTATAACCAGGGAAGGATTAATATGGGGAATAGAAACGTTAACGTGTGGCCACATTGTGGCATGTTTGAATTACGTAGTACACGACAATTCTCTTTTCTACACCGAAAGAGGTTTCTACTTGTTGCCAATCCCTAAGTGGATATTTTAGTGTAGATTTGGTCGATGTGATGTGTACACTAGAAGTAACCTCCATTGCAAATCATATTATTTTAGCTCGTCTGGATGGATGTGGTGGTGGTGGCGGTGGTGGTGAGCAGAGGAAAGGTTGGGCAGGGCCAGAGACTAGACCTGCGGCCCAACCCAATGAGTCACAGCCCAAAGTGACTACACACAGAGAATACCCGAGTGGACCGGCTGACAGAAAATCACTTCTCTCCACGAGTACACTACAAGTAAACTAGCTCGGTATACTTTCCTGTTCAAAAAGAGTTACCTATTGATGATAAGATTACCTTAGAGCCGATCTGGTTGCCACACTGGCCAGCCTGGAGATGGACGATTTCCCTCATGGCGACTTAGTTGTGGAGTTTGTGTGAATTTAACGGTGGTGTATAGAGCAGCAGCTGGATGCTAGTTCCCTCTCTCAGCAGCCGTGTTGGATAGAGGCTGACTCACGGAAGCCTCGCGGCAGGATGAGATGTGCCTGCATGGAGGGCGGGAGGGAGAGGGATGGAGGGCAGGAGGTTGGGGGAGGGAGGGGGTATGTGGGCAGGCGCGTGTGAGCGAAGGTCATTCTCCAAGCGCAGACCTTGTCACTTTTGAAGCTAGCTGTTTCTACTATGGGAACATATGCTTAGAGAAGTGCAGTGTACAGGAGTCTGGGGCTTATTAACTGGCTAGTGTCCTATAGACCCTATTGATGTATCCCAGAATTCAGTCTGTTTACAGGTCCCGGTGTGCGCTTGTTACCGACGTTGTATGGTGATAGAACCTTGAACTGTAATCCGAAATTATTGCAGTTTAACGGTTTTTATAAGTCTTCAAATGGGAAATCCGATGTCAGAAATGGAAATTTCAGCTATTTCTACGTATAAATCCCAAATTATATTCAGGTTCTTCAAATATCAAATGGGAAAACTGTGGTTCATGTGATCGTGGTGTGCCAAGCCATTTGCGAGCGGAACTTGTATTTACCCTGGGCGATAATAGGGAGTCTAGTAACCTCTGGAGGGTGTATGCCCTGGTCCTATACCTTCATACCTCTCCACCTACCCCCACCCCTCGTGCGCGGGATACAGGACCTGTCAGGAATTGGGGAACGTCAATATACTATTAAACTAGTTTGATATTCTAATGAATGGTCAGAATCAAGGGCTAGGGCAAGTCTATCCCAGGCACTACGTGATATTTATGGCCGTTACGCATAATGATGTGGTATATATATATATATATATATATATATATATATATATATATATATATATATATATATATATATATATAGCTCGAGTTGCATTATACCATGCTTTATTTAATAGGCATAGAAAATATATTTGTATTTAGGCCAAGCTCAGGGCCTAGCTGTAGGCCCAATCTATTTGACCGTACCGTCTTGTATGATGACGTTCGAGTCGTTTTATTCATTTTTATTTTTTCCTTTTTAATCAGTGAATTGACTTTTTAATCAGTGACTGCTTTTACATCCGGATCATGTAAACTATATGTTTCTGTTGGTGAGCATCATGTTTCCATATGGCATCATAAAAGATTGAAGATACTTCTATTAGTAATAATCCATCATGTGTAATGATTATTACATCGATTTAAAGCAATCAGGCACATGTTCATGAATAATCAGAACATTCCGAAAACGTCACTCGTACAGAGATGTAATGGAGACTTCTCAATGCTTGTAGAACTAAATTTTTTTAGTTATGAATGTATTGAGACAATCGCTCGAAAACTACTATGATCTAATATGATGTTTCAACCTATAGCTTATAGCCACCGATTATGGCATCATGATCTAGCACCGCCGACCAGTTAGGAGACACTTCTGGTGCAATAATCGTCAGGTGGAAACAACAAGTAGTAGATCAACAGTCTTAATCGCGTGATCTACCAAGCCTCAGCCAGCGCCGATCGATGGCATTGTGGTGGATGTGTGGTCGTTGGCGAGAGTTGCTGGCAACTATCTGTTTGGTGGATCAGCAAATAAACCAGCCACGACAGTTGTCGCCGACCGCCGGCCCACTGTCGTGCCTCTCAAGGCCATGCTGCAGCTGCCATCTCTGTGTGTGCGTGTGTGTGGTACATGTGGGGCGGTGTGTGTGTGTGTGTGTGTGTGTGTGTGTGTGTGTGTGTGTGTGTGATGTATGAGATGTGTGGATGTATGTGTGATGTGTGTGATGTGTGGGGTGTGTGTGTTGGGTGTATGAAGCTTCTACCTATTGATACCTAGAATTACACTGCCATAACATAGTAGTGAAAGATTTTCCATTTGGTACAAGGAGTAGATGTGTAGTGTAATTTACTATATACCCATGCCGTATATACTGTATATACGCACCGTTTCGGCATATGACGTAAAAATACTGTACGGACCAGCGGTCCGTACACTAAAATACAGACCACCTTGCCATACACATTTATCAAAATTTTGGTTGTTAAGAAAAATGAAATTGATTTTTTTTTTTAATTTCGGATATATAGTAAATATATAACGTCCAACCATGCATGTACAAGTCACAGAACTCGATGATAATTTACCGCTTGTACGGAACTCGGCATAAATGCCTCGGTCTGTACAAACCGTAAATTACCATCTCATTCGGTGAGTTGTACAGCATGGTCAGGACGTTCTATATAAATATTGTAAACATTTGTGTATGGCAGCTGCAGCATGGCTTTGTTGGACTACATTCTTCTTAAGATTCACCTTTTTGAGGTCATATCTTCGAATTCTTACATGTTTCATCCTAAACAAAATACATTATTATTTCTATGAATCTTTTCGTTTTGTATAGCCTATGGTTCCAGCTTAACCCTTTAAGGTCGGGTACCAGTGGCAAAAGTATGTGACAAAGGGCGGGTACTAGTGCTAATTAATACCGCCAGGGGGCGGGAAGTCTTAGGCCCATTGTAATAGTTCTATAGTTTAGGATGTGACAGAATATGCAATCATTGATCTTATTCTCCATTTCACCCAGAATCATTACCTGGGTGTTACATCTATATTCTGTGGAAATTTCATGATTATATATATCCAATATTTCCTATTCTATTCCACAAAAACGAAATTTTCCAAATTTAAGAAAATGATGCCTTATTTTCATCACCCGCCCCAGCACCGATGGGTCGGATTTTTAAAACCTGCTAAATCGCGCTTTCATCCTGGGATCAGACACCCAAAAAATTGATTTTAGGATAATACTTCTTTTTATATCTTATATTAGTTACCCACAAAGTACCTTCCAGAAAAAGTTTATTCCAACAAAATCAGACTTTAGATTTGAGAGCCTTTTGAAATTGTGTATAATACTGCATGTGCACCCCCTAAAATATTTGAAATTTCAAGAAAGGTTATAAAAGCTTATAATTTGAGAAAAAATATTATTATATGGTGACATATGTTATATTTGACTCTAAACACTTTTATCACATATTAGATTTGAAACAAAAGCTCTGAGCCATATTTGGGTATGGGCCACACAGGGGTGTCAGACAACACGAGGGGTGTCGGACAACACATTTTTAAAAATACACAGAACAATGAATTAAATAATATCAGTAAATATAATCCTTTATAAGTGATAGAAATCTACATTTTTCAAAGCAAACCACTCAATTACTGATAAGAAACAACCCTAAAATCATGACTTATATCAGAGCATGTTGTCCGACACCATGGTGTTTCGGACAACACATTTTCAGTTTTTTAATCACAAAAAGTATATTTTTTCATTTAGAAAAAAAATAACCTGGCTATTTATAAGTGGTAGGGACACTTAACATATAAAGGGATATTTGTTCTTCTATTATGACTATCGTTTCTTCTAGACATCTTTTAACAAGCATGTTCTCTATCACCCCAATTTTTGGAAAAATATCATCATGGAATCAGAATGTCTTAATATCAAATTTTTTCACTGAATTGATGTCTCCCCAATAGACCCGCATAGGGTTCGCGGGAGAAAACCCAACTCAGAAGAGGAAATTTTACACGATGAATACCGCTTCTAGTTTACATACATCCATAGACGACTACCAGTGACCGATAACATAACCAAAGAACACGGTACAGCCTGAAAGAATCCACAATTAAGTTTGTGAATGGAGCAAACCGCCACATAGTGGAATCCCCATACCCTATTGGCCGTCAAGGGACGCTGTAAATACGCCTGACGAGACATATTCTGTCAAAACTAACAAGTAAGAATGGAGAACACCCAAAAAGATGCTCTCTGTAGATTCTATATACTTCAGAACAACTCCTTCCTCCCACCACAGAGGGCAGGAGCAGCAGGGAAAGTTAGTTCACTTTTTACACACCAGATGGCTGCACCACTCTACCACAGAGTGGTGGCGCCACCGAAAGTGTCAACAAAAGCTTGGAATAACAAATGCAAGGATTGGTTAACAAACAGGTTCAAGTGCCTTTGTCTGTGGAAACAGCCAAAGAAAATGCATGAACCAGGTCATCTGACCACCACCAACCAACCACGGTCAAGATCTGAAGAAGTCCGATGATATTTCGCGGGAACACGGCTGAAATCCACGTTCGAATCGGTCACTTACTCGCTAGTCGTGTACAGCCCATTCAAGCAACCTTAATATCAAAATGGATAGTCCGATTGTGTTGAAAATTTCTCACTATCTATTTCATTTGTTTTGTCCTCTGAAAATCAGGGTGTCAGACAATATGCTGTATGGGTCTCTATGTTGGAAAATTTGAAGGTCCTAGATAGTTTTGACCATTTTAATATTTTTTCAAACTTTAACCAATTTTCAAAGCTATATTGTCAACACTTCTCATGACATATGTTTTATCCAAGTTAAAAGAAACATTTAGCTCAACATTGTGCCTCCCAGTTTTTGAAAAAAAGAGTGAAAATCATGGAAAACACCTTTTTTGTTGATTTTAGGAAGGAAAATTTCCTTAAGAGCTATACAAAACCCTATGTTGGAATGAAAGACTATCAAAAGATGCACCAAAAACTGTCACTTTTACATTGATGAGATACGTTTATACAACATCAGCCTTAAATAAGCCTATTTTTGCCAATTTAGCAGGTTTTAAAAATCCCACCCCGATTCTCTGTGCCACTGACAAAATGTCTTCATGCTGAATTAATCAAGTAATGTGATCGACCACCTCCCCGTTAGATAACCAGTACAGATAGAGAAATAGCCGACGTGACAAGGCCAGCATCTCTCATATCAAACATAGATCACATTCCATTTGGATACACTATCTATACATACTGATCTATACAGATATACATACTAGGAAATTCATCACCATAAATATAATATAGTACAGTACAAGTCAGTAAGTGAGGTGTATTATACAATAGTGAGGGTACAGGTCATGGCGGGGCGACAGTACAATTGATGGGGTGTGTTGCCCAGAGGAGTTCCTCATAGTTATTTGTGGAGTTCATAGGTTCGCTATACCCTAAAGGGCTTTTGTGAATACTTGCTTGCTTTCAGCCATCCAGATTGCTTCTGGTAAGTTGTTTACCTTTGTCATTCCACAATTTATAGTATGGAATTTTTCCTTTGTCCAGTCCTAGATTTCATCTAGGCAGTTCTGTCTCTACTTCCACAAGAGTAACGGAGACAACTAGGTTGTCCATGTACATTTTAAAGTTAAGCCCGATGCGGTTGAGGACTTCCGACAGGTCACCCATGTAATAGATAAACAGCAACTAACACAGAGCCCTGTGGGACGCTGTAGACCACACTTGACCATTCTGAAAGGGTATCCCCAAATCTGGTGCATTACTTCCTATCTATAAGATCAGAGTTTAGCTAAAGCAAGTTTTTGGTATCGAGATTTAGTTTTTTCAGCTTATTGAAGTTATTCAGGAGTCTCCTATAATGCACAATGTCGAAGGCATTGCGGAAGTCTGTATGAGGATAGATGTGCAAATGTTAACACAGCCCAAAGGCTTATATATTCTGATATCTTTGAACAAGTTGGTAACAAGTTCGGGTGACACTACAATTGTGGGGTGTTGCACATCCTGTTCCGTGCTGACATCCTCCTGGTTGAGATAGGTGGGACTGGCCTGCGGGTCTATATGCCTTGCCAATTTATCGCCAACATTTGCAAAGTAGCTGTTTATAAATGAGGGTGCGGAAGTTGGGCCAATTAAGTCTCCTGTCACTGCGTCTTTAATTACGGGGGGGGGGGGGTGGGGGGGGGGACTGCTTAGACAGTAGGAGAGGTTAGATTGTTAACAGCACGCCAGAACTTGTGGGGTTTTTATTCTCACTTTTGGTGAGGTTTTCTTTGACTAAGTTTCCCTTGACAGTTTTTACACTGCTACCAATTATGTTCCTCAATTGTCTTACCCATTTTAGGTGTTCAGGGTTTTTTGTTTTCATATAACTACTGATACTATTTGCCTCCCATAGATGTACTACATGATCTCAGGAGTCATCCACTTCGCCTTTTCATTCCTTATATGCCATGTTTACAATGGGCAGGTCATATGTAGCCTGAGTGCAAAAGATTGGTCGGCGATTACCATTATTTTCATTGAAAAACAGCGTTTATTCTGACCGCATTCACCAATGCGCACGAACAATATCTCAAGCAGAACCACCGACTGACTTTTGTACAGACCATAAAATTTGTGGCTTTTATCGTTGCCAGTTGGAAACGTCACATAGATGTCTAATGACTTCTTATGGTTCTCAAGATTTACATATACCAAGCTTTGTATCCCTACAACACTCGTGTTGTCCGCAGTAAAATCTGTTTTTTATTTTAATTCGCCAAGGTAAGTCTCTACGATTCAAGTAGCAATTATATATCACATTTCAGAACTGTCTATTCTTTCATGCCGATGATACAAAATGAAATTTGGTGAACGATGAATATTTCAGAGAGTCCTTGCTCATCCTGATCGAGGAAAATTCTTATTGATTGTCTATGGTAGTTGTGTACTGTAAAGATGAAGTACAACTCTCCCTGTTGTCCTCTAAGGTTTCTGGTCGTAGGTGATGCTCGTGTTCGATAAGTATGATAGAGATTTATGTAATCCAGGTAATCTAGGTAGAAAGTCATGCTGGAGTACTTCATAGCAGTATCCTCAGTCCTCTAATATTTAATCATTTTATAAACGATATAAAATATTATCCTTTTTTAAATAATCATATTTCTTATGCAGACGATCATGTCTTATACAATACTAATGATTGTAGATAGTATTATAAACAGATTACAACACGATATGAACCTTCTTGAAACATGGTGTACGGAAAATCGTATGAAAAAAGGTGAATCAGATATTGGTTTAAAAAGAAACCCCCAATATAATTAAGGGGATACTGTATTGGAACTACATTCCAAAGGAGGTCAAAGATTGTACCTCGAGGTACCTGTATTAAAAGGAATGTAAAAGCAAGGAGAAGAATTATTATGGAAAAAATGGTCCATTTAACAATCGTCTAGGAGCTATATCAACTCATCATATTCTCATATTCACAATTGTTTCATTACCATTGTAATTATCTCAACATGAGAGATTGAAATGACAGTTACTTAGTAACTGTCCTTAGAAGACACACAAAACCTGCAACCAATAGACTGTCTTATCATATCTTTCTTCCTGAAATGATGATGATAATAAAAAATTAGGACAAAGGTAAACCAATGTATTATACTGAAGGAGGCTGTTTTAAATATTTCTCATAGTTCGGTCTGTTGAAGTCATGACCGTTGGATTCAGAACATCAATTCAGAATGATGAAGGCATGTCAATGAAATCTCATATGGGATAAATCTAGGAGTCTAAACGCTGATAAACGGAAAGGAGTTCTAACTCTTGATGAGTCATCTTTAAACGTGAAAACAGGGAATCACCCAACGGGAAGTTCAGGTCCACTTTTTAGAGTAATAAAATGCATGGTGGTGGCCTCTTTCCCTTTAGGTCTCTGGAGCAATCTCCTCCAGTGTTTTATTCTCGAGGCTGCAATACGGAGAATGTCTGTTTGTCTGTTGTGAGGTCCAATTGAATTGCCACCCCTTTTAACTGAGCACTGAGAAGTCTGTATCCAGAAAGTCCACCCTGTCCATTGATATCTGATTGTAACTGTGGGTATTGCGTGACATCAGATATTTCAAAATAGCCACTATCCCATTATGACGTCAGCTCACACATAAATCTGACAAACTCTGCAAATAAAAGAAAGAGACAAATTTAAGGAGTTTTTATTTCTATTACTGAATGTCATAGGGATAATTTAATTCCTGCAAAAATCGTTTATCCAGTCATGGCTTGAACAAACCTTCACGAAATAAGCCGACTGACTATTAATGAATATGCCTCTTGAATGACACTTTTAAGTAATTACAAATGATGTACATTTAACCGTATTTACTTCCTGGCTTATATTTATATTCCTTTCATGCGTAATCAACATTTCCTTTACCATATTATTAACTAGTTCTTATATCAATCTCTAGTCCATTACTTATCTTATTCCGATTATTACTAGCCATTATCAATACTATTATCATCGACATACATTATCAATCTAATAACAAACCAGTACTTGTTCGATGTCGTTTATGAATATAAAAAAACATGAATCTCCAAGGACAGATCCTTGAGGTACTCCTGTACTAACATGTTCTTCCTCTGGTGCAACCATTTAGTTTGGTGTTATGTTTCCTATGCACTACTTCTAGATTTTCATTTTATTCGTTTTAATTTTGTTATCAACAGCGACTAACACACAGTGTAGGGTGTGTTGTTATCCTTACCCATGCCTTCCCCTGCCTTCCCACCCCTTGATAATCCGGAGGCTGCCACCAGAGTGGAGATGTTAAGTGTTTAAAGACAAATGTGGGTAGGTATCACACTGCCCTCTATATCTGTACTCAGAACTAAATTTTAAACAGGTGCTGTCATCTGATTTCATGAAAATATTGCAGTTTCCCATAGACACCAATACTTAAGCACTTAGCTTCTCCAGATGGCCTTCCTATAGAAGTTAGCATGGTGACATAGTATTATTTAGCATTTCTCATTTGTATATGTTCCTAACTATCGGAATCCAGAATTATTTGAGGATAGCAATAGAACATTAGTGTCATCTAGCCACGAAGTATTTGTACTCAGAACTAAATTTTAAACAGGTGCTGCCATCTGATTTCATGAAAATATTGCAGTTTCCCATAGATACCTATTGTTAAGCACTTATCTTTTTCAGATGGTCTTCCTATGGAAGTCAGCATGGTGACATGCCTTTTTTGTATTTTCTATTTACTGATATATGAAACTTATGTTATCCAAAGTTATTTACAAAAATCAATAGAATTTAAAAATCACCCAACTACCAGCTAAAAATCGTGTAAAATACATTCAAGTCTTATTTGTTCCCTATTATTTGTCCTTACCATCATATTGAATTTTTCCGTCCTTGTTTGTATCAGCCATCTCAAACATGCCGTCTATTTCCTCTTGACTCATGTTAACATCACCTAGGACTGCCTGGAGTGTAAGGGAAAATCAGACATGACGTTCAGAGAGAAGTTAGGTCAATGAAAGCGGAAATATATGTGAAAGGCGTGATGGGTCACACAGAATAAAACTGGAGAATGTGCATATCAAATACCATGAAGTCACCCATTCGTCTTTTATAACTTAAGGCGACAGTTTTGTATACAATATGATATCATTAACATGGGTGGTCATCTGATACACTAGGAATTGACTAATTATTCTATCAAGGACATTTTTATCCTTTTACTTAACATACATATAATAATTGTATAAATACCACAGTGTTTGGCTAATGTATCGCATTCATGTGCATACACATGCATCTATAGAGTTCTACTGAAAATAATGCATAGCTATTCCAAATATCAAAAAAATATACCCTCAACTCCTCTTTGTCCAGGGTTCCGTTGCCATCAGTGTCGAAAACTTTAAAGGCTTCCATCATCTCAGCCTCACTATGATTAACGGTCGGTAGTGAATCAACAAGTTTTGCAAACTCGTCAAAGTCTAGGTAACCATTCTCTGAAATATGCAAAATATCTTCATGTCAGGTCATATCAACGCTTAGATAAGGATTGTCTTTAGATTGCTATGCGAGTACGTTCATTTGGACATCAATCAAGTAGTGATACCGTACTAATTTGATATGTTTATGAGTGGTGAAATCTTCAATTAGCGCAATATACGTTCAAGCCACCTAGGTTATACCGTGCCTTTAATCAGAATATCAAAACAATCTATTGTCATGCCATGGTCCTTTTTTCTGTGCATGTTTATTGAACTGCACCCATTTTACTCTGCATAATGCTGATAGAGAGCTACGATCGGAGCAATAGAAGGATGTTGATTAGAGGTAATGGTATTGAATGTAGATGGGTCTAACGCTGCCTTTGTGTACTTACTATTGGTGTCTGACCTATTCATGATTTCCTTTATCTCCTCTTCTGTAGGCGCCAGATTCAGGGAGAATAACATGGTGGAGAGTTCTTTCAGCGATATTTTGTTATCACCATTTTGGTCAAAGGCGTCAAATGTCGATCTAATTGCTGGTGAATAGACACAAATCAGGTTCGTTAATTTTTGTTTTCTTAATGTGTTTTATAGGAGGTTAACCTAGTTCATCAAAGTTTGTTTCGAGACTGCAAGGAATATAAACGTGATAGCCGCCAATCTTAAGCAATTATGAATGATTTTAATTTATTCTTGTGTAGTCAGTCCTTGTATCGAGACTGCGACAAGATGGTATAAACTATAGCCAGGAGAAAGGATACACCGAGTGAAAGTGACGTAAAATCCATTGTGTGGCTCGGTTCTGTTAAGCTATGAATTAATAATTCTCTGGCTATTTACCTTAGATCATCTAAAATGGTGCGTTGGCATGATAGATACGATAGCTCAATAGACAATGTGTGCGAATATCTCCAGTTACCTATGTTATAAATAATCCCTACCTTCTATATTTGCTGCGTCTTGAGCCTGTTGGTAAAGACAAAGGTCCAGACTGATTAAAAGTTCACAATGCAATAACATGAACATGCTATGTGCATAGACGATTGATAAATATTATGACATATTTAGAATCTCTAACCATGTTTATTACAGGATAATTCGCATATTAGTTACCTCTCCTGTATAGGCAAGTAGCCATTCAATTTTCTTATAACAGGCTATAAATCATGATCAATCAATGTATCGGCTAGATCTCCTAACCTCATTTCCATCGACGTGAAACCCACATTATACATTATAGTGCTTTGACATGGTTCAGAGTTTGCTGTGTTGTTTAAGCAGATCTTATATACGCAAATATAACCTTTGAAATATAGATTTTTGCCATTTGCTGCTTTGTGCGACACCTGTCAGCTGACAAACCCTGGTAAAGAACTTCATGTTTCTAAACATTCATCAAACAGTGTAACATATTTGAGTCAGCGTTATGTGTAATTGACTGAAGTTTTCAATAGACTTACCATTTTGGTCAACTGTGAACAAGGTCCCTGTGTGCTCTACTGTGTTGACACTATGTACTGGAGGTGGTCAGCACTGCACCTTAGACTGCCTTTAATCCAACGGCAGCAATGACTATCAAATCCTCGAACTGTGTTTTGTTTAGCCTACAGTCACCATAAAAAGTTGCCATCTCTGCTAGCAATACTATACAGGTAGATATTAATGTATATCGCATAATATGATCTCTCTCCATTTTTCAGTATCAATGACCAAGCTTCATAATAGGTTTGTGTGTTTACATGAATTCATGAAATTTATTTGAAAGGGCCATAAACAAACTAGCATACCGCACTATTCAGGAACGTGAAAAATACAGTACATATTTTCTTATACAGGTCAAAGAAAATACAGAAGATTATATCTAGAGACTCGTATCGAGTCTCGGTTATCTATTCAAGCAGAATGGCTGTAGTGTTCACTTTCAAAGGGTAGGTCTACACTTTCGTCTATTTACCAAGCACTCCATATGATATCCATTCGAGGGTGCACGTGCCCTGACTTGTGGGAGGGAGTGTACTGGCGTATACTGGCCATGCAGCAGGCTGGGTATGTTTATGTCGCCTGTAACTAGGCGAGCATTGATCTGCTCTGTTGTTGCCCATGCTTGTCACCGGTCGCAATATCCCAGCGGGACTATCACGGTCAATGATTTGCTGCTTACACACTCCCGTTATACTCAAAACGTAATTAGTCGGCCGCATGAACAAGGCACTGGACTGTATCGGAGGCCAAGTAGCCACAGGGTAAATGTAAGTGGTGGCGGCGCTCAGCGGTTATCACAAGAACTTACAGGTTCATTGACGGCTGCTGCTTCATCATTGGCTGGAAATACGTTTACATTTCATTAGCCCGAACATGTATGGGTCAGAATTTGGCTAAAGGTACAATTGGTGAAAAAGGGATGATTTGGGTCCAATAGGCTAATGATCGTGAGAGGTACGCAATAAGATATTTTACGACTTGAAGAGCAACGCACGTGGTTACATGAAAATGGTAGAGTGTCGATACAAACATGCCTTGAAGAATGTTGATCCGAACACCAGGAAGACAGTTAAAATTAGAATAAAGGCGAAAGGAAGTCGCCACTGCGTTGATTAGTCTGGAACATATTAAAGCAGAGAAACCCAGTCAGTGTCATATGATGATATATCTAAAACGAACATGCACATGTCAATTCAATGTCTATTCATTCCTGAATAGAGCACTTCTGTTGCTTTGAGGAAATATTAAATCGACTTATTATCCATTCTATGCGTGTGGTTAGATGAAGTTGAGAAGTAGGACATGTATTTTCCACTCGAGACTTTCCATTTTATTTTTGGGTTTTATCCTGTCAGTGAGTCACTGTCATAACTGATCTGCCACCCACCCAGCCAATTCTATATTTGGTTTTGTAAGGTACATATATGTCAAGGACCATTGGGAGAATGAAGTACCTAGATCTGCTGAAGTGATTGGTCACGGTCAGCTGGGCACCCCTCGAAGGCATGCTCGTCTTATATCCACCTTACCAATCCTACAGATTTGGCGCACGGATAAAAAATACTTGGCTTTCATATCCAATTGACCAGAATTAATGCCACGAGAAACGCAACCATATTGTGTTGTAATAATTGCTTATGCATTGGCATTGTTTTTCACAACTAATTGCAAGGTGGGAAATGCCTTCTCCACATTTTGTTCACTAGTTAAATCTTCACTAAATCTTCAATGCTTAGGGTCCTTCTGGCTGATCTCGAATATAAATAAAGCTTATATTGCCCCATATCATAATCAAATATATGTTTTTCCTAAATCATACACATTAGATACAGACAATTGCGGCCGTTCCTTGTGTTTCTCCCCCCCCCCCCCTTTTTTTTTTAAATTGAGGTTTATCCTGCAAATACATAGGTCTGGGTTACCTGTTTGAGTGTCCTCACAGTATCAAGTTAGCAGTTGTACAATTGTCTATATACATGGTTCAATGTATTATAGATACATATAGATGGTTTTCAGTTTGTAGATAGTCTGTGGCCAAAAGGCCATTCATGGTTTATCAGGCATAAGCACTGCTAGTCCGTATATTTATTCCTGGATGATTAGCAATTTTCATACAGATTGTGTTCTGTTGGTATGGTGTGTCCCCACCATAATGATGTAACATCTCAGAAGCAAAACTCAAGTGAAATATGAAACATTAGCTCACATATACGCCATATTGTGGGACACCCCTGAAGATTTACACGGGGCCCAGCTAAGAAGCCGCTCCAGGGGGGGGGGGGGGGTCCAAGGGCAAAGCCCCAGACACACTTGGATTTTATAGATTAAATACAAGCTGTATCCAGGACTCTCTTTCAGGGGGAATGTTGCCAGGGGGAGGGGGTCCAGTGCGCAAAGCCCCTGGAAGAACTTGAATTTTATATATCTTACTAGCTGTTTTTGATTTAGTGACGGTTGTTACTCATCTTAGGCTACCTGGGGGGCGTTGCTCCACCTTTTCATCAGATCGCATCATAACTATATTACCATCTATATTAAATTAATAAAACGTGTTGTTGTATAAAGAAGCGAATTAATGTGAAAGTAATTATACCTCAAGACACAATCCGATATTACTGGAGCCACCCTTCTCCAACTTTTCTAGGAGCAACGAACCCCTGGGTGTCCCGGGGGCAAAGCCCCTGGAATAATTCAGATTTTGAATATTATACAAGCTGTCCATAGGATTGATTAATAACTTTATGAATATATTATACTATAGTATCCACATTACTAATACGTAGTGAAGAGTTTATCTCCTACGCTCATCTATTACTATAGATGAACCGATTTTAATTAAATTCGATAATATTCCATTACAACCTTAAGGATACGTATATCTTCACTTTACTAATTAGAGTATTACGTGGGAATCACCAAGCGAGAAACGGCAGCGATAATCTCAGGGGCCATTGAATAATCTAGGATCTCACATAAAGACACTTGTCCATACCTTTGTACAAGGGTTATCGTTTGGCACTATTTAAGTTTGTTTGCTAGGACAGTATCAGACATCCATAAGGTCGCCCATGAAGTGTTGAATAAAGTTGACCCATTTCTTCCCTGGCTGTCTATGGCATACAGAAAAATGGTCTTTATGTAGGACCCTACATTATTCAACGGGGCCCAGAATCACCAACAGAAATGTGCGTGTATGTGCGATTTTATTTCATAGTAATACCCCACCGATAATTTAGAGTCTCTGAAGCAATGATCAGGTGAAATATGAAGTAATAGCTCACATACACGCCATTTTGTGTTGGCGATTCCGGAAATCGCTGCGTTTATCGCTTGATGTGTCCCCGGCTTTAGCTCTGGTTGGGTTAAATCCACGGCCACCTTCACCCACAGGCTATAAGTGTCTGTCACTCTTCCTGCAGATCTTTCATGTGAGCTGGACCTATTCTTTGCGAGAGTGGTATTTCTTACTCTTAGGCTATTTTCACACATTCATATTTGCTTTTGTGTGCATTTAGAATAAAATGACCATATAGGTAGACTATATTATCAATTTGGTGTTCTGTAAATATTAGTCGGAACAGAGTGGAGACCGATGTGGTAGTCAATCTAACCCACACTTTACGCATGTGGCCAAGACCGGCACGCTACCTATCGTTTTGAGAGGGCACTATCTTTGTTCACGGTCACTCTTCTGGATGGGGCAGCGTTGTCTTTCTTTTTCATTGTGACGCAAATACAGGGTTCTGTAGTTTAGGTCCACCCTGTGTGACTTCTGATTTTGTAGATCTTCGACATTATCATCCTTCGCGATAAATATTCGGGGAATTGTACAATCCCTTCATTTTCTACACATGAAAGAAATAGATTAAATTGTCAATGAAAATTGAACGTCATCACGTAAAAATAGGTTTTGAAATTGAAGTAAGGTCTAATTCCGCTTACCAGTCCGATCATGGTCTATCACCTTTCTCTTCTAGGTCACCCCCTGTAGTCTCCCGCTGTAAAACATGTGTTGTAATTGTCTCAGAGGAGAAAGCGACTGCATCATTTACTGTCTTATTGCATTGGTAGTAATTGAAACCATATTAAATTTATCAAGCAGATTCACTGCCTTGATGAATATTTCTCTATAAAGCAAGACATTCCATTTGGAGACTTATATCTCTTATACGATTTCCCAGTAAAGTAACAGAATAGATTATTCACAAGATCGTTTATAGATTGCTAATGGATGCAGGAGTCCTGGACGAGAGAATATGGTTTCCACCCAAAGAGAGGGACCATGGATGCTATATTCAACAAAGATTTATACGAAAACCGAAATAATAATTTAGTAACAATAGCCTGCTTTGGAGATTTCAAAAGAACTTTTGATAGTATCCACCACGCCTTGCTTTTTTCCAAATTAAAACACATAATAAAATCCTGTTAAATATGAAAGTTATTAAAGAAACCAGAGTCAAAAAGTGTTTGTAAACCAGCTGTCCCCCACCCTGTCAGAAATTAAATTTGAGGTACTGCAGGGATCCGTTCTTGGGCCCCTGCCTTTTATATTTTTTTCTTAATGATTTGTGGATGATTTGGTGATGTATGTGGCAATAACTGACCCGGATACAGCAGAAGGTAATGGTTTGGGAAAGCACTCAGTTAGTATGGTAATTGTTATGAATAATTCTTTGTATATATGTTACCTCCAGAAATGAGACGGGTGGTTGGACTACTTGATTGTGTGACATAGTATCTAAGAGCCAGAGGAAAGGGACTGACAAGAATTAAGATGCCTATATTGAAGAGAGCAGGAGGTGGAAAAGCATGATGAAGAGGAAAACAGATGATGTCACCCAAGGAGAAGGAGACTAACGAGAACAGATAGAATATTCCTGAAAATCAAATATTGAATGACTGATAAATATATGGAGAATCAGCAATGTAGTAGATTGGAAAAATGGTGGCAATCTAGAATAGGAAGACCTGTAGGTTGTAGTCCAGTAAGGGGTAGAGGTATACCAGGTAACCATGTAATTATAAAGTTAAAATATAAAAAAAAGGGAGCAAGACAAAAGATGTGTGTAAGAGACTGCTACAAGTGTACAGTCAGATAGATATGCGAACAAGACAACAAGGAAATAATGCAATGTACTGTATGCTGTATACTGGAAAATAAATGCTGTGCTCTATTAAATTTTTTTTTAAAAAGTTATAGATACGAGGCAGGAACACTTCTACACACAACCGATGCTACCTTGAATATGACGAATACGTGTCAGAACCAAACCGTTGCTATGCAATCTTCCAGGATACATTGTTGAAAGAACAGTGAGACATAACAACCACCCATCGCGCCAGTGACATCACACTAGCGCGGCCGTTCTAGCATAGTCTAGGTTGGGAAACGGTAGGAACCAAGCATTTTTTAGGTTCAGGGCTCTGTCAAATTGACAGAGGGGGGATGGGGATCCAAGGTTTCATCCGGATCGGACTCTTCAGGCATCTTAAAGTTAGGCTGTATCAAGGCATGTGATGTTATCACACTTTAAGGGCCACACAGTATATGTGGGCCCCTGACAACTTAAGAAAGATATTCAAGATGACATGAAAAACTTAACAGTATGGTATAATAAGAATTGTTTAATGTGGGCTGGTTCGATTAACCCAGTCTTATGGTTGGCTTACTGTGTGTTGTTATTGTGTATGGTCCTATCAACGTGTAGAATGCACCACTGACCCACAGGAGGGTTTGGCAGTTGTGCAGTGTCCTATCAATGTGTAGAATGCACCACTGACCCACAGGAGGGTTTAGTAGTTGTGCAGTGTCCTATGTGCTGCTTTTGGGGAGGTGCTAGCTTCAGCTAAAGTATTAGCTGGAATAATCCACGGATGTATCACATTGGAATAACCACTGGATGCAGGTTGATTACTAGCAGTTACTGGTATACCATAGCTGAAGTGAGGTAGGTTGTAGAGTATTGCTTGGCAGTGTCAGCCCTTCACAGATAAGCTCTTCTGTAGAGTACTTCTATGCTTCTTTATTGAGTCCACAAACGATATACACTTCTCACCGACTCAGGCCAAAGCATCTAGAGTGATGGTTACAACTAGTCTATAAAGGAAACCTTAAAGCTGAATACATTACAATGTCAAGGTTGCCTGTCCCAAATATCATGTCCTTATTTGTAGCTCCCTATCCTGTACCCTTGGCAGGGTGAAGGACACTCAATGCTCGATCTGCTGGGGTGGACGGCAATTACCAATCTGTTCACCCTCTTGGTCGCCTCGCCTCCTCGTGGTGCAGACTGGATATGCTTACATGCAAGCATAACAAAAGTGGCCGGGGTGGGGAGTTAGCTCAGTGGTAAAGAGCACTGGACTTGTAATCCTGAGGTTGTCAGACTTTGTTGATTCGGGTCCCACTGCAGTCACTTTTCTCCTTCACCCCCAGCAGTGGTGGATTTACTTCTATATCAAAGGCTAATCCTTCTCCTATCATGTCTATGTGGTGTGGGAAGTAAAAGAACTCTCACCTCGGTAAATGTGTAGGGGTGAGGTTTCTTCCTAATTCATTTCATAGATTCTATCACCATCCTTGTGGTGTAAAGAACCTTGAGAAAGTCTGGTGAGAACCTGAAACAGTTAACTGGACATTAAATCAAACCAACAAACCAAACTCAATGCTACCTCCGACTGTGATGGGCCAGGTGCCCATATATGGCCTAGGACACTCTGTGCCCTTGGGCCTAGTGGAGAGCTGTGATATACTTATACCCATAGTTATTATCAGGTCACAGATATATTTGTAGTTTTTCTGGATTATGTGATTTGCGCATGGATCTGGTCCAGTGCAAATGATTGATACAGCAAAAACGAAATGCATGTTGGTAACAACCCACAATAAGTTGAATCACTGCCCGGATTTGAACTTAACACTAAACAAATAAACATTGGATGCCTGTGAAAATTATTGTCATTTTGGGGCGAAATAGACAATACGTTAAGTTGGAAAAAAGTACACAATATCGCTCGAAATGTAAGCTCCAAATTATCTAAATTTTCCAAGTGGAGAAGAAACCTAACGTCTGCTGAGGCAAAGCTAATATATTTATCCAGCATACTTCCTCTGTTCGAATACCGTGCTTTCCTTTACTATATACCCATGCCGTATATACTGTAAATACGCACCGTTTTGGCATATGACGTAAAATTACTGTACGGACCACTGGTCCGTACACTATAGTACGGACCACCTAGCCATACATATTTATTAAAATTTTGGTTGTCAAGAAAAATGAAATTGATCTTTTTTTTTATTTTCAGGTATATAGTAAATATATAACGTCCAACCATACTTGTACAAGTCACAGAATTCGATGCTAATTTACCGTTTCTACGGAACTCGGCGTAAACGCCTCAGTCCGTACAAACGGTAAATTGCGGTCTCTTTCTGTGACTTGTACAGCATGGTCAGGACGTTCTATATAAATACGAAAGTTTCCATAAGAAAGATCTCGATGCCCTGGAGAAACTTAACAATAAAGGAATGTGTATGGCCCTGTTTCTGGTTAGATGAAACAACTCCATTAGTAGTCCCTATGCGAAGATAGGGATAGATACCCTTTCAGAAAGAAGGCAGAAATATTGGCTACAATAATGTTTGAAAATAAGGATCGAGTGGACTGGCTAGTAACCAAGGTTGTTTCAACGAACGACTTGACAAAGTGATAAGGTAATATTTCGGGAATACCACATGAAGAGTAATGTAATCCAAAATCACACTTACCTAAGAGGTGCCAAGCACTGGAACTCATTATCAGTCAAAAGGCAATTGTCTGGAAGGTTAATATTATTCCTGTGGTCTCATAATCCTATATCATTACATTATATCATTGGTGTTCCAACACTCTTTTCCCTTACTTGTTTAAATAACTTACCAATCGTTCTATGTTTTTCCCTTGTAAAGCATTGTCGATGATAGCGGATACCCTGAATTGTAACATGGATGAACATACTTGTATCACAATAAATCGCCCATTGTGAGAGATGCAAATAAACATAATTAGAAATTTCTAAAAATAGTAAAAAAAAAAGCAGAAATCCTCAACTATTCACTCCTTATCTATTTATCGTAGGAAGCACAAAACGGTACACATAATCAGGTAATGTTGATGAAACCATATGTAAAAGTGTGCACCTAAATAATAGAAATAGGAGACCTGATATAGAACCATTTCCTTTCTGCATTATGATCGATATATTCGAAAAACCAGTAGGAACAACGTACAGTGAATTGATAGAAATGCCAGATCAGCAATTCTTTCTGCTTTATGGAAATTATCGCTGGTGATTAAAAACAAGTTAGATGCCTTTCATTTCTGGAGAGTAACCCATTATGTGGGTTGATGATGATGATACCTTATAGATCAATAAGACAGTAAGAAAAACTCAATCATTTTGCAAATTTCAAATACGTTTACCGTGTTTTAATATCTTGTAACATACAACAACGAGCTTTACGGAGGCCCTTGCTTCTAAGGCGGAGCATGTCATTGTGATTACAAAGATGCCCACCAGGTGGCCCCCAACCAAGAAGCGTCTGTCAGCGTCAAGCGTTGCGCTAACTGGTCTAAATTGACGGCGAGTGGCTCTCAAGAGGGAACTCCTGCTCACACATACACACCACCGTGCGGTCCTTCAAGGGGAGGTATTTTTTTCTGCACGGTGTATGTTTTGTAGGTCATCTTGAAGGGCATTTCGCTGAGGTCGTTAACATTCCACGGCCAATCGACGCTCGGGGCGAGGGGTGACATTTCTCCCCACACTCGGACGCGCATGGAGGAATTCCGGCGTGGGGTTTGATTATAAGAAGTTGATGGTGATGATTAATGAAGCGGCGTGGGCCCGGTCTGCTCGCCTGTTACGTGTAGATGTGCACGTAGGCCACGTGCCGCGCTTGGACCCAGGGGGTACGGGCGGCACCAGACACACACGTGTAACTAATACGACAGTATCACTGCCGCCAAAGACAAACATTAACATTGCCTTCACATTACTGACGTACTAGAAAGAAAGGGGAAAAAACCGCCCACACAATAAACCTGGTTCGATAATTCGTCAGGGCGGAGGACTGTTGGCAGGTGACAGAGGTGGTTGCGAACAAATGCTGCGGCTGTTTTCACGGAATCGCTTAGTTGAGTCGTAAATGTGATTTTAGAGACTGGTTATGGTTCCCTTTGACTGGTGCCACGTGCTACCACGAAATCCGATTTAGGCCTACACTCTTGGGTTTCATTGGCACATTCATCATGAGGTCATTTGCGGATTGTACATTGATATTGCAACAAATCATTCGTTTTACGAACTTATATATGCATTCATGGCTGATTATACGAGGGATCTGAATTTTCACTTTCGTTTGATTATTCTTTGAAAAAATTTATATGTATGACTTTGGAAGATCAACTGGTTGTCGTATCGTTGCAATCAGCGCCTTGCCCTGACCTAAGCTCGCTCCTTACCTCCATATCTTACTGGTATACATCATTCTGCCTTTTAACGACCGCAGATGTTTGTTTTCATGTAGAGATTCAGGATAAAGACATGGGATCAATAGTGTTATATTACTCTGTTTTTTTACAACTGCCTAGCTCGAGAGCCTAGTGACTGTAATGGGGGCTGGGCGGTGAAAGTTGTGATGGGATGAGAGTCAACCATATGGGATATGGGTTTCTGGATATAGCTGGGGTGGGTGGTGCATAGCATGAGGATTTTACTGGCGTGAATAGAAGTGGACGCAGGGGTGTACCCAGGATTTCGTTTCGGTTGGGAGTGTGTGTGGGGGGGGGGGAGGGGGGGTGACGCCTCTGAAGATCGCCAGTAGTCCACCTCTTAAGACCCTCCGGGGGTACGGGACAACACTTTTTATATATCAAACAAAACGTATTCTGGACTCAGCAGCAAAACTCCTTCTTGGGGTCCCAAAGATGAGTGTGGGTCTTGCTGTGTAACAAGGGGTAAAATGGGGTGAAGGCCCTAGACATATTTGAATAGTATATATTAAATAAGCTGTTTCACAGATTCTTTTTCAGAGAAGAGTTGGGGCGGGGGTTACACACTCATGCTATTTGGGAATATTGGCAGGGGTCAAGCAGTAAAGCCTCTCTTAGGGGTCCAGGGGGCACAGCCCCCGGAAGTACTTGGATCATCCATATTACACATTGTGCGTGCTGTGCCCATAATTATGTTTCAGGGAGGGGGAGTTACAAATCTGAGACCACCTGGGAAGATTGTTAAGAGTGGCTACAGTGGATTAGGCCCCCATGGACCCTACTTGTATATTAAAAAAATCATACAAGCTGTATCCAGGATTTTATTTGAGGGAGGGAGTTACACACCTATGGCTATCTGGGAATATTGCTAGGGGTCCAACAACCCAATCCTATACTGTAAAAAAGTTCCCGTGAATTTTACGGTATTTCCCAGGCAACTGGGGTGCCAGGGAAATACCGTATATTGTACGGGTGACCGTAATATCTTTTTTACCGTAAATTATAACTGTCATATACTGTATTTTCCTAACGGTTTAAACCTGTAATATATTTCAGACCATGAATTTTCACTGTAATAAACTGTATTTTGAAAAGGGTTCAGACCTGTAAATACAGAGGAGCAAAGCTGTATGAAATATACTATATGCACAGCCCTTCATTATACATATACCAGAAATCTTGTTATAGAGGTTCTTGAGAATTGTTATATGTAGAGGGCCACCTATAGAGTATGTTTACAGAATTTCTGAAATTTCAAACCTCCAACCCCTCCTCCCAAACTTTTATGCAATTGATCAAAGAAAGAACATATGTATAATTTCCTAAATCCTTGACCCTCCAACCCCCCCCCCCCCCCTCAGTGCACATGGCATTTTATGAATGGCCCCTAGGAGATTATGAATATAAAAATGAATATTTTGTATTGGCTACCATCATATATTCTCTATCTGCCTATTGGCTCATCAGTATCATTAATGATTATTATCATTGATATTTGAACATTTAAGTTTTTCAACTCTTATGTTATTAGTGCAAACTATGTTACAGGAATACTCATCAGAATCTGACAGTTCAAGGCTACATTTGATATAGTAGGATGAAGTCAATCCTACATATGTTTTAGAAATGTCCTATGAAAGTGGTGTCTAATCCCCTTTATGATATTGATGTCATGACAACTTGAGAATAAATGTGCTTTTAATGGCAGGAACTTCACAGGAGATCGATGAATATCTATTACACATTTTGATGAAGTTAACTCTTGCATTTTATTCTCCACTTTGATTTGTTGCTGATATTGGAGTTAATCTAAGTGTATCTAATATGTCCATATTTACAGATTTATACTGTAAACTGACTGTAGATTGGGTGGATTACAGTCCTGAATATTTTTACAGTTGAATACCGTTTTTTGGTATCAAATATATGGTATGGAACTGTGATTACAGTGATATACCGTCTACGTTTACAGTAGTATACTGTATATTTTACAGGTCGTAGGCATAATTTGGCATAGGAAGTGAGACACAGTATTATCGTAAAACTGGATGAGGTTTAATCTTGGCCACCGTATTCCACGACTGAAGTTTGGCAAAGTGACTTCATGAGGCGAAGCCGAGTGAAGTCCGGAGCCAAAACTTCAGGAGTGGCATGCGGTGGCCAAGATTAAAACGAATCAGGTTTTGATTTTATCCTACCCAGTCTCCTCGATTTTGGAATATTACTTGATAACAACTCTGTATGCCACTAGTAGCATATAAAACTCTGTATGCCAGTCAGCGTGGCATACGGAAACTCAATGTTAAGCCTATGGGATTTTATATTAGGGGTAGAATAATACTATATACCTGTGTGCGAATGTCTATGAAATACTGCCCGCTGCAGTAGTATAAATGATGTTCCGACCCATGTTTCCGGTTCCGCCGCATATCATTGAGGACAGGACAGCGGAAGAGGTTTGGGTCCATGCAGGGCTGGGAGATCATATGAGACACCTTCAGCCCTTATTTGGCCTGTTTCCACATGAGAATCCTGAGCTCCCGATAAACGTGTCGGCCACCACCGACCGATTTCTTTTTAACATTCTAAGATATCCGTAAGCGGAAATTAAAACGTTTAAACAATTCGGCGACCAATCTACGTTCTGAAATTCGTAGCTGACGAATTCAACATTTTGTCCTGGAGAAATTGGGTCAAATGTCTAAAAGAAATACATCAGTATTCAAAATCGCCGATCTTTGTACAGAGTTCGAGTGCCCACATTACCTTCCCATATTTGAATGAGTGATTTCTATATCTATCGCCGATCATGTTTTTTTTTTCAGGAGCCATCCGTAAAGAACTAGTAGAGCAGCAATGAGCCAAAAGTTTTAATGAACCTCACATGTAAATTCAACCAGACAAACCATGTACCAAAATGAAGCCAAGAACGTCTCCTGTTTGAATCAACTTCATTAGGGGTCAGATTTTTTGTAATATCTTTATAATTCCGGTGTCCATGGCAACATAAAATTTTTTCCAAAAAATCACATCAGACACACTTTTTGGTCATAACTTTTTAGATTTTTCATATTTTCTTTCCATATTTGATATGTGTTAGGCCCGGCGTCCACCTACTACGATATGGCTCCGATATGGTCTACGATGCACCTCCCGATAAAAAATCAAAATCGCGTCGGAAGGTTACCTGATATCGGGGCAATTGACCACGTTTCTGCGATTAGACACCGATAAAGACCCCATACAACGCGTGGTGAATTGGCATGTCTAGACATATGTCTACGATTTTGCACCTTCCCGATATGGTACCGATTTTGACATTTTGTATTGGTGCCATATCGGGATTCTATCGTAGTAGGTGGACGCCGGGCCTAAGGCCACCACGCATTGTATGGGGATTTTATCGGTGTCTTATCGCAGAAACGTGGTCAACTGCCCCGATAATAGGTAACCCTCCTACGCGATTTTGATTTTTTATCGGGAGGTGCATCGTAAAGCATATCGGTGCCATATCTTAGTAGGTGGACGCCGGGCCTAAGGGTCTCTATGAACTCTACATACTATAATCAAATTGGAATGGGTATACTTTGAAAAATGTCAAATATGAAAGTGAGAGAAATATTTACAAAACACAATGAGTATTGATTTGAAGAGAAGATATCCCTGTCAATGTATCATAAAATTTTCGAAGACCTGTTGTTCATTCTACCGGATATACAAGAACAGTACACCATGTGATCAAAAATTGCTAAAGAAAACATGCAATTTCAATATGGGCAAAATATATGGCAAACCTTTCCTCTATCTACATTGTTGCTAAATGCTTAAAGGTCAACTGAACTATGATTAAATAGTATTTTACTCTTTTGTTTTCAATAAAATCTCATTATCTGTCAGTGTACATTCTTTTATTGGAAAGATATATTACAGTTTGTAAGAGTGTTGCCATGGCAACATCCCCATCCCAGAAATCAGCACCTTCTGCCTTGTTGCAACTTTCGGCTGAGTTTGATGAATCACATGGATAAATAAATATAGCAGGTTTTACCTCGCGGCTCAATTTACCCAGACAAGTCATACACCAAGATGAAGCTCAAAACGTCCCCTGTTTGAATCAACTTCATGAGGAGTAGGGTTTTTTGTAATATTTTTGTAATTCTGGTTTCCATGGCAACATAACCTTTTTTTTAAAATCACATGCTACACATTTTTTGGTCATGACGTTTTTGATTTTGCATATTTGATATGTGTAAAGGTCTCTATGAACTCTACATATTATAATTGAATAGATTCCAATGTAGAAACATGTATGCTGTCATGGCAAGCAAATGTGTGTATTGAGAAATGTCCTCAAATTGGAAAGGGTATACCTTGAATTTTTTTAGATAGGATTAATGGAATGACTTGTGGTTTCGATTAATTACTAAAATCTCATCAGGCGTGTTTTGGTTCTTTGTTTTCTGCTTCTCGACCTGGAGCAGCTTTTATTTTGGTTTTTAAGTCTCACTTGATTTAATTTATTTGGGATTCTTGGAGAGAGAAAAACAATTCCCAGTCAGGAACTTCTGGTATGGTCGGGCTATCCAAGCACCGGTGTGAAAATTATGTGTAAAAAACCTTTCCCATCTGGAAAATCGGGCCCCTGATTTTCGCCAATTTCATTGTTTTCACAGAAAAAAGCTGGGAACGATTTTTTTCCACATACTGATTCCCATCTCAGGAAGCATCACCTTTAGCCTTTTTTGCAACTTTGCACAGTGACGGGGTGGGGGGTCCAAAAAGATAAAGAGAGGGGTCGGATGAACATTTTGTGAACTTTTGTGTGAGTCCTTAAATATATGGATGGCCCCTCAGAGGAAAAACACCTTGTGAATCTCCACTTACTGGAGAGTTGTGACAATATCATGGATTGCTAATCACAGAATCCACAATGATTATTTTATAGGCCTAATAGGCCTCACTTGTTGCATGTTTGGTTAAAACCTTGATCATGTAAGGTTTCACCAAAATGCTCATACTTTCAGTGTCCTGATCTGTCCTTACATGTCGGGACATAGAAGTGCGGACGTCTGTTCTGAATGAGTGTTGGGTGTAAGTAGGGGCTGTATAGAACCCTTTATATAAGGCGGCGGGTCTGAGTTTCACGAGGAAAACGCCGTTAACGTTACGGCCGCTGTAAATATACGGGCCCCACTGGACGCGACAAGTGGCCAAGGCTCGAGGTCTATCAGAATAAATCGTGGCCGATTAGCGCGCGACGCCGCCCGATTGTGTCTGTCACTTGGCTGGGTCTGGGCAGGATAGCCCCCACTTCGTCAGCTGGCCCGGACATCACCCCACCACCAGGGGCGCTGAAAACCACCCCAGCGCCACGCTCCTATAATTCGACCTTGTTAAGTAATGATCGAAGTCCCTTTCATGGTCGCTTTTTCTGTTACACAAATCCGCTGCCTTGTTAAGTCCTTTATTTATAAACGTGTCACGTCGTTTTGTAGCACTTAGATGGGTTAGTTAAATCTGGGCAAAGGAGGTTTGATTTGTCAAAATGGAGTTAGACAATTGAACCGACTAAGAAGGCCATTGTTTCCTTTCGGTGAATATTAAACAGATCCCCAGAGAAGACCATTTTATTACAAAATCGCCTATCGAAGAGTGTGGATTTCCTACATGGTATATGACCTTAGCGCACTAGAACGTTAATCCAGAAAGTTAGAAATAAACGCGGAAACGAAGACGAGTTCTGGAGGGTTTCCGTCATCATTCTAATCACATTTAACTCGTTTTAGATCCATTTCTTCCCGCAGAACGCCCTCAGTAAACCGCTCCGGTATCGACCTCTCATTGTTAGCAAAACAACATAATCTAAGCCACGCGCTAGACATTAATGTTTTTAGTTCTGTCTAATTTCTGTAAATCACTACAATCATCGCTGGCGACATAACGGGCTACGTGAGTCGGGCGCGCGAGTTTTGCGTTAACTCAAACCAGCAGCCTCGGGGGAGGGTGGATGCAGACGGTCGAGCAGACGACATCAACACAGGGTAACACAGGGCGCGGGGGGAAAACGCGAGAAGAATTTAGGGTTTTTATGGTTGTCTGAGAGGTGTTGTCAATAACACCACCCACAAAAAGGCCTCTGCCCCCGTCTATCCTCATCACACAGCCGCTACGTCCGAAGCATAATTGTTGCAAATTGTTGCCCCCTGGTGAGAAAGACGGTAAATCAAATGTGATGGCTGCTAAGCACACGTGAGTCACATGATAGGTCATTTTCTGAGAAGCGCCTCCAGAGCACAGCGTCTGGAATTTTCTCCACCCAAAATGTTAAATTTCAAATTAGTCTACTCTTAGAATGCTTTATTTGCATTCTGTCAATGTCTTTTTTTTTTCACGTATAAATGTATTTTCATACATGTTTGTCGTTGAATTCTGGAAGCAACCCCTATCTTGTTGCAGTAAATCCAACAAGTAAGTTAATTTATAGTAAACAAATATAGTATCGTTTGGTTTGTAATTCTGATCATTGGCCCGATCCCATTATTGGAGCCTATCCTATTGCCTGCTTGTGAGAATTGGCCCCGAGAAGTGTTCCCCGTTACACTGAACACTGAATTGTTAGAGCAACCTCGAATATCAATATACCGGAGCAGTACAATGTGCCAGAAGACTCCCGTGAAGGCGGTGCTCCATTGCGCCGACTCATTTTCTTCCCCCGTTCTTCACGAAATCATGCGTTTTGTTCTTCCCACTATGTTACCATAATCTTGTGTGAGGCTCCATTAGTGCACTGTTCCAGCAAGAATGTATTTGTCAGTCTCTCCTCAATCGCCACAGGTTCAGAGGTCTGACTCCACTGAACTCTATCAACACGGTCGCGTTAACGCAGCCAATGTCCTTGTCATTGTCAAGCTTCTGAATTTCTGCTGAATATTGTACTTAATTAAATACTGCAGGTAGATAAATATAAGTGTTGATGTTATGAATATTTATAGCACAATCTGGTGCTAATATTATTTCCATTCTTTCAATACTATCCGATGCTTCGGCCTCCGCTTACAGGTTTGCACTTCCCGGGTGCTTCCCTTTCATGTTGACCATGTCTGTTATAGGCAGGTACATTGCAATGTTTAGAACCTCGACAACGTAGTTTTAGCAGCCTCGAAACTGTAATGTATTCAACCTGCAACAGGTTTCTTTATAAGCTAGTAATATGAGAAAACGTGGTTACTGAGCCCGTACGGGTGGCCGTTCGAGGTCATTTGATGAAAAAATACGGCCCGACGCCGCAGGCGGGAGGGCCGTATTTTTTCATCAAATGGCCGAGAACGGCACCCGTACGGGCTCAGTCACTACGTTTCCTTATTACTATACACCTCCAACTCATTTAAAACGCCGTTTCATGACCTTCCCTGCACCGTGGTTAATGCCCCTGTTCCTGTACAAAGCTAATGACATTCACTATGGCCCGCTAGCGGTAAAAACCCGGCAACGATCGATGTGTAGCAACAGATGACGCTGTAACTTCACCTCCCGTAGGAATTAACCAATGAAATTTTAACACGAGTACAGCACATATATAACCTATAATCGTACCAAATATGATGAAGATCGGTCACTTTAAACCGAAGATATCGGCGTTTGAATACGGCGACTTCGACATTCACTGAGCACCGGAAGGTGGGAGGGTGAAAACCCGGCAACTGCCGACGTGGAGCGGACTATGAAACGTATGACACAGGACGACCTGGAACTCTGGTAGCCAACGTAATTATGACATCGACAACGGGGAGCGGCCTAACGGGAGGCGATCGGACTTGTTGATATCGATTGTTCTCGCATATTTAAGGCATTTAAACGGTTTTACGTGAATTTCACACGTTGACTACCTCGATATTTGGACAATACATACTTCCAGTTCTTACGGGTAAGGCTTAGCATGTCTCCCAAGTTATGAAGGAGAGAGAACCGCCATTTTTTTGTTTGTTTTTGACACAAACAATGATCTCGCGCTATCGCGATATTTTACGTTAGTACAACGTAGTGTACGTCGCAGCGGGACGTACGTTTTTACATGCTTAAGCCTATGGGAATCACTACGTCCTACTACACGGCAGGCCCGAACGTTATTTATACTATATGCTTAGCAGCGGGAAGTAACTCATAGACGTTCGCCCATAGGTGTATAGTAATAAGCACTACTCAGGGTTATTCAGCCTGAGCTGGTGAGACATCGTTTGTGGACCCAATGAAGAGACATACAAGTACCTCTCTTCCAGATCTGTACTGTGAGGGGCTGACACAGCCAAGTATTCTACTATCTTGCTTGATTGATTAGGTTAACACCCAATGTGTTCCATTAGATCTTTTTACCATCTACATCATATTTACATTCAGATGCTGGATTACAGAAACCACCTACTCCAGTATTCTAGTGGCAGGTGGTAACCATCCTAATTACTAGTAGTTACTCCACTGTGCTTAATCGTTGGATTATTTCACTTGATATTTTACCTAAAGCTAGCAGCTCTCCAAAACAACAAATAGGGCACTGTACCACTGTTACAAACCCTCAAAATCAGGGGGATCAATTCTGTAGTTATAGTTTTCATATATCTATGGGCCAATGTGTTCATATAACAAATTAAACATTATATTCAAGAAGCTGGTAATTGCAATACATATATCTTCACCCTTCACAAGTGTATAGAAAGTTTAGGTTGTTTGCTTTACCATGAGATAGACAGAGATATTATACAATCTGTGTTGTGAATCAGATCACATGGCATTGCAGATTATAAAGTAGTCTGGCATAAGCTCTTAACATACAAAACAAACGATTGGATACCAGTTCTGACGATGGTTTGATACATGTGATGTATGTATTAAGAATATTACAGGGTGCTTTCTAACAGGTCCTCCCTAAGGATAGTGGTTAAGGCCCTGTTTGCACTGCCACCCCCAGTGTTTGAACCGTCCCATCTTCGTTTGGACTGACCCCCAGACAGGGTATATCAGGAGCCGATGTCCAGTCAGAATTCACTTGGAACCCAGATACCGAGACGTTAACATCTCCAGGCTGGAAGACCATAGGACTCTCGGCTACAGAGGCCTGTACTAAGGATAGGGCTTCTCCACATGCTACTATCGCCCCAGCACTAGAGGAATAGAGCTTGATGACTGCTACCACCACATTTCGCTGCTTTGGATCATCTATATCGACAAGTCAAGGAGACATTGGACAGTAACTGAAAGTGATAGACTGTAGGCACTGCTATAACCAAGAGAACTTGTATCATCTCTGCAGAAGTGAATGTGATTGCCAAAACATATGCCAAAACGGTGCATATTTACAGTATATACAGCATGGGTATATAGTAAAACATGACATCAGAAGAGGAAGATCTACTCTGCCCATCCATATCTAGTGGCCTTAGTACGGGGAAGATTATCCCAGGGGGCAATTGACCCTGTATTTTCTGAGAGCAGTTGTTTGGTGACAAATTAAGTGATAGTTGACATTATCGGATATTCAAGTCTTGAGAGCATACTCATTTTAGCGGGGTCCACTGAGATCAGTTTCTGACCACAAGAATAGATAGGAAAAGGCAAGAACAAATTCAAAGCTCAAAAAAGGACGTGATATATTGTCAAACCTTTTGCATGATTTAAAAACTGTCAGAAGAGAAACTACATAAACAACAAAACCCAACTGATGGTCGACTTTGAAGATGGGAGTGTGGATATGGTCATGATTAGGATAAACAAAAACCTTGACTCATATTTTATAAGGATAAATGGCAAACAGATCGGACCAAGCTGGGGTGAAACACAGAGACTGTAGACAAATTGCGAATATTGCAAAATAAATGCTTTGGAATTTGTCCAAGAACTTAAGCAAAGATGAGACTTATGTATATCATATTGGTAAAATTAACTCATCAGAAAGAATCAAGATACCTAGAGACACCTAATTTGAAACTCGATTGATGTTTCATCTCAAAGAGAAATAACATGATTATTACTTAATTCATATATTTGTGTAGGTAATGTTTAGTTAAAGTTGCCATTCAAAGAGGAAGCTCAACTACTTCCTACATATATAATCGATGGATTGTCATCAACATCTTTAATATATGAAGTTTTCAAAATGATAAATATCCTATAGTGCAATTTTTTCCTTTTGCAATAGGTACACCAGATTCTGGTGCTTTGCTTAAAATATTCCACAGAGATCTAGCCATTCTACTGTCAGGGTATGGTGTCATATTGTACAACTTTAATCTTTCACAATATACACGTGTAACTATTATTTACTCACGTGCCCTGTATACATGCATATGTAAATACATGCATATATATATGCCCAGGTAATGTATTCATATCGCATAAATTACTTCCTTTCTATAAATAGATAAGCAGAGTACACCGATACTACATGTATAACCCTATGTATGTATACAACCATAGATTTCCCACGCTATAGATTAGCACGAGCAATGGAGATAGGACAACATTCCTCGGTGGAGCTCATGAAATATCGTTGGTGCTTATGGCCTTGATAACCTGTGTCCCTCGGCCACTCTTCGCTATCTCTAACCTCAATTTAAAGCTGTAGATTAGCCAAACGCCACCCGTTACAGACACCTCGTGCCCACAGAAGCAACTTTTACCCTGCCCCGAGCTGTGATGGAGTGTTGTTGACAAGAAGAAAACGGAGAGATTCAACAGGTTGCTCCGAGGCAAGTGCAGCTATCTGTGGTTGGACCAACTAATGTGAACTACAACAGCCCGCCAGTTTGTCTTTAAAAAGGAAGGGAAATGCGACATTGACTCGGCCTCCGTTTGTCAACCGCAGCTATAGTTCCTTTAATAATGTGATTCTGAAGGCGCATCCCCACTAGACACTATTAAAGGCTTTTGGGGGGACTCGTCCCAAATCTTAAGTTCCAAATAGAATGTACACGGTTTTATGCATATAGATATAAAATTCACGAGACTGCTGTGTGAATGAACTGGCATATGCATTCCATTATGAAGGAGTTTGTCTTTTTACGATTATCCCATGACGACCACCTTTAAATCATTTGCGAAAATGCCTTGAGGTCATTATACTTTCCAATGTTATTTTGTAGAGTCTAGCTATACACATGCCTTCATTGTGAAATACTGCTGATTTACGTTCTAATACGATAATGAGACAATGAGCGAAAATATGCATGAATTCATTATCTACTTCTGCAATCAGTATTCTAAACTTTATCCACTCTTTTCAGCGAGATTTCGGAGACATTTTAAAACTAAATTTAATAAGACTTAATTCTCCAGCGGGAACGATTTGGGACCTTACTTGGCTTCTGTCTTTCGCATCCGGCGGCCTCAATTCAGGACATAATCTTATCTACAGAAATCGATCGTTATCGACAATGCTTACCTCATGTACAGGTCATGTTAGAGGGTAGGATGTGCCCATCTTGACATGTGCGGTTTATTAAGTGCCCTTGTAGATAAACATATAATTTTTCAATTCGATATGATATAGCTGCACAAGAAGGTCTGTGTTTTTAAACTTGCATGGGGATCTTGGTTATCAACCATGGAGATACGCTATAGGTATTCTGAAACTTCAAAGAAAGTAAGACTAAGATAAATAAATCATGCCATGCTGCCATCCCCTACCGGGTTTGTGGGTCGTCTGTGTGAACTATTGAATTCAATGCTCAAGGAATCATCTCAGAAATCTAATTCATATTCACAATAAGTAATACCCTACAAAAATTCAGCAAAATTCGGTTGAAATGCAGTATTACAGAAATGCAGTAATACCGAATTGAGAAATACATTTGTTAAATTTCTTTGATATGTTATCATTGACAGAGACACTTCTCGGATAACATTCATAATTGAATCACCCCTTTAATACAAAGGCATGGTGCTCCTTTCTTTCTTTTGTTTCATAAGGAGGAGTGGGTGAAGAACTTTTCCCAACTGTCTTTCCTGAGGGAAATAGCCAGACTTGTAGCACTCTCCAAGCATAGATCCTGTATGGTTAATAAGCAATCTGCCAGATGGCGTGGCGAAAGGAGTGTGTGACCATTGTGGATATCGAGATGACTTCTACTGATTCATTAACAAGAACTTGTTCATCTATCCTTACTTATATTGTGAATGCCCTGTCTTTTTTTCTATGTAGACAGCTGTATGGAAGAACGCCTAAACGGCGATCAAACGGCGATCACTCTTGTATGTAACCTCCTTGATTAAATAATAGAAGAAAAGATTAAATGGAAAGCAGAGGAAGGCATGCCAGCAACATAGGGCTAGAGGGATTGCGGGAGCGCGGCTTCACAAGACCGCCATGCCCACCTCAAATCTGATAGGTGTTATTTCCAGGAGTGTCGTGCTTGAGCGACCCGCACCCTTCCCCCCACCCCCATTACACTTCCAGGTGGCAACATCTAACCTCTGAATGTACGGGATATCACTCTACATAAGTGCTGGATCGGTAACTAGACTGATGGCACCATTGACTGATGGCACCTGGACTAATGGCACCTCTTTTCATGTGCCTCAGATACCCTCGTTGGTCTGATAGGTTATTTTAGTAACTCATCATTTGCAACTTTGGTGTACATAAAGTTAACCACATGGGTATCGCGTCTTTGTGCAAGGTAAGGCAGTTGTACTGTTCTATACAACATCACAGTCTGAGTGCGCTGAGGCGCTATTGTTATTATCCATATTGCCTTATTCTGTATAATTTGTAGTTTCTCAGTGCGTAAACAATTACCCAAAAGGATATCTGTATAATTTGTAGTTTCTGTAAAGTTCTCAGTGGGTAAACAATTACCAAAAAGGATATGTCCATGCAATATCGGGATGACATTTTATTTTATTCAGGTAAATAGGATTTGGTACAATCATGAAAGTAGACGCTCTTCCTTGGACGGGTAAACAAAATTAAAAGTACAAAATAAGTGCATGCAAAGAACCATAAAGTTGTGATCTACAGTTGACTAGTAATAAATATTTCGCATAAATTATCCTCAGTAATGTAGTTTGTGTCCATTGTAACATTCTGTAGGCCATTTGACTCTACGTCTTGTTAACACTTTCAGTCCGACCACCTTGCAGGAGGCCTACATGCCAAGTCCAACAGATATGAAGCAATATACCCCCAGGGGACGATGCCCTTATGACAATGGTACCGGAAATTATTCGACAGGTGCATTTGATATGCCTTGTCTTAGTTCCATATAGAACACTCATACTGAATAATGATGCCTGTAGTGTTTTTCAATTATTTTGAAAAAATTAAGAAAGTCTATGAATTTTGTCACATGGAATACCGTTTTCAGTAATGGCCCCAAAAGATGCCTGGAGGCATTCATCGTCCCCTGCTTGGGAATGCCTCAAGGCATTCATCGTCCCCTGCCTGGGAGTGCCTCAAGGCATTACTCGGACTGATAGGGTTAATAATAAGTTGGATGTTGTCGACAGTTTCCAGATGATTGTTTTTGATGCAAAATTATTAACAGGTCAATATTTTTAACTACAAGACAAGGTCGCAGGACTAAGAACATTATAAAGACAAACACAATTTGACTCAATGATTTTTATATTGGAAGGTTGATTTGTAAATTTGAAGGCAGGCTCTCTCGGTGATATAAATGCCTAATTTTGTTGAGTATATAAAATTTATGCAGTTCCTGCCTGCAAATATTTTCTATGCGATTCTTGAAAGTAATTCCTTGGTCAAGAGTCACTCCCGGATATTCATAGGATGGAACCCATCATAACATATCGTCATTCAGATACAGCCCCCACCCTGACGAGCATTTCTAGATATGCGTTTTGTGCCACCATATTCAGCGGACTTTGTGTTTTTTGTGTTGATAGTTAATTTGTTTTTCGGGCACCACTGAGAAATGAGTTAATATCTTCCTGTAATTTAGTAACAATCTCGTCACGGTCGGACCAGATCTATATAAAACAGTGTCATCTGCATGTAAAATAGATATTTGGTAACAGATATGTTAGGTCTTCGAATGATACATGTGTCTAGGTCTTTAACATAAATTATAAAGAGAGATGGGCTTAAGATTGTTCCCTGTGGCACTCCACAGGTGAGAAATCTTCGGTCCGAAATAACATCATTTCCCATAGTCTGTCTGTATCACTTGTTAGATAATCTGAGTACCAGATGTGGATAGTGGAGGAGATTCCGAGTAGTTCTAATTTATTTTTAAATAGGATTTTGTGGTCAATGCTATCGAATGCTTTCTTGAATCAATGCAGACTGTTGTTGTTGATTGAAATTGATATACATATACGTTTTGAGTTTGTTATTGTGTCTATTGTCGAAGGTCCTAAATACTAAGTCCGTAATAATCACGATATTCCTCATTGGTATAAATGGAAGATTTATTGTAATTGGGGTGCTGACCCCTACTCTCACGCAACTATCACGTGACTTGTTACTTTCCCGCACTTCTCAAATTCTATGCAATGGCGGTGGTTTGTTTCCCACCCACCATCCCTTATACACAATCAGTGTCAATGCCGTGTATCTTAAGTCAGTGATGTTTAATAAATAAAAGAATTTTACCGCAGAACGTTTTATGTGTATGTCAGCACTAGTAATTACGGTTCAGCGTGAAGAAGTCTTCATATATTCGGGTTGTCCCTGATTTTCCCCAATATAGGTCCCAAGACGTTTTTTCCCTTGATGGTGGTGTGGTCAATCGTGCTTCTCTTGCGTGGTGGTATTTCATGTCGCCGGTGGCCTCATAGACGTGACCAGGGTACTGCCTCTCAACTTGCTCGGAAGTGTAGGATTTTGTACAAATTTGGCTTTTACTGTTTCCTACATCCTGTCTTCCTTAATATTATGCCATTGAGTTTCTTGCTCATTTGTTTTGCATGATATGCATCATTGCATTTCATTAACTACGGTATCGTGTCTTCGTTCCCAGTATGGTTGGCCTGTTGGACCACATATGCCGTTTCACCGGGACCACGTGACCGAGTGCAGCTCAAACCGCTCCGCGAGTGCTCGCCCTCACTCGCCCACGGTTCGTCAGACAGTCAAGAACCGCCCACCCACCCTACAAGAACAATAACTGTCCCCTTCACCTCCTTCCTCGGCGATAGGGCTTTCAAACATTTAGATCGAGCAATTGCCTCGGCAATTGGCCCGGGACTTCAATACAATTTCTCCAGGATATTTCAATAGAATTTCAATATCCATTAACTCGGGTCCACGTTAGTCATTAACATAGACTCGACTTTATCTCACCCCGGTATTTTTCTCCATAGGTTTAACATTAGGAACTCGTACTCCACGGCCGTGAGGTTCGTGTACCCAATACTCAATGGCTAATTTGGTGATCCATTTTATCAATAAATAATGTTATACGGGGTGAGTTAAAATCAGAAACCCACTCGAAGAAAATAACTTGGTCTGCACTCCACCTCGTTTGACCACAGAGTAATTCACTCAGCTTCGCTTCGTGAATTACTCTGCAGTCAAACGGACCAAGCTATTTTCATCTCGTGGGTTTCCTTTTAAGTATCCATCATTGTATTTTTTTTTGTAGTTTTATCATGATGGGACAAGCTATTGCGTCACTTGTATGATCTTGTGGGGGGTAATCTATACAGTAACATGCCTCGGTGTACTTGACTTGAAATCCGCTCCAATCGTCTCAAGGAAATTACCACAATTTTGTCTGACGTCATTTTCTGTCTCCTTTAATCCTTCGATCATCATGTTATTTCTCATTTTTTCATCCCGCAATTCTTTTTAGCTCTTCCTTTACTTCTACCCCTGAGGTGGTTCACGAGGAGAAGTTTGGTGGATGCATCAGTCTCTTTCATTGAACATCCTCAATATTCCCAAAATTTACTCTTGAACGTTAAATACACCAAGGGATGTTTTGTTCTTTCTTCAGGCCTCCAAAAAGTATTGGAACGACTGGGACTTCCTACCGTTATTAGGTCATATAGAAGTGATGAGATAGCTACACTGGCTAGACTAATTTGACGCCTTTGTCGTTGGTAAATAAGTGTGCTTTTGGCGTTATAGCTGTTGGTTATTTTCATTGTCTTTTCTTTGTTTATTCCCTCTTAGCCAAAATGTTTTGTAAAAATTATTTTCACTTGCTAGAATCTGTCCCTTTGTTCTTCTTGGGTATTCCATGTTTGCATGAGAAATACACATTCTACCAGAATAAACCATCATCTTTAGACTGATCTTGAATTACCTGGGTAGTTTCCAATTGCCATTTAAAAGAGGAGACTCTACAATTCTGCTATGACTTATAAGCATTAACAAAGCTGTCCAGATATTGAGTGTACGTGGAAATGATAATGATGATATTCTCTATGTAGGCATCTTTCTATTACATTTTTGTTGTAGCTTGTCCACTTCATGTGTTGTATTCTATGTTAAGCTTTATATTAACATATTATGTATGGACAGTGATATACGTATAAGAAAAAGAAATGTTTAGGTCGGATGTTGTCTATTTGCACGTTTGTCCGGACTGGTTGTCATTCTACCGATGGGTTAACAGGAGTACCCAAAATAAGAATACTTTCCACCTGACAATATTTATCGAATCTAGCACTTATCGATAACGATGATAATATCTACTCTGTTGATCTTATCTCCTCGCCAGAGGCGATTTTCCAAGAAACCTCTCGTTCGTCAATATCAACCTTCCCCTTGATAAGGATCGTCAGCTGGCATCGGTAGATATACTAAGCTGTTCCTGGGGGTGTGAATGTATTGTAAGCAATTTGTGAAAACCATTGATATTTGATAGATAGGGTAAGCTTATATGTGGTATAAGATCAGTCAATATTGTACAAAATACATGCACCTCTATCTAGGTGATTACATGTAGACGATTACAAGACAGTTTGTACTGAGTTCTATAGATTATCTGTTTCTATATATTTTGTTTGAATCATCTTATTTTCTTATCAATGCTTCGATCTTGTTACATGTTCCTTTATTATGCCTCTTGATCGTCTATAATCCTAACACATATATGAAGGAATTCACGAGATATGGTAGGGACTTAAATGTCCTGCACTGTAAACAATTTGAGTAAAATATACAGGATACTACCGTAAACGTGGGCGGTATATCAACGTAATCTTATCTACAGTTCCATACCGTATATTCGGTATCACAAAACGGTATTCAACTGTAAACATATTCAGGACTGTAATCCACCCAAACTACAGTCAGTTTACAGTATAAACTATAAACATGGTCTCCTTGAAAAATGGCTGATTGGATTTAAGTGGGCTTCAATTGTATGGACTGATATGCCTGAGACAGGTGTACTTCACAGCTTTCCCCAAGTCTCTGGCAATTCTCCATGGTACAAAAATCTTATAGCAAGGTGCTTCTCTTTTTGCTTTCACAATCTCAAGGAAAAATGGCTGATTGTATTCACATGGAAGGACACACCTGGTTTATTTTGCAGGGTACATTGTTGCTGAAGTGGGGACCCTCCTCGACTGAACACTCACCCTGGGACTCAAGTCCACTTAACATTAGGTGTGTGAAAAACATAGGATCGTACATGCTGCTTTCTATTGGCTAGGTTGGGTACTTAGTTGGTGAATCAGGGACCATCCCCGTGTGATTTGGGTTTATACCTAAGACCTAAAAACACTAAATACCAGCGATGGGACCAATTGTTTCACAAAATGCCCCTTTTGATTCTAAAGATTTTTGAAATTTTGAAACCAAAATCGCTTGGGATTATGTATACTGTCGTTGACCTGGGTGAAAAGATTGTCTGAGAGAAATGGAACCCTATCATTCAGATGGGGAGATGGTGTTCCATTTTAGAATCTGATTGGGATTAGTCGCAGACAAATGCCCTGGGAGATTCCCTCCTGTGAATTCCAATTTAGGTCCCTCCTTGGAGTTCATGTACCAGTGCAAATATTCTAAATGTTCTTTGCTAGTGGCTTTCTACACTCTATCATTTACCTCGTATTTATTGGCCAAAGTCAACGCATTTTAAAAGAAATGTATGTGTATTTGTTCCCCTCAAGCCCAGGCCATCAGTCCCATATGAGACCTGTTACATGGGTTGCAGGCTGACCAAAGTACCCACTTAACTAATCCATCACCACCCTGCCTACACACCAACCTCCACTCACATTCACCTATCCACCCTCCAACCTCCTCACATTCGAACTTTTTCAATCACCAACCAGCTTGCCTAGCAATCTCCCTAACCACCAACTTGCTAGCCCACCAACCTACCCTCCCATCCACCCACTTACCCACCCACTCCCGAGCCCTACACACCCACCAACCCGCCTACCATCAGAAATACTCACCACGAACCTACCCACCCCACAACCTGCCCACCTACCAACCTATTTATCCATCAACCAATCTACCCACCCAGCAGGCTGCTCACCTAGCTACCTGCCTAAGCACCAACCTCCCTATCCACCAAAGTACCTACATGCCAACCTACCCACGCCCCAACCTCGTCACCGACCAGCCTTCCTAGCCACCAACCTGCCTACCAACTGACGTACTTATCTACCAACCTGCCTACCAACTAACCTGCCTACTCACAACCTTCTCACCTACCAACCTGCCTAATCAAATACACACCAGCCTGCACACCCACCAACCTGCCTAGCTACCCACCATCCTCCTCACCTATCAACCTGCCCTGCATCAAACCTGCCCACCATCAAACCTGCCCACTCTCAAAACACCTAACCTACCAACCACTATCCACCAACCTACCTACAAAGCAAATTGCTCACTTACTCACCTCACCAACCATTTAATCAACCAACCTGATTAAGCACCAATCTGTTGCTAGATCCTAAATTCCAGAAGTATCCAACAGAATCACGTAACATTCAAGTATAAGGGAACCCAAGATAAATATATCATAGTGGGATATCATTATTCCCAAATATGATGGAATTCTGGGTTCAGATAAGTTTTGGTTACAGGTGTGAGTACAGAAAGCTAGGTTTGCTGTAACATTATCCTTGAAAAGCAATAAATCAATTGTTAGATACTCTTTTAAAAAAGAACAAGAACATCGTAACCGTAGCTATGAACAACATGTTTAATGGTGTATTGGTGTATTTAAAGCCAAATAAAGTTTTTCTTCAATGGTTTGCTGAGGAATTTATATCGGGTATAGAATACTTTACCCGCGCGTGGCATCGTGGGCGTTACGCTAACAAGACGGCATTGGCAGGAACATAGTCTCATCTTTGATAGCGACACGTGTTGGCTGACACCTCCACCTTTTCACTCACATATAACTTTCCCCTGCACCCTGAAGAAAAACGTGGAAACACTTCATGAATAAAAAGCTTATATTCACAAAGGCCTATATCTCCCCCACGCGAAACGTCTCTGCAAATTAAGCTCGACCCTCAATAACAAACCCCACGGAGGGAAATGAGCGCCTTTGTTTGTGTTGGGGGCAGACGCCCGCCATTCACCATTGCGTCCTCTACATTACAAGGTCCCCTTGCGGTTTGTGTTTGAGCTAAATGCTAACTCCAGTTAAGGGTCAAGGCAGAAACAAAGGAGTTCTCCTTGTTTGCAAGCTGAAAAAAAAGGTTTAGTGGTTGTATATATGTCTTCTTGATCTGATATAAAGAACGGTAAATTAGAGACTGATAGAGACACCAAATAGTGGAATGGGGGCTTTGAAAGTATTCAGTATAATGTCCGTTTCCCTGTGTACTATCTCGGCAACATTTCATCATGCATCATTTTGTGTTGAATAAAGGTCATTGAGATGTGGAAGTTCAATAATTAACCCCATCCAGAAAGCAGAACATGAATATCCCCCGTGATGCTCTGTGATACGTTCCAGAATTCATTGTAAATCATTCTTATCTCATACCCACAAATTTGATATTTCATGTTTATGTCATCGCATGTATATTCATTTCTATGAACGGTGTGCAGCATACTGGGATATATATCTTGGATATTTTTTCGGTTAATGGACAGACTCCAGTGGATGGAAAGCCGCCGGCACCAGAGCTGTGCACGCTCTGAACTTGTCAGTGACGATAAGACGACATTACATCCAACAATTTGTACTCGTATGAGACCTGTTAAGTAAGGATCATGTGACCTCCAGGGGGCCGCCTATGTTCTTCACAAGAGAGGGGTAGTAAAGGGTGTAATATGAATATGCTTGGACGTGATTCCAGATGAACATCATCTTTGATTACATCACTATTTTTGTGTCAGCTCTTCAGGGCACAAAAAGGGTCAAATGTCAATGGTTAATACCAAGACAAAAAAAAACATATTCTGTGCGTATCGTAGCTAATGGGGAATAGTTGGGCACCATGTAGCGCCCATACTTTATCCCTTTACAAGGAGGATTGTTTGCAAGAGACTTTTATTGGAAATTCCGTGGTTTAGACACATCGCTGACGGTATATTTCTTGTATTTAAGAAAAAAAAGGTGTCTGCGTCTAAAGCCTTTACAGAAGAAATATTTTTAAGCATGAATCAATTTTTTATTCATTATCGTATTTATATGATGGAGGATATAGGTTTATTGATCAGAGAGACTTATGCATTGGTCTGGTATTATCTTGAATCTAAAGATAAAGAGGTATATAAGCTCCGTATTTGTTTGGTATAAATCTATAGTCGTTTACTGATATGAATTTACATTGTTGTTTACCAATATACCTTGTTTACTACAAACAGATGTAGAACAATTATGAAGTTATACATATATACGTTTGTTACATAATATTTGTTAACTGGGGATATATACTACAGCTCTCCGAGGATCAATGTCCACCAGTTCACCTATCTGATCTTGCACAGTAACAAACAAGTCTACGGTGAGTAAACAGGATGGCTTGTTAATGATAGCCTTCACGCTCGGCAGATAAACCTAGATTTGTATTTTATAGTGGATTTTGTTGTAGAATATGTCCGAAGGGAAATCACTTAAACATAGACTAGATGTTAAAGACAATTTTTGGTAGTTGGGTGATTTCTAAATTCTATTGACTTTGGCAAATAACTCTTGGTGATATAAGTACCATATATCAGCAAATAGAAAATGCAAAAAAAATGGCATGTCACCATGCTAACTTCTATGGTAAGGCCATCTGAACAAGTAAGTGATTAACTATTGGTGTCTATGAGAAACTGCTATATTTTCATGAAACCAGCACCAGTGTTAAATTTAGGCTAGTAGACACAGGGGGCACTGCAATACCTACCCGCATTTGTCTTTAACACTAACCTCCGTTATGAAAAAAGTACATTGTCTTTAGAGGCGCTAAGACTCCTACACCTGGTAAGATTTAGGGGAAACAACATAAATAATAGCAGGTGTTGACAATTGCGAGATACATCCTTCTACATCAACGCTGAGAAGCGGAACTAAATGTGACAAGCAACAGCAGAAATGTCATGTGCAACATAGATTACCCTAAATATGCCAAAAGGATACTTGTGGTACAAACAAAAAGAAACACCATATAGCGGTATAAAGTGGGAAAATTGTTGGTAGTGGTAGGTATTCCAAGGCAGTTTAATTTAGTATAGCAGGCAGGTATGACGTTTGCTCATAGACACCACTACTTACGACACACTCCGACACAGAATTTCTGTGTCGTAGGAAACCCACAGAGCTGCCGACACACTCCTGCAAGCGTCGAACACACTACGGCATAGAATCTTTCAACATTAGATACAGAGACGATGCGGTAATTCAGTTTTGTACTCTGACATTCTATAAAACCGAATTTTTCACCATTCTAACAAGGCTATAATGCAGAAATTTTGATTCATAGCCATGTTGAAGCCATGTCGGAGCCATATTTCAAGCAGTGGGGGCCCGGCCCAGGCATTGTCGTAACATACGTATCCGAGCGTGTCCATTTCTTCCGACGCAACGTTTGATTTCCTGTCAGAAGTGTGTCGTAAATCCTATCGGGGCATGTCAGAGGCAAAATCGTAACTATTGGGAAACGGAAGTATAAGGTAGCTGGGAATGTGCTAGAGAGTATAGGCAATTCAAGCCTAGAATCCCTTGCTAATCTCTGCCTCAACCCAGTGACGTCATACGCTGGTTCCTTGGATATTCACTGTAGACGGGAGGGTGAGGGGGGGGGGGGGGGACGGGTGACTAGCTAACATTTCAGATTCAAAAGAGGGCAACTGTCAAAAGTTATGAAACTTAAACAACTCATATATAGTTGGGAAATATAGGAATTCTTAAATGAGCTCCATAAACAATCCAACTGTTTCCTTTTCAGCTTCTAACCACTTTATAATGTGAATCCACATTTGATTAGATGGCCTCTTCAAGTGACCACATGTGCCATGTTGATATACAAAACCCTGCAACACATGAGGTGCTTCCCACTGAAGAAAGTAATTCCTAAGACCATGTCTAATTTGACACAACAAATAACAAAAATAATTGGATATGATGTACCATATAAATATGTTCATCTCTTTGTACAAGTAGAACACAAAATACTCACCATCTTGAAGTGCTCAGAATTTAGGATATTTGCAAAACTGGTGCATGGGACAGATTTTGTCCCAAACAGCAGGTCGGTGCAGAGCTACAAGTGGCTGCAGGAAGTAGATTGAAAGATCTATGCTAGGGTGGTCTGGAATGTATTGGAGAATATGCAGAACGGTTTGAATTGAAAATTATCTGATTATGGCAGCCCCCATAGGTATTAGCCATGTTAGTATTTGAGTTTGACTAGTTCATTTGAATCGAATGAATTTCTTATATGTAATATGCAAAGTTCAGATTGGTAAAACTTTGAATTTAAAGAGAACACACATGATTGAGTTGCATTTCAATATACAATGTATAATATAGCAACAGCAATTGTTCGGTTCTTATGGATTTCGGATATTCCCTTTTTTCTATTTGTCAGAGGGCGATGAATATATACCTAGAACCCCAGATGTGTAGGAGCTCAGCATATATTCTGGTACCTCAGCTAGCAATATTAACTTTTATAATTCACAGTGGGTCCAGCTGGGTAGTTTCTTGATTATTGACAACTATGGGTTCATTTTGTTTTCTTGTAATTTATTGATTAAATGGGAAATGTTCTGAAAGCCATGCTTTTCCTCGACATATTCATTTTACTATGTGAAATCCAACTTTTAGCATTTCTATATTCTAATCTTGTAATAAGAATAATTTGTAGATAAAAATCTTACTTTATGACTCATACATTATAGAACTATGTTCTAGAACACTTTAAGAACAGAACATTAAACTTCTTAGAAACTGACAAGGGTGTACATTCTCAGTTGTAGGATATGTCTTTGAGATGAGGTACATAAATCTAGCATAGAGAGCTTTTTGCGATAGCATCTACATTTCCCCACACATCTCAAATTTGTCTACGGACTGTCCCTGGTATTGAACAAGTTAATTCACTTATTTTCATTCAACTTAAACCCCATTACTGTATCTGGTATGTGAATAATTATACCACACGGTCTGACCTTTCTACAAATATAAGTGATCCTATATTTAACAAATGGCCATGTCTATGATAATTGGTTTATGTCTACACTTTTGATTATTGCCATCGCTTCTTCGCTTCGAATACATATGTACTACAGATGCAACTATTATAGGAACAATTTGATTTCTTTTACTCATTTCTCAGCCATTTCTACAAGATTCTTAGCCTACCTTGTGTACTGAGGGACGCTGATGACTTGACCATTGCAATAGGGCTTCATGGAAATAGGTCAATGAGCTTTGCTTTGCTGCTGGCATATCCTACTTTTGATACTCTTTTTATGTCTTTTGTTGTGTCAAAAGAGTCCATGTGATTATTATACCTATGTACAAACTGAGTGTAAATACTCATCGCTGCTCAGGGTATAATAATTTGTTATATATTGCAGGATGCGCTGTGTACCTCTGTACTGAATTACATATTGCGTGCTTTGACTGCCATATTGCGTGCTTTGTCCGTCCTATTGCATGCTTTGCAAAATAACGCATTCTGATTGGCCGAGAGGCCGACAACATGAGTCTGGGCTGAAGATTTAAAAATCGCGGATCCCAACACTTCGTGAGTTTCAAAGCATCTACAAATGCCCCGGAGTGAATTTACCAAATATTGAGACATTTATCGTAAGGCATGCACACAATACCATTTATATAGCTTGAATATGCGTATCCAATCGGAAACAACACTCGCCGAGTGGGCGACACGTGTACATATGTCAACAAAATAGACCACATTTGTGTGAAGTAATTTTCGGGGTTTCCCTATGTTCTGAGAAATCCCGATAATGATGTCACTGACGGCATACAGCAAATGCCCCGGAATGTGTTATTGTGTATCTTTACCAAATATCGAGGTATATTACTTGGGGCATGCATGCAATTCCATTCAAATAGCTGTCAGTCAGCAGAACTCGGCAGCGAGTGTTGTTATCGTTCAATCTCGCACATTTAAACCGTGTTGTGTGCTTTCCCCACGTTAGATACCTCAATATTTGGTAAATCCACATGAAAACTTGTTCCGGGGCGCTTTGTCAGACGCTTCTCAACTCGTGAATTAAGACACTATGAACCTTGGCGCCTTGGTAACAACAGGGCCGGATATTACCCGTTGCACATGCACGAAAATATGCAAATGACCGTCACTCTCCAAATCGTAGCCTCTGTACATAGCGGCAAGCTTGAGCGACCCTAACCTCAGCTAGGTGAGTGTGTATGACTTCCGATATCTGACTTCCGATAGTCTTGTGTTGTACTTACCACACTTGTTGAGACTGACAGTGCCAACAGAGTCAGTTTACATAGTAATGACGCCAATAGGATGATACTTATTCTCGGTGAGGACAGAATTTGTTCAGAACTCGTTCTCCAAACTTTATGTGTATAATTTCTTCGTTCTCCAAACTTGTTCTGATTTTGTTCAGAACTCGTTCTCCGAACTCGTTCTGAACAAATTCTGTCTTTCACCTTGAATAAGCATCATCGTATAGGCGTCATGACTATGTTTTTACTTAATATCGTTCATGACAGTCATAGACCCTCTCATGACACAAAGTCTATATCATATTATATTATCATACCATCTCTTCAGCAGCTGCAGCCAAAGCATTATCCCTTTAGCGTGAAGCTGGTTTCATGGAAGATCGTGGGAGTTATCCCAGTGAATGTTTTTCTCTATATGAACACTTAAAAAAGAATGGTTAATATTGAATACAACTTCATATCAACATAACTGCTTTCAAAGAAAAAAACGGGATTCAGTCTATTTTTCTAGAGTATGTACTATATCCTGTGTCTGTGGACTGTCTATGGAGCATGTATTTTAGCAGCTTTTCATTCCTTTTTTTTTTTATAGATAAATGCCTGGATAAGAGTACCCCGTACTATTGCACTTTCCCTCCTCAAATACATTCGAATAAATAGTCTGCTGTGTAACTTCATCCACCTCACCTAGAGTGAAGTCTTTTGAACAGTCTTCTTGTTGTTTTCTCTTTCCTATTTTTTCATAGGGCATTATGATATGATCTACCGTTCAGGGTGAACATGCCTAACATTTTATTATAGTCATGCAAACAAGACCTCGTGTCGCCTTACCCATTTCACCCTACCCGTCATATAAATATCCATAGACTTAACAAAGCGTGACTGTATCGCACGGTTATGCCATAAAATTGTTATATGCAACGGGTGACATATGAAGTTAAAATCTAAACATTTGGTTGCAACAAGGCGGCTTCTTTTTCTAACCAAATGAGACCCATAATTCCGACGGATTTTGGGGACATTTCACTTTTTCTGTTTCCCTAGAGAAATTAAAAAAATGGAAAGCCTTTTAGAAATATAAGATCTAATCACCGCTATATTTTATTTGATTGTTTACATGGCGTTTATTGTCTTCCACTACAGATATCACTCAGCTTTGAATTGTGATATCATTCCACCAAGACAATTCATGCCATATAAATAATCATATGAAACTTCGTGACGTGTTTTGATA